>OY757929.1:29819009-29974009 GCA_963585895.1 Sepioteuthis lessoniana
AATCCAATGGGCATAAAACGTGACACGAGGCCTTTCTTTATTGCGCAACCTCACATATGGGAGTAAGTGCAAAAATGGCCTCATTCCATCGTCTTATTTGAGCGGTCATCAGGGAGTACACAAAATTCTACTACATTTAGTGAAATGAGCAGGTACTTTTGGGGAGAATGATCGGATAACTGGTCCTTGGTCACTTAATGGCAAACGTGCTTGACTGCAATATCAAAGTAAGCGAGTTCAAACTCCCGTCGCACTATTACGTTTACTTTCATTTTCTTTCTTTCATCTTTCCTTCTTTCCTTTTTATTCTAGTTCTTTCTTTCTTTTTTTTTTTTTTTTTTTGCTTCTTGTTGTTTCTTTCTTTCTTTCCTGATCTTTCTTTCTTTCTTTCTTTCTTGTCGGAATTTAATTCTCAAGGTCTCAGAAACTGGAAATACCAGTTTTGCCATTGAATAAGGAAAACAAAAGTACAGTTCCGACGTTACCATTTATCAATTTATCAATTAAAATATAGTAGAACTTCTCTCTCTAACATTCTTTCTCTCTCTCTCTCTCTCTCTCTCTCTCTCTCTCTCTCTCTCTCTCTATCGCTCTCTCTCTATTAGTCATGATACCTTACTCCCTCTCTCTTTCTTTCTCTTCCTTTCAGTATATCGTTGTTTCTTCCCCCATCTGAAATTATAAATAATCTCAAACTCGTGAATCTCGTACTTTCTTTTTAGCTTATCTGCTTATTTTGCTTTTAATTGCCTTTGTCTGCCTTTCGCTACACATCAACATTCCTATTCTCTCTTCCTCTCCCAGCTTTTCTCTCTCACACACCTCCACATACTATATATCTCTCCCTTAATCTATCTACAAATCTCAATGTCTACCCGCTTTTTCTTCTCGTTTGCTTCCCTTTTATTGTCCACTTCCCCCTTTCTTTGCTCCTCAACCAATATTCGCACAATCCCTGTAAAAATTCGCCCACAACCTCCCAGCGACCAGCAATAACGGCGGCGGAACCCATTTCAAAAGACTTTTGGCACAAGGCAGAAAATCAATAGCTCCGCCGGGCAGACGCGAGTGTTTGGAGAAAGCAGACGATAAATGACGGAAGAGAATCCGGCAGTGATTCAAGACGGAGCAGCGAGAAGTGATGAGAGCAAATAAAATGCCAGAAACAGATACTCGTTTTTAAAAAAGGCGTCGGGGGTCTGAGACCACAGTTATCGTTTGAGAAACACCGAAAAGTAGGTATGTCACGTGGGTATCGTGGATTTTACATCGAGATGCATTCATTAGACAACGGTATTGTAGAATCGATTCCTAAATGTTCTTTATAGATTAGTTGAGTGATTGTTTGATTTTAACGGCATGCAAACACGTCTAACGTTATTCTATACCAAGAGGTTAAGCAATCGCATTTATAATATGTTCATTTTTTTTTTGTTTTGTTTCTAAAGAGATTTTTTCTTTTTTTTTTTTTCTTTTGCGTATGGTTTTATCAAATATGAACATTTTTAAACATATCTATTTGACCCATAGATGAAAGCCTCGAAGGTACAACCATTCCGCGTCAGAGTGGACCTTGAAGTAATGTCAAAAAAAGATTTACTCTACATTCCCCAGATCTCCTGAACTGGAGCCCACCATCAGATGCAGTTTAGTATCATACTGAGCACACCCTTTTTTTACGGGTCCTACCCCTCTGTAAGGGATACAGAGAACGTATTCGAAGGCGCGCTGACAGGGCGTTTCATTAATTGAGAATTTTTAAAGGTATTTTTTTATCCTTCCTCCTTTAAAGTTATTTTACAAGTTTCTTAAGTCCTTACCAGTGGCGTAACTGTTATTAACGTTGGAAATAGACTCGACCAGCTGAATTCAAATCGAGGCTATTTGTGCGAATGCCTTTGAAAAATGTATGAAACAATCTCTTCCCCAACTTCATAACTAATAAATAAATAAATAATAGGGTAAATTGAGGCCTCTAGGCTTGTAAGTAGGTACACTAGACAAAGAAAAGGAAAAAATCTAAATTTAAAACCCGGGGCGTGTGGGACTAGCAAGCTCACCCAATAAAAATCTACTGGTTATGAAACCCCATGTTTCATAAGGAATCGATAGGATTTAAGTAAGATCATTACCAAAGAGATTTTATCCCCTTTAAAAACATCCCAGTCATCTAGAACTACATCTCTGCCGAAGGGCAAGACCCCCGCCCACCTACGAGTACCATGGATATAACACTAAACTGCATCTGATGGTGAGGCGCTCAGCGCTGAAGCTTTTGGGAATCTGTAGCGCCCCTTCATTGCCATTGCTCCCAGGTCCACTCTGTCTCAAAGTGGTAACAACTGATAGGGTCCCATCGATGGGTCAAATAAAACTGTTTGATATTTAAACTGTTTGCAGAGAAATGACTTCGGCTAAATCGAATTGTTAGATATAGAAATATTTGGCCATTTAACAGTAAATAAATGTCTTATTGAACTGTTAGTGATACATGAAAATACTTGAAACTCTTTAACTGAGGGCTGAAATTAAATTTTTAGTCTTACATAGCGAAGCTTGAAACCTCTCAGCTGTGTGCAAATGAATGGATAGTGTTCATTAGAATAATTTGTATTAAATAGCAATACTTGTAACAACTTCAGTGTATACAAACAAATGATTAATATCGAATAAAATTATACGTATTGCCCAGTCAACAGGGGTTGTAGAATACACCGACTGCTTCTCTGAAGATGGGTAAGACCCCCACCCCAACCAACGAGTGTCCTAAATATATGACACTAAACAATCTGATAGTGAGGTTCCACTAATGCAGGAGCTTTGAGGAATGCAGAGTACCTCTTCATTGCCATCGCTCGCAGGTTCTCTCTGGCCCGAAGGGGTAGTACCTGATAGGGTCCTATCTATGAGAAGTAGAACTCAACTCTGTACTTACGCTAAACTGAATAGCTTGAAATTGGGCTGTTTTAACATTTAAACTGCTTACTTATGCAAAACTCAAGTGCTTGAAATGGAACTGGTCTTGTATGCTAAATTGAATTGTTTGAAATAGAAATATTTTTGATATTGCGACTGTATTTACGCTAAACTAAATTGTTTGAAATAGAACTGTTTGACTAAACTGAATAGCTTGAAATAGAAATGTTTTTGACAATTAAACTGTGTCTTATGCTAATCAATACTGATTGAAATAAAAATGTTTATTTGTATAAAAATGGATTTGGCATGAAATAACCCACAAAGGTTGATATGCCATAAAACCCAAACAAACAAGCAATTATACGTTTTAGATAGCAATAATTGAAACCATTTAACAGCTTGGAAACAGCGACAATACGAGTGTGCAAACAAATTAGTTCTAATTCATTATAAAATGAAATTACCTACAAACTATCTGTGCAAACATATGGCTGATGGTAAAACAATACTTGCGGTCATTTAGCTGGGTGCCAGTAAATGATTGGTATAAAAAGAAATACTTGAAAACATTAAATTGTATGCAAAAATGGTTTCAGGCTCGTTTAAAAATGTTATCGACAAAATGTGTTTACAAATCATATATATTTAATAAATATGAATAAAGAGGATTTGGCATTAAATAACCTACAATGCTTGACATGCCATAAAACCCAACCAAACCAAATTATATATATTTGATATATATGAATAAAGAGGATTTGGCATTAAATAACCAACAATGCTTAATATGCCATAAAACCCAACCAAACCAAATTATATATATTTAATATATATGAATAAAGAGGATTTGGCATTAAATAACCAACAATGCTTAATATGCCATAAAACCCAACCAAACCAAATTATATATATTTGATATATATGAATAAAGAGGATTTGGCATTAAATAACCTACAATGCTTGATATGCCATAAAACCCAACCAAACCAAATTATATATATTTGATATATATGAATAAAGAGGATTTGGCATTAAATAACCAACAATGCTTAATATGCCATAAAACCCAACCAAACCAAATTATATATATTTAATATATATGAATAAAGAGGATTTGGCATTAAATAACCAACAATGCTTAATATGCCATAAAACCCAACCAAACCAAATTATATATATTTGATATATATGAATAAAGAGGATTTAGCATTAAATAACCTACAATGCTTAATATGCCATAAAACCCAACTAAACCAAACTCCCTTTAGAAAACTAGTATAACAATTCAATAATAATCATTAAAAAACACTATTTACTGAGAAGACGCTAACGTTACTCAATATTTCATCAACTAAAAGCGATGGTGGCATACGTATTGGAAAGGTATGATTTGCTACTGAGAGGCTATCGATTATTTAGAGATCTGATTCTGATAAAATAAAATGGGAATAGCGTGGTGGCTAACGTACTGGACAGCGACGTTGTAGTAAGTGATTTCGAACAGCAGTCGCGCTGTTACATTCACTTTCAGACTAATACCTTTGAGGAGGAACCCCTTTATCGCCTCAAGCTATGGGTTGAATAGTGTCACTTCTGTTCTACAAGAGTGGATTTTTGCTGTAATATATGGCTGTGAAACAAGAAAAGAAATTTTAAAGCGCAGAGATCAATAAAAAAGGGAAATAAATTCTAATCAATAAAGATACAGAATATAAGGGTCATTCAAATAATTAGGGTATTTTTTGAAAAGAGTCATTTAATAAAGAAGGGGAACTTTTTTTTTAAGGGATCATTCAATAAATAAGGGGATTTTAAAAAGGTTATTAAAAAATAGGGAGATCTTAAAAGAGTCATTCAATAAATAAGGGGATTTTTAAAGGGTTATTAAAAAATAGGGGGATTTTTAAAGGGTCATTGAATAAATAAGGAGATTTTTTAAAAGGTTTAAGAAAATATAAGGTTTTTTTAAGAGTCATTCAATAGGGGATTTAAAGGGGATTCTTTAAAGGTTTATTCAATAAATAAGAAATGTGCCCGTGGTGTAATGATTATCGTCGTAGGAAATGGACACGGCGACACGAGTTCAAATCCTGGACGAGACTGATTGCATTTCACATAGCACTAATACCCTTGGGAAAGGTATGAATCCAATTATTCTCCCTCCAGCTATGGGTAAATAGTAGGACAGACTAGGTTCTTCAGCCTTGGTGAGGCAACTAGTCTAGGAGAAGGAAAACTCTGAATTCAGACCTGTTAAACTCCGCTTAAAAATTGACCTTGTGTCATATCCTGCCCGAGCGGAGAGATTGGTAAATATGATAAGAAATATTTTAAAATAAATAACGGGAGTTTTTTCGAAAAAGCGTCATTTAATGAATAAGAGAATTTTTGAATAATAATTCTATAAGATTTATAAAAAAAAAAAAAAAAAGTGGACATTCTATTAATTCGGGGAATTTTTTGGAAGAAAGCAAAATGCATTTTTTTCTAGAATTTTTTACATCAATATGAACTCTGCATTGTTTGGAATTGATATGTAGCAAAAATTAGTTTAATCTCACAAAAATATTTATTTTGAAGCTATTCAAAATGGCGGCAAATCTTGCAGAGTGCTCCGCATACAAACAGATGTCTGTCATCAAATTTTTGTGCAAACTTTGTGGAATTTATAGTCGAATGTATGATGTGTACGGAGAAGCATGTCTCATTCAAAAAGTGAAAGAAAATGAGCTAAACACAAGTTTGCCACTAGTAGCCATGGAGTGGAAATACTCTGACTCACCGGTAGATAAAAAGTTCTGGGCACAGTGATCAGTTGAAAAGATTATGCTGGGTCTTCTGAGACATCAACGGAATCAACACTATTAATTTCCTTGAAAAAAGTGCAACTGTAAACAGTGTTTCCTAGTGCTAACTCCTTAGACAAAATTCACCTTATTCATAGAATGACCCTTATATATGTATATGTATAAATATATAATGCCCTGATGATCCACTTAGGTGAAACCTTGGAAGATTATTTTCTGACTCTGCAGGCTTTCATATTTCGTTATACTTAGTGTATTGGGTACTCTTACGTTTAGCGGAAGGAATTCTGTCGGTGTTTTTCTTTTGTCCAGGTATGCGTAATTGGTTCAATTATTTTCAAGTGGTACATATACTTTTAGACTTTCCTTTTTTATAGAAATTCTTTCCTGGATACCAGTTTGTGAAATATTTCTTATTTGCAAATTGGGTTTTTTCACACCAACAGAATTATAGAATAGTTTATAAAGAATTAATTACTATATATATATATATATATATATATAAGTAGTTGGCGACCGTAGTCGAGGGCGACCAGAAGGCTCCTTTTTCACAGTTACTACACCGAGGTGATGGGGAGGGCGCTACTCCTTTCCCTGGATTGCTCTACTTTACCCTTTATACGTACATTATATTGCTGAGCGTTAAGCAAGGGGGTATCAAGTATCATTTTTAAAGTCTTTGGCGAGACCCGACCTGGGATTGAATCCAGGTCTCCCGGACTATTGGCGAACACTCTACCTACTAGTCCAATAAGCCGGTTATATATATATATATAGGTATATAAATATAACTGGCTTATATATATATATATATATATATATGTGTGTGTGTGTGTGTGTGTGTGTGTGTGTGTGTGTGTGTGTGTGTGTGTGTGTGTGTGTGTGTGTGTATATATACGGCATATCAGCAAGAGGTTAACCGCTTGTTTGGATTATTTCATGCTAGAACTAGTTTATGGTCATCAATTATACACAGTATAAAAATATATCTTCATAACCGTGTTAAACAGGTAAGCACTTCGTACTTAGTTGAAGTAAAACATCCTTAGAGCTAATTCATCAATGATTTAAAAAATCATTGAAAACATCCTAAAACAGATCTATTTGGCCTATTGACAGGACTCTAACAAACGCTACCACTCCGTGTCAGAGTGGACCTGAGAACAATGCCAACTAAGAGGTCACTTCGCACCCCTAAAGCTCCAGAGCCTCATCTCTGGATGCATTTTAGTGTCATACTAAGGATATATTTTTCTACTAATTCTAAACCCTCTCGAAGGGGCTTGGAATATGCTGACTCTATCTCTCTACAGAAGGGTAAAACCCCTCCAAAAACGGAGTTTCATGGGTATCACACAAAAGTACACTCAGTGGCGAGGTTAAAGTTCTTGGGCTATAGGAAGTGTAGAGTTCTCCTTCATTGCCATTACTCCCAGATCCACTCGGTTCCGGAGTGGTAGTACCTTTTAGGGTTCCATCTGTGGGTCAAATAGAATCAATGTCCTGGGTATGACACTGAACTGCATCTGATAGTGAGACTCCAATTTTAGAGCTCTGAGAGGCGTAGAGTAATCTTTCATTTCCATTACTACCAGGTCCTCTTCGACCCGGAGTGGTAGCATCTTTTAGGGTTCCATCTGTGGGTCTAATAGATCTGTTCAAAGGTTATTCGTATGGATCGTGTGCAAAAGAAAACCTTAAGACACAGATACACAAAAATGTAGATATTTACGTACAATGAACGCGATATCCTAACCTCTTGGCATAAATTAACCTTGGACGATTTACATGCCATTAAAAACTCGGGGTTTCTTTACAGTAATTTCTTTCATTCGTTGTTCCCTATCATCTTGTTTGTCTTCTTCTTAATAATGACATTTGAAAATATCATCACGCTAATTGAGATGATATCCATAATATTCATAATATCCAGGATTTACTAACAATTTATAAACTGTAAATTCGAGAATAATGCTATTCAACATCCGTGTCAATCAAGGGTTTGTTATATCAATATATAAATCGCACGTCAGTATCAACACATTCACGTGTTTTGAGAAATCTAACCAATGCCTACCCTGTTTCCAGGTATCGATTACTCTTATAAATAGAATCAATAGACAGGCCAGTGAAAATCAATAATCTTGGATGGCTTGGCTATATAATCGAAGACGATAAAAAGAAAATGTGGAGGCGGCCATTTTTTTTTTTCGGAAGTGAACATCAAAAGAAAGTCTGTTGAGTGGATCGATTTGTGAGTAAATGTTTCATGTTTTGCAAAGTCACTTTCATTTTGATCAAAATGGTTCCGTTTACAGATAGATAACCTGGAATTTTTTTGAGACAGTCTACTGTATGTGATGACAACATCTTCCTAAATTGTATACAACGGCAATATATAGATGTTTTATCTCTGTAAATATTTCTACATACGTGTCATGTTCAAGAAATACCGAGGCTACAATGAACAATCAATCAAACATCAATTTTCATTAAAACACCTTCGTATTTATTCCAGGGAATTCTTCATTGGTCGAAGAACCACTGAAACTCCTTTTTTGATATGGTTCAAAACTACGCTGTCATATTTCTTTTAATAACCCCCATGTTCTTCAGATGAAATTTCAATTTAAGAAACAAGAAAAATTGAATATCAGTATACCTTTGTGTTGGTTGGTTGGTCGGGTGGTTGGTTGGTAGGTTGGTTGGTTGGATTTTATGGCATGTCAACCTTTGTATGCTATTTAATGCCAAATCCATTTTTAAACAAATAATCCGTCCTATTCCAAACAATTCAGTTTAGCATAAGTATACAGTTCAATTGTCAAAAACATTTCTATTTCAAGCAACCCAGTTAAGTCAAACAGTTCTAATTCAGATAATTCAGTTCAGCATAAGTACACAGTTTAGTTCTATTTAACCCATAGTTAGGGCCCTATCAGGTGCTACCACTCCGGGCCTGAGTGGACCTGGGAGCAATGGCAATGAAGGGGTGCTCTGCATTCCCTAAAGCCCCAGCATCACGGGAACCTCACCATCAGATTGTTTAGTGTCATATCCAGGACACTCTGCAGAGGTGCAGTCGGTGTATTCTACAACAATATGTGTACGTATGCATGTATGTATGTGTGTGTTTATGTGGTTGTGTATGCATTAACTGTATATATATATATATATATATATATATATATATATATATGTGTGTGTGTGTGTGTGTGTGTGTGCACTTATGATATATATACATGTATATATATATATGTGTGTGTGTGTATGTGTGTGCACTTATATATATATATATATATATATACCGAGGAGGCATCGGACAGGGAATCGAAAATAGATCTAATGTAATATACGTGGTCGATTTTTTTTCGAGAAGCAAATCAAAAGTGAATTCGAGAGATGATGAAGAACAAATCGAATGCTTGAAATTCGTCATCCTTGGAAACAAATCGATAGTCACCCAATATATATAAGCAGGTGTGTGTGTCTGTGTGCGCGCACGCGTTATACGCATAATATATAAGCAGATCAACATATATATATATATATATATATATATATATATATATATGTAGTGCCCTTTGTGGTTGAGATAACAGCATACTTCTCACTGGGAAAAGTGATGAGGGCGTAGTTCCCGGTGGTATAATGGTTAAAGGACTGGACTGCGTCCTCGAGGTAAGTAAGTTCGAAGTGAAGGTTGCCTACCCCAACTTACACGACCTGAAATGCCTAATTAGTAAATTTTTAACTTAATTAAAGTCCAACGATCTCATTTTATTTTTAATCAGCTCAAGTGAGTTGGTCTTATTCTTTTCTTTCTCGAATAATCAAATCTTGTTTGACTATTTTATGATACTTCAGTGTAACCCATATATGAGAAAGCTATCGGGACAGGAGATTAAGTCTCTTATAACCGGGTTTATCTTATATCCGGTTTAGTCTATTTTGTTTAGGTAACACAGGCTCTAATTTGGGACCAGAGAAAATCTCTCTTATATACGGGTCTCTTATATACTGGTTACACTGTACGAATATTTTCGAAGGGTTTCTCGTGGCGTGGTGGCAACGTGTTGGACTGTGACTCCTTAGAAAGCGAGTTCGAATTTCAATCGCGCTATTCGTTCACTTCTGAACTAATACTCTTGGGAAAGATCTGAACCTCCTTATCCTTTCTGCTATGGATTAAATAGTGCCACAACTGTTCTACAAGGATAGCTTTGACATTAAATAACCCACAAAGGTTGATATGTCATTAAACGAAGAAACTGAAACAAACTACCCTAAGAACTCAAATAAATTATTCACTTTCGGGAAAATACACCTGGGAAAGGTATGAACCGCCTTATCCTCCCAGCTATGGGTTAAATAGTACCACTACTGTTCTTCTGGGGGAATGGCTGTAGTATTAAATAACCTACAAAGGTTGATATGCCATTAAACAAAGAAACCAAAGCAAACCATCAAATAAATGAATGAGAACATGAGTTTTCCAAAATTTCTGTTTTAAAGTTTACGATAAGCTTTTGAAGTAGAAATTTTTGCTTTGTTTACTTTCTTATCTTTTTATCAAATTCTTAAATATATATATATATATATATATATATATATATATATATATATATATATATATATATATATATATAATGCGAGAGTTTGTGTGATTTTATGGTGCATTTGGGTATTATATTCCCCTAAATGCATTTTTTTAGAAAGACGCTCCTGTTTTTGTGGGATTGAACTGCGAAAATGCGTCTTTTGCATTTGCGCAGTTCCCCAGCTATCCTGCAACAACTATACCCACTCCACCATCTTATCATTTCTCCTCACATGCTTTTAAATGGAAAAACTCAGAAAGCAGTCTCTGTCTGAAGAAGTTCCCGATTAAATAAAGCCGAACGAAATATCACACATCTAAATTTGAGTTAAGTGTTTGATTTATCCAATTTTCCACATATTTCTCTCCTACCATCAGATTCACTAGAAATCTATCTTTTCAACATACTGTCGGAATGGATAATCGCACTTTTTACAAAAAAAACTGCGCAAATACAAAATACACATTATCCCAGTTCACTCCCACAAAAACAGGAGTGTCTTTCTAAAAAAGATGATTATACCCAAATGCACCATATATATATATATGTAGAGAGAGAGGCGGGGATAATGTGAACAAGAGATGCGCATGTGGTGTAACGGTCATGATTGTAAGGAAATGGACTTGACGAATCGAGTTCAGATTCTGGAGGGAGCTGTTTGCATTTCACTTAGCGCTAGAGTAAGATTGACATAGTCTGAGATAGATAGTCAGAGAGAAACAGTCTGAGATAGATAGATAGATAGATAGATAGATAGATAGATAGATAGATAGATAGATGGAACGTTTTGCCTATAAAATCATCATTTAATTGTCAATTTCACAGTAATTGCTTTATTATGTAAGTTTGAAAATTTCAAGCATATTGCTTTAATAAAAATGCTATGAAGTCCCTTATTCCTCCTCCAATGGGTTAAATAGTTCCACAATTATTTTTAACAAGGCCGGCTTTGGCATTAGATAATTCAGGAAAGTTGATATGTCATTAAACAAAGAAACTAAAGCAAACATCTAATAAAAACAAGCTACGAAATGCAGTTTTTGTTAAGTATGTATATATTTTATACATATATAGATAGATAGTTGACGATGCTTCAAAAAATAAAATCAATAAAAGAGTTCTTTACTTTGATACGGATTTTCCAAGCGGAAAAAAATAGTTATTTTACTTTCGTCGTTTTATTGGAAACGGAAAAGATTCTGTCAACTTCCATTATTACAGAAAACGAAGTGCATCTGTGATAAAAAAAAAAAAAAAAACAACAACAAAAAAACAAACAAACAAACAAATAAACAAAACGAAAAACAACCCCTCCCCCAAAAAAAACAAAAAAAAACAGCAACAACAATAACAAAAAACAGCATTAAACCCTTTGCAATGGATGATGGGATATCATGTCAGCGAAATTATATCCACCTGACTGTACCGGTATAAAAAAGAAACAAAAACAAACACACGCGCGCACACGCACAAGTTAATAGTTTCTCTCTCTCTCTCTCTCTCTCTCTCTCTCTCTCTCTAATCGCTAGTTTTTCAGTTGATAACTGTATTAGTTTTTTTTTTAAGACTAGATGCCAGCTCATGAGCTCGAAACTGAAATTGGCTGGTCCTAGAATCAATATATTCAACCGATTTTCCATGGCAGAATTCCTATCAAATGACTTTATTTCTGCATGAAGGTTACATAATAGAATAAAAAGGAAGTGAAATAAGCAGTCATTACCGACGTAAAAAGTAGTTCAGTGGTCAGAGCAAAGGTCGAACAAACACTGGCCTCAGAGGTGAATATATTCGCACAATCACCGAGCAAACTTCATCTTTATATTTACTTAGTTTTAACTTTTATGTCATTAAGAAAAACGGTAAAATTAGGGTAAGTACGACAAAACTTTCAAGCAGATATTTCCCATTGAACCTGCTTTCTTTAAACGTTTGATCGTCATTGTTCATCTCTTAACTCAATTTGAATTCGATTTCTTTATCGGGTTTGTTGTTCACCATCATCTCTCGAATTCAGTTTCTTTTTCGGCTTCGTTGTCCTCATCATCTCTTGAATTCAGTTTCATTTGCGGCTTTGTTGTCCTCATCATCTCTTGAATTCAGTTTCTTTTTCGGCTTTGTTGTCCTCATCATCTCTTGAATTCAGTTTCTTTTTCGGCTTCGTTGTCCTCATCATCTCTTGAATTCAGTTTCTTTTTTCGGCTTCGTTGTCCTCCATCATCTCTCGATTCGGCTTCTTTTTCCGTTCCGTTGTCCTCCATCATCTCTCGAATTCAGTTTTTTTTAGGTTTCGTTGTCCCCCACTGTGTTCCGAATTCGATTTCTTTTCAGATTTGTGTCCTCCTGCAATTACTGTTGTTATATACGTCAAAGTAGACCTCTTTGTTTATCATAGACAAGTTCCCATGATATTCGATATACAGCTAAATTCTAGTCTACATTTTTTGATAGTCTCGTAAGTGATGGTTATGTTTGTTTAGTTGGTTTGTTGGTTTTACAGCAAGTGTTGAGCTATTCGATGCCGAAGTCAGTCTTTTTTTAAGTATTTATATGGTTTCCAGTAATTAGTGATATTAATCTGTAAACAATTATTGCTTCTTGTAACTATTCCTATTCAAGAGTCAAATCTTTGAAGTTATATAATTTCAAGACCAATACAAGTAATTTGTGCGTAGTTATATTATTTCAATTATTCCAATCTAAAACTAATAGATTTTTTTTTAACTCAGTTGGCTGCAGCTTCAGGATACGCCGACTGCATCTTTGCAGATCCCCAACAAGTGCATATGACACTAAATAATCTGATGGTGAGGCCCAAGTAATGTTGGAGTTTGGAGAATGCAGAATACTTCTTCCTTGACATTGTTCCCAGGTTCACTCTAACCCGGAGTGATTGCACCTGATAGGTTCCTATCAATGGGTCGAATAGAACTGTTTGACAGTGTGCTAACAAATGACTTATACTAAGTTGAATTGTTGGAAATAGAACAATTTGATCATTTAAATGTGTGTGGACAAATGACTGTCCAAACGAATTGTTAGTCATACATAATAATTGGAGGTGCCCGTGGTGTAATGGTTATCGTCGTAGGAAATGGACACGGCGACACGAGTTCAAATCCTGGACGAGACTGATTGCTGTTCACATAGCACAAATAATTCTCCCTCCATCTATGGGTAAATAGTAGGGCAGACTAGGTTCTTCAGCCTTGGTGAGGCGACTAGTCTAGGAGAAGGAAAACTCTGAATTCAAACCTGTTAAACTCCGCTTAAAAACTGACCTTGTGCCATATCCTGCCCGAGCGGAGGGGTTGGATAAATATGGTAATACATAGCAATACTTGCCAATCAATGAATAATTAATGTTCAATAGCAATACTTGCAACCGCTTCACGGTGAGGTATGAACCTCCTTTTGGGTTAAGTAGTATCGCTGCAGTTCTTCTACCAGTATATCTTTGGCATTAAATAACTCACGAAGATTGATATACCATTAAAACAAAGAAACCAAAACAAACAAAAATGTACAGATATCTTCTCAAGTGCCATGGCGACGAAGGAGTGGTGATATGTACCGGTTTAACGAGCTGGAAGGACATAGTCACGGATCTACACGTGGGTGACTCAAGGTTCATTTAACGCTGCTGCATTGTTGACAGAGCAGCAGCATGCATCAGCTATGTTGTGTCTGTGTGAGCAGTCTTCTCTTGAGTAACACTGCCCAACCAGAAAACTGAGAAGGATCTGGGGAAAAAAAATGACCCAAGCTAATAGCCTGTTCAACCATCAATTGGTCAGCAACCAGCGGCTGTTCACAGCAGCAGGAGAAAATATACAAGCAAATAAATATGGATTAAGGATGGGAACATGGAATGTCAGGAGACTTCGTGACGGTATTTGTCGCACTAATATATGTCACCCAGTCGGCTGGGGCTGTAGAATACACCGACTTCAACTCTGCAAAGGGATAAGACCCCCTCCCCACAACGAGTGTCCTGGATTATGACAATAAACAATCTGATGGTGAGGTGCCCGTGATGCTGGGGATTTGGGGAATGCGAAGCGCCCCTTCATTGGCATTTCTCCCTGGTCCACTCTGGCCCGGATTGGTAGCACCTAATAGATCCCTATCTATGGGTTAAATAGAACTAAACAGTGCGAGTATGGCACAAGGCCTTTTAATGTGAGTCTGGTTGCAGAGCCGAGGCCCAGACATGCCCAGAATTCCAAAATATGCCTCAGGCCCCATCAGTATTCCTCTAAAAAGAAGCCAAGGGGCTCCTCAGGCATCAGGCAATAAACCTAGCCCCTCCAAGAAGGGTTAGAGCCCGAGGGACAGCCCCCTGAGCCTCGAGGAATAAGTCAGTTTCGGTTGCGTGATGCGGCTACTAGACCTCCCCGATATCCGCACCAGGCAGCCTCGACCAATTAGCGTCTCCACCAGGCACTACACCCAACCAGATCCGTGCTGTCATTACTACGGCCGGCCGAAGTGCTAGCAATACTAGTACGACGACTACGAGACTTCTTGACCACAATGAATCAATTAACCCTGAACGACAAACTAGTTTAATAAAGAAAGTGTTAGTGTAAAATAATTAAGGATTTCAATTAATTATTTTAGTACACCGTCAGTCTCTTCTTTACTGGCACAAGCGTCTTTCTTTTACTTTCTATTTCGGGCTGACTTCAAGAAACGGATTCCAGCATCAAGTAAATTTTGTAGGTGCCCGTGGTGTAATGGTTATCGTCACCGGATATGGACACGGCGATACGAGTTCAATTCCTGGACAAGACTGATTGCATTTCACATAGCACTAATACCCTTGGGAAAGGTATGAATCCAATTATTCTCCCTCCAGCCATGGGTAAATAGTAGGACATACTAAGTTCTTCAGCCTTGGTGAGGCAACTAGTCTAGGAGAAGGAAAGCTCTGAATTCCAACCTGTTAAACTCCACTTTAAAAATTGACCTTGTGTCATATCCTGCCCGAGCGGAGGGGTTGGGTAAATAGGATCAAGTAAATTTTGTACGTACAAAACAAACGAAAGCGTTTTATGTTTGACTTATTTTTGTCAATGATGTTACCAAGGTCAGGCAGATAGTTTAAGAGGTGTCATTACAACCTTTTATTTGGTGCCGTAACGCTACATTAGCTCGGTACATTAATATAACAGCAATCTTAGCAATAAGTTTTAGAGATAAAGATTAGTTGACAGAAACAAGCGCTGGATAAACCTTCTGGAAAGATAAACCAAAGAGTGAAAAACAAGATGTCGTGTTGGTTTTGCCGTTCTCGCAGAGTAAACCAACCAATTAGAACTGATGGCTTTTATGACAGAAGCATGCTCTTTCATGTCCCTTTACCAAGCAACTGTTTCATAACTGTCCTTTCTGTTTATGCTCCCACTCTTGATCGCAACGAATAATCTATAATGGCTTTCTATTAAGATCAGAGATTCGATTCCAAACGCTGACAAAATCCTTCTCCTTGGTGATCTCAACGCTTGTGTTGGACTTGATCGTGTGACTAGGGGAGGTGATCTTGGCAAGATGAACAGTAACGGTTATAGCTTCCTCAGGTCTGCATTGATTTGGCAAATCGTCATTTGAAATACAGTTTTTTACATCAGTCTTAGCTTATGGTCTTTCACTGGAGTTTGAGTGACAGCAAGTCTCCTCAAGTCTTTACGACTCTTCTCAGTATTCTGGCCGATCTCAATAATGTAGTTAATAGAATGGTCTCCACTCGTCCTCTTATTTCCAAATCCTCCGGTCGCTTTTTTTATTATTTACTCCTTAAGAGTTTTTCACATCAGTGTTAGCTGATGGTCTTTCACTGGAGTTTGAGTGACAGGAAGTCTCCTCACGTCTCCAGGACTCTTCTCAGTATTCTGGCTGTTCTCAATAATGTAGTTGTCTCGTCCTCTTATTTTCAAGTCCTCCAGTCACTTTAATAATCCTTTGGTGACCGTACGAAAAGTACCAATCACGATTGGTATAATTGCCACCTTCACGTTCCATAGTTCTTTCAATTCCCTGGAAAGGTCCAGGTACTTATCCTTCTTTTCACTTTCTTTCAATTTTCTTCGGTGGTCAGCCGGGACAGCAAAGTTCACAATTTTGCAAGTTCTCTATTTTTTTTTTCTATTATTATTATTATAAGGTCTGGTCTTCTGTCCGTGATTAGGTGATCCGTTTGCACGTGAAAATCCCAAAAGAGTTATGTGAGTCATTCTCCAGGACAGATGGTGGGTTGTACATATACCATTCGTTCGTATGGTCAAATCTAAATTTCTTGCACAACTCACAGTGGATCACCTTGCCCAGCCAGTCGTGTGTAGTCTTATACTCCTTCGGTGCTAATTTGTAACATTTGCTTATTATGTGATTGGTTTCGTCTCTATCACTACAAAACCTACATTTGCTATTTTGTTGCGTCTTATCTATTCTCGCTTTCATATGTTTGGTTTTTATGGCGTTGTTTTGTGCTGCTATTTGGAGAGATTCAATTTATCTCATAAGGTTTCCTATAGAGTTGTTTTTCTTTCCATTTTTGTTTTCTAGTTATTGTCGTTCTGCTGGTCTTCGTATTGTCAGTATCGTCTCTGGTGGCTGTAATCAGTCCATCTCCGCATTTTTCTATGTAGTCTTCGAGTCGTATTGATGCATCAACACTGTCTCCAATGCAGGTAAGTCTCTTCCTCCCTCCTTTTTTGATACATATAGTCTGACAACGTCTCCTCGAGGATGAAATTATTATCATTACTATTATTATTGTTAATTCGTTGAGAGTTTTTCACATCAGTGTTAGCTGATGGTCTTTCACTGGAGTTTGAGTGACAGTAAGTCTCCTCAAGTCTCCCGGACTCTTTTCAGTATTCTGGCCGTTCTCAATAATGTAGTAGTAAATAAGAGGACGAGTGGAGACCCTGGGATGGTCTCCACTCGTCCTCTTATTTTCAAGTCCTCCAGTCACTTTAATAATCCTTTGGTGACCAAACCAAAAGAACCAAGAACGATTGGTATAGTTGTCACCTTCGTGTTCCACAGTTTTTTTTCAATTCCCTAGCAAGGTCCAGGTACTTATCCTTCTTTTTCACTTTCTTTCAATTTTCTTCTGTGGTGAGCCGGGACAGCAAATTTTGCAAGTTCTCTTTTTTTTATGGTTGTTATCATATCATATTTACCAACCCCTCCGCTCGGGCAGGATATGACACAAGGTCAATTTTTAAGCGGAGTTTAACAGGTTTGAATTCAGAGGTTTTCTTCTCCTAGACTAGTTGCCTTAACAAGGCTGAAGAACCAAGTCTGTCCTACTATTTACCCATAGCTGGAGGGAGAATAATTGGATTCATACCTTTCCCAAGGGTATTAGTGCTATGTGAAATGCAATCAGTCTCGTCCAGGATTTGAACTCGTGTCGCCGTGTCCAATTCCTACGACGATAACCATTACACCACCATTTTATGGTTGTTACAAGGTCTGGTCTTCTGGCCGAGATTAGGTGATCTGTTTGTATGTCAAAGTCCCAAAAGAGTTTATGTGTGTCATTCTCCAGGACAGATGCTGGGTTGTACATATACCATTTGTTCGTATGGTCAAATTTAAATTTCTTGTACATTATTATTATCATTATCATTATTTCTCAGTGTATGTGTGTGTATGTAAGTATGCGTGTGTGTGGCCCATGTACGAATGCATACATGTCCTTTTATGGATGTGTAAGTATATATATATATTCATGTGTGTATGTGTGTATATATATATATATGTGTGTGTGTAAGCATTTATATGCAGGCGTATATGTATATATGTGTATATATATATATATATATGTGTATTAGTGTGTATGTATTTGTGAATGTATACATATATATATATTAGTATGTGTGTATATATATATATGCGTGTGTATATATATGTGCATATATAACTATATATGTGCATATATATCCATATATGTGTGCGTGCGTGTGGGGGGGTGAGGAAATTGTGACTCGAATTATCTTCCGCGTCAAGGAAAATATGAAACAAACTTAGAGAGTTTGTTAGAGAGATTTCGAAAAATGAATGAAATGCTATACGAGTCACGAAAAACAACACCAACAATAATAATAGAAGGGGCCACTCAAGTTGTTCACTCGAAGAAAGCGAGTTCGAACCCCAGTCATGCAATTACGTTCACTTTCGGACTAACATCCTTGAGGAAAATATGAACTTCCTTATACCCCTGGTTCTGAGTTAAACGATATAATTACTGTTCTTCTACAAGAATGGCTTTGACCAATGAAGATTGATATGCCATTAAATTAAGATACCAAACCAATAAATTTGTTCAACTTTCTCAAACTCTTGGGTTGCACCTCTCTCATATATACGACCAATAACTAGTTTTGCAAGTACATATTGGACAAATCCCAAGTATATATATATATATATATATATATATATATATATATATATATATATATATATATATATATATATATATATATATATATATATATATATATATATATTCGATTCTTATTGGCAGGCCAAAACTAGTGGCTTTGTGTCAAAACTTGGCAAAGCTTAATAAATGAAATTGGGTGCCTCGTTGAGGGTTAATGATCCATCTAGCAGACCACTATTACTGGGGAGTTCAATCCTCATTGGGTACCCAATATTTATGGCTTTGTGCCAAATCTATACCAGCAGTGCTTATCAAACAATGCTAGAAAACCATTGCCGGTAAGTTCGATTCTCAGAGATTGCTCCCTAGTTCCGGCCTTGTGCCAAATTCAACAAAAAAATTCGTGTGAATGATCAAATCTTTTTACGTGCTATTAGGATTTGAACTTTAGTCCCTTGGGTCATCAAAACAATTCTTGACTGACGAAAGCTTTTAAATTCGGACTATCGAAACAGCGAATTCTCAAAGGGGATTAAAAGCGATGGATTTCAAGGAATCTCTCTCTTGATGCAAATTGATTGAACGAATTTAATGACAATTTCCTTGAAAGTCTCTTCTAATGAATCTGCATTTAAATCTTTTGACGAAAACGTCAGATGATTTCGCTTATTGTCCCCGAAAGTCGATAAATCTTTTACTCCTGAAAATAACGCTCCACTCCGCGCTAAAAAAAAAAAGAATCAACAAATAATTGCATTTAACTTGAGTATCCTCATAGACTTTGCAATATTGCAACATGTGACCAAAACACGTTTAAATCGTACATTGATGTTAATTCAATTTTCCTGAATTTATGCCCCGAAATTCATGTCTCTTTCGAACTTGTAATTAATTTTTCTACCTCTTTTAACCATTATTATATATATATATATATATATATATATATATATATATATGTGTGTGTGTGTGTGTGTGTGTGTGTGTGTGTGTGTGTGTGTGTGTGTGTGTGTGTGTGTGTGAATGTAAATCGTAATAACTTTATCTCAGATATTGAGCACACTCCAAATTATACCGCATTTGGTCTGCCACAAGTCCACTAAGTGAGATAGTGACAACCAACATTGCTTTATATATATATATATATATATATATATATATATATATATATATATATATTAAAATAAAATGTAATAATGATAAAATATATATTAGATATATATATATATTTAATTTGTGGAATTTAGACTGCAGCCCCTGGGTTTTTATATTTTATATTTTATATTTTTATATTTTCTATTTATATTTTAGATATTGAGCACTTTCCATATTATATTGTATTTGGTTCGACACAAACCCACAAAGTGATCTAGTGACAACCAACACTGTTATAATATATATATATATATATATATATATATATATATATATATATATATATATATATATATATATTACTATTTGCATTTATTTTAACAGATAGCACAAAAGTCTCCTAATATTTTTAATTTGATTAACAATATATTTTATTTGAGTGAAATTATATACAAAAATTAATTCGAAGCAACTTCCCCCCCCAAAAAAAAAGATTAAAAGAAAGATTTACTTTACCTTTTTCATTCAAAATTTGTTCAACATTGTAAATAACCAGTAACTTTTGCGTCAATCTGTATCTATAGACTGCTGTTGTATTAAATAAAAACAGAAGTGCTTTGAAAAGCTTACAAAAATTATTACTATGATACAAATAAAATAGTGAATTGAATATATATATATATATATATATATATATATATAATTTTTTTTTTTTTTTTTTTTTTGGCTTCCGAAGAAATAGATCCACGACCTCACAAATATTAACCATCCGCAGAATCCTTGATGGTGTACGGGCAAAGAACCCACAAGCGACATTAATATTTGTCGACTTTACCAAGGCGTTCGACTCCATTCACAGAGGAAAGATGGAACAAATCCTACTAGCGTACGGCATACCTAAAGAAACCGTAGCGGCAATAACGATTCTCTATAGAAACACTAAAGTAAAAGTACGATCACCGGATGGAGACACAGAATACTTTGACATTGTAGCAGGAGTACTACAAGGGGACACGCTGGCCCCGTACCTCTTTATCATTTGTCTAGACTACGTACTTAGAACATCGATTGACAAAATCAGAGAGAATGGCTTCGAACTGACGAAGAAAAGAAGCAGAAGATACCCCGCAACAACAATTACCGATGCCGACTACGCCGATGACATAGCGATACTGGCAAATACACCTGACCAAGCCGAAACACTTCTGCATAATTTGGAACGAGCAGCAGCAAGCATAGGCCTCTATGTTAATGCACACAAAACGGAATATATGTGCTATAACCAAACGGGGGACATCTCCACTCTAGAAGGAACCCCACTTAAACTAGTAAACAAATTCACGTACCTAGGAAGCAGCGTCGAATCAACCGAAAAGGACATCGAAACGAGGTTAACGAAAACATAGACAGCTATCAATAGGCTATCGACTATATGGAAATCAGACCTAACCGATAAAATGAAACGCAGTTTCTTCCAGGCAGTGGTCACATCGATACTGCTATATGGATGCACTACATGGACGCTAACAAAACGACTGGAGAAGAAGCTAGATGGCAATTACACAAGAATGCTGCGTGCAATCCTGAACAAGTCCTGGCAGCAACACCCCACAAGACACCAACTGTACGACTACCTGCCCCCTATCACGAAAACTATTCAAGTTAGACGAACCAGACATGCAGGACACTGCTGGAGAAGCAGAGATGAACTCATAAGAGATGTACTCTTATGGATCCCCACACATGGCCGCGCAAAAGCAGGACGACCAGCACGAACGTACATTCAGCAGCTATGTGAGGATACAGGATGTTGTCCTGAAGACCTACCTAGGGCGATGAACGATAGGGAGGAGTGGCGAGAGAGGGTCAGGGATATCCGTGCTACCAGCGCGATATGATGATGATGATATATATAATATTTATACCTATACTATGACTCGGGTGGTGTGAAAAAAAAACCCTGTTGATAAAATTTGTAAATAAAAAATAGTATATATATATATATATATATATATTATTTATACTTATACTATGACTCGGGTGGTGTGAAAAAACCCTGAGGATACAATTTGTAAATATATATATATATATATATATATATATATATATATATATATATGTGTGTGTGTGTGTGTGTGTGTGTGTGTGTGTTTATATACATATATATATATAGTAGAAATGAACCCAATGTAATGACGTGGTGATTTAATGCTCGGCAGTTACATTGCAGCGGTGTTAAAAACGTTTTTCTTCCTACTCAATTTCTCTTTTACTTCAAAAACCCTACATAACAAAATACCCACACACACACATATATATATATATATATATATATATATATATATATATATATATATATATATACCTATACTAGATATAACTCGGGTGGTGTGAAAAAAAATCCAGATGAAACAATTTGTAAATAAAAAATATTACACAAACTGATGGTTGGGGAAAAATTCAACGAAAAAAGAAAAGACAACAACAAAACCTTCATTTCTACATCCAGATAAATTCAGGAAAACAATCTCGTCAAATCATCTTGATACCTCGTATTTCGTTGACCTTTTCTCACTATCCATCTTTGTCGGTCAGACAGCGTCCAATGTCCTCGCAGAGCTAATGTATATATATATATATACATATATAGCCAGCCTCTTCGTACAAGCAGGATGCGACGCAAGGTAAATTTCTTAGCAAAATATAACAGGTTTGATTTCAAAGTTTTCCTTCTCCTATGCCGGTTGCCATAAGAAGGTTAAAGAAACCAGCCTGCCCTACTATTTACTCATAATCATTAGTTTGTGCTCTGTTTAAATGTCAAACTTTTTAATTTGACCAACAGATAGGACACTACAGGTGCTACCACTCCAGGTCAGAGTGTACCTAGGAGTAATGCCAATGAAGGGGTACTCTACATTTTCAAAAATCCTAAGACTGGACCCTCATCATCAGATGGTTTTGTATTATATCAGGGACACTCGTTGAAGGGAGGGAGGGTCATACCTCTCTGTAGAAATACAGTTGGTCTATTCTACAGTCCCAGTCGAGTGGATTTGATTCATTTGTGGTTTATTTATTGATTTTCAAAAAAACAAACATTAATTACAATAATTGATTGATTAACACTGAAAATTCAGTTAATATCCGATAATAATTTTGTTTTATTTATTTATTTATTCATTTATTTGGAAGTTTTGCTTCATCCTGGCCATAAGCATTAAGTTGTTTTCAGAACGTTCTGTTTCTAAGTAATCGCCCTTTTCGGTACTGAACAGACCTATCATTACTTTCAGCGTGTTTGTTTGCTTGTTTGTTTGGGTTTTATGACATATCAACCCTTTTAGGTTATTTATTGCCAAATCAGTTTTTACACAAATAAACAGTTCCATTTCAAACAATTTAGACACACGACTGACGAAGGCATGGACGGCTATCGATAGGCTCTCGATCATATGGAAATCAGACCTAACCGATAAAATGAAACGCAGTTTCTTCCAGGCAGCGGTTGTGTCGATACTGCTATATGGATGCACTACATGGACGCTAACAAAACGGCTGGAGAAGAAACTTGACGGAAATTACACAAGAATGTTGAGAGCAGTATTGAACAAGTCCTGGCGACAACAGCCCACGAGACACCAACTATACGGACACTTGCCCCCCATCACGAAAACTATACAAGTTAGACGAACCAGACACGCGGGACACTGCTGGAGAAGCAAGGACGAGCTCATAAGCGATGTACTCTTATGGACCCCCACATATGGCCGTGCAAAAGCAGGACGACCAGCTCGAACTTACATACAGCAACTATGTGAGGACACAGGATGTAACCCTGAAGACCTGCCGGAGGCAATGAATAATAGGGAGAAGTGGCGAGAGAGGGTCAGGGATATCCGTGCTGGCGGCACGACATGATGATGATGATGATGATAAGTACACAGTTTAATTGTTAAAAACATTTCTATTTCAAGCTATTCAGTTTAGTCAAACAGTTCTAATTCAAACAATTTAGTTTAGTATAAGTACACAGTTTAATCGTTAAAAATATTTCTACTTCAAGCAATTCAGTTTAGTCAAACAGTTTTAATTCCAACAATTTAGTTTAGTATAAGTATAGTTTTTGTTAACACACAGTTAAATGTCAAAACAGTTCAATTTCAAGCAATTCAGATTAGCTTAAGTAGGCAGTTTACATGTCAAAACAGTTTTATTTCGAGCAATTTATTTTAACATGAGTACGTAGATTAGTTCTATTTAACCCATAGCTAGGACCCTATCAGGTGCTACCACTCCGGGCCAGAGTGGACCTGGGAACGATGGTAATGAAGGGGTGCCCTGCATTCCCCAAGAGTTCACCATCACTTGAACCTCACCATCAGATTGTTTAGTGTCATAATCCTGCACACTCGTTGGGGGAGGGTTTTACCCCTCTGCAGAGAAGCAGTTGGTGTATTCTACGGCCCAAGCCGACTGGGCAAGCTTTCAGCGTGACTTAATTCAATAATTATGGTCGGCAAATAAAAAAAATTGTAGAAATATATATATTAGCGAAGTTAAGGAGTGGTGATTCTATTGGGTATGTATATGGGTAAATACTTAGTAAAAGTTTTGATTCGGTTGGTTGTTTTGTTTTATGGCGTATCAACCCTTTTTGGATCATTTAACGCCGAATTAAGTTATTTTGATAAAAGTTTCAAACAATTCACTTTAGTGTATGCATAGTTTTTTTGTTTACAATCAGTTAAATATAAAAAACAGTTCTATTTTAAACAATTCAGTTTAATATAAGTACACTGTTTAAATATCAAAAACAGTTCAATTTCAAACAATTCAGTTTAGCAAAAGTACACATTTTAGTTCTATTTGACCCATACATAGGATCCTATCAAGTAATACCACTCCGGGCCAGAGTGGGAGCGATGATAATGAAGGGGTGCTTCACATTCCCCAAAGCTCCAGCATTACTGGAGCCTCACTATCAGATTGTTTAGTTTCATATCCAGGAGTCTTACCCCTCTGCAGAGAAGCAGTCGATGTATTCTGCAGCCCAAACCGACTGGGTCATTTAGTAAAAGGTCGGAAACAACAATTAGTGACAATGCAAGACTAAGCAAACCTCAATAAACAAAGAATTCATAATGAATCCTATTTCCATACGAAGGGGATTTTTAGTCATGCTATAGCGAGAACAGGCGCCCATGAAAACATACACACATTATATATATATATATATATATATATATATATATATATATATATATATATATATATATCGTGTCTAGCTACACTAATGAGTTGTGATACAACGAAACAGTATGTCTGTGGATGACAATATATAAATATATATATATATATATATATATATATATATATGTGTGTGTGTGTGTGTGTGTGTGTGTGTGTGTGCAAGTGTGTGTGTGTGTGTGTCTAATGGTCATCATCGTCGGAAATAGTTCACATCCTGGACGAGGGTGTTTGCATTTCACAATCGCTAATGTTCCTGAGAAATGTATGAATTCAGCTATGGTTTGGTTTGGTTTCTTTGTTTAATGGCATATCAACTCTTTTTAGGTTATATAATGCCAAAGCTATTCTCCTAGAAGAACAGTAGTGGTACTATTTAACCCATAGCTCGGATGATAAGGGGGTTCATACCTTTCCTTAGGGTATTTGCCCGAAAGTGAACGTAATAGCGCGACTGGAGTACGAACTCGCGTATAACGATTCCGCAGTGAATTCAGCTATGGGTAAACAGTAGGGCAGGCCGGGCTCTTTAATCAGTCTAGGAGAAGGAAAACTCTGAATTGAAACGTGTTAGAGGGCGCTTAAAACCTGGGTCTTGTGTCGCATCCTACTCGTACAGAGGGGGAGGCGTAAACACACACACACACACACACACACACACACACGTGTGGGCTTTGAAAACGAACTCAGCTTACCGAGTTCAAATTCTAGACGAAGCTGTTTGCATTTGCCTGTGTCCTAATGCCTAAGAGTCAACAACAGATATCTATAAATAATAGAGTAGACTGGAGTTTTTAGACTTGGTATGGGCAACCAATATCGAAGAAAGAAAACTCTGAATTCGAATTTTCCACGCGGAAATAGCAAACGTAAGGCGGTTCGACGTTGTAGTCAACCTCGTTCATCCAAATTGTTTAGCACTTTCCCTTGCCTAACAACAGTGTCAGAAAGAGGAGAGATCTGTTGTATGGTCAATTGCCAGTCTTTCATACCACCTTATCCAAGTCTGTGCCAAGATTTGGGCGCAGATCCATAGTCTCGCTATAATTGTAGGCACCTCACTTGATGTAAAGGTCAGCACGCTAGACTAGCAGATCATTATTTGTGAATTCGATTCTCACTAAGTGCTTCTAACCTTGTGCTACAACTAATTAGTATGTAACTATAAACATATCTATATAAACATATGCATATTTATGTGCGTGTATGTTCTCCTGGAAAGAGCGACGGTTAATAAACTTGTGGTGAAGTCAAACATAGTATTCTCCTCCTCCTCTTGATATAAAAACGAAAGAATATTTACCTTAATTAGATCCCAGTTAAATTACATTGAATAAATAAAGCAATTATTAAGTTCGTCTTTTATTAGAAATCTATTCATGCAAACTGTTATTATGTACTTGTACTTGTGTTCCTCATTAAATACTCTACTTATGTAGCCTTGTGCCAGACCAAGCTTATTGACTACATTGACAGAAAAAAATCGAAAAGTAGCTATAATTCTAAGAACTGAAGATCGCTTTTTTAAAATCATTTTTAAAAACGTTTTAAACCGACCTGTTGGCAAAAGTCTTTTTTTTTAATTACTATGATTTTCACGAGAGTGAATCAATCGTTAGACACTTGTCAAACATGGTTTTTAAAAGATTGTTTTTAAAAAAGCGATTTATTGGTATAATGGTTAAAGTGTTCAATCTCAGGTCGAGTCATACCAAAGACTCAAAAAAATGGTCCTTGGTGCCTCTTTAAGCAAATGAGGAAATTGATAAAGTGATGGAGAGGATACAAATGTAGTAGAAAAAAGTGATGGGTTTCATTAATTTTTTTTTTTTTTGTGTGTGTGTGAAAGAGGAAATTGTCTTAGTGAGCTGATGGGAAAGAAATAAGGAAAAGTTTAAAGTCTAATGTATCAGGTTAACCTGATACATTTGATTTTAACTCCCCCTTTCCAGCTACACTTGTATCCTCTCTATCACTTTATCAATTACCTCGTTTGTTTAATGATAGAAAAACTCAGAAAACGGTTTCAGCTTGAAAAGGTTCTTTGGAATAAAAGGAACGAAATATCACACATCTAAATCGGAGTTAAGTGTTTGATTTATCTAACATTCCACATATTTCTATCATACTGACAGACTCACAACAATCTATCATTTCAACGCACGTGTGCCCGTGGAGTTATGGTTATCGTCGTAGGAATTGGACACGGTGACACGAGTTCAAATCCTGGACGAGACTGATTGCATTTCACATAGCACTAATACCCTTGGGAAAGGTATGAATCCAATTATTCTCCCTCCAGCTATGGATAAATAGTAGGTTCTTCAGTCTTGGTGAGGCAACTAGTCTAGGAGAAGGAAAACTCTGAATTCAAACCTGTTGAACTCCGCTTAAAAAATTGACCTTGTGTCATATCCTGTCCGAGCGGAGGGGTTGGTAAATAGGATCATTTCAATGCACACACACACACACACTCACACATATATATATATATATATATATATATATATATATATATATATATATATATATATATATTCTCCATCGCTTCCAAAAAAAAGGTTCATTCTTTCTGATTTTCGTCTCAGTGAAAGCAAGTGCATTTGCAAGAACAGCATTAAATAAGTTGGTACTTAAAATCATGATTCACAAAAATCGATGGTCAGAATTGACAATTCAGTAGGAATTGAAGAAAGAAATTCTGGAGAATTACGGGTTTAAATAAGTTCCATTATATTTCATTTTGACAGCTTTAAAGAAAGAACTATTAAACTTAGATAGGAAAAATATTTTATTCATTCGTGCGTGCCGAAAATTTTAATATAAAAAGATCATATATAAAAGTCCAGTCGTCCTGTTTATTAAAATATTTACGATAAATACATGATATATGAAAAATATCATCTTTATTTATTTTTTTTATAAAAATATAACCTTATCAACCACCATCGTTATCATTAATATTATTATTTCTTTGTTTAATGGCATATCAATTTTTTGGGGTTATTTAATGCTAAAGTTATCCTGGCAGAAGAACAGTAGTTGTTGTATATAACCGATAGTTGGGGAAATAAAGAGGTTTATACCTGTCTCGAGGGTATTTGTACGAAAGTGAACATAATAGCGCAACTGGAGTTCGAACTCGCTCTCTACGATGTCGCAGTACAGCACGTTAACCACTATGTCACGAAGACTCCCCTACAACCTCCAGTCAATTTTTATACGTAGTACGACTGGTCTGAATTCAGAGTTTTCCTTCTCCTAAACCGGTTACCATACCAAAGTTTAAAAAAAAAAAGCTTAGCCTGCCTTGCTATTCACCTATAGCTGAGATGGGGGAGTATGGTTTGATTCATACCCAAGTTATCAATGCTATGCGAAATGCAAAGAACTTCGTCCAAGACTTGAACTCGGGTCGCTGCGTTCATTTCCTACGACGATAACCATGATGATTAAGAAGTTAAATTGCGTATAGAGCTGAATTGCTTGTATCTAATTGTCGACGCTGACGATGAACATAAAATGTTCTTAGAGTTATAGGTTTCGTGTCGTATGTGCATTTGCCTTTATGTCTTTAAATTATCAATTCTGGCGTGAAATTATAGGCTTTTGAGTTTCGCTGACATCAGCAGCAATTTAAAGGCCTTCTCCTTGCCACATCCATATACACTTCCGTCAACACTACCCTCATTCGCGTCACTTCCTATCGAACTAGATTTTAACTGCTTCTTCACTTGGATACTTCTTTTTTGTATTCTTTTTCGTCTTTATGTGATTTTATCCCAAAAGAAATTATCTATTTCCTTTCCTCCTCCACCCCTCTCTCTCTCTCTCTCTTGCTTCTTTTTAGTTCGCCAATTCTTTATAATTTTTAGTTGAACATTCCTTTGAAACGTTCCATCGGCCTACTCTTTCTAAAATTCCGTTCTGGTAAAACCACGATGAACTAGAAACACCCCGAGAGTAATTCCCCTATTTGTTTTCTCTCAAGCTCCAACAAATACTTGAAGAGGCAGGTGACGTAAAAAATGGGCTCGGTAACACTGAGTTTAAATCCAGAGACTGTGTTTCACATATCCTTGAAAAAAAAAGCCACCTTCTAGCTATGGGTAAATAATAGGACACACTGAGATCTTTAACTATAGTACCACAACTACACTGGGAGAAGGAAAGTTTTGAATTAAAACCAGCTGTGTTCCGCTTTGAAATTGACCTTTTGTCGCATCCTGCTCGTGTGGAGGGTTTGGATAAGTAATACAAGATGCAAAATCACACTATTAGATAGAATAAGTTTCCTGCTACAAAATACTACAGCCTTGTCAGTGGAGTTTCAAATACTCCCGAATGTATCCTCAACCGCGGGTTAAGTTCCCTTCCTTCCGCACACACACATACACCCAAAAAAGAAAAGAGGTGTCTTGGGTATAACAGTAAATTAGATCAAGTGATGAGGCTCCAGTTCCGGAGCTCTATGGAGCGTTAAGTCACTTTTTTATTGCAATTACTCTCAGGTCCACTCAGATCCAGAATCCTATTTATGATTCGACTCGTTTGTAAATTATGTTAAAAATATATCCGTAGGAATTCTTGATACTATATAACTATTCAAATTATTTGCGTTGAGAATAATAATTGAAACCGTAATTGTTGACTAAGAAATATTACTACTGTTAATCACTTGAAACCATATAAGTGCTTGCAAATTATTGGTGCTAGAGTGGAATACTTGGAACCATACAACTGTGTGCAAACAAATAACCATTATTAAATAGGAATACACACTGTAAACCATATAATTGCGTATGAATTATTTGTTCAATAGAAATACCCTGTGGTATTTGCATGCAAGAATATTAGAATAGGATCCATAAAATTAAAAAGATTAAAGTAGTAGTTTCATTTAAGTCAGGTACAGCAAACCTATTTTCCAATGCTTGTAAGCGAATATACACAGGATCGGAAGATAAATTAAAACAGTAATTAAATTTTTGTTTAACTAATTCAATATACATATTACAAGATAAAATGAGCAATAATGAAATATGATAAATAATGAAATGGGCTATTGTGAAAAAGAATGCTAAAGTTTATGAAGGTGACCATAACTGCAGATTGGAAGAAAAATTATGCATCCTAGAAGATGCTGAAAACAAACCGCTGAATAAAATAAGCGAATTGATATTCAAGCGTAGACAAGTTAACAGATAGCTCCTGTGTCATCTACCACCTGACCCTGACTAATTCCATAACTTATTCTCTTTTATCTAGACTGCTTTAATTCTGTTTTTCATGTAAATGTCATGTGTACTAGCATCTTTTCATAAGACAATACCTCATGCTATATAGACGCTTGATCAGTCACTTTTCCCACATTTCCGTCTAAATGATAGCATGTTTTGCGTTTGGCACATCTAGCTTTCTCTTTGTCGATCCACTCTTCTTAACTGACTGTCTTCTTAAAACGGGATCCTCATTCGGTTTGACATATATATATATATATATATATATATATATATATATATATATATATATATATATATATATATATATCAGGGGCGGAGATGGGACTAGTGCTACTCGTGCCCGGCACGACCAATAACTCGGTCAATGTTATTCAAAATGGATTAAAAATCATCCATTAATTTCAAGCAAACATACTTAGTCTGATCTCAATTAAATTACGTATCTATTCAAGTTTCGATAACTAAGTAGCCAAAGGTTCATAAATATATCTGGGAATAATACAACGATGCTGTTTTGAACGGATGGTCTTTGTCCGGCCACCGTCAGATCCATTGAACATCCCATAAAATCGGCTATAATGTTGAACACGCGTAATCCGTGCCAAGCACAAGACTAATAATAACAGTAATGTTAGAGAAATCTCGCTTTTGGATGTAGCCAATGGCAAAAGCAAGTGAAAATATCGTGCTCAAAAAAATTAGCACAATGTGACTGCTGACGCCTGTCTTGGGAAGAGGGAGAGGGACACAGAGAGAGAGGGGGGATAGCAGATTATAGCCGTCGCCGACGTCATCATCATCGCTATGTTAAATGTTTGTTAAACGGCGTGTTTTAATTCGTTTTTTCACTAACAGATCTCTATTTCTTTAATGAATGTTGCATATATTACATTCTGTAACTAAAATTTGTTTATTTGAATACATTTTCGAAAAACAATCTTTATTTTAAGCGAAATTGAAACTACTAGCTGTGTCTGTGTATATCGTAGACACATACGTACGCATAGACACATGAAGAACCTGGAGAGTTGTGGACTTATTTGCTAACCTGGTTAGTTGTCATTGTCATCAATTTCTTTATTCTAATAAACATATTTTTCTCGTCATAGTAATGAACATCTTCTCTTTTCTTCTATACTTTTGAAAGGAAAAAAAATTATCTTATCTACTGTATTAACAACAAGACTACAAATTATATAGTATCTTGATTGTTTACAAAAAAACCACCATGCAAGGTACGTTAGTCAATCTGTTCTATACAATGGAGAATCACGCAATAGCAACTATGATGACTTACTTTGGGTCCACGGACCACGGGTTGGGAACTGAAGTTGACAGAGGTGGGGGCACGAGTAGCAAAAATAGGCTAGAGTCGCCACTGATATATATATATATATATATATATATATATATTGTCATCCACAGACAGACTGTTTCGTTCTATCAGAACTCTTCAGTGTGGCTAGACACGTAGGACGCTCGAAGCCGGGATTGAAACCCATCCAACTTCACGTTAGACTAAGTCTCAGACCGCTCGGCCAACAAGCGTACCACGTTTAGTTAAAAAAAAGTTTTACTTTTTTAAATTGTCAGAAGGTGAACTTGTTAATTGGTGATACTGCACATATGTTACTGCTGCCATACAATTCAATTAACATATTAATCAAATCAGCTTGTAGATATTTACATTTAGAAATTACGAATGTGTTTCAAAATTACTTTTAACATAGACATCACTGTTTACAGTGTCGTCTGTTAATAGGTGACCTTAGATTTCCATTAACACACCTTTACAAAACTATCTCCTCCGTTGTATATTCAGAAATAACTCTGTCTCTCTATATCTGCGAGCATTTTTCCCAAGTAAATTATAGATTATCATGTTCAGCTCCAAGGGTGGAGGCTTAACCTACAGGCGACACCGATCCCCTTGCTTAATAAAGGTAAGGGCTGGGTTTATTATCCAGCGCCTGATACACTCAAAAAGAAATATGCTGACTGGGCTGAACTATTTATGAAACCACCGCACCTCTTGAAGGCTTGCTTCTTGAGGGGTATCCTAAATTAATTTTTGCTTCATAGGAAGCTGAATAAATACACCGTGTTACTCCATCTATGGACTAATATCTTGCACAAAGTCGCAAGCTGTTTACTGTAATTAGTGTTACACTGTCACAAATCTCCTTATGGTTCATGAACTCTTGATCGAGTTCAAAAACTAGACTACGAATTGAGACTTTTCAGCCAATAGGAAGGCGCCGCAGATTGAAGCTGTTGATGCTTTCTTGATCCCATTAAAAGTATATAAACAACACCCTGCATTCCGTAAATCGGCAGTTCTCATTCTCGCAGTCCCCGTGCGAGTTCGACAGACAGTAGTTCCTTCGCTTGCCTCAACGGCCAGGCACGGATAACTCTCAGAATGTATAATTTTGGGGACCAAACTACCTTACCTCGCATGAACACCAAAGGATAATGCAAAAGAAGTTATCCATGAACTTATCGATAACTCAACACCATAGAACGGACATTCAACAACTTAGTTTCTTTGTAAGCCCTCTTAACTAATATAAAGGAATGGAAGCCTCTTGTATAATTCTGTATATATAAACTCCAGCGCATTTTTGGATTCTATAATTGTTTCTTTCCATTCCTGTCCTCGTGGTGTAATGGTTAAAGCGATGAACTGCGGAACCATAGTAAGCGAGTTCGTACTCCAGTCGCGCTCACTTTCGGGCAAATACCCTGGGGAAAGGTATGAACCCCCTTATCCTCCCAGCTAAGGGTTATATAGTACCACTACTGTTCTTCTAAGAAATTGCTTTGGCATTATATAACCTACAAAGGTTGATATGCCATTAAACCAAAACCATTCCTTCCACCCACTGATATCAAGCAGATGGTACGACATCCTCGTCAGCAAGTTATCCTCTCTCTCTCTTCCCACCTGCGTTGCTATATACGAATATAAGATTGTGATTCTTAAGTAACGATCAGGTTTGATATAGCTTAATCTCGGTGGTCAGATGAGAAACGGACTTTCAGTGATACTTGGTCGTAAGCCCAAAACGTTAACTCATTTGAACTTAGTCCAGTACATAACAATTTCGCTAAAGAAAACGCCATAATGGGATATTTTTTTTTTCTGATAGAAAACCAAAATAAGAAACTCTTGCGAGAATCGAACAAATTTTAACGGCTTGTCAATCCATCAGGGGTTATCTTATACCAAGAGGTTAGGGAATCACATTCATGGTACATTCATATTTACATCTTTTGTGTTTGTTTGTTTTTTTTTGTGGGGTTGCACACGATCCAATCGAATACAGATCATTTTTTTTAAACAGATCTTCCGTGAATTACGGCGAACATACATTTGTTCAACTTCTCCACACGAGCAGGATGCGACACAAGGTCAATTTTTTAAATAAAGTTAAACAGTTGTGAAGTTTTCCTTCTCCTTGACCGGTTGCCATATGAATGTTATAGATTCCAGTACAACCCACAAATTACTCATAGCTGAAGAGAAATTAATGAAATTAATGTCTTTTCTAAGAGTGAAATGCAGCCACGTTCAGGATTTGAACTCTACCGTATCTATTTCCTATCGTAGTACGCGAGTTCGTACTCCAGTCGCGCTATTACGTTCACTTTCGGGCAAATACCCTTGGGAAAGGTATGAACCCCCTTATTCTCCCTCCAGCTATGGGTAAATAGTAGGACGGACTAGATTCTTCAGCCTTGGTGAGGCAACTAGTCTAGGAGAAGGAAAACTCTGAATTCAAAACCTGTTAAACTCCGCTTAAAAAATTGACCTTGTGTCATATCCTGCCCGAGCGGAGGGGTTGGTAAATAGTACCACTGGTTGTCTGATCTGTGGTAAAGGCTTGGATTTTAGCCCTACCGTCCCAAGTCAACCTCTGATTTTGTAGAGACATTTCCGGGATTAAAAGGCCGATTTATACGCCATAATCTATAGTATTTGGCGCAAAGATAGGTAGTAAAGTAAAGTTGGCGACCTTAGTCGAGGGTGACCAAAAGGCTCCCTTTTCAATAGCTACTACACCGAGGTGTTGGGGAGGGCGCTACTCCATTCCCTGGATTGCTCCACTTTACCCTTGATCTTCATCTTATAGTGCTGAGTGCTAAGCAAGGGGCCATCAAGTACTATTTTTGAGTCTTTGTAATGACTCGACCTGGGATTGAACCCCGGTTTCCCAGACCATTAGCGAACATTCTACTCACTAGGTCAATGAGCCGGTTAAGATATGTACTTAACAGCTACTACCTCTCAGAGTGAATTCAGGAATTATGGCAATGAAAAAGTGACCCCTCACTTTCCAGAACTGAACCCTCAACACCGGATAGAAGTTAATGTTATATCCAGGGTACTGTTTTTGGTGGAGTTGGGGGTTATTGGTCAAAAATTTTTTTAAAGTTAACCGCAAACGAAAAAGAAAACGCAGACCCCAGAGACAGAAATAGATGAAGAGGCTAAATGAACAGTATAGGAACCAAGGATAATCAGAGAGAGAGGGGCAAGAAATGAACTGCCCGAAAACTTTCCTTATTCGTCTTCATAGACACTAACGGGTACTACTACTCCGGGTTCGTGTGGATCTGGGAGTAATGGCAATAGAGGGGTTAATCTACCCTCCCCAGATCCCCAGAACAGGAGCATCACCATCGGGTCACTCCCTTTTTTTCTTTTTTCTTTTTTTTTTTTTTTTTTTTTTGAGGTGGGTACAGTTAGCGTATTCTTAGCCCCAACGACAAGGCTGAAATAAATAATTTTAAAAAGTCGTTCTCTTATTCAACATTTAAATGATTTTTATTCCTTAAAGTTGGCCTTTTTTTCTAATTCGATCTCTCTCTCTCTCTCTCTCTCTCTCTCTCTCTCTCTCTCTCTCTCTCTCTCTCTCTTCCCTGTGCGCAAGCGGGTGTGTCTCTGTATGTGTGGGTTGAGAGGAGGCTGAATACACCACCCATTCTCTTCCTCGACCCCCATCTTATTTTGCCTGTTTAATGCATTTCTCTTTTTACTTTTGACCTTGCAATTTCAATTTGGATTTTTACGCACATTCTTTTTTTTTTTTCTTTTTTTTTTTTTTTTTCCTTTTTTTGTTAATAAATATCCGGGAATAATTAAACAGAGTTTCTTTGTTATTTAGAAAGAAAGAAAGAAAGAAAGAAAGAAAGAAAGAAAGAAAGAAAGAAAGTCGAACATAAATGAAAAAAAAGCAAGAAACAAAAAATAAGAAAGGAACCAAAACAAATATATAAATACAAAGTATAAGTGAAAGAAAGAAAGAAAGAAAGAAAGAAAGAAAGAAAGAAAGTCGAACATAAATGAAAAAAAAAGCAAGAAACAGAAAATAAGAAAGGAACAAAGAAACCAAAATAAACATATAAATACAAAGTATAAGTGAAAGAAAGAAAGAAAGAAAGAAAGAAAGAAAGAAAGAAAGAAAGAAAGTCGAACATAAATGAAAAAAAAAGCAAGAAACAGAAAATAAGAAAGGAACAAAGAAACCAAAATAAATATATGAATACAAAGTATAAGTGAAAGAAAGAAAGAAAGAAAGAAAGAAAGAAAGAAAGAAAATGAAGGAGAAAAGCAAATGCATTATCCAGTAGAGATCTTGTTTAACGCGAAATATTATACAAGGAAACATTAATGTTCTACTTGTAAGTACAACACACGAACGCATTGAGTTGGGGAATGAGAATGTGGTATATGGTTGGGGAGAGAGAGAAAAGAGAAGGAAAAAAGGAGAGAGAGCAGATCAATGAATGACAAATCATTCATATAAAACAACGACATGAATAGAAATAAAAACTATAATGTCAAAAAATGTCTGCATCGCTCTAGTCCATGTTAACTATTGCATTTCTTGCTTCCTCGTTTTCATCTTTTCCCTCTTTGCAAGTGCTAACATCATGCGCATGCGCACTCATACGGACGCGTACGATACACATGTGCACATACACACACACACACACGCGCGCGCACGCGCGCTAGCGCTCACACACATCAACACACACACAGATACGATATGCACATACAACGATAAATTTCTATTCCTTAATAATTTGTATGAATTCTACACTGAATATCTTTTTCGTTTGATTCTCTCTATAATTGCAGCCACACCATCCCTCTCTCTCTCTCTCCCTCCCCCCTCTCTCTCTCTCCTCTCTCTCTCTCTCTCTCTCTCTGTTGTTTTTCTCTACTTTCAGTCTCTTTCTTCGTTCTTCTCTCTTTCTGTTCTCAATCATTTCATTCTTTCTCTCTTTTTTCATCTTTAATTTTATCACTGCCTTACTCCTTCACCCTTTCCAATTTCTCTCTCTCTCTCTCTCTCTCTCTCTCTCTCTCTCTCTCTCTCTCTCCTTTCAGTCTCTTTCTTTTGTTATGCGTCTCTTTTTCTGTACGCTATCATCTCATTCTTTTTTCTTTTTTATTTCTCGTTTTATCACTACCAGCCATCTCCACCCCTTTCTACCTCTCTCTCTCTCTCTGTCTCTCTCTCTGTCTCTCTCTCTCTCTCTGTCTCTCTCTCTCTCTCTCTCTCTCTCTCTCTCTCTCTCAAACCTTTGGTCACTTCACACTTGACATCTAAACTTAGTTTTATACAGCTTAAGGTCAACTAGGAAGACTGTGATGCTGCAATCTTCCAAGGCTTGAAATACTGATTTTTATTAGAACCCCGATCTATGGTACTGAGAGGAAATACGTAACTATCTTAGCTGCCAAACAGACTACCGTTTATAGGCTACAGTTTTTAGTTATGCTAAAATCATACAGTGGGTCTTCCCACTTCACGACACTGATGTTGTCCGAAGGGAGGACAAGGTTCTATACAACGTTGCATCAGTGATGTTGCAACAGTTTTCAGAACGAGGCCAAAAACAATATCGGCCAACTTTTGGGACTCGTGGTATACTGGATATCATGGTCAGAAATGGGCGCCACGACCCAAGTTCAAATCCTGAATGAGACTGTTTGTATTTCACAAACTCCCTTATACGCTTGGGAAAGATTATGCACCCAACTAATCTCCCTCTAGCTATGGGTAAATAGTAGGACAGACTGTGACCTTTAACCTTGGTATAGCAGCCAATCTAGGAGAAAAAAAACTGAATTCAAATCAGTTAAACTCCGCTTGAAAACTGACCTGGTGCAGAGGGGTTGAGTAAATACATACTTTAAAGACTGCAGTTTCTGGTTTTGAATTAAGAGTTTTTTCTTCTCCTATGCCGGTTGACCAACTAAGGCTTAAGAGCCCGGTCTGTTCTACTATCTTACACATTGAGCTTGATACGTCTTTTCTCAGTGGTAATTTATGTGAAGTAAAATGTATCAACAAGAATTTAAACTCAGCTCATCCATTTTCTTTGACGATTGCCATTACACTACACCCTCCTCCATGTTTAGTATTTGCTATATTCAACATATTTAACGAAAGTGGCATTTACGAAACTACTAATTGATTAAGAATAGTTTAGAGAGAGAGAGAGAGAGAGAGAGAGAGAGAGAGAGAGAGATTAAAGTACTAGTTTCGGAAAAGTAAAGGATTTTCGAATGTTCCTTTTCAGAGGTAAAAGACCGGGCGTAAATCGTCTGCAGGTGACTTATTGATTTACGCCAGGATTGTTACATTATATCAAAAAGTTAAAACTAATGAAATTAAAACTCACTGAAGGAGTGACACTAAGAGACAAACAATAAAGATAAATACAATTCACCGATAGAGTCTAAAAAAATTCAAATTTGATTATGCGTTCATACGGTGTAAAATAAATCATCATCCAACTCTTCCTCGCAATGTAAGATCCATTTTTGTAAATGAATTCATTTCAATTCCTCTGGCGCAAGGCCACAAGTGAAACATACCACTCTGATTTTCAAAAACCTCCTTTTTTTCTCATTCCATCGGCTTTCATTCCAAAGTTTTCTCATATACAATGGAACCTCGGTTATCTGACGATTCTCAAGTCAAACAAAACAAACTATTTGAGTTAAAACTGCCTCAATGGTCGAACAAATTTTCGGAGTTTGAACTCACAAGTCAAGCCGATGAAAACGGAACGCGCGCGAATGAAAGCCGAAGCAAACCGAAAGGCTGGCCGAGTCTACCCGAACAGCATTGTTTCTGTTTTCGAATAAATCGGTTGTCGAACATAATTCCGGAATGAATTATGTTCGGCAACCGAGGTTCAACTATATATATATATATAGGGTGTCTCAATATGCACGGCACCCATGCTAATAACTCTACAAATAATAATGTGTTATTTTTGTTTCAGATTTGAAAATAGTATACTATAAGAACCATTAATCCTCAATCAAAACAAGAGAGGAAAAAATATTTTGCGTCACTACTTATTTGGAGACAAAATCATTCAAAACTCTCTCAAAAGAGATGCAACCTATTAATATGGTAATGATTTATTATTGAGACAAGAACCTCAGTAAAAGATTGCATTTCCTGGAAGCTGATATAATAATAATTAAAAAAGCAATAATTCAATATCTCTAGCTCAAAGGGTGCATTTTTATTGGATCTGTTCAAAATGGCCGCCGATGTGTTTGTCACGGTTTTAAACCATTATCATATTAACGGGTTGCATCTATTTTGAGACACCCTGTATATCATACCACGCGAAGTATCTATTATTATATATTTTTTCACTTAAAAAAAAAAAAAAAAAAACGGTCACAATCGGTCACATTGTGTTTTTTTGAGAGAAGATAATTTGCTCTGTAGATTTCATTTACATTGAGCTCTTGACCAGGATTACTTAGATTTAATATTCTATTTTTGAATATTTTATTGGCCCTGCTTGGAATTGTTCCCTAATCCGGATTTACTGGATTAGATACTTGGCATAATGGTTAGAGTGTTCGCCAATGGTCCGGGAGACTAGGGTTCAATCTCCAGGTCGAGTCATACCAAAGACTCAAAAAATGGTACTTGATACCACCTTGCTTAGCAGTCAGCACTATAAGGTAAAGGATCAAGGGTAAAGTGAAGCAATCCAGGGAAAGGAGTAGCGCCCTCCTCGACACCTCGGTGTTGTAGCTATTGAAAAGGGAGCCTTCGGGTCGCCCTCGATTACGTTCGCCAACAACTTTTACTTATACATATATATACTCTGTGGGAAAGAGAGTAAGAGAGAGAGGAAGAGAGATACTGAAGAGAAGATTATTCCCGTTGGTATCGCTCTTTTAAAAAGTTTCATGTTGCAAAACTTGTAACTATCATCTGACAGGAGAAAAAGATTCCTTTTCCTTCCGATAATCGTAACATTAATTGCTGCATTAAACTTTGGGTCAAAGGGATAAGAACATAATTGTCTTTGTAGTTTTTGTACTGCTCTGCTTGCGAACAACCGAGTACTCTATTACCAACCTTTGCTTTTTGCATTACTTATTATCATTGTAATTTATATATATATATATATATATATATATATATGTGTGTGTGTGTGTGTGTTTGTGTGCGTGTGTGTGTGTGTGTGTGTGCTATAAGTAAGCAAATGGTTAAACTTCAAACTTTAAAATAGCTACATAATTACCAATATTTTTACGAGAAATTTAATGGTGATAATTATTTTATATTTGGTGCAATAATGTGAAATACACACACACACATACACACACACACACACACTCTCTCTCTCTCTCTCTCTCTCTCTCTCTCTCTCTCTCTCTCTCTCTCTTTCAGTCCTTCTTAGTCTCTCTCTATTTCTCTCTGGCGTTATTTCTCTTACTTTCACGCTCACATACGCGCGCATGTATAATTTCTAGATAAAAGAAATAAATAAAAAAAACTTATCCCCCTCCCTCCTCCAGAGAGTCTCCCCCTCCTCCCTCAGCCTTTCCACAAAATCATACGCCTACGCTAACTTCAATGCTTCAACTTCAAAATGGATTTTTTTTTCTTTTAAAATAGGCGTGGTTCTCTCCCTTTTTTTCCCGCGGCATCTCAGCACTCGTTTCCTCCGTCATTAAAAGTACAATTTTATCTTAATTTTTCGGCAATTTATTTACCTTCAGATGGAAGTGCGTGTTTTAGCTCAACTGGAAATGCGCTAATTATAAACTTGCCGTTCAAAGCTTAACTTTATTAAGTTAGCGTATCCTAGTCTGATACAAGGGTCGAATTATAGAGTATTTTGCGAAGAACAAGTTCAATTCAACAGTAATCGTCTGCTAGATTTGCATGTTGATCATTCTGTTGTGACAAGGTCGTTTTTAAGTATGCATTCAGCTTAGTGAAAAATAGTGAAACACACGGCGAGGATCAAGTTCACTTCAGTTGTTGTTACTTACTTAGCTTTCTGCAGGAATCAAGGGAACTCGGTGAACATCGAACAATGATTTGTTAACCTCGTGTGAAGATCCTTAAAGACAAAGCTTAAAATTTGGCGTAAGGCTGCAGATATGGAGCTTCTCAGGAAGAATGAACTTATAATTCAGTTTTGCTATTGATCTGTGGGATTGACTTGCCAAATACTATACTACGTCAGAATGCCAAATTCATTTCAGTGTTAATCGTTTCTAAATAACATTGCGCTATGGCGATGCATTTTTAAAATATTTATTAAATTCAGTCAATATATATATACTCAGAGGGAGAGAGAGTGTGAGAGAGGGAGGGAGGAGAAGAGAGATACTAAAGAGAAGATTATTCACGTTGTTATCGCTCTTTCAAAAAGTTTCATGTTGCAAAACTTGTTACAGGACAAAAAGTGACAGGAGAAAAAGATTTTTTTTCCTTCCGATAATTGTACCATTTTTTGCCGCATTAAACTTTTAGTCAAAGTGATATGAACGTAATTGTCTTTGTAGTTTTTGGTACAAGAGAAAAACGTTTCGACACCAAGTAAGAATCGAAATAATTCAAATAATAATGACTAAACATTGTACTATGGTGATACTCACCCGCCTTTGGAGCTCGCTCCGAGGATACCCACCCTCAGTTGGGCCGCTTGGCATACTTCAGAGTACCAATGACAAGCTTAGATTCCCATTGCACTAGATCTCTGGGTTTGTTGAATCTATGACCTGCAAAATCACCTGGCATACGTGTCGGGAGACTTAGCAAAGGCTAGCATCATTCACATCACACCTATGACCAGCATAGTCCAGCAGGGCACGAGTTTCGGCTCGTGCCTGATCTCCCCCTCCCCTAAATCCCCACGATAAAAAAGACTTTGGGTCAAATCCTGCCTTGTGGGAAGCACAGATAAATGAATTATACTATGGTGAGACGTATTTTATTTATTTAGGTTCCAATTTATTCAAGATTAAATCCGTACGGTCCAAAGGGTTTAGAATAGGCTGACTGTATCCCCAGCAGATGGATAAGACACCCCCACTAAAAAGCAGTATCGTAAGTATGACACTAAACTGCATCTGCTAGTGAGGCCCCAGTTCTGCAGATCTGAGAAGTGTAAAGTACCCTGTCATTACCATTACTCCCAGGTCCACTCAGATGTGGAATAACAATACTTGCTAAGATTCCATCTATGAATTAAAGAGATATATGGATCTACGGATCAAATAGATCTATGGATCTATGGATATAGTTGATCTGTTTAAAAATTATTTGTATTCGACTGCGTGCAAAAAAATCTAAAAAATAATAACAGAAAAATGTAAACAGGAGCGTACAATAAACGCGATTCCTAACCTCTTGGCATGAAATAACCCTAAACGGGTTGACATGCCGTGACGATCAATCAATCAAGATAAAATGTATTGGTGAAAATGTTAGCTTACAGTAAATAATCATATATATCCGTTCCAAGGATTGTATCAGGAGTACGTAGATCGAAAACATTGTATATATTTACACAATCCCGGGAGGGTCGGTCGGTGTAATGGTTTTCAAGCAAGACTAGCAAACCTTCACGAGTGAGTTCGAGTTTCATTAGGTGGCCTATTCATACGGCCTTGTGCCACATCTAAGCTAAAATCTTAGAAAATTACGATATTTATCCCGCCCCTTCACCACAGGCAGAATGCGACACAAAGTCAATTTTTTCGTGGAAGACAGTTGGTTTGAATTCAGACTTCTCATTCTTCGAGGCCAGTCGCTGTTTCAAGGCTAAAGAGCTCAGTCTATCCTACAATTTTACCCTCGAGCCTTTCCTAAGAGCATTAGCGCCTTATCCAGAATCTGAACTTGACTCCCTCAGTCTATTATTCCGCTGTTATGTCATTGCGCGTCCTAAATTCCTCTACAGATTCGAAACTTTTATTATTTGGTTTCCTCTCTTTCGAGTCTTTGCAGAAATAGCATGATTCTAATTGCAGTCAGTTTTCTTCCTCGGCGTCAGAGATTCATTTCTCTCCACACCCTACCTCCACGTCTCCTCGTGCGAGTTCCCTCTAGTCAACAAATCAATTCATATTTATATAAATTGACCAACCTTGACCTTCAATTGCCATCAATTTACGTTTCAACTTTCCTAACGTCGACAAATCTGCAACGGGTAACTTCACAGGCAGCTAATTTAATGACAAACCTAATCCCCTTTATGCTCCAAATGTTCAAAGGTCCATATTAAACGCACCCTCTGGTGCAGTATGTGACAAATGGTCAACATCCACGGGTAATGTAGCATGATTAAAATAAGTGCGAAGCATATGCAAATCGGTATTTGCTCAGGAGCCAAAATAAAGTAAATATCAACTTATAAATATTTCGTAAAATACAACTTTTTTATTCACAAGGGGGATCGGTCAATGATGTAATGTTCCTGAGATCTTTCGGAATTTCGGGTCTTTCAATCGGGGCTAATCGGACTCCAATTCTTCCTTGATATTTGCTATCTTAGCCTCCATTTTTACAATTGCATCGCAGAATGACCGCTTTATATATATATATATATATATATATATATATATATATATATATATATATATATATTGTTATCGAAGGGAGCCTATATGTTTTCATACACGGACAGTCTGTTTCGTTGTATCACAACTCTTCAGTGTGGCTCGACCAGCGAAACCCAGACCAATTGTCATTCTCGGTGTAGGTAAAGGGATTTTTTACGTATACTTTTACATGTACGTTATCGGCTACCTGGAGCGATATATATATATATATATATATATATATATATATATATATATATATATATATATATAATATATACAAGGTACATGTGTATGACTATGTATCAATTTATAAACATACACACACACACGAACGCTGAACGTCATGTTTTGCTCATTCAAAATTTTGATATAAAATAGATAACTTGAAATGCTAATTACAATTCTTCATTCTTTCTTAAATAGAAACATCTATATCAAACAGCCTGTTACAACAGGAACCGAAAATGTTCACGAGTCATCGAGTTAATAACAAAAACCTATTAAGCACACAACATCAATGTTATAAAAAAAAACACGCACTTTTTTTGTACGGGCAAAAGAGTAAAAAGAAGTTGTTTAATTGAAGCACTTCAAAAATATTCTAGTACCGTAATATCAGAATTACTGAAGTCTTTTAGGCGGGGGGTCAGTTTTCTAACAGCAATTTTATCCTCTTTGTGCAGTTTCTCTGTGCCCAGCGCACTTTTCATTAAAACTTGGGGAAAAAAATTTTGGGGGAATGTTATTGTTAATAAATACAAGAACACTGAAACGAATAGAAGGGTTTGCTTTTGAATGCCGAATAAGAAAAAAATAATTTGGTCAATAGATTTAGTGATCAATAGCTATCGATTAAGGCCCCATTATTTGGCCTGGCCAACGCTTAATGTATATTTCTCAGGTCAAAACTCGGTCACCTAAGACTTTGCGTGTTGTTATTTTAACCCGCGTTATAATTCCTACTATTTACTGTTGGTTTGGTTAGTTTGTTTTTGTTTTTTGTTTTGTTTTTGTTTTTAATGGTATATCAATCATCTTGGATTATTTGATGCCATAGCCATCACCATACAAGAACAGTAGAGGTACTATTTATACCATAGCTTGGAGATTAGGGGGTTATACTTTTCCCCAAGGGAATTAGATCGAAAGTGAGCGTAATGGAGCGATTGAAGTTCGAATTCACTTTCTATGATGTCGTAGTCTAGCTCATTAACCAGTACGCCACGAGAATACCTCACGAATAGGTTGTTCAGATAATATTGTCTGACTAGAATAAACTATTATTTCTGATTTAAGGAATTTAAACTGTTTAAATCAGTCAAAATATGATCCTTGAACATCTATGCATTTCATCTATCGATTAACAAGGTTATTTATGCCTGTCCGAAAAAAACGCAAAGGTTTTCATGCCAAGAAATCTTTAAATGCAATTTCTACTTTTCCTTTGGAATAGAATGTTTTTTTGGCGTATAAAAAGTATTCAAATGGTTGAAAATCTGGTTGTCGGTAGTTGATAGATCAGGAGAATGTGATAGATGTGGCAAAGTCTTAAAGACCAACTCAGTGAGTTTTGGCTGTGTCATCCTGACAACATATGGACGAGTATTTTCATGAAGCAAAACTATGAAGAAGCTTACACACACACAAAAAGTAAATATATTTCTTTTTTCGTGTTCATGATATAACCTTGAAAATCAAATTCTGAAAGTAGTGATAGAAAATTAACAAAGAGGATGCTTTAATCATTGACCTTGCGTGTTCGCCAAAGGCCCGCGAGACCAGGGTTCAATCCCAGGTCGAGTCATACCAAAGACTCAAAAAATGGTACTTGATGCCTCCTTTCTTAACACTCAGCATTATAAGGTATGGATGAAGGGTAAAGTGGAGCAATCTAGGGAAAGGAGTAGCACCCTCGGTGTAATAGCTATTAAAAAGGGAACCTTCGGGTCACCCTCGACTATGGTCGCCAATTTTACTTACTTTACTGTTAAAATAATATGTTAGAGTAGAATTTAAACATTATTCTAAAATCAGACGGTATTTTCCGAACAACCGAATACTTGACATAATTCTACTTGTGCTACGATGAAGGAAAAAAACATTTCTTTGCGAGTCTGAAAACACTGAATTAGAAGATTGGTTTGGTTGGGTTGGGTTTTATGGCATATCAACCATTATAGGTTATTTAATGTCAAATCCTCTTTATGCATATTTATTAAATATATATATATGATTCGTAAACACATTTTTCAGGTACCATTCTTAAACGAACCTGAGTTCTTTTTTGTATACTGTTAAATGGTTTTAAGTATTGCTGTATAACTGCCATAATTTAACGTCAGTCATTTGTTTGCACACAGTTTGTTCTATTTGACCCATAGATCGGACCCTATCAGATGCTACCACTCCGGGTCAGAATGAACCTGGAAGAGATCACAATGAATGGGTACTCCGCATTCTCCAGAGCTCGCCATCAGATGATTTAATATTATATACAAGACACTCGCTGCGGTGGTGGGGCGTTACCTCTCAGCAGAGATGCAGTTGGAATATTCTACAGCCCCATCCGACTGGGCTCTGAATTAAAGGAGGTTCTGTAATGACAACGATTTTTGTTTTATGTTTGAAACCCTGACTTAAAATCAGCAGATCAAGGTTGATACTGGGATTCAAGATTCAAGGTTTGGTTTGGTTTCTTTGTTTAATGGCATATCAACTCTTTTTAGGTTATTTAATGCCAAAGCCATTCTCCTAGAAGATCAGTACTGATACTATTTAACCCATAGCTGGGAGGATAAGGGGGTTCATACCTTTCCCAAGGGTATTTGCCTGAAAGTGAACGTAATACCGCGACTGGAGTACGAACTCGCGTACTACGATTCCGCAGTCCATCGCTTTAACCATTACACCACGAGGACACCCCCTCAAGATTCAAGTTCATCCGGATTACCACAAGTATATTTGGTTAAATGTGTCATGAAAATAGAACACAAGATAAAATTATGGTCAAATTCAGAAAAATACAATAGAAATATCTAACAAACTAACACAGGTTTATGAAGATCAAGTTCTATCCTGAGCCCAGTTTTTTTTAAATAGAACAAGGCGTTGTAGGGTGGCCGACTGACTGTGAAAGATTAACCCTATCCTTTTAAATTAGTCGTTTTACGAACTGGCAAAGAGAGGACTCTCGTCCGAATTCATCAATATTTAACAGTGAGAATGATTAACGTTGAGCAGTTGATTTTCAATCAAGGTTACTGACCAGGAAAAATCAGTCTCATTAATTTCTAGACTCACAAAACCAGTCCCAATACATTGTACATACTCTCTGTGAACGTATTTTGGATCCAAAATAATATTCCATGGCTACCACAACCCCTAAACTTCTTTGATCCGAATCCTGACAATTTCTTCTTCGCAAAAATCAAAAGACAGTTACATGGTCGCTATTTGGAAACTGCTGACAACGTGTAACAGGTCGTGACAAACTAACTGAAGTCGGTATCAGTTGAAGTGCTGTTTTCAGAGGTAGAAATAACGTCTTGTTTAATGTGTGACTCCCCAGGGGAACGAAATATTAAATATCCGAATCAGACGTTTAACTTTTGACAATTGTGATGTTGTGTTGCTTTTTATTAATTGTACAGCAAATTGAGTCGTGGTGTGTGTTTGTGCGATGATATGCACATATCAACTCTTTGTATAACGTTGCCCACTATCAGAATCAATGAGTCTTCATTTGATATTCCTTTTTTAAACCGAAGCTGGACTTTTTTTAAAATTTGAAACCAGTGCTAGTTGGACATTTCCATGAATGTTTCCATGATTTTAAATGAGATAAAGTTCATCTGTAATTAAGCTGATAATGTTGTATAGCCATGACCAACTATACAAACACATCTGCATGCAGAATCATAATGACGACACAATAAAGACGAGCGACACAGTTCTTTAGAAAAATATACCTCTCACTTTATTTGGAAGGGTTCGAAAGGGTTACTAAAGGTTTTACTGTGTGAGAGGTGAGTTGGAGACGGAACAGAACTGCAACATATTGACCCCCACTCTTATGGCCGTAACAGCGTTTCTTTCCCGTTCTCCTGGGCTGCTCAGCCGGGGGCCTGGGGGCCCAGCCACTCTGGGACATGGTCCACCTTCCAGCATCTTCACCCCAACTGATTGAACTTCCTGTGCACCGAGTTATATAATAATTTGACGTCCACTCTTCTTCCTGCGAGCGTCACAATTTCGCACTCAATTCAACCCGTCCACGGTCAAGGTTATATCCTGATATTCCTCGACTGGATGCACCTGTTATTTACACAGGTGCATTTCCTATTTTGACAGCTTGGCCGGGGTCAATATGTTACAATAACTTGTTCGACACAATCAATCACTTGACATTCTCTCACTCACCCTACCCCACCTCAAACTTTGAAAATCTTTTACGGTTAATTTTATCGACACATTTGGTGTTCAAAATTGAAATCCCTAATGCCTGATTGTGGTGTTGAACTTTGAAAAATTGGGATGTTCTGTTGCTTTTTAAGAATCATATTGCAAACAGAGTCGTAGTGTTGCCCGCTTTCAGAATCCCTGCATCTTCATTTAAAATTCCTTTTTTAAATTGAAGTTCATCTTTTTCAATTTGAAGATAGTGTCAATTAAAGAATTCTATCTATATTTCCAGAAGTGGGAGCAACGTCTAAATCAGTGTTTGCCTTTCCAAGGGAAATTGTTTTGAAGGAGAAAAAGTTAATTTGTAATTAAGTTGATTTTTTTCCTTTACACAACCTGTCTCATTATCTTCTTAATAGCGTTCTCAATTCAATTCTCTTCTGCGGCGTAATGGCTAAAGAGCTGGATTACGGCCTCGAAGTGAGTGAGTTCGAACTCCAGTCGTGCTGTTACATTCACTTTCGAACTAATACACTTGGGAAAGATATAAATATCCTTATCCTCCCACTATATAGGTTAAATAGTATTACTACTGTTATTCTAGAGAAAAGGTGGCTTTGGCGTAAATAACCTACAAAGATTGATGTGCCTTTAAACAAAGAAACCAAATACGCTTCCTTTCAAGTCAGAATTATTAATTTGTCCAATAATTCGGTTCTTTGAATTAGATAAATGTTTTCTATTTTTCTTCTTTTTTTTTTCTTTTTTTATGTTTTCAAGTTATTGCTTTCAATTTTTTATGATGAGTCAATAACAGCGTGTTCATTCCGTTTATAAAGTAAAAATAAAAGTCTTTTTTTTTAATTTTAGATATTAGGTCATCGACCATGGAAATCTAATCTTTCTGATAAATAACACCTTAATTCTTCTAAGCTGAACCTGTATCAGTACTATTACATGGTGACACCACTTGGAGAAAAAAAAACTACATGGGAAAGTAAGGATGCCGCATGTTGTTTTGAACAAATCTTGGAAGCAGCACCCTATAGACCAACAAATTGTACTGCCACTTACTTCCCATCTCACTAACAATTCAAGTAAGACAAGCAAGATACTTTTCGACACTTTTATTTTATTATTATGTATAGATCTTTTTCAAAAATATTAATAAAAAAAATAACTAGATAAATTATAAACAGATTCTTCATTTTAAAGCTACGTTATAATTTGTCATAAATCTTTCTCGACGGGTAATCAGTTATGTGTTCCAATAACGGAAAAGTATATCTAACGTCTGATACATTTATAACATTCCGCGTGCATCTTGCTGAACAATAAGTATACAATTAAGAAATGTAAATATATGTATACATATGACACAGCTCTTGGAACAGATATAAAATCATATTATCGACTGATATTCTTAATAATTGAAAGAATGATTATAACAATGAAGATGAGGTCGATAGTCCGAAAATTCTAACTAATAATTATTAACAAGTTTCTTCTCAGAAATTTAGACAAGTGAATATATTGTTCAATAAAGGTAATTTTTTCATCATCATCGAGATATGGATTCCCTCTCTCTCTCTCTCTCTCTCTCTCTCTCTCTCTCTCTCTCTCTATCTATCTATCTATCTATCTATCTATCTCATCTCATTCGTCTCCATCATCCACTGCACTTAGTTAGTCCTCTTGATGGTATCAAGTGACTGCACAGAGTTGATGAATGTAAATTTTTGCGGGTGGGCCAACACTGATGGGTCCATGTGCAGGAGTCCACAGAAGATCGTCGCTTATGGGTTCGTCCTCACTTCTCCAGGAGTATCCAGCGTGTTTTTCTCGTCTTATTTGAATGGTTCGTGATATAGAGGATAAGTGGCTGCACAATTGCTGTTTTGTAGGGTGCTGCTTCCAGTATTTTTTAAAACAGCATATAGCTTTCTTGAGTAGTTCCCATCTAGCTTTTACTTCAACCGTTTCGTCAGAGTCCAGGAGGTGCATCCATACAGTAGTACTTGCTCGGCCACAGCTTAGAAGAAATCTAATTTCATTTTAGATAGATAGTATTAGTAAATACGAATTTCAGTCGGTGAGATATTGCTACCGAGGTATGTGAACTGGCTTCCTAATTTCAGAAGCTTGTCGCTTAAACAAATACAGGATTAAAATTTTGATCAGTTTTTATTATTATATTTCGGCCGATGCTTTCTTCGGCTTTCCAAAGTTTTGCCTAAAATTTTAACATGTATTCAATGTCGACATTGAACCAGCTGTCCATGCTATCTTTATGCTAATTAGATTTAAGATCTGTCTGATATTACCTTTGACCTTCCTAGTATAGTACAAACATCTAAGAAGCTCCATTGTTGTCATTCCATTTTGATTTTGCATTATGCACCCTAGAAAGGAAAAAGAATGCATCGGCCGAAACGTAGTAATAAAACGGTATTTGTTTTTTTGTTTTTGTTTTGTTTGGGGGGGGGTGACGGTTCTAAACCAAATCTTCCTTCTTACAGAAGCACAAACGCAGCTATTTGTAATTTACTAAGTTTTTGGCTTAGATGTGACACAAGGCCATATGAATGGGCCACCCAATGAGACTCGAATTCACTCGTGAAGGTTTGCTAGTCTAGCTTGCTAAACAATATACCACTCGAGGCGTCCATAAATGCAGCTATTACCCACAAATTGACATTGAAATAGAAAATTAGACCTTTTGGATGCCAATCCGATGTTCTATCTCGGGAGTGATGTTTTTGATACATCTTATGCAAATACTCATGTCGATTAGAGCCATAAATATGCATTAGTCTGTTATCTGATTGACTTTGCTTCGTTAAGGCCCCGAAATATTTGTGTATGTTAATTAGTTCAAGGTGAATAATTTGCTGTACTCTTAAATTGTTTCAGAAGATGCAATTTGTCTTCCGGAAAAGATAATTTCGTCACAGTACAAGAATTTCAGCCTTGATGTTTATTACATTTTGAGGGTTTTTTTTTTTTTGTTTATGGTTTGTGTTTGTTTTTGTTTATTGTTTTTTAGAGTTTTTTTTTAATTTGATACTCAACGTAACTGTAGTAAATAAACGATTTGATGTTTTTTTTAATCGATAACAACTTAGAGATAAATAGAATAGACAATATGCACCAGTAAAAACACGTGTAAAATACAGAAAATGCTAACAAACAAGTTGGTTGCCATTGTTAATAGAACTTTTTTCTTTATTTCTTTCTAATTTTAATCTCATGCAAGTGAATTGTATCAGCTCATTTTTATTTATTGCATTTTAAATTCATAGATACATACTTAAAAACCGCTTTTAAGCATTGTTAATCATGGATTCACATTACACTTGGCCTTTGGGGTCCTTCTCAATCGATGACAAGCATTGACAAGCATAGATTCACATTGAACTTGGTGAGTCAATGACAAGCCATGACCGTTTTGTACTTAGCTATCAGGACTGGTGAACCTATGACCAACAGCGCACGATATTAGCTCATGCACGACCTCCTTCTCCTTCTCCTTCTCCTCCTCCTCTCCAATCCCCACTATAAAAAATACCTCGTGTCACATCCTACCTGGTGAAAGGTACGGATAGATATCGCTTAAAAGCAGCCTTCGTTGATCATTAAACACGATGTCAGGTTATATCAGATTTATATTATAAATAAATGAAATATTATCAAATAAATACATGAATAAATAAGGAGGGGAAGTAAACTGCAATTTTCATTTGGTAATTGTCTTAAAGCAATATGCAAATTGGATTCAATATTGCTTTTCTAATTTAAAGCATTTCTAAAAATACTCTGCCAACTAAAATCTAAGATGTGCCACTTTTGTAGTGTCATGGTAACATTTATAGAAAATTCGGATTATAAATGTATATATACATACAATGATTTTCATATATATATATATATATATATATATATATATGTATATATATATATATATATATATATATATATATAAATTTACTAACCTACTATCTACCAGCAACTTTTGTAGGAGAATTCCGACTTGCGATTTAAGTTAATTTTATATATATATATACGAAAATCCTCATTCAGGGAATTTATATATATATATATATATATGGTTAAATAGTATACACGCCTTTTATCTACATATTCTTTTGTTTTGATCTTTTCAAGTCATTGTTTGGATGTTATAATATCCGGCTGGAATTGGCAAATGCACATTCCCTGATGATGGCCCAAGATGGGTCCGAAAGTACTTGGGAATCAATTAATTACCGAAAATTTATTAGCCAATTCTGAACGGATATTATAAAATCCACACGGCGATTTGAAAGGATCAAAATGAAAATATGTAGATAAAAGGTATCTATACTATTTAACCAGGTATGTCTCAACGAAAATATGCTGTCCAACGGAGCGCACGCACCGCGTGCACACACACACACACACACACACACACATATATATATATATATATACTAGTATGGTCTGTTATTATATAAATAAATAGATAAATAGAAACGACTTCTTCCCGCCTTAAATTACCCTTGAATAACCAGCCACATCATTTGACGGAATAGCGATTTTCCTGAATGACCTCAGCTAATTTTTGCATATTTTGCTTTAAATTTGCAAAATAAAACAGGTTATTCGAAAAAAGAATAGAAAAATGGATAACTGTTCTACAGATAGTGGCCGAAATACCTGCCACGTAACCTATAACTTTTCTATACGCATGTTAACCTCGCTTTCACTAGATGTGATTTTCCCACCGAGATATTTGTAATGGTCTACAAATTTCAGTGGTTTGTCATTTCATGTGGCTTTGGTACTATATTGTTTAAAAGATATCATGTTTGTCTTATGAGACCACGTAGGAACCAGTGACTCTTATTGCTGGTTCCAGGCTATGCAGCAGACATTCAGCTTCAGCAGGGGTATTTGCGTGAAGCGCCAGATTATCTGCGTAGTCTGCATCCGTAATAGTTTCTCCGGGATATCTTCTGTTTCTTGACTTTTTTTGTATGAGACCCCCATTTTTTTTTTTGTTTCTTTTTATATGATCTATTGACGTTCGTTGTACGTAATCTAGACAGATTATTAATAGAAATGCTGCTAATGTATCTCCTTGCAAGTGTCCAGCGACAATCTCGAAGAAATCAGAGTCATCATCGGGTGAGCGAATCATTGCTTTTATGCATTTGTAAAGCATCATTATAGCGGGTCACAGTTAGCCATCTTTATTTGGGGGTGTAATGGTTAAAGCGATGGTCGCGAGTTCGAACTCCAGTTGCGCCCTTTTACGTTCACTTTCGGGCAAATACCCTTGGGAAAGGTATAAACCCCCTAATCCTCCCAGCTATGGGTTAAATAGCACCATTACTGTTCTTCTAGGAGAATGGCTTTGACATTAAATAACCCACGAAGGTTGATCTACCATTAAATAAAGCAACCAAACCAAACTATCTTTATTTAATAAAAGAAACCTAACAAACAGTAATGAGTAGAAAATTTTTTTAAATACAGAAAGAACGAACTAAACCTAAAAAAATGAGTAAATCCAAGTTCAAATTAATATATATATATATATATATATATATATATATAATGCAGACGTATGTATTTTAGAATATTTACTTTTCTGTCTTTGGACCAAGTAAAAAAGTATATAATCACCTCTACAAATATGCACACAAGTACATAAAGAAACAAATAAAATTTTTTTCTCGGTCGTACTGTAGCAAAATTTGCTACATGAGAGCTTTCTCTTATTAGGAAAAAAACAAGTTTATCGCGCTGCATATGTATCTTCACACACACATACACTAAACAATACTTATACGTCCACGCAATTATAACCAACAAATACACACACACACACACACACACACACACTAGCACACATAAAGATTTGTACACAATTCCAACGGTTTTTTACTGTATTTTTCAATTTTTCCGATTTCTTCATTTTCTTTTGTTAACTGCCTGGTGATTGTTGTTTGTAAAACTTCATGAAACCTAAGATAGCAGACAAACTTCCATGGCATTAAATATATAAAATCTAATATATATATATATATTTTTTTTTTTTTCGTTAACGACGATAGAACACTGTTCATTAGTTTTCATTTTATTTTTTCAAAAAACTTAGTTATTTTTTCCAGTGTCGGGATCTAGATAGTAAAGGAATTATCCCATATCTTCTGACTCAGAGCTTTCGACCATACTTTTGGTCGTCTTCAGGGGTTAGTGCAGCTACGAGTTGACTGTTGAGTTTTTACTGTTTTGTTTACTGTAGTGTTTTGTTTTGAAGTTGTCAGTTGGAATGTTTTCAGCGTTTTGTTTTAAAACGTTTGGTTCAAAACCGATGGGACATGGTAATATTTTTGAAGACCAAGTTAATGGCCTTATAAGCTTCCTTCATGTCAATCGCAGAATAATTTTCAATATGTAAGAATTAAATATTATAGCAAGGCATCAGAATTTTATAAATACCAAAATGAAGCATGGCCCAAAATCGGTTGGGAACCACAACTATACATCAACGGTAATCTTGCAACTATTTAGTAAAATTTGCCACAAAACAAGCGCAATCAAAATCCTATTTACCCAATCCCTCCGCTCGGGCAGGATATGACACAATGTCAATTTTTAAGCGGAGTTTAACAGGTTTGAATTCAGAGTTTTCCTTCTCCTAGACTAGCTGCCTCACCAAGGCTGAAGAATCTAGTCTGCCCTACTATTTACGCATAGCTGGAGGGAGAATAACTGGATTCATACCTTTCCCAAGGGAATTAGTGCTATGTGAAATACAATCAGTCTCGTCCAGGATTTGAACTCGTGTCGTCGTGTCCATTTCCTACGACAATAACAATTACATCACGGGCACCTCCAAAAGCTCAATTAAAATAAGCTAAAAAATTTATTGCTCAAATAAAATCTCGATACTATGTAACCTTTTTCTGGTTGCTTAAATTTAGGAATATATATATATATCACCTGCCTAGGAAGCAGCGTCTCATCAATCGAAAAAGACATCAACACACGGCTTTCGAAGGCATGGACAGCCATCGATAGGCTTTCGATCATATGGAAATCAGACCTCACCCGTAAAATAAAACGCAGTTTCTTCCAGGCAGCGGTCGTATCGATACTGCTACATGGATGCACTATTTGGACGCTAACAAAACGGCTGGAGAAGAAGCTAGACGGCAATTACACAAGAATGCTGTAAGCAATATTGAACAAGTCCTGGCGGCAACACCCCACAAGGCACCAACTATACGGCCACATGCCTCCCATCACGAAAACTATCCAAGTTAGACGAACCAGACATGCAGGACACTGCTGGAAAAGCAAGGACGAGCTCATAAGTGATGTACTCTTATGGACCCCAGCATATAACCGAGCAAAAGCAGGACGACCAGCTCGAATATATATACAACAGCTATGTGAGGATATGGGATGTAGCCCTGAAGACCTGCCAGAGGCGATGAATGATAGGGAGAAGTGGCGAGAGAGGGTCAGGGATATCCCTGCTAGCGGCACGACATGATGATGATGATGATGATATATATAATGAAAATTTAATATTGGTGATAGGAAGAAATTACTAGGTTTTTTCAATAATCTGCTCTTGAAAGAGTAATATTAATTCATAGTTATGATTTTATATTAAGTTTAATATCATATTAAGTTTAATACTGAATATTTTTAATGATTTTTGTAAGCACACATTTTTTAATCTATAAATTTCAATGGGTTCAAATCGCTTCTAAAGTACTTCACCATCTTTCTTTTTCCGTTCTTTCTCTTTCTTCTTGTAAATCTTGTAAAAGTGGAAAAAAAAACATTAATCGACAGATTCTACAGGCTTTTATTAAAGAACCAATCCAGCGTTCAGGTTACAAGTTAAATTTTAAAGTTCAGTAACAGATCAAACGTTAAACGGCAGCCTTTAATTCTCCAAGAGCCTTGAAATCCGGAATGATTTCTTCAAGAGATGAACGCCTTCTATCTGGCCTCGTTTCCAGATGTCTTTTCGGCTGGTTTCATCTTCTTCACGTTCTTGCCCGCCCATCAACATTCGATAACAACAAATCAGTTTTTTCTCAAACGCAGTAAACGAATGAATTAAACGTTAATTTTCTTCAAAATTGTCCCTTTGACATTTAACATAGAGTTTTCCATAAGCCGAATTGATATGTAACGTCCGTCTTCCACCATCGCTTCCTGAGCTGAAGTGTTGAGGTATTTGATCGATATGTTGGATTAAAGGTTATTTCGATTTAAGTAATAGACGAGAAAGTTTGCCTTTTGAATTTTAGCAGTTGGATTTCTGAAGTAGTACAAAACTGACGTATTTTGGTGGGTTTAACATTTTAGAAGCGGTATTTGTCTTTGCCTCCGACCAGACAGGACTTGACACAAGGTCAATGACCCAAAGGTCGGCTTAAAATGGGGGTTGGGGAGGACAAGATCGGGCACGAGCCGAGGCTCGAACCCTGCTGGACTTTGCTGGTCATCGACTCATTTTGTACAATGAGAGTCTGATGAGCCTAGCTGGACATGGACTCAAACATGCGTCAAGGCACGGATACCTGATTATAGCTTAAACTAGAGCGATAGGACCAGTGCTATACTTGCTGGTCAAGGACCGCCCACCCAAAAGTGGCCTAGCCAAAAGGCTGAAAAGCGATTTAACATTTTAGGAGCCTCTTCTTAAGGGTTTTGATGTTTTCCTTAGATGAGTGGAGCTTTCTCTTCCATATGAAAACGGTTTGTAAAATCACAGAGATGACCGGCCTAAATTGTTAATGAAGATGGGAAACAAAATATATCAATATGTTTATCTCTATTTTCTGTTTATCTGTTGTTGTTTTTTCCTTTTTTTTGTCACCAGTATCAAACAATAACCTCTTTGTTTCAGTTTCGATTTCGTTGTTTAATGGCATATCATCCTTCATGGAGTATTCAATGCCAAAGCCATTCTTGTAGAAGAACAGTAGTTGTACGATATAACCCATAAATGGGAATATATGAGGGTTCATGCCTTTCCCAGGAGTATTAGTCCGAACGTGAACGTAATAAATCGACTGGAGTTCGAACTCGCTTACTACGATGTTACAATCCAGCACGTTAGTCACTAGACAACGGGAATTGCCCTGCTCTTTATTTCAATACCCTTTTCCTTGACAGCCTTTTCGAAACCATCATTTCAAAAGCATCTCTAAAGCACCATTTTTTTATTTTTTTATTTTTGGGTATGATGTGAAACTTTGCCGTCCTATTTCTTTTAGTTCTTTCTCTCAAATCCTCAAATTTTAGCAAAGAGATGAATTATCAGTTGAGGAAACAAGAAAAAGTCACACAGAATTAGGTCTGCACAATTCTGTTTCGCCAAAACCTACTGATCAAAAATTATTGAGAATTGACACTAGCTTGTCTAGACTGCTGTCTAGACATCTGTTTGTTATCACTTGATTGTATAAGTTACTCAGTGCAGTCGGCTGAGAGGCAGTAAAATACACAGACTGCTTCTCAGCAGAGTTGTAACACCACCCCCAACAAGTGTCCTGAATATGACATTAAGCAATCTGATAGTGAGGCTTCGCAGGGGTCCGTGATGTAATGGTTATCGTCGTAGGAAATGGACACAGCAACTCGAGTTCAAATCCTGGACCAGACTAATTGCATTTCACATAGCACTAATACCCTTGTGAAAGGTATGAATCCAGTTATTCTCCCTCCAGCTATGGGTAAATAGTAGGACAGACTAGGTTCTTCAGCCTTGGTGAAGCAACTAGTCTAAGAGAAGGAAAACTCTGAATTCAAACCTGTTAAACTCCGCTTAATAATTGACCTTGTGTCATATCCTGCCCGAGCGGAGGGGTTGGTAAATATGGATAGTGAGGCTCCTGTCTCAGAGCTTTGAGGAATGCGGATTACTTCTTTGTTGCCATTGTTCCCAGGTTCATTCTGTCCTGGGGTTGTAACACCTGGTAGGGTCCGATCAATTGATCAAATAGAGCTGCTTGACATTTAAACTGAGTGCAAACAAATGATTTATGCTAAATTGAATTGTTTGAAATAGAACTGTTTGAGCATTTAACAGTTTGTAAACAAGTGACTGGTGTTTAATTGAATTGTTAGTGATAGATAGCAATACTTGGAACCATTAAACTTTGTTGAGTCATGTCTACAAATCATAATTAACTAATATATATGTATTAACCTAATTTGGCATTAAATAACCTACAATGGTTGAAGTGCCATAAAAACCAAACCAAATCAGCCGGGCACGAAGCTAGGTCTAATGAGTATGAATCGTGTTGCTCATTAAAAATCCAGTATTTTGCAGAAAGCATTTTGATCAAAATGTATTGAGACTAGCGTCATCTTTTATTTGAACCGGCGAAGTTAGACTTTGTTTATTTGTTTATTCATTTAGTTGGATTTTATGTCATTAACCGTTGAGTTATTTTATGCCAAAGACATTTTGGGGGGTTTTTTTTTCGTTATTTGTCGGGTATGGTTGTTACTTGAGCAGTTATTTGTATATTATTTTAGGTGGTACTTCTGTTGGTAATTGAATGACCTATACAGTTATCTGGGTTTCATTGTTGTCAGAGCAATTTGAAAATTATGATCGGAACTTAATCATACAGGTGCAAAGACTTGACATGACCAGCCGATTATTCGGATCAGTTCTCTCCGCCCGCCCGTCTAGCCCCAAGTAAGGACCAAAGTAGAGTCTTACAGATCACCTGACACTTTGGAATACGAGTCACGGACCACTTAGCCAGCAGGATTCCGTCCTTAAGCATTACACCCACAACCAACGGGTGACCCCGTTTGTGGGGGTCTTACTCTTCTCTAAAAGTGCAGTAGGTGTATTCTACAGCCCAGGCCAACAGGATGGCTAGACTTTGTTTGGACATCTACACATCATCACTTTATTAGATAAGTTGCTCAGCTGTGCCAACGTCTCCATTTAATTTTTGATTTAACACTGACGCATCTAAACTAGACATCTTGACGGGTGTCTAGACGGCTATACATCATCACTTGATTTTATAAATTGCTCAGCTGCGCACACTTCTTTTTAGTTTTTAAACTTAAAAGAATTCAAAGATCCAGTCTTGATACTTTTGATCATATTTTGTAAACGAGTGTTCTACTTCTCATGCAGCTTAACTGGTGGCTGATAAGGCCAGTACAGGATCAGCTCGTCTTGTCCCAGTGTCTGGGGAGGAATTTCTGTTGAAATTCTGGCCAGTCAACAGCCAATCCAGTTTGGGGTTTCATCTAAGAGGTCAAATAATTTCAAAGAAATTTCAAAGTTACGAGTATTTCAAACCAAGAGAAGGAAGGTTTTTATAGTTCGAAATAAAACACGAATATTGCAAAAGTATTGCATTTGACAAGTGATGCATTGCATCTAAACTTGGCATTTGCAAAGTATCAAACATAAAGCAGTTGTTGTATTTACCAACCCCTCCTCACAAGCAGGATGTGACACAAGGTCAATTTTTAAGCGGAGTTTAACAGGTTTGAATTTGAGTTTCCTTCTCCTTGCCTAACCAAAGTAAGAGTCCAATTTGCTTTAATATTTACCCATAGCTGAAGGGGGGATAATTGGATTCACACCTTTCCCAAGGGTATTAATGCTATGAGAAATGCAATCAACCTCCTCCAGGATTTGAACTCGTGTCGCCGTGTTCATTTTCTTACAACGATAGCCATTACACTATGGGCACATAAAACAATTGCTAATTACTAAGATTTACTTAAGATTCCTTCCGCAGGGATCTTAATACACTGACTGTATTACTTGCAGAAAAGATAGATCCACCCCAAAAAATTGTGTCCTAGGTAGGGCACTAAACAACATCCGGTGTTAAAGCCCCTTTTCTGAAGATCTGAAGAGTGTGGAACACCCTTTCATTGTTATTACAAGGTCCACTTGTTATTACAAGGTCGAAGCAGTAGTAGTAATTGACCTAGCTTTTTTTTTGCTTGGATGTGGCACAAGGCCGAATAAATGTGGCACCCAATGAGATTCGAACTCATTCGTGAAGGTTTGCAAGTCCAGCTTGAAGGTTTGCAAGTCCAGCTTGCAAACCACTACACCACCCAGGGCGCCCGACTTGATATTCAATAGGACCGAGTGCAAAAGAAACCTCAAGAAACAACTCCACCAACATAAATATGATTCTCTAACCTTTTTTGCATAAAATAACCCTAAGCGTGTTGATATGCAGTAAAAAATCAATCAGTAAGCTTTGCTTAATCTAGCACGCAGGTTTTAGGTTTTTTACAGTAACCAGCTGCTACTAAGTGGTTACCCATCTCAATACTTCACAGGACCAACGCACCTTAACTTGGTTGATTAAACGGGAACTGGATATCATGAAAAACAAACAGTTCAATTTTCTTGACACGTAATATCATGAGTGCTTTTCTCTAGTTTGGCGTCGATTTGAAACTAAATATTCCTGTCAGTCTTGCATATGTTAAATCAGAAATCCCTACGATGAGATCTGAGAAAATAATGGCACCGATATTGATTTTACCAGCAATGGAAATATCAAAGAAGACTGATCGTAAAGATGACGGGGTTAAAAAAAAATTCAGCAGCTGATTTTTGAGATGATTAAAGAGATTGAAATGCTAAAAGATTTTTTTTTTCAGAGAAGGGAAATAGTAAAAACAAATTAAATAAATAAAATCAACAACTTGCTGTAATTATTCTTGCCAACGTAACAAGTCCGACCTAAATTTTTAGTTTTAGTTGGTTTTTTTTTTTTGCTTTTTTTTGTGTTGTTTTGTTTTTGTTTTGTTTGTTTATTTTTTTATTTTTTTTTTATTTAAATAAAACGGAAAGCTTCTTTTTGCATCATTTAGCTCACGTAAACGTTACAATAAAAATATTAAAAAAGGAATAATTTATACAGTTTTTATTATTATTATTATTATTATTATTATTATTATTATTATTATTATTATTATTATTATTATTATTATTTACTCCTTTAGAGTTTTTCACATCAGTGTTAGCTAATGTTTTTTCACTGGAGTTTGAGTGACAGCAAGTCTCCTCAAGTCTCCAGGACTCGTCTCAGGATTCTGGCCGTTCTTAGCAATGCTGTCGTTTGGATAGTCTCTACCCGTCCGCCAACTTCCAAGTCCTCCAGGCCTTTTAATAATCCTTTAGTTATTGTGCCTAACGCACCAATCACAATTGGCACAATCGTTACTTTCATGTTCCACAGCTTTTTCAATTCTCTAGCAAGGTCGAGGTACTTATCTTTCTTTTCACTTTCTTTCAGATTTATTCTGTGGCCCGCCGGGACAGCAACATCGACAATTTTACAAATTCTCTTTTTTTTTTGTTGATTATTATGAGGTCTGGTCTTCTGGCCGGGATTAGGTAATCCGTTTGTATGTTAAAGTCCCATAGGAGTTGTATGTTAAAGTCCCATAGAAGTTTTTTTTTTTTTAACTCATATGAAAATTTTTCATGCCAGCGTTAGCTGATGGTTACTCGCAGGAGTTTGAGTGACAGTAAGTATCCTCAAGTCTCCAGGACTCTTCTTAGTATTCTGGTCGATCTTAATAATGTTGTAGTTTGTATGATCTCCACTCGTCTTCTTATTTCCAAGTCTTCCAGTCACTGTACCAATCCTTTGGTGATTGTACCGAGCGAACCAATTACAATTGGTATCATAGTCACTTTCATATTCCATGTTTTTTTCAATTCCTAGCAAGGTTTAGATATTCCTCTCTCTGTTCGTTTTCCTTCAGTTTTACCATGTGGTCAACTGGAACGGTAACGTCCACTATTCGGCAGGCTCAATTTTTTTCCTTGACTATCACTAGGTCTGGTCGACTGACGGAGATTAAGTGATCTGTTTGTATCTCAAGATCTCAAAGAATTTTGTGCGTCTCATTTTCTAGGACGGATTCCATGTTTTTTTCAATTGCTGGGTTGTGCATATACCATTTGTTTGTATGGTCGTGGGGGGTTTACACAAGCAATAACTAATGGCTTTCACTGGAATCTCAGTGGCAGTAAGTCAGTTTTATTTTCTGTTTCTTTCACACCTTCACCGAGTCTTCATCCAAATCCTAGAGAAGGAAGGTAGTAATTATGTGTATTCTGTGTCTTGTATTTTTTTCTGTCTCATTGATAGTACTCTTCTAAGGAGATGAGCAGTACAGCAAAGTGCAATTTTTTTCATTTCATATAGGCTAAGACAGCCAGGTATCTTGGCACGGTGGTAGTTTTAAGGTACCACACTTTCTCAGTTATTATTATTATTACGTTACTCCTTGAGAGTTTTGATCCTATTAGCGTTAGCTGATGGTCTTTCACTGGAGTTTGAGTGACGGTAAGTATCCTCAAGTCTCCAGGACTCTTCTCAGTATTCTAGCCGATCTCAATAATGCAGTAGTTTGAATGGTCTCCGCTCATCCTCTTATTTCCAAGTCCTCCAGTCGCTTTATTAATCCTTCGGTAACTGTACCAAGAGCACCAATTACAATTGATATGATCGTCACTTTCACGTTACACAGTTTTTTCAATTCCCAAGCAAGGTCGAGGTACTTAGCTTTCTTTTCACTTTCTTTCAATTTTACTCTATGGTCAGCCGGGACAGCAAAGTCCACAATTTTGCAAGTTCTCTTTTTTTTTTTTTTTTGTTGATTATTACTAGGTTTGGTCGTCTGGCCAAGATTGGGTGATCCGTTTGTATGTCAAAATGCCAGAGAAGTTTGTGTCTCATTTTCTAGGACAGATGCTGGGTTGTGCATATACCATTTGTTTGTATGGTCGTGGGGAATTTACACAAGCAATAACTAATGGCTTTCACTGGAATCCCAGTGGCAGTAAGTCTCCTTAGTTCTCCAAGACCTTTCTCAGCCGATAACAGTTGTGATGTGGTCAATTCTTCCTCGAATTTCTTATTCCACCTGTCTTTTTTCAGATTACTGCATATTTTTCCAGACATGACGCGGCTTACTAACAATTTCAGCAGTTCTTAAAATTTATCAAGGCTTACACTCCTTTAAGATTTCAAAATCTTTCTCAAAACTCTTGATTTAAATGAAAGAAAATCACATTGAAATTAACCGACATAGTCCAATTTGATATTAAAATGTCTAAAGATGGGTTTGGTTTGGTTGGGTTGGGTTGAATTTATGGCATATCAACCATTGTAGGTTATTTAATGCCAAATCCGGTTTATTCATATATATTAAAATAAGATTTATTCATATATATTAGATACCCATAATTTGTCAACGTAAGCCAACAAAGTTAAATGGTTCTAAGTATTGCAATCTATCACTAACAATTCAATTAAACACCGGTCATTTGTTTACACACAGTTAAATGCTCGAACAGTTCTATTTCAAACAATTCAATTTAGCATTAGTCATTTGTTTGCACTCAGTTTACATGTCAAACAGCTCAATTTGACTCATAGATAGGACTCTATCAAGTGCTGCCTCTTCGGGCCAGAGTGGACCTGGGAGTGATGGCAATGAAGGGGTACTCTGCATTCCCGAAGACTCCTGCATTACTGGAGCCTAACCATAAGTTTGTTCAATGAAATATTCAGGACACCCGTGGTGGGGGGATGTTCTTATTCCTCTGCAGAAATGCAGTCGATGTATTCTACTGCCCCGCTGGCTGGGCTTAAAAAGTCTAAAGAGGATAATATCAAAGTTTCTCATGGGATAAATTAATAATCTCTATCAAGATATTATTAATATCATTTACCGTTCTGTCTGCTGTTACTCTTTCTCAATTCTATGTTTGTGAACAAAATGAGATGCTTCTTGACAAAATATGCAACCCCCGCAAAATGGGGGATATTCCACCCCCTTTACATGTTTACACCAGATATCGGATGGGTATCGTAATCAAGTGACAGCAAACTTCATACTCTTCTCAGTATTCGAACTGGTTCATCATTCTATTTTTAACTCTTCCAATTATTTTGCAGTTATTTCGCAATGATGAGTAGAGCACACCAATAATGATGGGTAGTTGTTACTTCATGGTCTAGATCTTTTTTTTTTCTAGTTTTCTAGCAAAGTCCAGACTTTTTCATCAGCGTTAGTTGATAGTTACTCGCAGGAGTTTGAGTGACAGTAAGTATCCTCAAGTCTCCAGGACTCTTCTTAGTATTCTGGTCGATCTTAATAATGTTGTAGTTTGTATGATCTCCACTTGTCTTCTTATTTCCAAGTCTTCCAGTCACTGTACCAATCCTTTGGTGATTGTACCGAGCGAACCAATTACAATTGGTATCATAGTCACTTTCATATTCCATGTTTTTTTCAATTCCTAGCAAGGTTTAGATATTCCTCTCTCTGTTCGTTTTCCTTCAGTTTTACCATGTGGTCAACTGGAACGGTAACGTCCACTAATCGGCAGGCTCAACTTTTTTTCTTGACTATCACTAGGTCTGGTCGACTGACGGAGATTAAATGATCTGTTTGTATCTCAAAATCTCAAAGAATTTTGTGCGTCTCATTTTTTAGGACGGATTCTGGGTTGTGCATCTACCATTTGTTTGTATGGTCAGATTTAAACTTCTTGCACAATTTATTGTTATTATTATTATTATTATCATTAGGACGAGGACGAGGACGAGGAGGAGGAGGTCCCCGTGGTGTAATGGTTAGGTGTAGGAAATGGACACGGAAATGTACGTGGTGTAATGGTTAGGAAATGTACGTGGTGTAATGGTTAGGTGTAGGAAATGGACACGGTGTAATGGTTAGGTGTAGGAAATGGACACGGCGACTCAACCATTTGTACTTGTTACTTCATGGTCTAGATCTTTTTTTTTCTAGCAAAGTCCAGACTTTTTCTGAATTTTTGGCAAAGTCCAGATTTTTTCCAGTTTTCTTGCAAAGTTTAAATTTTTTTCCATTTATTGCTTTTAATTTTACTTTTTTTACTGAACAAGTGGCGGATCTTTTTCTTTTTGCTTACCATGACTGGGACTGGCCTGAATTAGGTATCTTGTCTAAATGTCAAAGTCTAACAAAATATAACCTTTATTGTCTTGTACAGCTTTTTTAAAAGCTGTCCAAGACAATAAAGGTTATATTTTGTTAGACTTTGACATTTTTTTTTAAATTTTATTTATTTATTTTTTCATCATACAACGTGTGAAAGCACGTTAGATACCCTAGCCTCATCAGCTTTTGCCACCGGATAGGGTCGGTGGCAAAAGCTGCTCGGTAGCGCCAGGAGTGGCAGTACCGCCTTGAGCTACCGAAACTGTGTTATCACCCTGGTTGGCGGCTGATGAGGCTAGGGTATCGCACGTGCTTTCACACGTTGTATGATGAAAAAAAAATGTCAAAGTCTAACAAAATATAACCATTATTGTCTTGGACAGCTTTTAGCTCGAGAAAAGGAAAAAAGCTAATATCATGTTTAAGTCTCTCAATTATCACGACATAACCTAGCTGAACTGTGACATCGAAGTACGCGAGTTCGAACTTCAGTCGCGTCATTGCGTTCAATTTCAGACTAATATCCTTGAGAAAGGTATGAGCCCCTTATCTTCCCAGTTTTGGGTTAAATAGTATCACTGCTGTTCTTCTACAAGAATTACTTTGGCATTAAATGACTTACGAACGTTGATATGCCCTTAAACAAAGAAACCAAAGCAATTTTCTTTCTCACCCCTTTATATATATATATATATATATATATATATATATATATACTGTATCGTCGAGGTGAATGATATAGTGAGAAAATTGAATGCTTAATATATTTATTCAGCACCAGTATCCGGTGCTAACGAATATATACAAAAAAGACACAGTTCAATAAGTTATAAACAATTAACAAGAGAATTCACAAGATATTGAGACGGGTCAAAATGCTGTATAGCCAAACGAAGTAAGATCAGTCCGAATATTAGTCAGCTTATTAAATCAACCCTCGAAGTCTTTAATCGTAGGCTATTTAAGCATATGAGTCAGTCCATCAGGCAGAGTGTTGAAGGGGTGTTTAACCACTCTAAAACAATATATAAGCAGGGAAAAGTATTGCGTCTCCCCTCTACACTTCGGTGTAATAACCATTGAAAACGAAACCTTTGGATCGCCCGCGACTCTGACCGGCCAACTTATATCTTTTTCTATCCCACTCTTTCACTTTCTTAGACTCAGTTTATTTCACTTCCTGCTCCTCTCTTTCGTGTTTCTTCTTCTTCTCACTTTCCCTTTTCCCAGACCCTCTTTTTCCCGATTTCTGTCCTCCTCTCTTTTTATTTTCTTTCTTTCTTAAATCCTGTTTTTCTAATTCTTAACGTCACTTTCTTTCAATCTCTATTCACCCTCTCTCTCTCTCTCTCTCTCTCTCTCTCTCTCTCTCTGTCTACTACAACTACTACTACGGTTCGTTTTTTCGCTGTAGTTCTCTTTCTCGCTCTCTCTTAGATTTTGACTCTCTTTCTTATTCGATTTTCACTCTCTCTCTCTCTCTCTCTCTCTATATATATATATATATATATATTTATATTTATATATATATATATATATATAGAGAGAGAGAGAGAGAGAGATCGTTATTACTTCTCTTCTTTTCGTACGCATGCGTATGTAGGTCTCAATAAAAGTGGATTAACAAATGAAAAGGCAATGTGTTGTGAAAGTGTAAAAATTATTGTCTGCTGCCAGTGAAATCATACACTGTTTCTATTATTATTATTATTTTTATTATTATCATTATTATTATTATTATTTATCCGGGGCTGGGGTTCTGAATATGATAATCAATACTGAAGGCAAGCCTATGCGAAACCTTTCAAGATGCTTGGATATTGAATTACTGTTTGGAAACACTGCTGACATTTCCTGCTTAACACCGACACACCACACCATTCCAGGCGCACCGCCACCCAAAATGGATCCTGTAATCTGAGGAATTTCCAGCAGGCATAGCCGTGGAATTTACGGAAAGAGTTCGAGGCAGAAAATAAGACGGGAAGGCTCAGCTGGGTATCCGACCGGGAAAAGGATTGAAGAGGCAAATGATAATGTTAAGAAAAATTTTAATAAATAAACTAAAAAAAATTGTATTTATTTTATCGAGTTGGTTATTCTTATTTTGGAATGCGGTAACGGAAGCCAAAACAAAAATAGAGTGAAGGGCAGGGGGAAAGGAAGAAACAAAGAGAACTAGCGTCAGAAAGAAAGAAACAAACAAACAAACAAAACTCGCATAAGAAAGAAAGAAAGAAAGAAAGAAAGAAAGAAAGAAAGAAAGAAAGAAAGAAAGAAAAGGAGAGCTAGTGAAAGAAAGAAAGAAACAAACAAACAAACAAACAAACAAACAAAACTCACAAAAGAAAGAAAGAAAGAAAGATAATAAGCTGGATAGAGAGCCAGTGTGAAATAAAAAGAAAGAACGAGAGAAATAGAGAGACCAAGTAAATGAGAGACAGACAGATAAACAGAGAGAGAGAGAGAGAGAGAGAGAGAGAGAGAGAGAGGGATGAAAAGAATAAAAAGATTATAAAAATTGTTGAAAATTAAACTGAAATTCTAATTTTCTACTCCGCAGTCTCCTTCTCTGAAAGAGATTATCAATGTATAATCTTCTTAATCCCCATAATGGCAAAATCTGAATAGAATTAGATCTTACATAGTTTAGTTCATAAAGAAACACACACACACACACACACACACACACACACACATATATATATATATATATATAATCACCCTATTCCTAGTCGTCACAAGTATTGTCAGAACTAGATTGAAGATGTCGAACTACCTTGGGGACTCTAGCTCCTGCTTTTAAATTTAAAATTGTCTTTCTCTCTGGATTGTCCAACCGAAATTGAGATCTCAGTCATCTGTACTCTGTCAGTCATGCTTGCAGTATTTACTGACCACTGACAATACATTTCTTTCCAATTTGCAATGCCTTTCAATAGAAAATCATTTATAATGCATTTCTATAATGCTTCGTCAACGAAGCTTAGAATTGACTGACTGCAAACACTGCTGAGAGGTAAGACACCAACCCCCGCCTAAATAAGTGTCCCGGTATTGAAACTAAATTGAATCCGATAATAAGGCTTCACGTAGTTGGTTGGTTGTTTTGTTTTACGGCGTATCAACCCCTTTCGGGTCATTTAATGCCGAATTAAGTCATTTTTATAAAAGTTTTAAACAATTCAGTATAGAATAAGTATAGTTTTTTTTGTTTACACATAGTTTACACATAGTTGATAATAGAAGTTCTATTCTTAAATTGCCCAGTCGGCTGGGGCTGTAGAATACACTGACTGCACCTCTGCAGAGGGGTAAGACTCCCCCCCCTAACGAGTGTCCTGGATATGACACTTAACAGTCAGATGGTGAGGTTCCAGCAGTGCTGATGCTTTGGGGAATGCGGAGTACCCCTTCATTGCCATTGCTCCCAGGTCCACTCTGGCCCGGAGTGGTAGCACCTGATAGGGCCCTATCTATGGGTTAAATAGAACTAATAGCATACTTATGCTAAACTGAATTCTTTGAGTAAACTGAATAGCTTGAAATAGAAATGTTTTTTACAATTAAACCGTACTTACATTTAAACTGCGCGCTAATGCTTAACTGAATTATTTCAAATAGAACTGTTTTTCGACATTAAAACTGTATTTACACTTAACTGAATTGTTACATATAACTGCTTGAATAGTTTGAAATAGAAATGTTTTTGACAATAAAACTGTGTACTTATGCTAAACTGAATTGTTTTAAATAGAAGAGATTATTTACATAAAAATGGATTTGGCGTTAAATAACCTACAAAGGTTGATATGCCATAAAACCCAACAAAACAAACAAACAAATCTATTCTTAACAAATCAGTTTAACGTAATTACACAGTTTAGTTCTGTTTGAACCAGAGATAGGATCCTATCAGCAGCTACCTCTCCGGGTCTGAGTGGAACCGGGAACGATGGCAATAAAGGGGTATTTGACATACATCCCACCACCGGACGAGTGTGGCACAAGGCTTCTTTAAGGTGGGTCCAGGCGCAGGGCCGTAGCCCAGACGCGCCTGGCATTCCACAAAATGCCTCAGGCCTCGTCGGCATACCCCTAAAGAGGAGCACCTCAAGTGCCATACAATTAACCAAGTCCCTTCGAAGAGGATTATAGCCTGGGGGACTGCTCCCTAAGGCTCGAGGAAAAGAGTCCAGTGACAATAAAGAAAGGAGTACTCCGCATTCCCCAAAGCTCCAGCACCATTAGAGTATCACCATCAGATTGTTTAGTGTAATATCAGGACACCCACTGAGGGAGTCATACCCCTCTGCAGAAATTCAGTCAGTGTATTCTACAGCCCGAGCTAACCATAATTACCAACCCCTCCGCTCGGGCAGGATATGACACAAGGTCAATTTTTAAGCGGAGTTTAACAGGTTTGAATTCAGAGTTTTCCTTCTCCTAGACTAGTTGCCTCACCAAGGCTGAAGAACCTAGTCTCCCCTACTGTTTACCCATAGCTGGAGGGAGAATTATTAGCCCGAGCTAACTGGGCCATAAAGCTTCAGTTCTTGCGCGCTGGGAAGTGTAGAGTACTCTTTCATAGCCATTACCCCCAGATCCACTCTAACTAAGAGTATTAGTACCTATTGGGATCCCATTTATAGGTCAAATAGATCTGTTTGAGAAATATTCGTTTTAGGAATACTTGAAATCATACAACTGTTTGCAAATGATTTAAATTAGATTGGAATACTTAATATCAACCGGCCAGAGTCCGCCAGTGGTTCGGGAGACCTGGGTTTAATCCCAGGTCGTGTCATACCAAAGACTTTAAATATGGTACTTGATACCTCCTTGCTTAATACTCAGAATATAAGATATGTATCTAGGGTAAAGTGGAGCAATCCAGGGAAAGGAATAGCGCCCTCCCCATACACCCCGGTGTAGTACCTATTGAAAAGGGAGCCTTCTGGTCGTCCTTGACAACAATCGCAAACTTTTACTTACTTTATATCATATAACTGAGTGCAAAAATTCTTAAGAAACAGAAAAAGTTTCTATGACATTGTGACTAGCGTGCTAGACCGTGGTATCGTGGTCAGCGAGTTCGAGTTTCAGTCAAGCTATTACTTTCACTTTCGAACTAATACCTTTATGAAAGGTATAAGTTCTATTGAATTACTGTTTGGAAACACTGCTGACATTTCCTGCTTAACACCACACCATTCCAGGCGCATCGCCACCCAAAATCGATCCTGTAATCATTATAGAAATAAAGCATCAGTCATGCTTGTGTAATATAATGGCCGAGGGATTTCGTTTTATATATCTTCCCTTTCGGTTTAGAACCTTTCGCTTAGCGCATGGGTTAGTGAGGTGCAACTTGAGCGTAGGTGTTGACGCGCGCGCGGGGAGGATGTGTCCTTCAGAGATGTCAAAATAGAAACCCCAGATAGGAAATATGACCGGGGGATGTGAATAACGTCATGACCGGAAGCGTGGGCTTGGATTTGAGAAAAGTCAGTCAGTTGAGTTCCTGGCTCGGAAGAAGTTAGGTGAGATTGAGACCTGGGCGAGGCCAAACGAATTTGTGCGCTACGGGCGCTGCATGTGTTGGGTGGGGGGCAGATGGAAAAGTCAGCATTGAAAGATGGTATCTCTCTTCCTTATGTCGAAAAACCTTTTAACTCAAAGGTAATAAAAAGTTTCGTACCTAAACTAAGATGTCGTGAGTGTTTTTGTGTTTCGGGATTCCTATGTTATCCATATTTGCGTTAGGGACATTATGAACGTTTTGCGTACGGGTATGAACATGCCTATTTCACATATTCATATCTGACTATGTAACACTTGCAGTATTTACTGACCACTGACAATACATTTCTTTCCAATTGGCAATGCCAAAGAAAAGAAGATAAAAGTTGATCTGTTTAATCCCCATAATGGCAAAATCTGAATAGAATTAGATCTTACATAGTTTAGTTCATAAAGAAATACACACACACACACACACACACGTGCGCAAAAATGCCTTGGGCCTCCGCATTCGTAGGAATACTTGAAATCAGGAATATCTGAGGGGTCAAATTGGCCACTACTTACACCTGCCAGAAGGTTCCATTTTCAATAACTACTACACCGAGGTGTAGGTGATGGCGCTACTCCGTTCCCTGGAACGCTCTACTTTACTCTTGATACGTGCCTCATATTGCTGAGTGTTAAGTAAGGAGGTATCAAGTACCATTTTAAAGTCTTTGATATGATACGACTTGGGATTGAACCCAGGTGTCCCGGTGCATTGGCGAACACTCTACTCACAAAACCAATGAGCCGGTACTTAAAGTAAACTTTGTGACCATAATCGAGGGTGACTCAAAGGCTCCTTCTTCAATAGCTACTATACCGAGGTGTAGGGAAGGGCGCTATTCCCTTCCCTGGGTTGCTCCATTTACCCTTGAGCCATAAGTTATAATGCTGAGTGTTAAGCAAGGAGGCATCAAGCACCATTTTTCGAGTCTTTGGTATGAGTAGACCTGGGATTGAACCCCGGTCTCCCGGGCCATGGGTGAACACTCTAACCGCTTTGCCAATGGAAGGTATAAACCAGGCTTATCCCCACCACCTACGCCTTAAATACTTGAACTACTTTAAAGTTAAACAATCAATCATTTCTATAGTAAAACATTAACAATTAATATCCTTGGAAAAACATGAAACTAAATTTGGTCATCTCCCACAGTTTACTTCTTGGCATGAAATAACCCCAGACGGGTTGATATGCCATTAAATCTACTCAATCGATCAACAATTAATCTATCCTATGCACATTCCTTTAAAAAGTTACTATTTAAAAAATAACCCGGAGCGGTGGCGCCCGATGATGTCCGATCTGGGGGTTAAATAGAACTGTTTGACTGTTGTACTTATGTTAAACTGAATTGTTTGAAATTTGTTCTTACATTTAACCGTTTGTAAACAAATGACTGATGTTTGATTCAATTGTTAATGCTACAGACCAATACTTTAAAACATTGAACTGTGTGCAAGCAAATGATTGATAGTAAATAGATCTGTTTGAGTTAGATGGAAATGAGGGATACCATTTAACTGTGTGCAAAAAAAAGAGCTCAGGCTCGTTTAAGAATGTTATCTACAAAATGCGTTTACAAATCATACATTTAATATATATGTATAAAAAGGATTTAGATAACCCACAATGGTTGATATGCCATAAAACCCAACCAACCCAAATCCTATATATTTAATATATATGTATAAAGAGGATTTGGCATTAAATCACTTACAATAGTTGATATGCAATAAAATCCAAGCAAACCAAACTAAGAAATCCCTAAAGGCCTTCGGCATTCATTGTAGTTACAATGTCTCAGAAACACTTGCATTCATTTCTGACTCCTGACATTCCTTTCTTCCCGATTTACAAAGTCCCAGCTATGCGTTAAATAGTATCACTACTGTTCTTCAAGAAGGATTGATTTGGCATTGAATAATCCAAGAAGGTTGATATGCCATTAAACAAAGGAACTCGATGATTTACAAAGCATTTCAATCGTAAAACTATACTTTACATTTCTTTAATAAAGCCATAAGCAAAAGCTTCTATATTAAAGATATAATATTCCTATTCTTTAACACTTGCATTGACTAGAGATCCTTGACAAAATATTTTTCTTGATTTACATTACATTTCTATAGAAAGATCATGCAACACAATTTTCCAATAAAGGCATTTGGGAAGAACACACACACACACACACACATACACACACACATATATATATATATATATATATATATATATATATACTTTTATTCTATTAGTAACACTTGCATCAATTCCGTATTCCTGACAATATCTTTCTTCCTAATGTTCAATGCATTTCTACAGCAAATCCATTTGTTATGAATAAATGTTATATATACCAGAATAGACATATTCTGTGAATAATGCTTACTTTAATTCTAAACTCATAACCATCAATACGGATTTAACACCTTCAGAATGGATTAGTCGTGTTAAAAAAAAAAGAAGAAAAGAAAGAAACAAGCAGCAAAAGAAATGAATTCTTTCACCCAAACAAATTTTGGAATTATACAGACTTATCGAATCGTCCATTGCTTCCGGCAGGTCTTCAGGGCTACATCCTGTATCGGCACAGAGCTGCCGTATGTAGGTTCAGGCTAGTCGTCCTGCTTTTGCTCATCCATGTGAAGGGCTCCACAGGAGTACATCACTTATGAGCTCGTCCCTACTTCTCCAGCAGTGTCCTGCATGTCTGGCTCGTCTATCTTGGATAGCTTTCGTGATAGATGATAAGTGGCCGTACTGCTGCTGCTTTGTGGGATGCTGCATCCAGGTCTTGTTCAATATTACTCGCAGCATTCTTGAGTAGTTACCGTCAAGCTTTTTCTCCATACATTTAGTTAGCGTATATCTATATAGTAGTATCGACACGACCGCTGCTTGGAAAAAACAGCGTTTCATTTTATCGGTCAGGTCTGACTTTTATATAACCGATAGGCTATCGATAGCTGTCCATGCCTTTGCTAGTCGCGTATTGATGTCTGTCTCGGTTGATGACATACTGCTTTCTGGGTAGGTGAATTTGTCGACTAGTTTCAGAGAGTTACCGTTTTGTGTGGAGATGTCGCCTGTTTGATTAAAGCACATATATTCCGTCTTGTGTGCATTGACGTAGAGGCCTATGCCTGCAGCAGCTCGTTACAGACTATGTAGGCGGCATTCTTTCGTAGGCTCAATCGTATTTTTGCCGTGACAATTCGGTGATCGGAGGACATACCCTCGAATGAGGAGTAAGGCTCGCAGTTCAATGCGCTGTTATTCCATTTCTCGTTTATAAAGACGTAGACTATCTGTGCTTTAGTATTGTTTGCGTATGTGTAGGTCCATAGTTTTCCCTCCCTTTTTTAAAAGTTTGTATTGAGGCATGTTAATCTATATATATATATGTATATATATACATTATTTGGCACTGAATAAGCACCAAGGGTTGATATGGCACAGAATACAAACAAACCAATCAACAGTTGGGAAACTGTTCCGTTTGTCTACCATTACATTGTGAACACTGATTATTGTGACGGGCCTCCTGAGTGAGTCCCTTTTTCGAGAGATGTAAACAGTTAGGTGATCTTTTAGATGGAGTACAATACATCAACAACACCAATCAACATACGGTCAAGTCACGCTAAAAGCGTCGTTTCCTGCTCGATCATCAAACTAAATAGTAAGTAGGCTGCACAATACTTAGATGGGTGACCTCTAACCAACACTAGGTACCGTCGGTAACCTCAAACATGTATGCTAGACTGAGCAAAATTTTGTTGATAAAAACAGCGACAAGAGCATTCTTACAGTCAAGTCATTCTAAAAGCATCAAATCTCGCTAGATCATCGAAGTTAAGTTGTAAATAGGTGACCACTTACCTACCATTAGTCCCGTAGATAACCTCAAACATGTATGCCAGACGATGCAAAGCTTTGTAAATAAAAGCAACAATTTTACGGTCAGGACACACTGAAAGCATCGTTTCCAGCTAGATCATCGAAGTTAAGTAGTACATAGGCTACACAGTACTTAGAGGAGTGACTACTTACCTACCATTAGTACCGTAGATAACCTCAAAAATGTATGCCAGACTAAGCAAAGCTTAGTAGATAAAAGCAATATTCTTACGGTCAGGACACACTGAAAACATCATTTCCGGCTAGATCATCGAAGTTTAGCAGTGATAAGCCAATTCATTACTTAAATGGATGACCACTCGGGAACAGTTGGCACAGTAAGAAATCTGAGGTTTTGGTAAACAAATTATGAGTAAATAAAAACAAGTTTTTCATTAAAGATGGCAGTCTTCATTGTTTATTCTTTTAGAATTTCTTTTTGATGCTGTTAGAAAAGACAAATTAAAGTCATTTGAGATAAACGTATGAACTATTTTCACTGTAAATCTACGGGTTTACATGGTGCCATCTCTTTATTAAATGGTAAACACCTGACATTAGTAGATCAGTTGATATATCTCGGCAATATAATGGCCGAGGGATTTCGTTTTAGATATCTTGCCTTTGGGTTTAGTTAGGCTGAGAACCTTTCGGCTCAGTGCATGAGTTAGTTAGGTGCAAACATGAGCGCAGGTGTTCACATACGCGCGCGGAGCGGACGTATCATTCAGAGATGTCACAATAAAAATCCTAGAAAGGGGATATGACCAGGGATATGAGTGAAATCACGCACCGGAAGCGTGGGCTGAGATTTGAGAAAAGTCAGTGAGTTGAGATCTTGACCTGGGCGAGGCCAGACGAATTTGTGCGCTACGGGCGCTGCACGTGTGGGGGTGCAGATGGAAAAGTCAGTATAGAAAGATGGTATCTCTCTCCTTATGTCGAAAAACCTTTTAACTCAAAGGTAATAAAAAAAAGTTTCGTACCTGAACTAAGAAGTCGTATGTGATTTTTGTGTTTCGAGATTCCTATGTTATCTATACATGAGTTATGAACATTCTATGTACATTTCATATATTCATGTATGGCTATGTTACATCTCGGTAACAATATCTCATCTGCTGAACGCGGTGACAACATACTCATAGAAAAAGCGTGGATTGCTATTGACAAGTAATTAACTATATGGAAATCTGATCTTTCTTATAAAGTAAACGTACGACGGTATGGTTACAACACTTGGACTCAAACAAAACGCTTGGAGAAAATGCTGCGTGTTCTTTTGGAAAAATCCTGGAAAAAGCACCCAACAAAACAGCATGTGTATGGCCACTTGCCTCCCATCTCAAAAACCATCCCAGTAAAATGAACAAGACATGCTGGATAAGTAAGAACGAATTCATAAGCGACGTTCATCGATGGGTTCATACACATGGACATACCAATGTTGGCAGACCAGCAAAAAGTTACATTCATCAACTCAGGGCAAACACTGGATGCTGTCTAGAAGACCTTATAAGAGTGATAGCCGATCTAGAAGGATGGCAAGAAACTCGCTTTAATGATGATGATGATGATGATGATGATGATGATGGCATATAAAATCCTGGACTATTCTGTTTGCATTTAATCATTACGCTAAAACTCTAGGGAAAGTCATGAATCAATCTCTTCTCTCTCCAGCTGTGGGTAAATAGAACGGAAAGCTGGGTTCTTTAACCTTGGTATGGCAACTAGTCTAGGAAAAGGTAAAACCAGCTGTACTCCGCTTAAAAAATTCGACCTTGAGCTATATCCAGACCAAAATGGAGGGATTGGGTAAATACAAACATTACTTACCTAGTCGGCTGAGGGAGGGCGGTAGAATTCACCGACTTTATCTCAGCAGAGGGATAAGACCCCCCCCCAACAAATGTCCTGCATATGACACTAAATAATCTGATGGTGAGGTTCCAGTAATGCTGGAACTGTGGGAAATGCAGAGTACCCCTTCATTGCCATCGCTTCCCGGTCAACTCTGGCCCGGAGTGGTAGTACCTGATAGGGTCCTATCTATGGGTCAAATAGAATTAAACAGCGAACTTATGCTGAACTGAATTGCTTGAAATCGAACAGTTTTGATATTTATCTGTGTGTGGAAAGAAACTATACTTATACTAAACTGAATTGTTTGAATTAGAACTGTTTGACTAAATTGAATAGCTTGAAATAGAAATGTTTTTACCATTAAACTGTGTACTGATGCTAAACTGAATTGTTTGAAACAGAACTGATAATTTATATAAGAATAGGCTTGGCATTAAATATCCTACAAAGGTTGATATGCCATAAAATCCAAACAACCAGCCAACAAACATTTATGTTGTACAACAGCTATCATCGAGCAAATTTCAAATAATTTAAGAGACTGCGTTTACTCTTGAGAAAGGCATGAATCTATTTCTCCCTTCCCTCACCTGTTGGTAACATAGTAGAGTAACTTGGATATTCTAGCTTTGTAGGTAGGTAAACAAGTTTAAATGAAGTAGAAACTCTGAATTTAAAACTGGAGGTTGCAACTCTACCCCATGAAATTAACTAGCAACTTAAACACTTACATAGTTGACCTGGGAGTGATGGCAAAGAAAGACAACTTCAACTATGCAGATGGACAGCACAAGAGCTTACTCGCCGAATGTAGTTTAGTTCTCTGTTTACAGTGTAAGTTGTCAATAAGGTGACGTAACATAACACGCATGATATCCGAATATTAACTTAGATGGTGAGCCTCCAGTCTTGGAGCTTTGAGGAAAGTGAAATACCCCCTTCCTTACTATTACTCTCAGGTACACTCTGACCCGGATTGGTAATACCTGTTAGGGTCCTATCAATTGATCAAATAGAAATATTCAATCGTTTACAAATGATTATTTTCAGTTATTTCAAGCAAATACAGCTGTGTGTAAATTGTTCGTATTATATAGGAATAAAGTAAAGTTGGTGACCATAGTCGAGGGTAACCCGAAGGCTCCCTTTTCGATAGCTACTACACCAAGGTGTAGGGGAGGGCGCTACTCCTTCCCTGGATTGCTCCACTTTACCCTTGATCCGTGCCTTATAATGCTGAGTGTTAAGCAAGGAGGCATCAAGTACCATTTTTTGACTCGACCTGGGATTGAACCCAGGTCTCCCGGGCCATTGGCGAACACTCTAACCGCTTGGCCAATGTCCGGTAATCATATAGGAATACTTGATAAATAAAATTATAAATATTAGATAGAAATACTTTAAACCATTTAACAGTACGAAAATTAATAATTGATATCAATAACTATATACAAACAAATGATAAATATTAAATTAGATTGAAGTATCTAATGAATGGAATTATTATCATTAAATAGCAAACCTTAAAAACATTTAACAGTGTGCAAAAAAGAACTCTAGCTTGTTTAAAAATAAAGTTACCAACAAACTACTCGCTAACAAATTATATATATATATATACATATATATATATATATATATATATATATATATATATATATAATAACCCCTCCGTACGAGCAGAATGTGACACAAGGTCAATTTTTAAGCGGAATTTAACTGGTTTGAAATAAGAGTTTTCCTTCTCCTAGACCATATCAATATTAAAGAACTTAGTCTGCCCTACTATTTGCCCATAGCTGGAGAGAGAATAGTTGGTTCCATAACTTCCCTAACGGTATTAGAGCTATATGAAAATGCAATATATATATATAAGTATTATTTGGTCCAGTTAAACTGGAGTTGGGAGTAATTTCATCAGGACAAGAAAACTATTCAAGAGTGAACATTTAAATATTCCTGGTAAAGAGATTGGTAAAATATATATATATAAAATATATGTATATATAATATATAAAATTTATATATTATATATATATATATATATATAATATATAAATATATATATATATATATAGGATTTGTCATTGAATGACCATTAAGGGTTGATATGCCATTAAACCAAATGACATTAACTAATTTAGATATAAAGCAAAGCAAACAGCCTAAACCGTTAGCATTGTCACTAGAGAAAGGGATTCCCCTGGGCAATAATTAGCTCCAGAGACGTAAATTGCTGTCATTTGGTGGGCATAACTGTTTCGTAGCAGGCAACTGTACTGTTAATAGCAACAATTACAAGAGAAATATGGACAACGGCTTTTGAAAGGAGAGAGGTGAATGTGCATTTGTCACGTGAACACTGAGATGTGCAAAAGTATCAAAAGCATCGGCAAACATCGGTAAAAATTAGCGGAAAGATGTTCGCATGAATTAACTTTCGTCTTCGCAAGATTCACTGGGTTTTGAAGGTCGAGCTGACCTTATCACTGTTTATTGTTAGCAGATAGCAATAAAAAAAAATAAAATAAATTATAATAGAATAAAATAAAATAAATAAGCAACATTCACATCTTGGGTGTCGGGTCTGTCAATTATAAGGGACTGAAAGGAGGTGCCCGTGGTGTAATGGTTATCGTCGTAGGAAAAGAACACGGCGACACGAGTTCAAATCCTGGACGAGACTGATTGCATTTCACATAGCACTAATACCCTTAGGAAAGGTATGAATCCACTTATTCTCCCTCCAGCTATGGGTAAATAGTAGGGCACACAAGGTTCTTCGGCCTTGGTGAGGTAACTAGTCTAGGAGAAAGAAAACTCTGATTTCAAATCTGTTAAACTCCACTTAAAAAATTGATCTTGTGTCATATCCTGCCTGAGCAGAGGGGTTGGTAAATATGATCAGGGATTGAAAGAAGGAACGATTCGATATGACCTTAATTAGTTCTGTTAAGATGGAAGGGTAAAGTACGTAGATATTGGCAGGATAGATAGATAGATAGAAAGAAAGAAAGAAAGAAATCAGTCGGAGAGAAAGAGGGAGAAAGGGGAGTCTTCTTAGCGTATGACTAACGTACAGGATTGCTGTATCGAAGTAAGTAAGTTCGAACTCCAGTCACGTTATTATATTTATTTTCGGACTAATATACTTGGGAAAGGTATTCAACTACCTTTTGCTGCAAAGTCATGGTTTGTTCTTCTACGAGGATGAGTTTTGGCATTAAATAACCTACAAAAGATTGCATACCATTAAATAAAGAAACGAAACTGTGAGTGAGAGAGAGAGAGAGAGAGAGAGAGATCAATAGACTATGATAGATAGATATTAACAAACTGAGACTTCGTTAATTTCTGTAGGTTTCATAGATAATGAGCAGAAACACATATCAATTATATTTCTTCCGAGTCTTTTAACTTTACACAAAGATCCTGTTGTTTCAAATGTCTTGTACCAATCGTAGATGAACTGTCTGGTCGAAAGGGATTTTCTAAAATGTCTTCTCCGACGTCGTTGCTCGACAATAACAAAATCCTTTTCGCTTAATTCGCTTACACAAAATTCCTTCTCAATAGCTATAGATTTTCGTCGCTTAAATTACAGTGGATCACCTGATGCAACCGAATGCCTAAATAATAAACTTCAGTTGTTTCCATTCAAAACAGGGTATCATGTGTATCAATACTTTGAATGGTTTTTTTTAATAGATTTTAAAAACTAATTCTCTTGTAGAGAGTTGGCATGTTGATTATATCATTTGCCAATGGTCTGAGAGACCGGGGTTCAATCCCAAGTCGAGTCATACTAAAGACTCAAAAAATGGTACTTGATGCCGCTTTGCTTAACACTCAGCATTATAAAGTATGAATCGAGTATTAGTGGAGCGATCGAGGGAAAAGAGTAGTGCCCTCCCCAACACCTCGGTGTAGTAGCTATTGAAAAGGGAACCTTCGGGTTACCCTCGACTACGGTCGGCCGACTTACTTTATATATATGCGTAAGTGGTTCGTGTGAAAAGTCCGAGAATTTTTCAGGATATGACACAAAATTGCATCAAGTGGAGTGAAGATTCTCCTTTATTGTTTTTACTTCACGGTCTTCTAAGATCCGGAGCAATATTACGTCTTAGGAGGTGCCCGTGGTGTAATGGTTATCGTCGTAGGAAATGGACACGGCGACTCGAGTTCAAATCCTCGACGAGGCTGATTGCATTTCACATAGCACTAATACCCTTGGGAAAGGTATGAATCCAATTATTCTCCCTCCAGCTATGGGTAAATAGTAGGGCAGACTAGGTTCTTCAGCCTTGGTGAAGCAACTAGTCTAGGAGAAAAAAAACTCTGAATTCAAAACCTGTTAAACTCCGCTTAAAAATTGACCTTGTGTCATATCCTGCCCGAGCGGAGTGGTTGGTAAATAGGATTACGTCTTAGGATCAAATATATTGATCAAATATATTGATCAAATATATCTGTTAGAGATAATGGAGTGTTTAACTGCTTAAAATGGTTGTATATATACATTTTTGTACCGTTTATAATGGGATATCATAATTGTTAAACTTACTTCAACATAAAATAACCCCACAAGAGTTGACACGCCGTAAAACCAACCATTAAAAAGTGTCATGAGTAATGTTTTAAATCTGGCTGCCATCTCCTTCGAAATCATCAACTTGTGCAGTGATATATATATATATATATATATATATATATATATATATATATAACCCCTTTGCTCAAGCAGGAGATGACACAAGACCAATTTCAAGCGGTGTCTGATAGGTTTGAATTCTCTCTCTCTCTCTCTCTCTCTCTCCGCTTCTATCATTCATCGCTCCCGGCAGGTCCTGCAGACTACATCCTGTGTCCGCGCAGTTCTTGTTGGACGGCCAACACTAGCACGTCTATGTGAAGAGGTCCACTGGAGAACATCACTTATGAATTCGTCCTTGCTTCTCTGGCAGTGTTCCGGATATCTTGTTCGTCTTACTTGGATGGTTTTAGAGATGGGCGGTAAGTGGCCGTATAGCTGTTGTTTCATGGGGTGTTGCTGCCAGGATTTGTTCAATATAGCTCGTAGCATTCCCGTATACCTTTTTGTATACGTTTTTGTCAACGTCCACATGGTGTATAGTCACTAAAGTCAAGTTGGCGACTGTGGTCGTGGGTGATCCGAAGGCTCTATTTTCAATAGCTACTACACTACGTGTAGGGGAGGGCGCTATTCCATTCCCTGGATTGCTTCACTTCACCTTTGATCCTTACCTTATAATACTAAGCAAGGCGGCATCAAGTACCATTTTTATGTCTTTGGTATGATTCGACCTGGGATTGAATCCCGGTCTCCCGGACCATTGGTGAACTCTCTACTCCTAAGGTCAGACGAGATCACGTAAAAATGGTCTTGGTCCAGGGTCGTCCTACCTTTTCATCGTCTTACAGTAATGTTCTATTGAATACATTGTACATCAGTTATACTAAGCCTTATTCTAGCGGCAGTATAAGACATTAAAAAAATTACTATTTTCCTTTTGTTTGTTCTTATTTTTCTTGAAGCTTTTAGCTTTTATTTGTGGTATTTAGTCTTGAAACTGCATTACTGTCAGTTTCACGTTGAGATATCGATTGTCAGATGCTTGTGTAGACAGTTTTCGTTTCTCTTCTTTGTAAGCACTGACTGTGATCGCTAGCATCTCTATCGACCTCGGCTATTTAATGCCAAAGCTATCCTTATAGAAGGATAGTAGTTGCACTATCTAGCCCATCGCTTGGAGTTGATAAGAGGAATTTATACCTTTCCCATGGTAAAAAGCTTGACGGCAACAACACAAGAATGCTGAGGGCAGTATTGAACAAGTCCTGGAGGCAGCAGCTGTACGGCCACTTACCACCCATCACGAAAACTATCCAAGTCAAGAGAACCAGACATGCTGAGTTCATCTCTACTGCTGTCTGAGTTTTGTATTTTGTAATTTGTATCAAAACATTCCACACACACAGACACACACACACATATATATATATATATATATATGTGTGTGTGTGTGTGTGTGTGTGTGTGTGTGTGTGTGTGTGTGTGTGTGTTTGCAGACGGACGGGCCTATCATGGTATTGTTTGTATTATTTTTTAACTGATCATCGAATCGAAAATTGAAGATAAAAAGCTTAAGAATTGAGTGATAACGTTACATAATGATGTCATTAAACAAGATGTCAATGAACACAGTTTAGGAAAATGGAGTTTTATATATTTGTTCATTTATTTTATGCGGTTTATAAGTGACTGACACTCGATGTTTCAGGATCCGAGAAGCAAAGGGAGTCAACAGATTTTCTGAAAAGAAGGAATCAGATTAAGCGAAGCAAAAGTAATTTGAACATAATCAAATATCAAGGCGAGTGTTAAAACTGCGACGATGATTCAATTAGGTACGTTGTTTGGATGCTTCAAAGCGAGGCTTGAACAACGAAAACGAGGCTTGAACAACCAGAACGAGGATATTGATAGAATTGAGACAATGGGTGTTTTTTATGAGTGTCATCCCCGGAAAGAAGGAAGTTGCCCCACAACACAAAAGAAATCATAATAGAAATAAAACGTACAAGGATTCTTTGTTCTCTTTGTAAAAATAATATTTAAAAGTACAATACAATAAATGCTTTTGAGATATTTTTCTGATATTCTATATAATTGCTATGACTATTGATACAAACTTATAATTATAATGATTATCATTAATAACAACTCTTCCAGATAGTAACGCGAATTCACCTTTTCTGGAACATTTGAACGTCTCTGAACAATATTTTAGAAGAATAGAAAAAAACTTGTAAATATTTTATCAAACCGTTATAAAAAAAAACTTTCCAGGTATTCAGAATTCAGAATCACAAAACATAACAAAGAAAGGGTTAAACTTCCGAGTTAGGCGATTTGATTTCTTTTTTAAATACGTATGTAAGAGAGAGAGAGAGAGAGAGAGAGAGAAAGAAAGAGAGAGGAGCATATATAATGTAGGCTATGCGTCCATATACACACACTTACTTATTTGAAGACTTTCTACAATATATATATATATATATATATACATATATAAGTAAAGTTGACGACCGTAGTCGAGGGTGACCCGAAGGCTCCCTTCTCGATAGCTACTACACCGAGGTGTAGGGGAGACGCTACTCCTTTCCCTGGATTGCTCCACTTTACCCTTGATCCTTACCTTATATTGCTGATTGTTAAGCAAGGTAGCATCAAGTACCATTTTTGTGACTTTTGGTATGACTCGACCTGGGATTGAACCCGGGTCTCCCGGGCCATTGGCGTACGCTCTAACCATTAGGAAAGGTGGAAATGAATCCGACGATATGCAAAAATGAAAAAACAACGCTAATCGTTTTTATATTAACTATCATTTAGGCAATGTTAGCATTTGATGTTGAATGTTCTGAAATATATTCAATTTTAGAATGAAAGGAGAAAACGAGAAAACTGATAGCATTACATAACCATGAGAACAGTTCGATTTTAAAATTCTGTGACGTAATTAGTTATATATATATATATATATAGAGAGAGAGAGAGAGGTGGGAAATTGATGATGTAGTTTTGTATATTTGTAAATAGATACTACTCAGTATCATTGATCGAGCGTATAAAGTTAATTTAGTATGGCGTAGACATAGAGTTAGCCATGCTTAGCGACTGTCAATTTCTCGCCGATGTATTCATCCAAGAAACTGACACTTATAAAGTACGGTTGATTCTGTGTCTGTGCTATCCTAATATATAGATATTGACCAAGAGGGTAGAGTGTTAGCCAATGCCTGGGAGCCCGGGGTTCAATCTCAGATCGAGTTATACCAAAGACTCAAGAATGGTACTACATGCCGCCTTGCTTAACACTCAGCATTATAAGATATAGATCAAGGGTAAAGTGGAGCAATCCCGTGAAAGGAGTCGGCCCCCGTACACCTCGATGTAGAAGTAATTAACTAAGCTTTTTGCTTAGATGTTGCACAAGGCCATATGAATAGGGCACCCAATGAGACTCTAACTCACTTGTGTTGTTTTGCCTGTCTAGTTTGCTAAGCATTACATCACCCGAGGTGCCCTACACCTCAATGTAGTGTCTAATGGAAATGGAGCTTTCGCGTCGCCATCGACCACGATCGCCAACTTTATTTACTTTATATATATATATATATATATATATACTCATGTACATATATATATATATATATATATATATATATATTCCTATATATATATATTTGTGTGTGTGTGTGTGTGTGTGTGTGTGTGTGTATGTGTGTGTGTGTGTGTGTGTGTGTGCAAATTTTTGTCGGAGAGACCCTTTGGTATAGTGGCTAAAGTGAAGGACTGAAGCCTTGAAGTGAGCGAGTTCGAACCACAATCGTGCTATTACGTTCACTTTCGGACTAATACCATTGGGAAAGATATGAACCTCCTTAATCCCACAAACTATGGGTTAGATAGTATAACAGCTGTTGTTCTACGGGGATTGCTTTAACATTAAATAACCCACGAAGGTTGATATGCCATTAAACAAAGAAACCGAACCTGAAGTTGTTGTCAACGGGAAAGAGGGTATTGATATGAAAGACAAAGTAAAAATGTACTCAGTATCGACTGGTAATTTTTTTTTAATTACACGTATTTTAAACGATTGATTGACGCCACCATAGCGATTTTCACTTATTAATAAAAGAATCACCAGAAGATCGTTAAGTAAGCTTAAAAACATTTTTCATATAAATAATTTTTAAGTAAATGTAATTGACTCATAAATCAGGACTCTAACAGGCAACATCATCCCGGGTCAGAGTAGACCTGAGAGTAATGACAACAAATATATACTCCTAGGTCCACTCTCACTCGCTTACAATATATATATATATATATATATATATATATATATATATATATATATATATATATATATGTGTGTGTGTGTGTGTGTGTGTTATAATATAATGGACATTTAAGTTTTCTTTCCTATTGTATTACCGATATATTTACTCTGGAAGAGATTTCTACATATTTATTTTTTATATATTAATAGTCATACATAGCACTCTTGAAAAATTACATGAAACCGTTCATATATTCTCAAGTTGAATAATTTCAAGCTCATCCTCTGTGGATACATATATATATATATATATATATATATATATATTGTGTGTGTGTGTGTGTGTGTGTGTGTGTGTGTGTATTGAACAAAAGTAGACAGTGAAAAACTGAACCCTTTTTTATTATTGCTACGAATTTTAATGAAGCTTCAATGACTTAGCCACACATATGAAAGTAATTATTTTCCTCAGTTATTATTGTCAAAGTTCTCTTTGTTGTAGCGAAAAGTCATATTTTTTCTAAAAATGAAAAAAAAAAGTTCACAGAAATTTCCTATTATTGATTTTCGCTACAACTGAGGAAACTTTTGCTACAATAATCAAGGAAAATAATCACTTTCTATGTATGTCTAAGCCATTAAAGTTTCATTATAATTAGTGGCAATAAAAAGAAAAATGGTTCTGCTTTTTCACTGTCTGTTTGGAGTTTTATCAAATACAATATATCTCTTCTTCTTCTTCTTCTTCTTCTTCTTGTCATATATATATGATTAATCACGTCATCTTGATTTGTTAACCTTTTGGCTATTTCAATATATTTCTTTTTTTCTTCAACTTTCTCTTTAAGTTATACTAGGCCATTGCCCTAATGAGTAGAGTGTTCATCAATCGTTCTCGAGACCAGGGTTCAATCCAAGGTCGAGTTCATACCAAAAACTCAGAAAATGGTACTTGATACCGCCTTGATTAACAGTCAGCATAATATGGTAATATCAAGGGTAAAGGGGAGCAATCCAGAGAATGGAGTAGCGCCCTACCCTATACCTTGGTGTAGCAGCTATTGAAAAGGGAACCTTTGGGTCACTCTCGACTAAAGTCGCCAACTTTACTTACTTTCTCTTTATTGATATATTTTACCATTATTTCTTTTCTTTTCTTTTCTTTTTATTTACCGTTCCTCAAAATGGTAGAATAAAATTTCCTACTTAAGTTTAATGACACAGAAAACCATTTTAACCCAACCAATGCAAGATATCGCAATCATAAAGCAAACAAGTATCAAGATTTTTTTTCCCCCGGAAACTGCGCTGAGAAATTAAATTCAATAACACAAACTAAAAATTGTGGCCAATGTTGTTGCTATTGTTGTTGTTGTTGCTGTGTATTTTCACAGAAAGAGCGAAGTGTTTTAATTTTCCGAAGTGCGTAACACACACACACATACACACATGCGCGTGCGCGCACAGAGGTTTGAGTTATCATATCCTCTCGTTTAGTGACGCGGAAGTTAAGCTAGTGTGTGGGAAAACAGAGGAGTAGAAATGTAAAAAGAAACATGTGATTCAATGTGCCTAATGAAAACGAAAGGAGTATGGGTTCGCGCACTGAGAAAAAAATATGAAAGAATGTCAGCCGTTAAACTAGGAGTGTCGGGGCAGAGGAGCATGGAAAGAATGAAAAAAAGAAGAATAGAAATGAAGCTTTGGTGATCGAGGAAGGATGAAGGCATTGAATAAAGAAGAAAGGATGAGTTAACGGGACCAGAGAGGGCAGGGGTATTGATGGGTTACCGAGGTAAGGATGAGTAACCTCCCCTTACTGACAGACGTGAACTAACCGCCTGCAGGTTTTTTTTTCTATTCATCAGGTACTTTCTTTCTTTCTTTCGTTCTTTCTTTCTTTCTTTTGCCCACTCCCCGTCCCTCTCAGTGTGTACGTTACAATTCGATTAGACGAGATTCCAATGCAATGAAACCATAGTCCCCTCCACCCTAACCCCTTTTTCTCTTCCCCATCCCCCCCCTCTCTCTCTCTCTCTCTCTTAATTCCAACATTAGTGTCCCTCACTCCCAAAATACGATTCTCTTTTATCTCTTGTTCGTTTTCTTTTGTTGTCGGTAGACGCATGCGCAAAGCAAGTCTGCCCGTTATCTTTAGACACACACCCGCGCGTGCTCCCCCATACACACACCAACACATACACATACACAGGAGACAATCTATACATTTTAGAATACTCATCTGAATATGCATAAATATTTTCTAAGTCTTCATAAACACATGTTAACAATCCATAAGAAAAACTTTGCTGGGGTTTTTTTTGCATAAGGAATAAGACTATTATTTATCTATATGGAAATATATCACCTTCAAATTATCATCATTATTAGTAGTAATATTAATATTATTATTAGTTGTAGTAATAGTAGTATAACTACTACTTTTACCGTTTTTATTCATTGTGAATTTTTCACACCAGATTTAACTGGTGATTTTTCACTGATGCCTGAGTGACAGCAAGTCTCCAGGACTCTTCGAAGTATCCTAGTTGGTTTTAACAATGCTGTGGTCTGGATGGTATTGATTCCTTCTCTAATCTCCAATCCCTTCTCCCTAAAATCTCTTTTCCAGGCTTTTGGGGACCGTAACAAGGAGACCAACTAATATTTGTATCACCGTCAACTCTCAAAAAAAAAAATTAACGCTTCATTCGGTCTTCGATTCTGTTTTGGTAAATATAGCTCCAACCTTGAAACTTTTCAAATACACCTCCTGTAAACACACACACACACACACACACACACACACATTCATGTATATATGTATATATAGTGTGACGTGGTATGAGGGGAAAAGTAAGGTTAATTTCCCCTACCTTCCGTGTTTGAACTAACAAATCCCAAGACTGACCGTTAAAAGGGAGATATGAACGAAAGTCAAATTACTCGCACTCCATGACCTATAATCGGTTGGATAGAGAAGGGAATGTAGGTCAGTTTAGTCGCACGACCGGATGAAATAGAGTGGAGGAAGAAAGAGCCTTTAGCGCCGAAAAATAGTACCTTTTCGTCAGAATAGCTTTAAAGATTTAGTAATATGGTGCAAGTCATTTATGCTGAGTTGGTACAAAAATAACTTTCATATTTATTTTTAAATAAATCATTATTTAACTATGCTCATGTAATATACCTGTTTAAAGCGCGAAATTCATTCTGATGATTTAGGCTAATGACCTTGCTTTCAATGTTGATTCTTCTTTTTCGGCTGTCAAATTAAAGATGAAAAAAAAAGCAAATTCCAGAGGTTTTTTGCCAAGGGACTGTCTACAATCGGTTCCAAAACGTTTCTTAATAGAGACGATAACCTTAAAGAGGAATATGATCGCAGACATTTTTCTGTGATTGGCAACCAGATGAAGACCATTACGGAAGCAGACCCTCGCAAAACAACCTGAAATGTTCCAAAAGAACTAAACGTCAACTGTTCGGCGGTTTTTCAGCATTTGCATCCAATTGGAATTTTTTTTTTTTTTAAAAAGCTCTAAAATGAAAGGCACATGAACTAAAGGAGAAAAAAAAAGATTCGCTTTTACAAATTGGGCAACGTGCTTCATTGAGTGACAAAAAGGATCCACTTCTTCATCGCATTGTGACCCGACAAAAAAAAATTGGATAGTCCACAACATCCAACGGCGTTCCGCCAAGTGACTGAACCGAAGCGAAGCAACAAACTACTTCCCTAAACAGGAGAATACATCAAAAGAAAATTGCGGTCACAGTGTAATGGGTGGACCAAGGAATCATCCTTTACAAAAAAAAAAAAAAAAATTGGATGCACTCAAGCTATAATGGTTACAGAAAATGGACACAACGACCCGAGTTCAAATCCTAGACGAGGCAGTCCACATTTCACACAGCGCTAATTTCTGTTCGGAAAAATATGAATACAAATATTCTCCCTCCAGCTAAGAGCAAATAGTAATGTAGATTGGACTCTTTTACTTTGGTATGACAACAGCTCTAGGAAAAGGAAAACTCTGAATTCCAACCGATTAAATTCCGTTAAAAATTGACCTTGTGTGATATCCTGCTCATGCGGAGGGGTTAGGTAAATTCAAACAACCCAAGATTGTAAACTGTGACGTTTATGTCCAACGTTGACCCTTCGAAAAGGACGAATCCTTCTCAATGACCAAACTCAACCCCATATCTTGCAATTTGAGTCAGCGTAAAATGAACGAACTGGAATATGAAATTCTACCTCAACCAGCTTACTCACCAAACTGTAGACACGCTTTGCGAAACGGTTATCGTCGTACGAGATGGAATCAAAGACTCGAGTTCAACTCTTGAACGAAGTTGTTTGCGTTTCACTTGGCGCTAATGTCCTTGCGAAAGGAATAAATCCACCCGAGAATCAAATTCATTGCCTTGTAGTAATGAACTGCTGGAATTTGGTGTCGTCTATTGCATGCTTATTCACAGACATATGCAGAATAATTGAAAAATCATGACTTAATGTACAAAGCCATGCATCACAGAGCTCTAGATAGAATCACATAAAGCTTAACTCTTTTATTAATAGACTGATTGATTTTAACGGCATTTCAACCAGTCTAGGGTTATTTTATGGCCAGAGGTTAAGGAATCGCAATCATATCTACATTGTGTATGTAGGTGTCTCTTGAGGGCTTTTTTAGTTTTTTTTTTTTTTTTTGTTTTCATTTTTTGGGGGGCGGTTGTTTATTTAATGGGGGGTTGTTTGCTTATTTATTTATTAGTTGGTTTGTTTTGGTACACAGTTATATTATATCAATCAAATATTAATCATTCAATCAAATACTGTTGCGTAGCCATATACACGAATATGGCCATGTGCAAAATAGACATGTAATGTTCATTACTATAGAATATATAAAGAACATAGGAATCTCGGAATTCGAAAACACGTAACGACTTCTTGTTCAGGTACGAAACCTTTTTATTAACTTTGAGTTAAAGGTTTCGACGTAAGGAGGAGAGACACAATCTTCTATGCTGTCTTATTCATTTGGCCCCCAACTCGAGCGGCCCCCCATGGGGCGCAAACTCGCCTCGCACCTGTGAGCTCCAAAATCGATCCTTCTCGTTTGGCGTCTAAAACCCGACTCTCATTTTCTTCAAATTCTCACACAAACTTCCGTGTGCTTCCGGTGCGTGACGTCACCCGCACCTTGTCACCCAGTATCGTCTCGGACTGTTATGACATCTGAGTGACACCTTCATCCACCCGCGCGCACCCGCGTTAACACCTGCTTCAATCTTACACCCAACCAACCCATGTGCTGAGCCGAAAGGTTCTCAGCCTAACTAAACTCAAAGGCATGAACCGAAATCCCTCGGCTATTTCATAACAATACTAATCAAATACTAATCATTTTCCAAAAGTTCTATTTAACTAGTTTGAGTGGTTTTGCTTGGTTTCTTTGTTTAATAGCATATCAACCTTTATGGATTATCTAATGCTATTTACCCAACCCCTCCGCTCGGGCAGGATATGACACAAGGTCAATTTTTAAGCGGAGTTTATCAGGTTTGAATTCAGAGTTTTCCTTCTCCTAGACTAGTTGCCTCACCAAGGCTGAAGAACCTAGTCTGTCCTACTATTTACCCATAGCTGGAGGAAGAATAATAGGATTCATACCTTTCCCAAGGGTATTAGTGATATGTGAAACGCAATTAGTCTGGTCCAGGATTTGAACTCGTGTCGCCGTGTCCATTTCCTACGACGATTATTTAATACCAAAATCCTCATTGCAGAAGAACAGTAGTGGTACTATTTAACCCACAGCTCGGGAGATAAGAGTGTTCTTGCCTTTCCGAAAGTGAACGTAATTGCGCGACTGGAGTTCGAACTCGCTTACTACGATGTTGCAGTCCAGCACGTTAGCCACAACGACGTGGGACTCCCAACCACTGATGGGACCCTAATGTGTACTGCGACCCAAGATCAGAGAAAACTAATGACAATAAATTGGAGCCTCACCCTCATATGCATTTGCCTAGTCGGCTGGGGCTGTAGAATACAGAAGGTTGATGTGCCATTAAACGACAAACAAACAAATAAACAAAAAAAAAGAACTCATTGAATGGTTTCAAGTATAGTAAATAATTTGGCCCATTCGGCTGGAGCTGACACCGACTACTTCTTTGCAGAGAAGTAAGACTACCCAACAAATGTCCTAATATGACACTAAACAAGCTGATAGTCAGGCTCCAGTAATGTTGGAGCTTTGGGGAATGTGGAGTACCCCTTATTGCCATCGTTCCCATGTCCACTCTGACCCGGAGTGGTAGCACTTGATAGCGTCCTATCTATGGGTTAGATAGAACTAAACTGCGTACTTATGCAAAACTGAATTACTTGAAATAGAATTGTTTTTGACATTAAAACTGAACTTCTGCCAAACTGAATTGTTTGAATTAGAACTGTTTGACTAAACTGAATAATTTGAAATAGAAATGTTTTTGACAAACTGTGTACTCATGCTAAACTGAATTGTTTGAAATAGAACTGATTATTTGAATAAAAATGGATTTGGCGTTAAATAACCTACAAAAGTTGATAAGCCATAAAACCCAAACAACCAACCAACATCATATGCAGTTTTGGGGCGGGAGGTCTCTCCCCTCTGCAGAGGATACAGTCAGCGTATTATAGGACCCGTCGATTGGGAGATAAGTCTTTAAAAATATAATGAAACCTGAGAGTTTGTAGTTAATGAGAAAATGGACAATATCGCCCATCGGGGTGTTAGTCCTTGTTAAACTCCCATCAACGGGTCAAATAGAACTATTCAATCATTCACTAGGTTTGGTTTGGTTTGGTTTTATGGCATATCAACCTTTGTAGGTTATCTAATGCCAAATCCATTTTTATTCATATATACAGTTCAAATTCAAACAATTCAATTTAGCATAAGTACACAGTTTAAATGCCAAAAACAATTCTATTTCAAATAATTCAGTGTAACATAAGTACTCAGTTTAGTTCTATTCTATGAATTTGATAGAGCGAAAAAAAAATGGATGATACAATTTGCAAATAAAATAATATTACAGAAACTGATGTCCGGGTGAAAAATTCCGTCAAAAAAAAAGAAAAAACTAAAAACACACGTACTACTTGAAAATAGTTAACAAACAACGCATGACAAACCAAAAGAAAAAAAAAACACGGACAGAATTCTTTCAGCTAAATCTAAGTACATTAAGTAGAGCGAAATATAAATGACTATTGAGTCAGAAAAAAATCTAAGTTTCACTTAACCAGATCATTGGGACGCTTCTAACGAAAGAAGGATTGGACCAAAACTACATTTTATTGATTAAGAGACCGTTAGAAGGAATAAAATTAGAATTAGAAATAAATTAATTGATTAATTAAATAATTAATAAAATTAATTCGCACCTTATCTACCAAGCAGCCAATTTTTCTTATACCTACAAACAAAGTATTTTCGACTTTTTGTTAAGTAATTCATTGGGATTATTGTGGGAAGCTAAGGCCAGTTTCTCTTCCATACATAAATTACAATATTTATTCTCCGCTTTATATTTACGGCATTTTTTTAAATTTTTTTTTACTGTCTTCAATTTTAATATATTGGATCTGTACCTAGATTCTTCTTAACTTTCCACACATAGATAAACTAGTTTTATGTCAATATTCCTTGTGGAAAAAACTACTTCAATGATTATATCTTTTTTGAAAGGTCCCTGCGTGGAACTTTCATATATCTTTTAACATTCCTACAAACTTTACAATCGTTAGATCAACGACTATGTACCTCAACCTTATACACTATACACTCAAATTGACACTCCCTCTTGATGGGGTAATTAGTTTTAGAGGTACAATTGTATTTAGGGGGGCTCAGTGATTTGATTATTCCTTAGTTTTTTATGTTACTTTTATTAATTAAACTTGCCACACAGGACATAGTAAGTTAAAAAGTAGTAAAGTTAGCGACCATAGTCGAGGGTGACCCGAAGGCTCCCTTTTCGATAGCTACTACACCAAGGTGTAGGGGAGGGCGCTACTCAATTCCCAGGATTGCTCCACTTTACCCTTGAACCGTACCTTATAATGCTGAGTGTTAAGCAAGGTGGTATCAAGTACCATTTTTAAAGTCTTTGGTATGACTCGACCTGGGATTGAACCCAGGTCTCCCGGGCCATTGGCGAACACTCTAACTTAATCTAACCGTATTCCTATTAGATATTTTGTATAGGCTACTCGATGGAAGAAAATCTTTCTTTAATAGTCTTCAGAATTCCTTCCATATATATATATATATATATATATATATATATATATATATATATATATATATATATATATATATATATATATATATATATATATATATATATATATATATATATATATATATATATATATATGCATGCATAGTAAGCAGTTGCTTATTATTTCTCTGTGGTTATTTGGTTTGGGTTATATATATATATATATATATATATATATATATATATATATATATATATATATATATATATTAGATTTATATATTTAATGCCATTGAAGTTTGTCTTAAATATATAAATCTAATGTATATTTATTTATTATCATTATATAATAGCTCTATCCTAGATATTGATCACTCTCTATATCATATTGCACTTGCCTCGCCACAAACCCTCAAAGTGATTTAGAGACAACCAACACTGTTATATATATATATATATATATATATATATATATATATGCATGCATAGTAAGCAGTTGCTTATTATTTCTCTGTGGTTATTTGGTTTGGGTTATATATATATATATATATATATATATATATATATATATATATATATGGTAGTGCCTGTGAGCCTGGATTTCATGCTTTACGCAATCGTCTAACGGAGTGAAAGATTTTCAAAAAAGACCGAATAGTATGGTTAATTTATTGTTTGAAGTAGGATTTCGTTTGTGTCTGTATGCCTAAGTTTATGTGCTTTTGAATATTTGTATGTTTGTGCATGTACTGTCGCTCGAATATACATATCTTCCTATATACATATATACGTATATTTGCGCATATAATGGTTCACCATCAACTCACTGAGTGAGCAAGTGAAAACCATAATCCTCTACAATTGATAGATAGATAGATAGATAGATAGATACGAAAAGTCTAACCAAAGTGATGAATGTATTGTCCACAATTGAAACCGAATGAATGGCGGTAGTAATAATCTACGGGACTAACTTGTTAACTTTTACTCTACAACAAGATACTTTTCTTGCATATGGCTGACATATATTTGACCTGGCAATCTGATGAACGTACATGCGCAAATGGACAAAATATACGTCTAATTGCGCACCATCATTGGCTTTTTCTTTGGCGTTGCGAGTCTTTCCTGATTATGTCTGTATTTCTTATGAGTTCTTGGCCTGGTTCTTAACATAAAAAATCTTAAAAACAGGAGGATATAACCCATGCCTTTGGCTGATTTCTGTTTTGAAATCTCACTGTACGCTGTTAAATCTGGCACCTTTTTTTTTTCTTTTTTTACCTATCCTTTGTGCAACGGAACGTCGAAGTGCTATTTAGTTCTTTTATGTTTCAGTCATTCCCAAGGGTCTAGAGTGGATAGAAGATGATATCAAACCTGGACACTCAAAGAGAGAGAGAGAGAGAGAGAGAGAGAGAAAGAGAAAGAGGGAGAGATGGAGATGCAATTTGCAATGATGCTTCTAAATGCGCCAAAAATGTTGGGTTGGGAGAGTGCTGTGGGTGTGCACATCCAGGAATCCACGTGGAGAAATTTACATTAATTCTGCCATCACTGACGCCCTGATATATACAAATCGCACGAAAGATGCAACGTATCACACACAGACACACTAACACGCGTACACACGTACATGGCGGCAAAAACGCAGACGACCACGCATGCGCAAACAACACGTAACCGACACTCAAATCAAATGGGGAAAAAAACTGTTATCATCCTAAACCAATCAGACAAACGCAGCCAACAGAATGCGGGAATTTTAATGTAATACCTTTCTTTTTCGGGCCCAGTTTTTTTTGTTTTTTTTGTTTTATTTTGTTTTATTTTTGTTTTTCTGGGGGGGGGATATTTTAGTTTTTTGTTTTATTTTATTTTCTTCTTTGTTTCTTTTGTGTGTTTTGGTTTGTTTGTTGTGGGGTTGGGGGCACATTATGTTCTTATGTTTTGATCAAATTCCTTCTTTGCTAACTCTTGTTTTATGCATAAGATCTTCCAGCCGTTCAACTTTCAACCTCTTTCTCAACTTTCAATTTTCACATCTTATTATTTTTATTATCATCAACACACTAATAAATTCTTATTATAATTATAAACTGGCTCATTGGCCTTGTTGGTAGAGTGTTCATCAATAACCCGGGAAACCAGGGTTCAGTCCCAGGTCGCATTATACGAAAGACTTCAAAATAGTACTTGATATCTCTTTGGTTAACACTCAGCATTATAAGGTAAGGATCAAGGATAAAATGGAGCAATCCGGGGGGAAGGAGTAGCGCCCTCCCCTACACCTCGGTGTAGTAGTTATTGAAAAGGGAGCCTTCGGGTCGCCCTCGACTATGGTCGTCAACTTTACTTAATTACTTATTATAATTATTCTCGACAGTTTTCTTAATTTTCTCTCAACTATTATCAACAGTCTTAATTCTTTTTATTTATTTTATACATTTTAGTCTTATTCATCATATTCTTGGTTTTAGTTTTGTTATTTTTTATCTTAATCATTAATCTAATTCTTTGGCGCTACTTTCAGACAGGTTTGACCCACCACCACTCTCCGTCGAGCGGTCTGGGTTTATCGGCCCACTCACCAGTCCTCTACTTTAGAATACAACAGAAAGAACTGCTGGCCTAAAAAAAACGAACCTCGTGAAGTGGGGTGACTGATACAACACATCTCGCTGGTCATTGTTCACGACACCTCTGTTGCTATACCATTTCTGAACCAACCCAAAATTAATACATGGCAAAGAAAGGGAAACCTTAAAAGAGAAACTGCATCTCTTCTGATACCTGCACAAAACAACGCCATAAAGACTATGTCAAAGTAAGAAAGGACAAAACGTATCAAAATAGCAGATGTAGATTATTATTATTATTATCAATCACATAATAAGCGAATGCAATAAATTAGACCAAAGAGAGTATACGACTAGACATGACTCGGTGGGCAAGGTGATCCACTCGAAGTTGTGCAAGAAGTCTAAATTTGACTATACGAACAAATGGTATATGCAAAACCCAAAATCCGTCCTAGAATATGAGACGCACAAAACTCTTTGGGGTTTTGGGATACAAACAGATCACCTAATCTCGGCCAGACGAATAGACCTAGTGATAATCAATAAAAAGAAGAGATCCTACTGATTAGTGAATTTTGTCGTCCCGGCTAACCACAGGGTAAAAGCGAAAAGAGAGATAACTATCAAGACCTTGCTATAGAATTGAAAAAACTATGGAACATGAAAGTGACAGTGATACCAATTGTAACTGGCGAGCCCAGTACAGTCCCTAAAGAATTCTAACAGACCGGAAGACTTGGAAATAAGAGAACGAGAGGATACCATCCAAACTACAGTATTTTTTAGATCGACCAGAATAGTAAGAAGAGTCCGGGAGACTTTTGGAGACTTGCTATAACTCAACTCCAGTGGAAGACTATCACCTAACGCTGGTGTGAAAAACTCTCAAAAGAGATCCACCCAAGAGAATGAGACACAAAAAATTCTCCGGGATTTTGAGATACAAACGAATCACTTAATCCAAACTTGAATACCAAACAAAAAAGAAGAACCTGCCATGCAGAAGATTTTGCTGTTCCGGCTGACAACAGATTGAAAATGAAAGAAAGCGAAAAACATAGACAAATACTTAGACCTTGCCGGAGAATTAAAAACACAGTTTGCTCAGAACGTAATTGCGCGACTGGAGTTCGAACTCGCTTACTATGATGTCGCAGTCCAGCACGTTAGCCACAACGTCATGGGACTCCCAACCATTAAGGGGACCCTAATGTGTACTACGGTTCGAGGTCAGAGATGACTAATGACAATGAAGAGGTACTCTACACTATCCAGATATCCAGAAGCAAAAATTCAAGAGGAGCCCAAGTATACTTGTTCTAGATGTCTGCTGTTCAGTTGAAGGCACAATTATGTGTGGCGTGCAGAATTGTTAATAAAGCGTCCACAATCCTCTTGGGGGATTGCTTGAATCTTCTCTTAGCCCTACTTGCCCGGTCGGCAGAGGATGTAGAATACCCTGACTGCTTCTCTGCAGAGGAGTAAGAATCCCCAACGAATGTCCTAATATGACACTTAACAATCTGATGGTGAAGCTCCAGTAATTCTTGAACTTTGGGGAATGCGGAGTACCCTTATTGCCTTTGCACCCAGGTCCACTCAAGCTTGGACTGGCAGCACCTAATAGGATCCTATCTAGGGGTCAAATAGAACTAAACTGTGTACTTATACTAAAATGAATTGGTTGAGATGGGAACGTTTTGACATTGAAATTGTGTACTTATGCTAAATGGAATTGTTTGAAACAGAACTGTTTTTAAGTATAAAAATGGATTTGGCATTAAATAACTTACAATGGTTGATGTATCACAAAAGCCAAACCAAACCAAACCAAACTAAAACTCAATGGAACTTGAGGGTGTCGGTGATACAATCGACATTTCACAATTGTTGAAATAAAGCATCAACCTCTCAGATATTCTCTCTCATTTTTCAGATTATTACTGGGACAAAGTTATCATTTTGATATACTTAATCATATAAAGCAAAATCCCGCCTTGGACAATGGAGCAAAAGATCTTTTATAAGAAGACATGTTACGTTATTAAGTCTTTTAAGATTGTTCAAGCAAGATACAGAAGGAAGTTTAATTTCAATACATTTCCAAACAGGAGTCAGATTTTCAAGTTAGTAAAAAACTTTGAAGCTCATGGGACTTGTGAAGATTGTAGGACTAAGTTTTTGGTTGGTTAGTTGGTTGTTTTGTTTTACGGCGTATTTACCGTTTTGGGGTCATTTAACGCCGAATTAAGTCCTTTTGATAAAAGTTTCAAAGAATTCAGTTTAGTATAAATACAGAATTTTGTTTACATACAGTTAAATGTGAAAACAGTTCTATTTCAAGCAATTGAGTTTAGCATAAGTACACAATTTTAATGTCAAAAAACAGTTCCATTTCAAACAATTCAGTTTAGCATAAGTGCGCAGTTTAAATGTCAAAACAGTTCTATTTCAAGCACACAGTTTAGATGTCAAAAACACTCCTATTTCATACAAATAAGTTTAACATAAGTATTTAGTTTAGTTCTATTCGACCCATAGATAGGATCCTATCAGGTGCAATCACTCCGGGCCAGAGTGGACCTGGGAGCGATGGCAATAAGGGGTACTCCGCATTCCCCAAAGCTCCAGCATTACTAGTACCTCATCATCAGATATTTTAGTGTCATATCCAGGACACTCGTTGCGGAGTCTTACCCCTCTCCAGAGAAGCAGTCAGGGTATTCTACAACCTCTGCGGACCAGGCAAGTAGGGCTGAGAGAAGATTCAAGCAATCCCCCAAGAGGATTGTGGACGCTTTATTAACAATTCTGCACGCCACACATAATTGTGCCTTCAAATGAACAGCAGACATCTAAAACAAGTATACTTGGGTTCCTCTTGAATTTTTGCTTCTCGATTGGGGAATGTTGAATTCCCCTCATTGCCATCACTCTCCGGTCCACTCTGACCCGAAATGGTAGCACCTGATTGGTTCCTATCTATGAGTGGAATAAAACTGTTTATACTGAATACAAACAAATGACTTATACTAAATTGAATTATTTGAAATAGAACTGTTTGATCATTTAACTGTGTGTAAACAAATGTCTGATGTTTAATTGAACTATTAGTGACACATAGCAATACTTAGAGTCGTTTAACTTTGTTGACTTATCCTAAATTGAATTCTTAGAAATAAAACTGTTTGATCATTTAACTTTGTGTATCTATAAAATGTGTTTACGAATCATATATTCGATACATATGTAAAAAAAAGGATTCGGCATTAAATAACCAACAATGGTTGATATGCCATAAAACCAAACCAATCTAATCCAATCGAATAATATTTGTATCCTTTACCGAGTAGGTAATTCTTTCTTTTCTTTTTTCTTTTCTTTTTTCTTTTCTTTACTTATCGGGTGAGTAGGTGTCAAATGCAAACCCCCATAACCATGTTAATAACAATACTTTACATCTTTTCCATGTCGTAATATTAGAAACAAGACGAGATTTCAAATTATGAATGATGCAATGATAATTTCATTAAAGACAAATTCAGTAGACCCCATTTGACACCGATTTTTTAACCCATGCCTGAAAGTGAGCATATTAGGGATCAGTAGGTAAGAGATTAATATTAGCTGGTGTCAACTGAATTCCAATTCAAATGACTTTTGTTTCTTTCTCCTTCCAAACCAGATTCCAAGGAATTAGCGACATCTCATCCTTCAGAGTCCGAATTATAATCAGAAAAGTGTGGGACTGACGGGGATTTGGGAAGAGATTGAGGGCGTTAATTATACATTCCTGATAGAAGACTTTCAACTGATAAGACATTTTTTTTTAGTTAGAACAGGATTTATTTTTTATTATTTTACTCTTGACGACACATGATGAAAGCTCAGGAAAATGTGAGTTAAAATTGATTGGCGCCTACTGTAGAACCTTGACTATTACACATACAATTACCTTAATGTTGCGAGTTCGATCCCCACTGGTACACACCTTGTCAAATTAACATAAGTTTAGAAATCTCGCCCATTAAAACGCGATAGTCTCGCAGACTTGTGTAATGAATTTGATTTTCACTCTTTGTCTCACACTTGTTGTAATCGTGTGCCCATATGAGGAGGTGGGATTAGTGTTGCAGTTATCGTTGCCAGAAACGGAATCGGCAACAGAAATTCAAACTGTTTGCATTTCACTTTGCGCCAATGCCATTGGGAAAAGCATGAATCCATCGGTTCTCTCCATTGTTGTGGATAAATAATAGGGCAGACTGAGTTCTTTTACTTTGATTAGGCAACCATTCTGGGAGATAGAAAACTTTGAGTTCAAAACCACCTTTACTCTGCTTAGAAATTGACCTTGTGTCACATCTTGCTCGTTGTGAAGAAGTTGTGCAAATACATTCAAGGCTACACTTTATAAATACCTTTATTTATCATGTGAACCGTAAAAGGAGTAATGATGAACAAACGAGCTTACTAAAGAGTAATGAGTGTTTTTTTACCTCTCAAGGTGTTCCATACTTGTGGCCTTCAGCTTAACTAAGCTAATCTTTATAAATACTTGAGCATCTCACCATGGGTAAGTTATTTACAAAGCTTTGCTTAGTTGTGGCACAAGGGCAGAGGAATGGGGCACCCTTTGAGAATCAAACTCACTAACAATGGTCTGCAAAATAATATATATATATATATATATATATATATATATATATATATATATATATATATATATATATATATATATATATATATATATATATATATATATATATATATATATATATATATACACAAAGATTTATTTATTTAAACCAGGCCATTGGCCTAATGAGTAGAGTGTTCGCCAATGGCGCGGGTAAAGATCAAGGGTAAAGTGGAGCAATCCAGTGAATGGAGTTGCACCCTCCCCTACACCTTGGTGTAGTAGCTATTGTAAAGGGAACCTTCAGGTCACCCTCAACTGAGGTCGCCAACTTTATTATATTAAAGATATATTCAATCCCAGGATGAGTCATATCAAATACTAAAAAAATTGTACTTGATGCCTCCTTGTTTAACACTCGGTATTATAATCCAAGGAAAGGAGTAGCGCTATCCCCTACACTTCGGTGTAATATCTATTGAAAAAGGAATTTTCGGGCGGCCCTCGACAACGGTCTGAAAACTTATATATGTATATACTTACAATTTTAGCAATATATAAATTCTAAAGATGCCCCGACTTCTGGCAATGGCTAAAGAGCAAGTATAGCTTGTTATTACCACTGTAGCGAGTTCGATCCTTTTTAGGTGCCCTCAATTCTACCAGGGTTAATAGATTTGACACAAAGTCATCAGAGTAAGAGAAGAAGAAAAAATGAAGAAGAGTGGATGTTTATAAACACTGACTAAAAGTTTCCTGCTTGACGAAAACGGAATTGTTGAATTCTTTGAAAGTTCATCGTGTAAAAAATGGTTTTTATTTGCATCTTTTGTTTGTTTTTGTTTGTTATCCTACAACTGGAATTCGTGAATGTAAGACGGAAGGAAGAGAACGCAATCATCCCTCCCCCGCAAAAAAAAAGATTGTGTTTACAGGTCGAAAGGGTCATAATAAATTCTCTTTAAAGCTGATTAAAAATAGATTGAGGAGACGTGAATCATCAGAGGAGGACAAACAGACGGTATCTAATTATTTGACAACACTTTGTCTAAAGCTTAGAGTCTCTCGGGGGCTTTGTCTAAAGCTTAGAGTCTCTCGGGGGTGCCTTGAAATTACATTTTGAGCAACCCCTCTATGCGTATGGGGGGTAGGGGTGATGTCTCTCGATTTTTCTCTCTATCTGACGGAGTGTCAATTTATTTATTTCCCCCTGCCTCGTCACTCACATTATCTTTTTTTTCTTGGCGGCGGGGGGGGGTCTAATTCATTTTCATTCTCCACCACCTCTCTCTTCTCTTTCTCTTTTCCTCTCACTCCACCTCACTCTCTCTCCCTCTCTCTCTCTCTCTCTCTTTCTCCCTGTCTCTCACTCACTCTCTCTTTATATATATATATATATATATATATATATATATATATATATATATATATATATATACATATTTAGAAAGAGATTGTGAAAGAAGGAGAGATCATTATCTCTTTTATGGTATCTAATTAATTTTTTTCTCTCAGTCCCTCAATCTCTCTATTCACCCCTCCTCTCTCTCTCTCTCTCTTTCTCTCTCTCTCTTTCTTTCTCATGTTATTTCTCTCGGAGTCTCTCTCTCTCTCTCTCTCCCTCTATCTCTATCTCTCTTTCTCTCTTTCTTTCATTGCGTCCTTTCATTCTTTATCTCTCTCACTTTCTCTCTCTTTCAGTGTGTCTTTCTTTCACTTTCTTTCTCTCTCTCTCTCTCTCTCTCTCTCTCTCTCTCTCTCTCTCTCTCTCACACACACACACACACACACACATACACCTTCTCCATCTATATATATATATACATATATATATATATATATTTCGCTTTCACTATTATCATCTCTCTTTCTCTCTCTCTCTCTCTCTATATATATATATATATATAATCTTGGACTGACGATTGAGTCAGCCGGGTTTCGATCCTAGCCAGACTAGCCAGACTGAAGAGTTGTGATACTACGAAATAGTTGCCTGTGGATGACAATATATGCTCCCCTGCGTCCGTGGGGTTGAGCTCTCAAGCGAAATAAGTAATGGTTGCCACTCGCGTAAGTCAAGGCTCTTCGAATGAATTGAGCTCTCGGTAGCCGTTAAACGGATATATGTAAACAAAACAAATTTGATGCATAAGCGTTTAAAATTCCCTTACTTAGGCTAGTTTCCTCCCGACTGTGTGGTAGAATCTTGGCGTTTGAGCCAGTCGGGTTTCGATCCCAGCTTCGAAAACCTAGCGTGTCTAGCCACACTGAAGTGGTGTGATACAACGAAACAGTCTGTCTGCGGATGACTACATATATATAAGTTATAATTCAATCCAGTGAATCCGTAGTCGGGAATATTTCCCATCAGGACCCATGAAATATTCAAAAATAGAATATCAAATTTAATTAATCCCGGTCATGAAGAGCTCAATGTAAATAAAATCCACAGAGGATATAATTTCTGAGGATTTTATTTACATTGAACTCTTGACTGGGGTTATTTAGATTTAATATTCTATTTTTGAATATTTCATTGGTCCTGATTGGAATTATTCTCAACTCCGGATTTACTGGATTGAATAATATCTCATAATTGCCCCTATCAAGTTGAGCTCTCCTGAAAAATTAAACTAAAGAAACTAAATATCCGATACTTTTGACCGATAGTTTGTTATTTTTTTGTTTTTTAAGAGAAAAATATATATATAAGAAAAAAAGACAACGATATATATATATATATATATATATATATATATATATATATATACCTTCTTTTCAGTTTCATTGTCTTTGCGTCCCATTGTAATTGCATCTCTCTCCCTCTCTCTCTCCCTCCCTCTCTCTCTCTCTCTCTCTCTATAATTTTCCCTTATTATCTATCTTCTCCCTTGGTGTCTTTCTTTCGTGTAAACTTTATATTTTGTGTACTGCAATCGTATAGTAAAATATGGAAGTTAATTGTTTTATTTCTAATATTCTGCTTAGAACCGCCCTCTCTGTAGGGCTTAGGAAATGCTTACTGTATCCTTTGCAGGGAAATCCTCGCATCCCTCTCCCAAAAAAGGTGTCCGTTATGACACTAACTTGTACCTGGTGCTAAGGTTCCACTTTTGAAACTCTGTAGACTATTAAGCCACTCCTTCGTTATCATTACATCCAGATCAATTCTGTTAGCGTCCCATCGATGAGTCAAATAGATCTATTTTAAATGTCTTAGTAAGCGGTGCGGAAGCAAAATATGGAATATTGGAAATGTGTTCGCCAATGGTCCGAGAGACCGGGGTTCAATTCCAGGTCTAGTAATACCAAAGACTCAGAAAATGATACTTGATGCAGCCTTGCTTAACACTCAGCATTATAAGGAAAGGATCAAGGGTAAAGTGAAGCAATCCAGGGAAAGGAGTAGCACTCTCCCCTACACTTCGGTGTAGAAACTATTGAAAAGGGAGCCTTCGGGTCACCCTTGACTAAGGTCACCAACTTTACTCACTTTAGTCCATCTTTTGAAAAAAAAAACGCGATAAATCTAAATTTTTATGATTAGCTCTATCATTCAAGTACTTTTTCATTAAAATTCAGCCCAATATGAGTGAGCAAGAAAAGAAACGACAAAGAAACTATTATTTGCTTAACGCCAAAACAAAGACAAAAAAATTTATAAAATAATTGGAGTTTCTTTCGGGCATCCATCAAGTTCAAACCTTAACACCCTTGATTACGCTACATGGGGCGTTTTAGAAAACAAAACAAATGCAACTTCCCATCCAAATAGTGGTTCGCTTAAGACTTTTTATATCATCATCACCATTAAGTCACGCTGACAGCACGGATTTCCTTGACTTTCTCTCTCCATCCGTCCCTATCATCCATCACTCCCGGAAGGTCTTCCAGGCTACATCCTGTGTCTGCAGCCTCAAATATCTGCTTCTCATCATCTTATGAAAAGTTCATTACCCAGGTCGCAAAAGCAAAGTTTGAAGAGAAAAATAGGTCTTTTTCGATTATTCTACGCGTAAGAAATTGGAAAGTTTCTGTTGATTAACTAGAAAAAGTAAAATATTTATTACATAGTATACTAAATAAGATGTCAAATGATGTTAGTAATATCAAATACTCCGAAGATATCAAATTACTCTCAATAATATCAAAATTTATTGCAAAATACAGCTATTCTAACAAATCGGTTAAAAAAATGGAGAAAAGAGTAAAAATCTATTAAGAAAATATCTAATTTCAGAATTTAAAACATGTCTGGCAAATTATATTTACAATTTACTTCTGCCAAAATACAAAATGCATATTAAAATAAACAATTTTTCTTTTTCGAATATTTGATAATTAATCACAAAGACTTTCATATTATGAAGATGAGAAATTTGTCAGCACGATTTTCGTACAATTTTAGAGAAATATTTGAAGTGCATTTACAGTTTTTGCAATCAGTCAACAATAGTATAAATCCTTCTGAAACAAGAAACATTCACAAACTATAAAAATAGGTTCCACACGAAATCTATAAAAATGAATATTGGTCAACGATTTAAAACTTGTTTTTCTCTTGTTCATCAACGCAGTAAAAAGTTATATTTCGACAAGATAGTCACTGTTGACGAACAATGAATTTATTACAAGATTTCAATAATAAAGAATGTTATTTTTTGGGCAATGGAAACAAAAAAATGTATCCATTCGGAGAATCCAAAATCAAAAAATGTTATTTTTGGGAAATGGAAACAAAAAATATATCCATTAGGAGAACCAAAAAATTTTTAAATGTTATTTTCGGACAAGATAGACAATGGAAACAAAAATATATCTATTAGGAAATTCTAAGATTTAAAAAGAATGTTATTTCTATGTAAGATAGTTAATGGAAACAAAAAATATATCTATAAGTAGATTCCAAAATTTAAAAAAAAGGAATGTTATTTTGGGAGATGATAGACAATGAAAACGAAAAATATATCTATTAGGAGATTCCAAAATTTGAAAAAAAAAAGAATGCTATTTTGAGACAAGATAGACTATGAAAACGAAAAACATATCTATTAGGAGATTCCAAAATTTGAAAAAAAAGAATGCTATTTTGGGACAAGATAGACTATGAAAACGAAAAATATATCTATTAGGAGATTCCAAAATTTGAAAAAAAAGAATGCTATTTTGGGACAAGATAGACTATGAAAACGAAAAACATATCTATTAGGAGATTCCAAAATTTGAAAAAAAAGAATGCTATTTTGGGACAAGATAGACTATGAAAACGAAAAATATATCTATTAGGAGATTCCAAAATTTTTTAAATATTGTTATTTTGAGATAAGATAGTTAATGGAAACAAAAAAATATATCTATTTGTAGATTCCAAAATTTAAAAAAAGGATATTATTTTGGGACAAGATAGACTATAAAAACGGAAAATATATCTATTAAAAGATTCCAAAATTTAAAAAAATATATTATTTTGGGATAAGATAGACAATAGAAACGAAAAATATAACGATTAAGAGATTGTAATTTTTTTAAAAATAATGTCATTTTGAGTTAAGATAGTCAATAGAACGGAAAATATATCTCTTAAGGTATTCAAAAATTCTTGAAATGTTATTTTTGGACAATACAGAAACTGTTGATGAAAACTATGCAACGCCACGTTGAAATACTGGAAGATGGAAGACATTTCCTGGTTAAAAGAGTTGCTCAGTAAATCTAGTCGCACAATAACAAGAAGATCCACTTCTGGTAAATTAATCGCCAACCAACTATCAATCAAACAGAAGTTTAGCAAATTACTCAGGGGATTTGTTTATAGTGGTGAAATATTGAAGCGATCCAGAACCCTTTTTTGATGAGCTGATTGCGAAAGAATAGTGCATCAGACTGCCACAGATTCTCCACCAAACAACATTCCAATTTTACCCACAGTGGAGAGGGAGGAGATAAAAGAGAAATTTCGCCTTTTCCAAGAACTGTAGCAAAAACTGAAATGCTAATAACCTCATCTAAAATTGGGTTTGGTTTAATTCGGTTTCTTTGTTTAGTGGCATATCAACCTTCCTGGGTTATTTAATGCCAAAGCCATCCTTGTAGAACAAAAGTGATGATATTTAACCCATAGCTAGAGGGATACAGTATTTCATGCCTTTTCCGAGAGTATTCATATTTACCCACCTCTCCGCTCGGGCAGGATATGACACAAGGTCAATTTTTAAGCAGAGTTTAACAGGTTTGAATTCAGAGTTTTCCTTCTCCTATACTAGTTGCCCCACCAAGGCTGAAGAACTCAGTCTGCCCTACTATTTACTCATAGCTGGAGGGAGAATTATTGGATTCATACCTTTGCTATGTGAAATGCAAATTATTGGATTCATACCTTTGCTATGTGAAATGCAATCGATCTCGTCCAGGATTCGAACTCGTGTTGCCGTGTCCATTTCCTACGACGAAAACCATTACCTTACGGACACCTCCGAGAGTATTAGTCTGAAAATGAATTTAATAGCGCAACCAGAATTCAAACCCACTTATTTCGAGGCTGCAGTCACCTTTGCCACAACGTCACGCTTCTAAGTACCGAGTTAGTTAATTAATATATTATAAGTAAAAAAGTAAGTTGGCGACCGTAGTCGTGGTGACCAGAGGGCTCCCTTTTCAATAGCTACTACACTGAAGTCTAGGGGAGGGCGCTACTCCTTTCTTTGGATTGCTCCACTTTACCCTTGATATGAACCTTATATTCCTGAGTATTAAGCAAGGAGGTATCAAGTACCATTTTTAAAGTCTTTGGTATAACGCGACCTGGGATTGAACCAAGGTCTCGAAGACCATAGGCGAACACTCTTCCCACTAGACCAATGAGCCGGTTATAATATATATCATAAAAAATATATTATAAAAAAAAGCATTAAAACAATTGTGTTTTCTTACCTTCTTGTTGCCGACTACTGAGAAAATGTTCAATAATCGCAGCATTTGATCCGTTAAAACTGATTACACAAATCTCTAATCCTTTTACATTGACAACTGGGAAAGCAGCTAGTGTATTGAAAGTCGAGGACTAATGATGAAGAAAAAAAGTTAGCATTTCCTGTGGAGATGTTTCGATGAGGTCAGAGAAGAATGCTGTCAAAAATAACAACAAAAAAGACAGCAAAGTGAGACAAAGAAAAAAGAAAGAAAAATAAAACAACGTATTTGTTCAATTGCCAGCGACAAAAACGCTTATTTTAGGAAGCTTCTGCAAGTCTTAGAAATAATGTGCGCTAAATAATTATATATATATATATATGTATATATATATATATATATATAAGAAATCGCATGACATCGACTAAAAACGCCAACCACAGTTTTACGACCTTGCTGACCCCACGACCAATCATCAATTAATATGTCTGTCATGTTTTTGTTCCAGTTTTTCAGTGCCATTTAGACTGTAAATGTCTGCCTGTCTCCATTTGTATAGGTCAGAACGCAGTATCTACTTAGCTAAGGCATTCTATTAAAATGTGATACGAGTTCCAAAGTAATTGTTACAAATCAAGAAAGTAATGGAAACGCAAAAAAGAAAACCTACAAATCAGACATCTCTCCTTTTTCTTTCATTTTTTTTTAAACTAATAGAAACCTTTTAAAACGATTATTCAAGTATTTGAAATGTCATTTCCAAACTAATTTACGACTCAGACGTAGATGTCCGCCATGAAAAGATTTTTGTCACCAGACATGCACAGCAAAATAAATTAGACGCGCAATACTCATCTTTTTACTACTATCAAACACGTTTCACAGAATTCGATAGACAGTTTTCTGTTCATGTTTTTAGATGGCTCCCTAATGTATGTATGTGTCTCAAATGGTACCGTATTCTATTCTACAGTAAGCGAGGCGTCCTTCCGTCTGTCGGGTGGAACAGAAAGAAAGAAAGAAAGAAAGAAAGAAAGAAAGAAAGAAAGAAAGGTGCCTATTTGTGCCTACACAGACACGAATTTCTGAGGCCTGCTAGGTCTGTGTTGACTGTTGATCATTAGCAAAGAGTCGGTCTATCAACCAGGTTACTTACTTTTGTAAAGAATGGGATCGAGAAACAAAAAATATAGAAAATAATAAAAAGATAGTAGGAGGAGAGAAAACGTGCTGTAGGAGAGAGAGGGAGAGAGAAAGAGTAAGTATGATGGAGAGGGGAGATAGAAAATAACGCCAAAAATAGAGAAAGAGAGAGATTATTATTATTATTATAATTATTATTGTTGTTGTTGTTGTTGTTGTTCTTAGTAGTAGTAGTAGTAGTAGTTCTTGTTTCAGTTTCAGTTTCGGTTTCTTTGTTTAACGTAATATCCACTTTCATGGTTTATCCAATGCCAAAGCCATTTCAGGATGTTTGCCACTTCGCCACGAGGATTTCCCTTTCATCTGAAATAAGTCAGCTCTCTTAGAAAATGTTCACTTAGGTATTTTATTTGGCAGTAAATAAACTAATAATAGATAAGATGCAAAATGCTTCTTCTTTAAAAGCAGAAGATTCTGGTTCCATTTTTAAAAAATCTTTAGCCTGAGTTTTTGTAGGATGATTTTAGCTGGAGAAGTTGGTTTGTTAGTAGCAAGGGAAAGTTTGTTTGTTAGCGAGGATAGGTTGTAACGTATGTGTGTTTACGTTGTGTTGTTTCCTCGCTGAGTGTTGTAAGGCCCTCGCTAAGTTTGTGAGAAATAAAAGGAGGATGATGAAGAAGAAGTAAAACGGCGAAGGTCGAAAGGTGTTTTTAGAAATAGGTTTTTATTTGCAGCATGGAATACTGGGTTTGCTTTTAGTGCTGCAAGACTCGTGAAGGGTTGTGAGTATTGAGACGAAATTGAGTTATGAGATGTTGAGAAGGTTGAGATGGCAGCGTGTGTCGTCGGACGTGTGAGGGATTGTGTTTTAGAGTCACTATGGTTTTTGTCTGTCTGGTGGAGAGAAGGCGTACGTTGGTCTCCATTAAAGTGGCCCAGAGGTGAATTGAGAGCTAGCGTGTCGAGAGCGGGATTACGCTCAGATCGACATAGCCAAATTTAGGGTGACATAAAATTGTGCCTGTGCGAGGCATGTTGAATGCATCTAATTTATATTCAACTGGGATTCCTTGTAAGGAATCCATTAATTAGATGGATTCCCTCGTGTATCTATGTTGCTGCTGCTGCTATTCTAGAGCCGCAGTGAGGCGTCCGCACTAAGCGGCATTGTCCAGCTAAAAAGCATCGCTATTGAAAAACGGCCAGTGTGACGTCTGCACTGGTCGGCGTTCTCCAGCCAAAGAGACTGTGTTTGGCAGCTTACAAGATTTGGTAGCCGGAAATGAAGGTCCGGGCTGAATAGGATAAGTCATCCTGATTGGGTAAAATTAAGTGTCGAATTAAATTGTGCGCCAAACCAAAATACGAAATTTTTCCTGTCTCTACAAATCCTTACATAAATCTAATTAGATTTTGTAAATTAACGGTATAACATTTTTCCTAAGCCATGCAGAAGAAAAAATCATGGAATACATTAGACTTAATCTGGAGTGTTCAGCTATTAACTAAGATGTTTTGCACCTCATCTGTTTTTAGTTTACTTACAACTAAATTAAAAGAAAAAAAACGGGGTGAACATCCACTATCTATGCTAATTTCATAAATTTTGCCTAGGGTTAATATATAAAGCGACTAACAAGTATGCAAAAAAGAGAGAGTTTCGCTAGATCCTACTTTACCGTGTGTTTGGGAACACGTAAACAATTTGAAATAAGAAAATTAATCCGTTATTGGACTTTTTATCCTCTTTTCATGTCATTTATTCTTAGGTAATGAACTGTATGCACAGGTCCAAGACTGATTGATTGATTAATTGATTGATTTTAACGACATATCAAATCATCTTGATTTATTCGATGCCGAGAGATTTGGGAATCGCGCCATTTATTTATTTTTTTATTTTTTTGTGTAGTTGTTTCTTTTTAAAAATGTTGTTTTTTTTATTTTTGTTTTTTGCACACAGTCCTATCGAATACTAATAATTTCCAAACTGCTCTATCTAACGCATAGATGGTACTCTAACAGGAATTAGCAGTCCAGGTCAGGGGTGACTTGGGAGTAATGACAATGAGGAGTACTGCACACGGCCAAGATTTTCAAAACTGGAACCTCACAGTTAGATACCGTTTGTGTCATATCTTGGACACCTTTTTCTTTGGAGGGGAGGTCTTACTCCTCTCTGGGGGATAAAGTCAGTGCTTTCCAAGACCGGGCGACAGGGGAATGCATCTTTTCGAGTCACGATGACCATTCAACCTATTTTCAACAATTTCCGGGCGCAAAAATGTGTTTGATACGTACCCAAAAAAATTTCACTTGACTGTCATATTGAAAATAAAGGGAGATTACTATTCAACTTTAATTACAGATTAGGGGTTTTTTTTTATCTGTCTGGACATATATTTTTATCTCTTCGACATCTGATTTTTAAAAATCCTTAATTTGAATTAATTTTAATATTATTAGCGCAATTCTTATATCTAAAAAAAAAAATGCATCGGAAATTAAAACACTGAAAAGATTTTTATACAAAATCATTTAAACAAGCAAAAACAATGCAACTCCTAAGGATCGGCCAAAATCCTACTTAGATCCTATTGTGTGGAAAGGATGGATATAATTGGTTGGTTGGTTGCTTGAGTAGATTTTATGTCATACCAACCTTTCTAGGTTCCCACTTATTCGTATATTAAGTATATATGAATTAGGAGCAAGTAGGTAACATTTTAAACGTGCCAAAGTTCGTTCGTTTGCATCGCTAAAATTAGCTTTTTTTGTTATAAAGGAGGTCCATCTTTGATTGGAGGCCGATTTTCCTTGGGTAGTTAATTACGTTAGTAGAGTCAGTTCATTTTAAATAGATCTTTCGTGTTTGGGGTATTGTGGAAAGCTCTTCGAGTATAGGAGAGGTTTTTGCATTTTATCAATGTGTTTCACTGTGTATGGCTTTCCACATAATCATTTTCAAGGAGGTTCCTGTTTAATAGCAGGATTCCAAACCTCAATCTAGCAAACATATATACATATATATATATGTGTGTGTGTGTGTGTGTGTGTGAGAGAGAGAGAGAGAGAGAGAGAGAGAGAGAGAGAGAGAGAACTGTTGTTGAGGCAACGCGATGACTCGCTTTTCAATAGGAGAGGGCGCTACTCCTTTCCCTAAATTGATCCACTTACCCTTGATACATACATTGTAACGCTGAGTGTTAAGGAAGGAGGCATCAAGTACAGTTTTCCGAGTCTTTGGTATGACTCAACCTTAGATTGAACCCCGGTCTCCTTTGCCATTGGCGAACACTCAAACCATATATATATATATATATATATATATATATAAGATAAATCTATGAAACAAGACCATCTACAAAACATACGACTGGGAAACAAAATTTGTCCACAAATCTTTGTCTTGCGCTCTAACAAATCGTTTAAAAACAAAAACATTTCCCAACAGTTTACTTACAAATTTTATATAGATTTACCAACCCCCCCCGCTCGGGCAGGATATGACACAAGGTTAATTTTTAAGCAGAGTTTAACAGGTTTCAATTCAGAGTTTTCTTTCCCCAAGAATAGTTGCCTCACCAAAGCTGAAAAACCAAGTCTACCCTACTATTTATCCATAGCTGGAGGGAGAATAATTGGATTCATACCTTTCCCAAGGGTATTAGTGCTATGTGAAATGCTATCAGTCTTGTCCAGGATTTGAACTCGTGTCATCGTGTCCATTTCCTACGACGATAACCATTATACCACGGGCATATATAGTAATTTCTAAGCTTTTCTCTTACATCTAGCACAAGGCCGTATGAATGGGGCACCCAATGAGACTTGAACTCATTCATGTAGGTTTGCTAGTCTAGCCATTACACCAACCGAGGCACCCTATCATATATATATATATATATATATATATATATATATATATATATTTATATATATATATATATATATATATATATATATATATATATATATATATATATATATATATATATATATATATATATATATATATATATATATATATATATATATATATATTATATATATATATATATATATATATATATATATATATATATATATATATATATATATATATATATATATATATATATATATATATATATATATATATATATATAAGAGAGATTTGGCATTGAATAACCCACAACAGTTTATAAGCCATTGAACACCAAGCAAACAAAATAAATGAAGATTGGAGAAAATTCTGAAACATATTTTTTAAAATGATATAAGAAAATTGAATACTAGCTCAAGAAAAAAAAATGAAGTGAGACCTGGAAAAGATACGAGAAAACCCCCTATTGTTCATAATAAACTATTTCCTCCACGTGAAGGAGTCTCATAAATACAAGTACATTCGGTCGCAGGACTGGGGGCGTTGCTAATATCCCTAAAAAGCGGCAACTCTCAATTGTTTTGCTTCAAAGGCGAAGATAACGGGTCGTTTCTCGCACATTTTATTTATGTCTTAAGCAAAAAGAGAAGAAAAAAGAAAAAAATATCTGTGTGGCCGAAGTTAGTAGAATGGCAATTAAGTCTTTCACACAAAAAAATGTGTTAGTTTTCATCAGTCCAGAAATCCAATATACAATGACAGGGCTTTTTTTTTTCTAATTTATTGCTACCATCAACGACCTCCATCTATATCAATGATTGGAAAAGCTTTATTCGTATGTTCTCCATAGAAGATATTGAACAAACAAATTTAACACGCGTATTTATTGAGTTTAGCGAAAAAAAATTGTTTCTCACGTGAAAAGTGGGAAGCTCTCATCAAGAGGGGTCTTTAACAATAGATAACAAACTACAAGAAGCCTTGCTGCTGTATATTGTATTTTGTCATAAAGTGGTTTGGTTTGGTTTGGTTTTATGGCACACCAACCATTTTAGGTAATTTATCGCTAAATCTTCTTTATACATATATATTAAATATATATGATTTGTAAACACTGTTTGTTGATAACGTTTTTAAACGAGCCTAAGCTCATTCTTTTGTACAGTTAAATGGTTCCAAGTATTGCTGTGTATCACTAACAATTCAATTAAACATCAGTCATTTGTTTACCCACTGTTAAATGAATAAAAAGCTGAAAGGATGGTGGGGGTCATACTTTTACCTAAAGTACTCGTCCGAAATTGAATGTAATGACGCGAGAGGGATTCGAACTCGCTGTCCTACACATCAGCCACTACTCTACGATTTGGCTTCGGTTTGGTTTCTTTCTTTAACGGCATATCAACCTTCGTGTCTTATTTAATCCCAAAGCTATCCTTGTAGAAAAACAGCAGTAATAAGGGGGTTCATACCTTTCACAAGGGTATTAATCCACTCTGGCCCTAAGTGATAGCATCTGATAGGATCCTGTCTATGGGTCAAATAGAACTGTTTAACTTTTAAAAAGAGTGCAAACAAATGACTAATGCTAAATTGAATTATTTGAAATAGAACTGTTAGATCATTTAACAGTGCGTAAAGAAATGACTGATGTTTAAATGAATTATAAGTGATACATAGCAATTCTTGGAAACATTTAACTTTGTTGACTAATAAAGCGAAATTGAATTGTTTGAAATAAAACTGTTTAATCATTTAATTGTGTATAAACGAATGACTGATGCTTAATTGAATTTGTAGTGATACATAGCAATGCTTGGAACCATATAACTTTGGGTTGGGTTTCTTTGTTTAATGGCATATCAACCTTCGAGGGCTATTTAATGCCAAAACCATGCTTCGAGAAGAACAGCTGTGGTGCTATTCGACCCATAGCTGGGAGGATTTGTCCGAAAGTGAACGTAATAGCGCGACTGGAGATCGAACTCGCTTACTACGATTCCGCAGACCAGCGCTTTAACCATTACACCAAGAGCATATACGATTTCAAGTATTCCTATCTAATATTAATAATTTGCACGCAGTTAAACGGTTTCAAGTATTCCTATCTATCACTAATGATTTCTAAACAGTTCTATTTGTTTGGTATCGGTTTCCTAGTTTTTAATGGCATATCAACCTTCGTGGGTTATTTAAAATCAAAACCATACTTGTAGAAAAATAGTAATGGTACTATTTAACCGAAAGCTTGGTAGGGGTAATAGGGGATTCATATCTTTCCCAGGAGTATTTGTCCGAAAGTGAAGATAGCGTGTCTGGAGTTCGGACTCGCTTACTACGTTTGACACTAAGCCACGGAGAATCGTCCCCGATCTTTTTGATTCATTGGTGAGACCCTAACAGGTACTACCATTTCGAGCCAGAATGAATGTGGGAGTAATAGCAGCAAAAGGAATGACTCCGCACCCCCCCCCCCCAAATTTCCAGAACTAGGGCCTCACGACTGGATGCAGTTAAGAGAATATACAGGACATTCTAAAAATAATGTCTTCTTTAGGCGTTTACTAATCTGCAAGGGATAAGATGAATGCACTCGATTGGGCAGCATTTCTCTTTGTTTTTATTCTACAATATACGGTCCAATAGGCTGGGGCTGTATAATACACTGACTGCATCTCTACAGAGGGTAAGACTCCCCCCCCAACAAGGGTCCAATATATGACACTAAATAATCAGATGGTGAGGCTGCGGTAATGCTGGAGCTTTGGGAAATGCAGAGTACTTCTTCATTGCCATCGCTCCTATGTCTACTCTGGCTCGGAGTGGTAGCACTTGATAGGATCCAATCTATGAGTCAAATTGAACAGTTTGACATTTAAACTGCGTGCAAAAAAATGATTTTAGCTAAATTGAATTGTTAAAAATAGAACTGTTTGATCATTTAAATCAGTGTAAAAAAATAACTGAAGTTTAATTGAATTGTTAGTGATATATAGCAATACTTGGAACTATTTAATTTCGTTGACAAATCATATATATATAAACTGGATTTGGCATTAAATAACTTACAATGGTTGATATGCTATAAAACCAAACCAATCTAAGCCAAACGAATACTTTTTTCCAAACACAAATAAAGAGATTTAATTTCTAAATACGAAATGACTTTTGAGACATTCTGTATAAAGAAAGTGTAATTAAAAAACACAAGACTGAGATACTGATAAGATATGGAAACAATATTCAAACCCAATCCTCCTTGGATTGCAAAGAGGTAAGACAGCCCGTGTGAGTGTTGTCCTAGGTATGACACTAAATTGCATCTGATATTTTAGGAGCGTGCAGCACCCCTTCACTTCCATTACTCTCAGGCCCTCTCAGACCCGGTAAATTTAAAATCCTTCTTATTCGATTTACCGTGTGCAAAAAAATCTCCTAAGAAACAACTGCACAAAAAATGTAAATAAGAACTTACAATGATTGCGATTTCCTAACCTTTAGGCATAAAACAACTCAAAACAGTTTGAGATGCCGTTAAAATCAATTAATTAATCAAACAGACGTGTAATGATCATAATGTAGTTTGGTATAAGGCAACAACTGTTTGGCACCCGTTCAAACTAGAATTCACAGTAGTAAATACAAAACCAGAAACATGGGAGGGTTAGTGTGGATTGAACACACTTCTCTATTGGTTGCCCACCACAAGATGAGCTTGAATAGGATAAGTTCTGCCAGGCTATTCTAGGCCCAAACTCGCTAAATGTGTAGCGATACGAAGACTAAACCAAGTTACGAGTCCAGGGAGATAAGGGAGGGTTTTAATTATTGCTCTATGGCGAGTCTCTCTGACAATCAATTTGGTTTTCCCTTTAGCAACCAAATTTAATTGGATAACTTTTGTTTAAAGAGAATGAAAAAAAAAAGCTTCCATTATATGTTTTTTATTTTCATTTTTTATGTTTGGACATGCCAAATCTGGAAATATTTTGCGATTGTTTGATCAGCATTTTCTAAAGGGTTGTTAAAAACGATCACGTGGTTTGCTTCTTCATCATTTTTCTTTTTTTTTTTCTTTTTCTTTTTTAATATGTGTATTTGCATATGTAGCGCTGACAATCAACAAATACCATATTATCTGCAAATACCCTTTTGAACGAAAAATTTCCTTAGTGTTCTCCTTTAGTCAAAATCTCTTGTCCCATCTATAAATCAATGATACTGACATATTTACATTATCTCCTTTAACCCTCTTTCCCTATTAAATGATTTCTGTTTGTTCATATATGTGTGTATATATATATATATATAAAGAAAAAAAAGTTCACTTCTTTGGTGACATTAACATCCGATGAGGGTTATCATAGACCTGAAATAAATGTATAATTACACCAATTAAGTGATTTTTTTAAAAACATTTTATATAAAAAAAAGGTTTTTTGGCTCTACACGTGGAGTTTTGATGTGTTCTTAATCCCAAATTAATTATACGGCGATAGCCGTTGGCATTGGGCACTCAAATTGAATACTCCTAACCCCTAGATTTTCTCCTTGGATTATATATATATATGTACGTATACATATGAAGTTTTTTTGTTGGTCCAATGAAAGAAAAAAATAAATACTTTAAAATGAATAGGTGAACAAGGGCATTTGTTTATAAGTTATTTATTTTTCTTCAACACGTGTTCCTGGCATTTTACGCTGTCTTCAGGATGTGAAATGGTTTGTTCATGTGTTCCCTTTGTTTTATATAGTGGAGACTGTTTTGATAGGGTTGTGGTTCTTTTTAATTTCAGGATTTGTGTCGGCAAATTTTCAGCTCGAGTTGATTGTCCGTGACAAATTTTCGTCTCTGCAGTTGTTGTTTCTCTCTTTCTCTCATTTTTCTCTTTCTTTCTTTTTTTTTTTTTATACGAGTGTATACTGTGTATTTGTATGTCTGCGTAGGAGCTCATGTCCATTTATGCGTAATATTTCGGGGTTTTTTTTTCTTCTTTTATAAATCTTCTTACCCCTAAATAATCTATGATAGTTGATGTGTCATAAAGTTTAGCTGACTACTAATTTTCCTCCCTGAATGATTGCGTGTGTGCATGTGTGAATTTAGCATTAACCCACGATAATCCAAATTTTATATTTTCTGATTTATGATGAAATTATCATAAGGAAGCATTTAAAAATTGATAGAAAATACATTGAAACATCCATTTAAATGAGATTTTCATATTTATTATATCTGTCCTCAAACGAGGACATTGGATTTTAATGGATTAAATAACCCACAAAGGTTGAGATATCATTAAATAAACAAACCAAAGCAAACCAAAATTTATATCAACATACAACTAATCAAATCAATCGGCTTTAGAAAAATTTATTAATAAAATATTTAATTCAAGAATCTAAAGCAAGTCTAACAAATATTTACAAATTAGTTCTGTCAAAATACAAAATGCATATTAAAAAATATCTTTCTTCTTTGAATCTTTGATAATTAATCACAAAGACTTTTATATCATGAAAATAAGAAATTTGTTAACACAATATTAGTACAATTTTAGAGAAATATTAGAAGTGTATTTACAGCTTTTGCGATCAGTCAACAATAGTATAAATCCTTTTGAAACAAGAAACACTCACAATCTATAAAAATAGGTTCCACACGAAATCTATAAAAATGAATATTGGTCAACGATTTAAAACTTGTTTTTCTCTTGTTCATCAACGCAGTAAAAAGTTATTTTTAGACAAGATAGTCACTGTAGACGAAAAATGGATTGAACTCGAGGTTTCAAAATATTTTTTTCTTTTTGCCAGTAGAAACAAAAGATATATCTATAAGAACAATTCAAAATTTAAAAAAAATGTTATTTATGGACAAGATAGTCATTGTTGACCGAAAAATGTATCAAGAAATAATCCCCTTATCCACCTAACGATGCGTTAGATAGTACTACTACTGTTCTTCTACAAGGATAGATTTGGTATTAAATAACCCACGAAAGTTGATATGCCATTAAACAAAGAAAAGGGTAACGGTAAGCGGATGGGAAGAAAGTCCGACAAGTTCCGATAATCGTAAAGATCAGGCAATTTTAATTTTGCGCAATGATCCTTTGAGTTATTCAGTGTTTTCAACTGTGTGTTAGATCTACAAGAAACATGCTTTGTGTTGAGGTTGCATTTACCCAACCCCTTCACCACAGACAGGTTATGACACAAGGTCAATTTTTAAGCAGAGTACTGCTTATTTGAATTCGGAGTTTTCCTTCTCCTAGACGGGTTGGCTAACAAAGGATAAAGACCCTAGTCTTCCCTATTATTATCTATAGCTGCGGTAGAACCGATGGATTTGTACCTTTTCTAAGAGCGTTAGCGTTGCATGAAACAAAATCAACCTTGTCCAGAATTTGAACTCGAGTCACTGATTCCATTTCCTATGACGTTAACCTCTTCTCGAAGCGTACCTCTATTGTATTGAGTTGGTTGTATTATATAATTGCGGAGGGATTTTTTTATATTATCATTTTTCGTTGGTTATATCTTATCTTTCGGTTTAGTTAGGCTTAGAACTATTCGGCTTAATGCACGTGGCACACATTGAGCGCTGGTGTTCATGCTCGCGCGGGGAGGAAGTGACAATCACAGATGTCATAATAAAAACCCCGGATAGATAATAGGACTGGGAATGTGAATGACGTCATGCCCGGAAGCGATGGGCTGAGGATTTGGGGTGATTTTTGAAAAAAAAGCAGTTAGTTGAGATCTGAGGCTGGACGAAGCGAGTTGATTTTTGAGCCTCGGCGAGGCCAGTCCAGTTGAGTCTACGAGATGTGCCGCGCGTCGTGGGGTCAGATGGAACAGTCAGCATAGTAAAAATAGTGTCTTTCTCTCCTCGTGTTGAAAACATAAAAGTCAAAAAGGTAATAAAAGTTTCGTACCTGAACTACAGAGTCGTCAGTGTTTCGAGTGTTTTTCGGATTCCTATGCAGATGCATGTGAACGTTTTACGTATCTGAATATTTCACATATTCGTATTTCGGATATGTTACAGTTGCGATTACTTCAAAATCCTATTTTTTGCAAAGCCACACGGAACCCCGTAATTTCTTATGAGTACTCTTTGGGGTACACCAGGTTTGCTTTGAAAAATCCTCTTTTAAATCAAAGATAGCAAAATTTTATATGTAGTGGAAGATTATAAAATCAAAATGGATATAGGTATTATTCATTACCAAACACCTTAGTATTGAAAATCTGTAAACAAAAATAAAATTGCATATATATATATACATATATATATTAAAGTACGCACATTATATATATATATATATATATATGTGTGTGTGTGTGTGTGTGTGTGTGTGTGTGTGTGTAGAAGTAAATAAAGAAATAAATCCGTCAGTATGAAAAGTTGAAAAAACAAAATAATCCAAAATTTGATTGATTTAATTCGAAAGTCGACGTTCAATGTTTCGGTTGTAACAGCCTTCTTTAGGGCATTAAATTAATGAAAAATGTTAAAATATCGATGGATGTTTGATGTAATAACAGAAAAAAAGAAACAGTATATAAAAACGAAAGATTCATACATCATATCCACTGTTTTTGTTTTTGAAAAATTGATTACGTTGTTGGCACGTGGACTGATGTTTGAAATTTGTTGGGCTTGTAATCAAAACTACTATAATAATAATAATAGTAATAGTAAGTTATATAAGTTTGCTAATAACTATTCCTGTCCTGAATACCTACTTCTACAGCAACATAAGTGATATTTATTCAGTGTGAGTTTAAATGGCACCAGTCTACAAATGTCGAGATAACCGGTGATGATTAAACTCTCTAGTTTTGTGTGAATTTACCCAGCCCCTCCACCAAGGGTGTGGATGCGACACTAAGTCAATTTGTGAGTGAATTTCAGCTGGTTGGAATTTCAGAGTTTTCCTTCTCTTTGACTGATTGCCATACCAATGCTAAATAGCCCTGTTTGTCCAACTATTTGTCCATAGCTGGGATAAGGGACAAAATGGATTCATGCCAGTCTCGCAAGGTTTAGCATAAAGGGAAACAAACAGCCACGTCTAAGATTTGAACTCGGCTCGCTGTGTTTATTTTCAAGACTCGTGATTAACTTTCTAATCGTTATTCCAAGCCCTTCAAGAGTAAAACCACAAGTGATGGTTTTGATTGGTTGGTTGGTTGGTTGGTTGGTTAGTTTGATTTTATGGCATATCAACAATTGTTGGTTATTTAAAGACAAATCCGGTTTACAAATATATATTAACTATATTTCATCATCATCATCATCATCATCTTGTCGTGCTGTTTGCACGGATATACCTGACCCTCTCTCGCCACGTTCATTGCCTCTGACAGGTCTTCAGGGCTACATCCCGTATCCTCACATAGCTGCTGAATGTATGTTCGTGCTGGTCGTCCTGCTTTTGCCTGGCCATATGTGGGGGTCCATAGGAGTACATCACTTATGAGCTCGTCACTGCTTCTCCAGCAGTGTCCTGCATGTCTAACTTGGATAGTTTTCGTAATGAGAGGCAGGTGGCCGTATAGTTGGTGTCTTGTGGGATGTTGCCGCCAGGACTTGTTCAATATTGCTCGCAGCATTCTTGTGTAATTGCCGTCTAGCGTCTTCTCCAGCCGTTTTGTTAGCGTCCATGTAGTGCATCCATACAGCAGTATCGATACGACAGCTGCCTGAATTTGTCTACTAGTTTAATGGTTCCAAATCTTGCTATGTAAACCGGGCCATTGGTCTAATGAGAAGAGTGTTCGGCAATCCTCCGAGAGACCTGGGTTCAATCCCAGGTCGAGTCATACCAAAGACTAAAAAAATGGTACTTGATGCCTCCTTGCTTAACACTCAGCATTATATGGTATGGATCTAGGGTAAAGTGGAGCAATACCACGAATAGAGTAGCGCCCTCCCCTACACCTCGGTGTAGTAGCAATTGAAAAGGGAGCCTTCGGGTCTCCCTCGACAAGGGACTAATCATTAACAATTCAATGAAACATCAGTCATTTATTTACACGCTTTTCAATGATTAAACAGCTCTAATTAAGCAAAAGTTATTTGTTTGCACTCCGTTTAAATCTCAAACACTTGGATCTGACCCATACATAGGATCCTACCAGGTACTACCACTCCGAGCCTGAGTAGACCTGGGAGTGATGGCAATGAAGGAGTACTCTGCATTCCCCAAAGCTCCAGTATCACCGGAGCCTCACCATCTGATTGTTTATAGTCATATACCAGGACACTTGCTAGGGGTTGCATCTCTGCAGAGATGCAACCGGTGTATTCTACAACTACAGCCGACTGGGTTAACCAAGTGACAATTTGCCTGACTATTTGTACGCATTAACAAATATGACCATACGATCTATTCATTTGTGCGTGCCGATAGATGCTTGTGTTCCAAATATCGACATCATGCGGTGATAAAAATCGAAGGTAGCAAAAAAAATCGATTGGCTTTGTCCGTACATATCGGAACCAAGTCACGAATCGTTTTCCCAACTAATCTTTTTTTTGCTTACATTTTTTCTTTCTACTTTTTTTTTTCTTTGAATTTCTAAATATTGTACGTCGAGCGGTTATCATAAAAACCCTGGCCATGTAAACAGACGTGGGAGCAGCGGTTACGTTACTTCTAAGAAGAGTGTGCCCACGGTGTAATGGTTACCGTCACTGGAAATAGACACGGTGACCCGAGTTCAATTCATGGACGTGACTGTTAGTGATATTTATCCATGCCTCCCACCTGGCAGGATTTGACACGATTTCTTTTTTATAGTGAGGGTTAGGAAGAGTTAGATCACACACGGACCGAGACTCGTAGGTCGCAGGTCAATGCTGGTCATAGGTTCATAATGTAAACTCTGCTAGTCATTGTTAAGTTTCCCGGCGTGAAGCCAGGTGACCTTACTGGTTATAGATTTACTGGACCCGGGGGTCTAGTTCAATGTGTGTCTCTGCAAGTCATTTTTGCCTCCCGGCGAGAATGCCAAGATGGTGAAAACGAGGCTGTTAGAATTTTGTATAGCGCTAATATCCTTGGAAAAGATTTGTTTGTTTGTTTGTTTGTTTGGGTATTACAGTATATCAATCTTTGGAGGTTATTTAATGCCAAATCCATTTTTATACGAATAAACAGTTTTATTTCAAACAATTCAGTTTAGCACACAGTTTAATTGTCAAAAACATTTCTATTTCAAAGTATTCAGTTTAGTCAAACAGTTCTAATTAAAACAATTCAGTTTAGTATAAGTATAGTTTTTGTTTACCCACAGTTAAATGTCAGAACTGTTCAATTTCAAACAATTCAGATTAGCGTAAGTACAGTTTCGATGTCAAAAACAGTTCAATTTCAAACAATTCAGTTTAGCATAAGTACGCAGTTTAATTCTATTTGACCCATAGATAGGACCCTATCAGTTGCTACCACTTCGGGCCAGACTGGACCTGGAAGCGATGGTAATAAAAGGGTACTCCGCATTCCCCAAAGCTCTAGCATTACTGGAACCTCACCATCAGATTGGTTAGTGACGTATCCAGGGCACTCGTTGGGGGGGGAGTATTACCCCTCTGCAGAGGTGTAGTCGATGTATTCTAACACATCACTCAAAAAGTCCCGAGCCTGAAATACAGATGGCGCTACTAATAAAAATCCATTGGATTTTTATAAAATACTAACCATCAAATGGCATGTGTCAAACTTGGAGTCCAATCAGATTATTAGTTTACAAAGTGCAGTTATTTAAGTGAAGCTACAGTTGCAAATGTTCAAAACAGTGTGAAAATCTGAATTTCGTGTGTTGATAAAGCATTGATTTCTTATGGGGAAAAATACTGTTCACGCAAAGCAATGGCTTGATAACTGTTATTTGGACTCTGCTCCGTCAGAAACAACGGTTAAGAGGTGGTATGCTGATTTTAAACGCGCTCGTACAGACACAAATGATGCTGAACACTCAGGTCACCCAAATTCAGCAGTTGTCCTGTAAATCATTAAAGACTTCACAAACTCGTCTTGGCCGATTATAAATTGAAGTTGTGTGAGATAGCAGAGGAGGTGAAGATATCAGAAGGCAGTCTATTCACCATTTTTACATGAAAATTTGTCAATGAGAAAGCTGTATTCAAAGTGGGTGCCGCATTTGCTCACAGTCGAATAGAAACAACAACGCGTCGACGATTCAGAGCGTTGTTTGCAACTGTTTCAACGCAATAAAAATGAGTCTTTAGGTGAATATGTGACAATGGGTGAAATATGGATCCACTAGTTCACTCCGGAGTCAAATCGACTGTCAGCTGAGTAGACAGCAGCAGGTAAAAGTTGTCCAAAGCGATCAAAGACTCAAACATCAGCAGGCAAGATTTTAGCCTCCGTATTTTGGGATCCGCAAGGTATTTTGTTCATCGATTACCTTGAGAAAGGAAGAACCATCAATAGTGAATATTATATAGCATTATTGGTGCGTTTGAAAAAAGAAATCGCCCAAAAAAGGCCATAAATGAAGAAGAAAAAAGTGCTCTTTCACCAGGACAATGCACCGAATCACAAGTCGATTGCAACGATGGCAAAACTATATTAATTGCACTTCGAATTGCTTGCACACCCGTCCTATTCTCCAGATCTGGCCCCTAGCGACTACTGGCTGTTTGCAGACATCAAAAAAATGTTCCAGGGAAAGAGATTAGGCTCTAATGAAGAAGTATTATCGGAAACTTGGGCGTATTTTGTGGCCAAAGATAAATCGTTCTATAAAAAAGGCATCGAATTGTTATAGAAGTGTTGAAATCAGTGTATCTCTCAAGAATGAGACTATGTTGATGAATAAAGTCGAGTTTTGCCTAAAACTTGTTGTTTCATTAGTTAGACCAGGGACGTATTGAGTGATGTGTTACAGCCCCAGCCGACTGGGTAACCTTGGAAACGGTATAAATCCAACAATTCTCCCTCTAGCAAATAGTTTGGCATGGCAACCGGTCTGGAAGAAGGAAAACTTTAAATTGAAACCAGTTAAAATCCGCTTAGAAAATCGATCTTGTGTCACATCCTGCTCGTGTAGAGGGGTTGGGTAAATATTTCTAAAAAGAGCACAGCCACAGGAAAAGGTAAAAAGGAGGAGCTATGAGATTTTATCCTGGGTATGATACCAAACTGCATCTGATAGTGAGTCTGGCGCTATAGGTAATCTGGAGAATCCCTTCATTACCATTACTCTCAGGTCCACTCTGACCCGGACTGGTAGTACCTGTTAGGGCCCCATATATGGGTCAGATAGAACTGTTCAATCATTTACTAATGATCAATATCATTATTTATTTGAAACCATACAGCTGTGGGCAAGTTATCTGTAATAGATAGGAATATTTGATAAATAGAATTACTAATCTTAAATAGAAATATTAAAGCCATTTAACTGGGTGCAAACAAATGATTAATATCAAATAAAATTGTTTGTGTTAAATAGGAATACTTGAAACCGCTAAACCGTGTGCAAATAAATGAGCTCAAACTAGTTTAGAATAAAGTTACCTAGAAACTATTCGCTTACAAATGATAAAAAAACAGAATTTAGCATTGAATAACCAACAAGGGTTTGATATACCATAAAACAATAATCAACCAGTGGCAATACTTAAAACCATTTAACTGTTTGCAAAAAAAAAGAATCGTTGATATTATTAACTGTGTGAAACTGAATAATTGATATTAAATTAGGAATACTTGATAAATAGAAATACTAATGTTAAATAGCAATGTTAGAAACCATTTAACTGAAAGCAAATTAATAATATTAAATAGAATTATTCTCATTGGCCTAGTGGGTAGAGTTTTTGTCAATGGTCCGGGAGACCTGGGTTCAATCCCAAAGACTTTAAAAATGGTACTTGATACTTCCTTGCTTAACACTCAGCAATATAAGGTACGTATCAAGGGTAAAGTGGAGCAATCCAGGGAAAGGAGTAGCGCCCTCCCCTACATCTCGGTGTAGTAGCTATTGAAAAGAGAGCCTTCTGGTCACCCTCGACTTTGGTCGCCAGCTTTACTTTACTTATTAGAGTTGGAAAACAATACTTGAAGCCATCTAACTGTTAGCAAACAAATGAGCTCTGCCACGTTAAAAATAATGTTACTTACAAACTATTCACTCACAAATCACACACACACACACACACACACACAAAAACATATATATATATATATATAAACAGGATTTGGCTTTAAATAACCTACAAGTGTTTATATGCCATAAAACTATGTTAAATTTCGTGCACATTCAACCTAGAAACATAATAGTTCACGTTAGAAATAACGGAATTATTACATAAGCATCGGTACTTCGGCCTAAGATCAGACAGTAGTATCTGTGCACTCCTCCGAGACTCAAGGTGTCACAACTCTGCACTTTTGGCAATAATCAAAGTGTAGTAACTGTAACCGCTGAAAACCTAAGATTAATTCTAATTTACAAACGAATACAAAATATTTCAGAGTTTATAAAAACATAATTCTACATCATAAAAAATACAAATTGAAAATTTTAAAAATCTAAATATTTGGATAATCATTTGTCTAAATTTCTGTGATGAAGCGTGATAATTGTTATTACTTAGAATATTCGGACTATTGACCTCATCTGAAGGTTGCAGGTTCAATCCCAACAATAGGTAAGAATAACACGAAATACTTACTATAACTATACGCTTGTACCCGGTCATGGTTAACAGAATTGGAAGAGTCTACCCCAGTGGTTCAAATAAAAGGTTCAGTTCAAGATTCTGTGTGGACTCCCCAGCTCGGCAGGAAACACCTGAAGAAGGCCGAAGGACATATCGGCCGAAACGTTTTGAATATTATAAGATGAGGTCAATAGTCCGAGTATTCTAAGTAACAATATATAGATGATTATCTTTTAATTTTGCCCTATCAGTGAGGATTAGAATCCAATGACTGTATCTCCTGCATAGAGGCCAGACCCCTACTCCGCCGCCAAAAAGAATGCTTTGAGAATGACACGAAACGGCAGCTAATGGTGGGGTTCCAGTTATAGAGCTCCGGGGAGCGTGTAGTATTCCTTCATTATCATAAATCCCAGGTCCACTCTGACTCACAGTGGTTGTAACTGTTAGAGCTGTTTATACTTGAAACCATTTGATTGCGTGCAATTGAAACTATTAGTATTAGATGGCAATACTGTTAGTGTTAGATCCAACAAATAAATTGCAATACTTGAAGCCATTCAATTGTGTGCAAACCATAAATAACAATACTTGAAGCTATTTAATGCAAACAAATGAGCTCTGGCTCGTTTGAAAATGTTACCTGTTTGCAAATCACACACACACACACACACACACACACACACACACATATATATATATACTTTCAAGAAAAAAAACCAAAATTCGGTCACACTAGGATTATCAATTTATTTCCATCCTTCTAAGAGCATTGATATAAATCAACAACTCAAAAAAATTTTTACAAGACTTCTGATCCCACATGAAAATTAGATTTGATTTCCATGTGGGATCTGAAGAAGTCCTGTAAAAAATCTTTCCGAGTTGTTGATTCATATCAGTGCTCTTAGCAGGATGGAAATAAATTGATTATCCTAATGTGACCGAATTTTGGTTTTTTCTTGAAAGAATATTTGCCCTGTGATATTTGAGCTATTTACCAGGAATATTTAAATATTCGAATTTTGAATAATTTAATTGTCCTGGCGGAATTGTTCCCTACTCCGGATTTACTGGATTGAAGAATACCTATATATATATATATATATATATTGTTTTTTTTTTTCATCATACATCGTGTGAAAGCACGTGCGATACTCTGTCCTCATCAGCTGCCAACCAGGGTGATAACACTGTTTCGGTAGCTCAAGGCGGTACTGCCACTCCTGGCGCTACCAAGCAGCTTTTGCTACCTGACAGGGTATTTAAAAGAAATATATATCTATATATATATATATTTCTTTTAAATAACCTATATATATAAACAGGATGTGGCATTTAATAACTTACAAGGGTTGATATGCCAAGGGGGACATCTCCACTCTAGACGGATCCCCTCTTAAACTAGTAGACAAATTCACTTACCTAGGAAGCAGCGTCGCATCAACCGAAAAGGACATCGACACGAGGTTAACGAAAGCATGGACAGCTATCAATAGGCTATCGATTATATGGAAATCAGACCTAACCGATAAAATGAAACGCAGTTTCTTCCAGGCAGCGGTCACATCGATACTGTTATATGGGTGCACTACATGGACTCTAACAAAACGGCTGGAGAAAAAGCTAGACGGAAATTACACAAGAATGCTGCGAGCAATCTTAAACAAGTCCTGGCGGCAACACCCCACAAGACACCAACTATACGGCCACCTGCCTCCTATCACGAAAACTATTCAAGTTAGACGAACCAGATATGCAGGACACTGCTGGAGAAGCAAGGACGAACTCATAAGTGATGTACTCTTATGGACCCCCACACATGGCCGTGCAAAAGCAGGACGACCAGCACGAACATACATTCAGCAACTATGTGAGGATACAGGATGTTGTCCTGAAGACCTGCCTGAGGCGATGAACGATAGGGAGGAGTGGCGAGAGAGGGTCAGGGATATCCGTGCAAACAGCACGACATGATGATGATGATGATGGGTTATTTAATGCCAAAGACAATCTTGAAAAAATACTGTAGCCATGCAATTTAACCCAAGAGTATTACTTCGAAAATTAACTTAATGGCGCGAGTGGAGTTCGAACTCGCTTACTAAGATGTCGCATTCCAGCACATTAACCACTACGCTACAGGGTCTCTTCCTCTACTACCAGACGTCGACTACCTTCTTTACAACGCCTTGAGGAGTCCCCTGTATGTAAGCTGGGTAAGTCCTGTAAGTAATAATTGTTCCTAATATCAGAAGTTCACACAAAAACAACGCCGTATTTAATCAATCATGGATCCTCACTATTGCGTGGATAAAGACTTTCTTTATTGTTAGAGAACCTTAACTACTTATGCAGTTACGCGCGCGGAAATTAACACCATCTCCCTGTTCACACGTACAACAGCACCCCACCCCCCGAAAAAAATCACTCTTTTTTATTGTCGCCTTGGCCTGGTTCCCTCGCTGTTGATAAAATCGATATCAAATCAAATCGGATTAGATCAAATCTTTTCATTCATAGAGTCGTTTCAGAAGATTCTTGATGTACAAGCAAGCAATAACTGTCGTAAAATCACCTCATCAGCACCAAGAGTCTTCTCGAGTTTTCTCGAATCTTTTTTTTTTAATTCAATGAATGGAAGGAGATAGATAGATAGATAGATAGATAGATAGATATTGTGTCGATGAGTTAACTTGATGGGAATGTTATGTATTTTTGCTACGAACAAGTATGGAATTTACAGAAGAAATCATTTTAGCTTCTTTTTTTTTTTTTTTTTTTTTTTTTTTTTTTTTTTTTTTTTTTGGAGGAAGAGAAACCTGTGAACCAACATTTATGCGGGATTAAAAAAAATCTATGTATTCAACCAAAATAAAGAAGAAAAAAAAATAATTATATCAATAGAATAAAACATAAATGCACGTGTTCGCATGTCATCACCTCATGTAGATAATGGACCGTTCCGTTTTTGACTGGGATTAAAGAAAGGAAAGGAAAAGAACACGTTGCATGTCAGAATGAGAAAGAAAGAAAGAAAGAAAGAAAGAAAGAAAGAAAGAAAGAAAGAAAGAAAGAAAAACGAGCAGCGATTTCGAATGGTAACTGACTCAAACATTTGATGGTACTAGTTATTAACTAAGCTTTGCTTAGTTGTGACATAAGATCAGCAGAATGGAGCACCCACTGAAATTCAAACTTATGGTCGCCCTGACTAACTCACTAAGCATTACATCAGGAGAGACGCCCAACTTTGGCTGGGTTTGATTCTTTGTTTAATGGCATATCAACCTTCATGGGATTATTTAATGCTAAAGCCATCCTCTGAAAAGAACAGATGTCGCAGTACAGCTCGTTAGCCACTATGCCACGGGAACTCCCCATATTTCATAGTATTATGTAATTAAAACCGGACATTGGCCTAGCGGTTAGAGTGTTCGCCAATGGCTCGGGAGACCTGGGTTAAATCCCGGTTCGAGTCATACCAAAGACTCAAAAATTGGTACTTGATGCCTCATTGCTTAACACTCAGCATTATAAGGTACGGATCAAGAGTAAAGTTGAGCAATCCAGGGAAAGGAGAAGCGCCTCCCCTACACCTTGGTGTAGTAGCTATCGAAAAGGGAGCCTTCGAGTTACCCTCAACTATGGTCGCCAACTTTACTTTACTTTTTATGTAAGTGTCCAAATATTCAAATTTAACTTAGCTAAAAAGGCTTCGGTAATCATTTACAAAGCTTACCTTAGTGTGGCACAAGGTCAGAAATACTGAGACGCCCCGGAGAATTGAACTCGCTAACAAAAGTCTATTGGTGTAATTCGCTAAACATTACAGCATATGTGGCGCTTTCAAATATCCAATGTAGCTGTTTGCGTGTTTGTCCGTATTTTATGGCATACCAACATTTGTGGGTTATTTAATACCAAAACATGTTTACACACATATCATTTTTAAGTAAATAACATTATCTTTGAACGAGCCAGAGCTCGTTTTTATCATTCATGGTTTTCGGACAATTGTCTTCGCCTTTATTGTTATTTCCACAACGTTTCGGCCGATATGTCCTCCAGCCTTCTTCAGGTGTTTGTCGAACTCGGGAACCTTCACGGAACTTCGAACTACGTCCTTTATTGAATCTACGGGGGTTGCCTGTTCTGATTCCGTTTACCTGTGTAATTTATTTTCTGAATATGAGCACAGGTAAAAAAATCATACATAATAGTAGTAATTCTTGTCAAGTAAGAACATTAAGTTTATAAGTCCCAAAAATTCATTCCGAATTGTCCAGCAAGACATGGCATAACGGTTATAGGCGCTGGTTCCCTAAGATTTTAAGGAGACAATAATCTGGGGGTTGCAGGTTCAATACAGTAACAATACAGGAATACTTAATACTTGTACCCGGTTATGGTTAACAAAATCAGAACAGGCGAGCCCCGTGGATTCAATAAAGGCCGTAGTTCGAAGTTCCGTGAAGGTTCCCGAGTTCGACAAACACTAAAGAAGGCCGGAGGATATATCGACCGGAACGTTGTGGAAATAACAATAAAGATGAAGACAATAGTCCGAAAACCCTTAATAATAAAAATCACCAAGCTTCGTCTCAGAAATTTAGACAACTGAGCCAGAGCTCATTTGGTTGCACACTGTTAAATGATTTCAAGGTTAGGTTAGGTTATTTGATTTAATGGCAACCCTTGATGGTTATTTCATGCTAATTCCTGTTTATACATATATTATATATAATTTTTAACTTTATTTTTAAACGAGCTACAGCCCATTTGTTTACACACAGTTTAAATGGTTTCAAGAATTGTTATTTAACACTAATAATTTTATTTAATATTAATATTTTGTTTGCACACAAATGATTTCAATTCTTACTATCTAACACTCAAGTTCTATTTATTTAAATGGGTTCAACTATTACTATATACAACTGATAATTCAATTTAGTATTAACAATAATCCCAAGTAAATGACTGCACAGTTCCATTTGACCCATAGATGAGACCCTAACAGAGTCAGAGTAGACCTGAGAGTCATGGCAATGAAAGAGTACTCCACATCCCCCAAACTCCAAATCTGGTGCCTCAGCATCAAATGCAGTTTAATGTCATACCCAGGACACTAAATGGTTTCAAGTATTGCTATTTAACACAAATAGTTCTATTCCAATTTTCTCCCTTCGTTTGCACTCAGTTAAATGGTTTCAAGCATAGCTATCAAATACTAATAATTCAGTTTTACATTTATCCTTTGTTTGCACAAATTTTTTTATAGTAAATGGTTAAATAGTTCTATTCAACCCATTGATGATAGCCTAACTCCTACCCTCACCCCAAGTAGTTATGAAAATGAAGAAGTACTTCATATTTCCCAAAGGTTCTGGACTGGAGTCACACCATCAGATGGTTTCGAGACACCCAGAACAACGCTCACTGGAGAACCTTAACTCTCAGCAGAGATGCAGTCAACGTATTCAACACCTCCAGCCGACAGGTCTAGCAACGTAGCAGTGAATATATTAATATCATAACAGATAAATGTTCTAAAAATAAACCTAACTTTCGTTCCCTGAAATATTACATCGAAAATGACAGAAGAAATATTGCGTCTAAAATGACAGAAGAAACTTTTACGACAAAGATAGGAATATGAAACAATCAGCTCAAGGGTATTTAACATTTGGCTCTTGAGCCGGATCTGGTCCACAGCCATGTTTAATCCGGACGCCACCGCCGCGTAATTTTATTACTATTATCGTTATCTGGTTTGTTTGTTTTTTTAACATTCTGTTAAATATAAATTTATTGAGATAATAAATCTGAGGATACCGTCGACATTTTCTAAGCCTGGCCGAAAGGATATTAAAATGATATATAGATATATTGACATATAAATAAATAAAAGCAGAAGTAAATAATGGAAAGGAATCCGACAGTATGGAGAAAATTGAAAAGTAATCCAAAAGTGATTGATTTTTTTAAGAAGGAAAGTTGACGTTAAAACGTAAAAACTTTAAACCGTTTCGGTTCTAATTAAACTTCATCAGGACTTCAAATAATGAAACAAATGTTGATAAATGTTTAAACATCCACCTTTGTTCTATTAACACTTGTTTCTCCATTTAAAAGTTTTGAAGAAGGTTTATTAATGCCGAAACGTTTTAAGGTCGACTTTCCTTCTTAATAAATTCATCGTTTTTCGATTACTTTGTTTTTCAATTTTTCTCCAAAGATAAATGGATGAAATCAATATCAAATCTAATATCAAATAACCTGGTTCCACCAACAAAGTGTTAAGAGAAACAACTCGTTTTGAAAAGAGTTTTTTATAAAGTTTTCAGCTACAATAATGTGGGAGTTATATGATAATAATATTAAAATAATTGCAGACAAGTTACTGGTCTCAACAATAAGCTGAGAACAACCTGTTTTGAAAAGAATTGCTCTATGGAAAAAAAAATGGCAGAACAGGTTAAAAAAATTGATGCTATAAATGGCTCCCCTTGTGTTACATTCTAGCAACTCTGGGTCTCATACTCCCCACTCTTCGGTGGTTGGGTAAATGGTATTGGCAGCTACGGTAAAGGCGGGGGAGTTCAAAAATGCTTAATTGGACAGAGTATACTTTTCAAAAATGCCTGACTTTCTTAATGGAAGAAGCCATATTATCAATGACAAATACAGAGTGTCTCAATATACATGGGACCCGTGTGACTGCTAATAACTCTATAATAGAAAATTTAATCGTTTACCTATGCGCAAAGAAATAAGTGATATTATATTGAATTGTTAGTGTTACATAGCAAAACTTGAAACCATTTAACAAATGAGTAATGTTGATTAGAAATATTAGTGTTAAATTGCAATACTTAAAATAATTTGACTGTGCAAACAAATTAGGTTTGGCTTGTTTAAAAAATTACCTACAAATTACTTGAAACAGTTTAATTGTATGCAAAAGAAATGACTGATGTTAAATTGAATTATTGATATTACATAGCAATACTTGAAACCTTTTAACAATATGCACATGATTGAATGAATCGTGTTGAATAGAATTATTAGTCAAATACCAATACTTGAAACCATTTCACTGTGTGCATCCAAATGATTAATATTTCATGAAATTATTATCGTTAGATAGCAATACTTGAAACCATTTTGCCATGCGCAAACAAGGGAAATACTTGAAACCAATTGTGTACAAACAAATTAGCTCTACTTCATTTTAAAATAAGATTATTAACAAACTAACCATTTCACTCTGTGCAAACAAATGAGCTCTGGCTTGTTTAAGATTTTCACCGATAAACTATTTGTTTACAAATCATATATATATATATATATATAAACAGGATTTGGCATTAGATAACCTATAAGAGTTGATAAGCCATAAAATCCAACCAACCAACAAATAAAAAACAATTGCTTATTAAAACGAAACAAAAACTTTAAAAAATAGTTATCAAAAAATATCATTAAAAAATAATAATGAAACATTCTTTTTTCAATCTTATTTTTCTTATAAGCTCTTTTCTTTTGAAAGGTTTTAAAAGGAAATATGCAAATTAGCTCATCCCATTTAGAAAAAATTGTTACCTTTATCAAGTAATATAGCAGTCTCCTCAAAAACTTATTTGATGTTAGAAGGATCGTTTGTTTTGACATGATTTTATGTAGAACTCAAACAAAAGAAAACGAACAACTACAATCACTTTATAGATAGATAGATAGATAAAAAGAAATGCGTGAATTAATAAATATGATGAATAGAGAGAGAAACATGATTAAATAGATGTGAATATAAAGAAAAAAATGGATCTCAAGAAATTTGGATAGATAGATAGATAGATAGATAGATAGAAATTCTTGCGACGAGGGTGGAGAGATAAAGCAATTGTCATGATTGTATAATAATATCATTTTATCAATCCAACTCTAACGACCATCCTGGCATGCCAGTGTGTAGGTTTCGTCAAGACGTCTAGCGATACAATCGTTTTCACAAGAAGAGGAAGATTCATATATTTTTTTTCCGAAGCATTAATGTCAAGTGAACTCATGAAGCCTCTGAAAGAATTTAAAGCCATTTCATCAATTCTCTTTTCCACGTCGATAAATATTACACTTTATACCACATTACAAATATATTGGGCTCTTGTATAAAAATCCTCTCGAGATGTATCTGTTGTATGATATAGCAATGTATCTATCATAATTCGTTATATGAGATTATTTATTGATATAAATAATATGAGAAAGAAAAAACATTCGCCAACATTTTTTTTAAATTCTTAATACTTTGAATATGAGAATATTTTAATAATAATCTATGAATTTCTTTAATGAACCACTGTCAATCATTATTAACTAACTGATTAATTTAATTAACTATCAAGATTCCATAAGAGTTGTAAGAAGATATTCTTTTTTAATATAGGGTGTAGAGTCGTTTTTATTAAAGTTTAGGATAATTATTCGCATTTAAAGGCATTAGATTAGGAGTATTTATCCATATTACATAAGGGTTGTAAAATGGTCATTTTTTTAGATATAGGGCGTAGAGTTCTTTTTTATTTAGTAAGTAAAAGTAAAGTTGGCGATCGTAGTCGAGGGCGACCAGAAGGCTCCCTTTTCAATAGCTACAACACTGAAGTGTAGGGGAGGGTGCTACTCCTTTCTCTGGATTACTCCACTTTACCCTTGATACGTGCCTTATATTGCTGAGTGTTAAACAAGGACATATCAAGCACCATTCTAAAAGTCTTTGGTATGATGCGAATTCGTATTTAAAGGCATTAAAATAGCAGTACTTATAATAGATAGATAGTCACTTTTATTCAAGTTTAGGATTATTATTCGTTTATTTACTACGGTTTGGTTTGGTTTCTTTTTTTTAATGGCATATCAACCTTTGTAGGTTATTTAATGCCTAAGGCATTTTCCTAGAAGAACAGTAGTGGTACTATTTAACCCATAGCTGGGAGGATAAGGGGGTTCATACCTTTCCCCTGGGTATTTGCCCGAAAGTGAACGTAATAGCGCGACTGGAGTACGAACTCGCGTACTACGATTCCGCAGTCCATCGCTTTAACCCTTACACCACGAGGACAACCCACACACTTTACCCTTGATACGTACCTTATATTGCTGAGTGTTAAACAAGGACATATCAAGCACCATTTTTAAAGTCTTTGGTATGACGCGAATTCGTATTTAAAGGCATTAAAATAGCAGTACTTATAATAGATAGATAGATAGATAGATAGATAGCCACTTTTATTCAAGTTTAGGATTATTATTCGTTTATTTACTACGGGTTAAAACCTTATTTAGACTGAGCATAGTACATAAAAGACGACTTTGAATTTGTTTGGAGATCTGATTTACCCTCGTGATCCCCTAAAAATTAATGTATATTTCGAATAAATATTTAATCTTAATTTTTCTTTATTTTGACAAGTAGTATGAACCAAAGTTTTAAAAATAAACTGCTTTATTAAATGTTGCATTGCTCGAGTACAGGCGATGCCTTTTTTAGGATTACGTTCCTATTCCTTTCTCGATCGTCCATCTGCTGGCGCCCAACTTCTCCAAGACTTTTCTGTCTTGTCATTTCCGTCTATGTCTTCTTCTTGCCGTCCGCCATATCGTCGTCTCTGTGTCTGTTCGTTGATGCACCAACAACTGTTCTTAGTTCTTCGGTGCAAGGATAACAAACTACTCGGAAACAGTTTTCACGTACACATTTTACTTTATTGTATCGACGACACTTCATCAACCGTTGTAGCCTTCAGGGTATGAGCGAACAGAGATGGAACTTTCAACCGCTTCAGTCAAGCGATTTTCACTAAAGTTTCTAACTTCTATGCTCTCTAGAATCATGTTATTACTTGCATTCAATGAGAGTCAAGCTTTCATTTAATCCCGGGGTCACCACACATCACTCAAACCCACTGGTCTTTTCACACCGTTTTAAAATTACTCGTCATGCCAAACAATAGATTTCACCACTGTATAATATAGCATAAGGCTTTTTTTTAAAATCTGAAACGAATCTTTTTTAGAGACTCACCTATCCAAAACAGAGAAAGTCTAAGTTCATATCGAGAGAGAGAGAGAGAGGGGAGCACCTAACAATCTCTCGTGACAATAACCAAAACAGTGGGTTAGCTCTGTGAAACGGACACCTTTTTACAGTAAAGAGGAAAAGTAATATATAAAGTGTGACAAATATCCTTTAGTCTGATTTTTTTAAGATAAACTTTTTGAACAGTGCTCTAATTTATTTATGTCTGTAAACTCTAAAGGTTTTGATGTCAAGAAATCTTTAAATGCAATTTCTACTTCTTCTTTGGAACAGAATTTTATGACATAAAAGATGTTCCGGGGTTATATTTTGACTGATTAGAGCACTGTTCAAAAAGTTTATCTTAAAAAAATAAGACTTAATTTTCTAAACAATCTAATAATTCTTTCATTTTTCGTCGAATTAATCTAGGATTCTATTTATCCCTACAAACAATGATTTACTCTCGAAAAGATCTTGGTGGACAGAGAATCAAATGTGGTGCTTTGTTTTTTATGTTCGGATTATTAACTGATGGAAGAACTGAAACTGTTGTATCAGTTCATTAGAAATATGTCTTCGTGAAGTGAGGAATGGAAGTGGAAGAATCCCCGTTTCAAATAGCGGGGTATCTCATCATATCGATGGTTAAAGTAGATTGCTTTGGTTTGGTTTTACGGCATATCAATCTTTGTCGGTTATTTAATGCCAAATTCAGTTTATTCATTTAGTAGATATATATGATTTGTAAACATTTTTTGTCATCAGTTAACAGGGTTATTCATGCCTGTACAATAAAACTCTAAAGGTTTTGATGTCAAGAAATCTTTCAATGCAATTTCTACTTCTTTAAAACAAAATTTTTTTACATAAAAAATGTCCAGATGCTTTCAAAAAGTTATGGTTGATGAAAGAGAGATCAGGAGAATTTGGTGGATATGGCAAAGTCTCATATCCCAAGTCTGTTAGCTTCTGTCATGTCAGCCAGGCAAAATATGACCGAAGAAATGTCATTTAGTAAATTATGACTAAGCTTGATAAATAAATGAATCACTTTTTCACGTTCATGATTAAGGAAAATCAAATTCTGAAAGAAGGGATAGAAAATTAACGAAGGGGACACATAAATCATAAGAAATGTGAACTTTTTTTACACAACTACAATCGAAATAATTTTAGAACATGATTTTTCATCGTTTATTCTAAAATCGGACAGCATTTTCTGAATAACCTTATAGTTTCAAGTATAAACCCCCTAATCACCCCCTAGTTAAATAGTACCACCACTGCTCTTCTACAAGGATGGCTTTGGCATTAAATAACTGTTGTGGCCTTATAGGGGTCAGAAATAAAGACACAAGAAAGGAATTAAGTTAAACAAATATATTAATCCTATTTACCAACCCCTCCGCTCGGGCAGGACATGACACAAGGTCAATTTTTAAGCGGAGTTTAACAGGTTTCAATTCAGAGTTTTCCTTCTCCTAGACTAGTTGCCCTCACCAAGGCTGAAGAACCCAGTCTGTCCTACTATTTACCCATAGCTGGAGGGATAATAATTGGATTCACACCTTTCCCAAGGGTATTAGTGCTATGTGAAATGCAATCAGTCTTGTCCGGGATTTGAACTCGTGTCGCCGTGTCCATTTCCAACGACGATAACCATTACACCACGGGCACCTCCAAGTGTATTGTAAACAAATATATTAATAAAGAACATTAATACAACATATACAAATAAGAGGGTTACCAGCGAGAATGTTTCGGTCCGACTGTCAAAGCTGTCTGCTGGAATATTGCCTTCTGCCTAAGAGCAGTACCTGCTGCTATTTATAGCTAGGAAAGCAATAACAATAACTCACGAAGTTTGATATGCCATAGAGCAAAAGTACTAAATCAAACCTGATAGTTTCCAAGAGGGTTTTTGTCATTACTTCGAAGTGGTGCTGAAAGTTTTGAAAGTTTCTCAGTCAAACAAAGAAGTGAATCGCCCAGAAGCATGAAACATATATACTATTTCACAAATTTGTACCATATGCACTTGGCTTATTGTTTTTGAAGTATACTAATACTTCTCAAAAATATTAATTAAAAGGGTAGGAGAATTCCATCTTGGCCAGGCCGAGAACTTTTTAGCACCACTCGCAATAAGGATGATTGTATCCTGAACAAATAATTGTAACGTAAATGGAAGTTTGTCATTGCACTAGCTGTATGCAACACCTCTTGGTGAAGATTTATCAACGTCAGGGGGTTAAAAACGTAAATATATCTGATGACGAGGTAATAGTCAAAAAAGGTTATGATCAATAGATAGATAGATCATAACCTTTCTTGACTATCTATATATGTATAGAGGTGCCCGTGGTGTACGTCGTAGGAAATGGATACGGCGACACGAGTTCAAATCCTGGACAAGACTGATTGCATTTCACATAGCACTAATACCCTTGGGAAAGGTATGAATCCAATTATTATCTCTCCAGCTATAGGTAAATAGTAGGGTAGACTGGTTTCTTCAGCCTTTGTAAGGCAAATAGTGTAGGAGAAGAAAAACTCTGAATTCAAAACTTTTAAACTCCGCTTAAAAATTGACCTTGTGTCATATCCTGCCCGAACAGAAGGGTTGGTAAATATGATATATATATATATATATATATATATAGAGAGAGAGAGAGAGAGAGAGAGTTTAAGTGAGACAGAAAATCTCATTGAAGTTTGAAGTCAACTTACACTAAGAGGTGCCGAGGAAGGGTTTGGAAAGAGAGGGAGGAATTCTCTAACACATTTGATGAAAAATGACCATGATTCAAATCATGCCATCTCCGCAAAAACTCGAGAGAGAAGAAAAATGTAATAAAATCTCTTCGTCGTATCCTAATTCTTACTTTTCCCTCACACAGATAAGTGGTCCTTACCCGAGATAGACATGGATTGTCTCTTCACGGAATGGCAATGTATCCTGGTAATCTCTCTCGGTTTATTTGCTCAACTGTATAACGTTAAGTACCCGAAGACAAAATCCACCTTTACCCTGAAATCACCCCCATCCTGTAAAGGACACGCGTGTTCAATAAATAAACTGGTATTTGGCACAAACTTATAAAATCTATGGATATGTGTTTATCGTCTCGAATATAGTTTACCGACTTTTGCTTAGTCTGTCATTAAAGCATGAGTTGTTTACAGTATGCGGTGTTTCTATAATGTCACCCATCCAAATGTTGATCAGGCGTGATACTGCTTAACATTGCTAATCAAATGGGAACCAGTGCCTAAATGTGATTCATCACATATAATCAGTTAAGGAAGGAACGCCTTCACCTTCAAACCGTGATACTCACCTCTACTTTCATGTTGGCTAAATAACGTTTAAAATTTATTCGACGCTGGACCTGCCACAAGGGAGATAATTCAATGAAAACTAGACATTAAGTAGCGAGTATTGTATTTAATGATGTTAACGTTGTCGCTATAATCAGCAACAAGAGGAATAAGTTGATTTCTACGGCTTGATTTTCAACTTTACTTGATTAGTGCCGCCAAACTGCGTTTCGCTTTGCCGCGTGATTTGTTAAAATAGTCTGTATAGCTCAATGGTTAGCACTGTTCGTGTGACTGGGTGTCAGATCACGAGGTTGATGTTTCCATTGCTGGAAAATGATCTTTATACATGAAAAGATGTCATAAAAAAAAGATACAGAATCTTATTTAACAGAAAAGCAATTATTTCTCCATTCAAGACGTTTTTATACGAGGGTAGATCAATAGGTTCGCAGTCCGGTGCAATATATATATATATATATATATATAGAGAGAGAGAGAGAGAGAGAGAGAAAGTACACGCCCAAATTTTTAACTGATAGATTTAAATATATTGAAAATTTCTTCGCATAACTTCAATATCCTAAATCATTTATATAACATGCTAAAATAAAAGTTATTCACTGACGTAAAAGTTTTCAAACAATGTCTAATAACAATTTTTCCAATAATAATCTATTGAGCTGATATTTTATTTCAATCAAAAAATGAATATATGAACACAAGAGGCGCTCATGGTGTAATGGTTACCGTCATAAGAAATCGACACAGCAACCCGAATTCAAAACCTGGACAAGGCTGTTTGCATTTCACGAAGTGCTAATACCCTTGGGGAAAATATGAATCTAATCCTACTCCCTCCAGCTATCAGTAAATAATAGGGCAGACTAGTTTCTTTAACTTTTGTATGGCAACCAGATTAGGAAAAGGAAAACTATTAATTCAAACCTGTTAAATCCCGCAAAAAAATAACCTTGTCTCATATCCAGCTCTTGCTGAGGGGTTGGGTAAATTCGTTTATGAACACAAGAGGGACATCAAAATTGACGGCGAAAAAAAACACGTTAGTAAAACAAAATTTTGAAAATAATCACAATTTTAACTTTAAAAATTCCAAAATTTTAATATACATAATAAACAATATCGAAAGATTGTTGAATTTAGTATTATTTCTAATCATCATACTATCAAACAAAAAATCATTCTTAACTTATATCCTTATTTAGTTAAATTAGTGCTAAAAAATTACAAGATCCCTGATCTAGATTAGTTAGATTTCATTTGTTATTATATCTACACTGACTTTTTAATGTTTTTCGATAATAATTCTAATCATAATTCTTCCTAAATCACAAACAACAACAAAGATCTTTAAAAATTTCTTATAAAGTTTTATAAAATTCTTAAAATTCACAGCAAATACGTTACACTTTAAAACAGATTTCGAACACTAATTACGTCACATAGATTTAAAACAGAACGTAACTAAATGTAACAGAATGCTAAAATATTTCTCGTTTTTTTTTTTTTTTTTGTTTCATTTAGAAAATTGAAAATAATCCTGATGATACAAAATCACATATTAACATTTCCCTGATGATGGTTTAATATATATATATATATATATATATATATATATATATATATATATATAATTGCTAAATTTTAATCTGAAATGTTGACAGTCTGAATGCTCGGGCTGTGTAATAGATGTGCATCGTTGAATCAAGAGCTTTTACTACAAAAGAGATTATGTTGAAAGAGGAATATTTGAGGAGTAAAATAAAATATTTTATTTTCATTACCAGAATGCATACATAGAAAAGTGTCTACTAATGAACATCAGCGAATTTATATATGTCAGAAGCGCTCGTGGCCTAACGATTATCGACGTAAGAAATGGACTCGGCAACGCGAATTCAAAACCTGAACGAGGCTGTTCGCATTTCATATAGCGCTATACTTGAGAAAGGCATAAATCCAACTATTCTCCTTCCTTCCCAACTTTGTTGGCTGGGGCTGTAGAAGACACCAATTACATCTCTGCAGAGGGGTAAGAGCGTCCCACCGCCAAAGTGTGTCCTTGGTATGACATTAAATCATCTAATGGCGAGGCTCCAGCCTTGTAGATTTAGGGAAGGTGAATTAACCCTTCATTGTCATTGCTCCCAAGTCCACTCTGACTCGGAGTGGTAGCATCTAATAGGGTCCTATCTAAGGGTCGAATAGGACAAATTGTGTGCAAAGAAATGACTGATGTTAAGTTGGAACAGTTATCGGGCAACAGTTATCTTGAAACTATCAAAAAAAGAGCTCTGACTCATTTAAGAATCAACAAAATGTATTTACAAATCATATAAAGAGGATTTGGCATTAAATAACCTACAATGGTTGATATGCCATAAAACCCAACCAAACCAAATCATATATATTTAATATATATGTATAAAGAGGATTTGGCATTAAATAACCTACAATGGTTGATATGCCATAAAACCCAACCAAACCAAATCATATATATTTAATATATATGTATAAAGAGGATTTGGCATTAAATAACCTACAATGGTTGATATGCCATAAAACCCAACCAAACCAAATCATATATATTTAATATATATGTATAAAGAGGATTTGGCATTAAATAACCTACAATGGTTGATATGCCATAAAACCCAACCAAACCAAATCATATATATTTAATATATATGTATAAAGAGGATTTGGCATTAAATAACCTACAATGGTTGATATGCCATAAAACCCAACCAAACCAAATCATATATATTTAATATATATGTATAAAGAGGATTTGGCATTAAATAACCTACAATGGTTGATATGCCATAAGACCCAATCAAATCAAATCATATATATTTAATATATATGTATAAAGAGGATTTGGCATTAAATAACCTACAATGGTTGATATGCCATAAAACCCAACCAAACCAAATCATATATATTTAATATATATGTATAAAGAGGATTTGGCATTAAATAACCTACAATGGTTGATATGCCATAAAACCCAACCAAACCAAATCATATATATTTAATATATATGTATAAAGAGGATTTGGCATTAAATAACCTACAATGGTTGATATGCCATAAAACACAACCAAACCAATAAATATATATTTAATATATATGTATAAAGAGAATTTGGCATTAAATAACCTACAATGGTTGATATGCCATAAAACCCAACCAAACCAAATCATATATATTTAATATATATGTATAAAGAGGATTTGGCATTAAATAACCTACAATGGTTGATATGCCATAAAACACAACCAAACCAAATCATATATATTTAATATATATGTATAAACAGAATTTGGCATTAGATAATATTCAATGGTTGATTTGCCATAAAATCTAACCAAACCAAATCAATATTCTCCTTCCAGCTACGGGTTAATAGTAGGGCAGCCTAAAGACAACCAGTCCAGGAGAAGGAAAACTATTAATCCAAACCTGTTGAAGACCTGAGCAACGCCACTACAACTAAATGAGGTTAAGGAACCAATAAGAGATATATGAATGTGTATGTGCGCGCAGGTGTGTCTGTATGTGTGTATATATTTTCAGGAGAATGTGTATGTGTATATATTCATATAGATCAGTGTGTAGAATAAATTCGTTTTTCATCCTCCACACACAAACTCACACATATATACGTGGGCTGGGTACCCAACTCCGCTGCCTCAAGCAGGATGTGACACGAGGTCAATCTTTTTAAGTAGAGTAAAGCTGATTTAAATTCAGTTTTCCCTCTAGACCGATTGTCTGACCAAGACTAAATAACCTAATTTTTTTCGGTGAGGGGTTATTTGTTTAATGGCTGATTAACCTTTGTGGGTTATTAAATGTCAAAGTTATCCTTGTAGAAGGACAGTAGTGGTACTATTCAACCCATAGCTGGGTTGGGCAAGAGGGTTCATACCTTACCCAAGTGTATTAGCCAGAAAGTGAAAGTAATAGCACGACTGGAGTTCGAACTCGGTTACTACGATATCGCAGTCCAACACGTTTACCACAACGCCACTGTGATTCATCTCCAATCCACTCTACCCTACTATTTTCCCATAGTTGAAAGAGGGGAAAATAGATGGGGTTATTCCTTTCCCAAAGTCATTAGTGAAAAGGGAAACGCAAACAGCTTCGTCCAGGGTTTGAACTCGGGTCTTCATTTCCAACGGCGTTAACCGTCACGCGCTCCTCCTTATATACTTGTAGCTATTTTACAGATTTTGATGCGAACGATTAAAGAGTCTTCAATAGATTTCTCTAAGATCCAATATTAGAGCCGGTGGGGAATATGTAATTATCTTAGCCACAGGACCAGACTCCCACCCACACCAACAAATGTTCTTTCAGCCAACTCTCCTCTCTGTAATTTCTATCAGTTAAAATAGCTGCAGACCACTAAATCCCGACACCATTATCTGGAGCTTTGTGGAGTGTGGAGTCACTCTTCATTGCCATTACTGCTATACTCCGTCTAGCCTGGAATGGTAGAGCCTGTTAAACTTCCATCCATAAGTCAAATAGATGTTTGAAAATTATTTGTATTAGATAGGGATACTTCAAACTATATTGTGCAAATTATTTAGTATTAGATCGGATACTTTATACGATATAATAAATGTTTATTATTAAATAGGAATAGTTACTTGAGACCATATAATTTGGCAGAAACTATTAATTTGGCTTTGTTTCTTTGTTTAATGGTATATCATCTTTCGTGGGTTATTTAATGCCAAAACCTTCCTTATATAAGGACGGAAGTGGTACGAGGAAGTCTCCATGGTGTTGTGGTTAACGTACTAGGCTACGACTTCGTATTAAGTAAGTTCAAACTGTAATTTATTATGTTCCTATTGGACAAATATATTCAAAAAAGTTATAAATCTCCGTATCCCTCAAGCTGTGTTCAAATAGTACCACTACTATTCTTTTACAAGAATGTCTGAGGCATTAATTAATCCGCGGTGGTTGATATGCCATTTGACAAAGAAAGTAACCGAGTACTACTAAACCTATAGCTGGCGGAGAAAAAGAAGGTTCATGCCTTTCCCAAGAGTATTAGTCTAAAAGTAAACGCAGTGGCACAACAGGAGTTCGAACACTCTTAACACGATGTCGCAATCCACCTCGTTAGACACTACACCACAGTGACTTCTCCTTATAAATGATTAGTTTTAGATAGGAATATTTGAAACCATATAACTATTTCCAAGTCATTTGTATCAAATGTCAACATTGAATAACCCATAGGAGTTGATATGCCATTAAACAAATAAACCATCGCCGTGTCGACTGGGGCTATAGAATACGCCGACTGCACCTCTGCATAGGAGTAAGATCCCCCCCACAAACAACGCGTGTCTACGGCAAGGTAAAAAACTATATCTGATGATGAGGGGCTCAAGAGAATTTGTTAGTATTATTAGTTTTTAAGGTTTCGTTTGGTTGGTAGTAGTCGACTTTGGGTTTAGATATCTGACTCCTTTGGTTTTCTTCTCTACCCCCATTTAATTCATTGGCTTCTTCTTCTGTGTCTGTGAAAGCTGCAAAAGAATTACTGAAGTAAGGAAAGAAAGGAGACGAAGATACCTTTTAGATTTCAACTTTATTTTTGGGCTTCATACGGCTACTCTGTAGCGAGGAAATCACTTCGTGGACTATTAAGAGACAGTTGCATCTCCAAACTAGGCGATATTTGTCTCTGCCTCCAACTAGACAGGACTTGACACAAGGTCTTTTTATAGTAGGGGGATCAAGGTAAGGGAAGGTCGGGCACAAACCGAGGCTCGAACCCTGCTGAACTTATGCTGGTCATCAGCTCACTTAGTGTAATGTAAGTCATGTGAGCCTGCCGCTGGACTTGGACTCACTCGGTATATTACGTGAGTCCAGCACATATGCCTGTTTATAGATTAAACTAAACCCGAGAATCTAGTTCTATGCTGCGCTATCAATGTTGTTCGCCCAAGCAAGGCGTTGAAATGTACCAGTAGTTTTCAGTAGTTGAGACGTCGAAAGTCGGTGGTCATTTCCAGTTGATGCTTTTAATATCGGCTGCTTCAAGAGAAGACACGGTCTTACACCAAGTACGAGGTTTGGGCGAACACGTCTGCTGTCTGCTAGCAGCCGAGGAAAAGAACGTTCGTTTCGTATCAAAAGTAAAGCTGAAGTAAGGTCGAATTTCTCTTTTGCACAGGGACGGGTTTTTTTTCTGGCATACGCCGCCCCAACTTCCTGTCAAGGGCTTCTGGGAATTCCTACACTTTTGAATTTTTATTTTTTATCTTATTTATTTTTCTTTTTTCTAATATCCACAGTCTCCAGTCCTCCAGTAACCTCTTTATTGCCATTAATCTCAGGTCCACTCTGAACCTGATTAGTAGTACCAACTTGGATCAAATAGGACTATTTAATCGTTTACTAAGGATTATTATAATTATTATTAGTTATTTGAAACCGTAGAGCTGTGAGTAAATTAAATAATTTACACAGGAATACTTAAAAAAACAGAATGATTTGTGTTAAATCGCAATACTTGAAATCATTTAACTGTGTGCAAACAAATCATTGATAATAAACAGAATCATTAGTGTAAGATAGGAATACTTGAAACCATTTAAGTGTGTACAAAAAAAAGCTCTAACCACTCGTTAGAAAATAAAGTTACCTTCAACCTACTTTTGTTTACCAATCATGTATATATATATATATATATATATATATATATATATATATATATATATATATATATAAGATCTGGCATTAAATTACCCACGAGGGTTGATATGCCACAAAGCACCAACCAACCAACGAAACCATAGTAGCAATTTGCGCCAAGCGGAAATGCACAATTATCTTATCCCCAAGGCAAACCCCACCATCCAACGACTCTTTTTTTTTTATTCTTCTCTTTCTTTTTTTTTTCTAAGCCTTGTTGTGAATTCATTGAGTAAGGACCTACGTCGAAAATGGCCGCCGGCCAATAAATTCCGATGACCTTTTTTTAGAATGAACTTTGTGTCGTGCTTCTGAGCGCCTATTTCCGTTTTCCACTTTAAAAATTCTACCGTCCCCGGAACTGACGACGGGTGACGAGTGATTCACACACGATAGATGCAAAATCATTCATTTCTTTCTCTCATTCATATATGACACGCACTCCTTCATTCATGTGTTTACCATAGAAGTATATTTCATTCACAAAATATAGCAATTCATTCATTCTCACCGCCTGCAAACTTTGCCTCGTTCCTTAATTAACATATTCATTCATCAATACATGCAACTATTTTCTCACGTAAAATCAAACTATCGGCTAAACACGGATCCATCATCAACATTTGTATTTGATTGGTTGGTTATATTTTATGGCATATCAACTCTTATAGAGTATTTGATGCTAAATCTTGTTTATATATATATATATATATATATATATATACGATTTGAAAAAGAATAGTTAGTAGGTAACATTTTAAAACGAGTCAGAGTTTATTTTTTCCAGACAGTTAAATTGTGTCAAATATAGTAAATAATTAGATATTTTATTCGATCCACAGATGGCTGGGAGGCTAACAGGTGCTATCACTCCAGATCAGAGAGGACCTGAGAGTTATGGCAAAGAAAGGGTACTCCTTATTCGTCAAACCCCAAGACTGGAGGCTTAGCATTAGATGCAGCTTAATCTCGTACCCTAGACACTTAATGGTTTCAAGTATGGCAATCCAACACTAATAATTCTATTCAACATTATTCATTCGTTTATACACAGTTAAACGGTTTCAAGTATTGCTATAAAATACTAATAATTCAATTTAACATCAATTATTTGTTTGCACATAGTTAAATATTTTCCAGTAGAGTAAATGATTAAATATTCGTATTTGAACCATGGATGGAGCTCAAACAGGTGCTACCACTCCGAACCACAGTAGACCTGAGAGTAATGGTAATGTAGGGGTACTCCACATTCACCAAACTCACAGAACTGGAGCTTCACCATCAGGTACAGTTTAATGTCATACTCAGGGCAACGCTTCTAATCTCTCAACCATAATATTAGGTCGGCTGGTTGGTCGGTTGGTTGGTTGGTTGGTTGGTTGGTTGGTTGGTTGGTTGGTTATAAAAAACCTTTGTGGGGTAATTGTCAGAATTGAAATTAAGATCTCTGATTATGCACCATTAGGCCCATAAATTGAACCCTAACAGGTACTATCACTCCAAGCAGGAGGGAAACTTGGAATAATGGCAACTAAGGAGTAACTTCATACTCCCCAGAAATCTAAACTTGAAGCCTCACCATCGGACGCAGTTTTGTTGTTGTTGTTGTTGTTGTTCTTGTTGTTGTTGTTCTTGTTTTTTGCGGGGGGGGGTTACTCTTCAACTGTCGACGTAGTCTTGGCCTTATTGACAGGACGGAATAATCTTAGAAGTGCAAACAACGGATACTAGCGTAAGCTGTTATCACAGATCATTACTATTGAGTTGTGAGTTCGATTCTCAGAGGGTGCACCCAATCTTTTTTTTAAAAAACTCAAATAAGTTTAGTAAATAAATAAAAACCTTAAAAATATCCATATGCGTCTCACTGTCGAGAACTGATCTGCAGACTGGTCTCTCAGATCAGTACTACGGAATAGTGAGTTTGATTCTCACTGGGTGCACCCAATCTTTTAAAAAAAAACTCAAATAAGTTTAGTAAATAAATAAAAACCTTTAAAAATATCCATGTGTCTCACTGTCGAGAACTGATCTGCAGACTGGTCTCTCAGATCAGTACTACGGAATAGTGAGCTCGATTCTCACTGGATGTGCCATACTTGTTGCCTTTGACCGCAACTCAAGTAGACTTAGTAAGTAATTATGAGGAGATACGCTAAAAGCAGCGATTCACACCTGATCATATACGTTAAGAACCAGTAGACCAACTCAGTACTTAGATAGGTGACCGCTAAGCTACATTAAACCTGTATAAAGTAAAGTTTTACAAATGGTTTTCGGAGACTCGCTGTCGAGTAAGGGCTATCAAACTAAGCTCAAGATTTTTACCATTGATTTATAAGTTCAATCCTTAATGGGTGTCTAATGTTTAAACAAAGATTAGCCGGAGAATTTTTTCCTGTCCCGATACTTATAGAATTTAGCTGACGACGACACAAAATCAAATGAAAGAGACGAAATTAGGCTTGGATAATCGTGTTACGCTAACCTTTCGTGTATTTAATAATGTTAATCCTATTTACCCAACCCCTCCGCTCGGGCAGGATATGAAACAAGGTCAATTTTTAAGCGGAGGTTAACAGGTCTGAATTCAGAGTTTTCCTTCTCCTAGACTAGTTGCGTTACCAAGACTGAAGAACCTAATCTGCCCTACTATTTACCCATAGCTGGAGGGAGAATAATTGGATTCATACCTTCTCCCAAGGGTATTAATGCAATGTGAAATGCTATCAGTCTCGTCTAGGATTTGAACTCGTGTCGCCGTGTCCATTTCCTACGATGATAACCATTACACCACGGGCACCTCCACTTAATTTAATAATGTTAATGCTAATTTTCAAGATTAATAACCGTAACCTTAACTCTTACTTTACGGTCTTATGCGTTTGCCCAACCCCTCCTCACGAGCAGGATGCGACACAAGGTTAATTTTCTAAGCGAAATTTCACGGGTTTTGAATTCAGAGTTTTCCTTCTCCTAGGCCGGTTGCCTAACCAAAATTAAGGAACCCAGTCTGCCCAACAATTTACTCATAGCTGGAGACAGAGTACCTAGATTCATTCGTTTCCCAAGGGTATTAGCGCTATGTGAAATGCAAACAGCTTTGTCTAGGTTTTGAACTCGTGACGCTGCGTCCATTTCCTAAGACGGTAACCATTGTACCACGAGCGCCTCCTCTCTACAGAGATGCAGTTAGTATGTTCAACAGCCACGACTGACTGGGCTGTACACTTTTTGGATGAGCTGATAACAGAAAAATGGTGCATTAGTGAGATACAGATTCTCTAAAACAACACCCCTCAGATTTTGAATACATAATTTTTTCTTCTCCTTAGTTGGTTTCCCTTACCAAGCGAATAGCACAAACTATTCTAGTATTTTGATCATAGCTGATGAAAGAAGAAATGAATTCATACCTTTCCCAAGAGCATCTGCGCGAAGTGATATTGAAACTGCCTCATCCAAGATTTGAACTCAGCTTATCGAATGCATTTCCGTATGACGCTAACCGTTATACCACATGCGCATCCTCTCTTAACATATGCAATATTAAAGTTTTCATGTGTATCACTTGCTCAACAGCGTATGTTCCATTATAGAATTTGACCTTCCATCAAGTAAAACATCGAAAATTACTTTATTATATCTATAGTTCCTACTCTCCCCCAACACAGATACACATACTCACACAAAGGGAAATATATATATATATATATAAGTTTTTTAACCTTTCAATTTTACATTTTCGAATTTTCAATAACTTCCACAGTCGCATTTTTCCGACAAAAAGCGACTAAATTGACATAAAATGTTATGGTGAGCAATATAAACAAAGATGGCAAGGAGTATGAAATCCGAAGTGGCCGCAAGATAACGATTTCGCCATTCACACTAGATTATTATATTTAAAAGAATATTGATCATACTAATAAGTAGAAATATATATATATATATATATATATATATATATATATATATATATATATATATATAAGTAAAGATGGCGACCGTAGTCGAGGGCGACCCGTAGGCTTCCTTTTCAATAGCTACTACATGGAGCTGTAGGTGAGGGCGGTACTCCTTTCCCTGGATTGTGCCACTTTACCCTTAATCTGTACCTTACAATGCTGAGTGTTATCCTATTTACCAACCCCTCCGCTCGGGCAGGATATGACACAAGGTCAGTTTTTAAGCGGAGTTTAACAGGTTTTAATTCAGAGTTTTCCTTCTCCTAGACTAGTTGCCTCACCAAGGCTGAAGAACCTAGTCTGTCTTACTATTTACCCATAGCTGGAGAGAGAATAATTGGATTCATACCTTTCCCAAGGGTATTAGTGCTATGTGAAATGCAATCAGTCTCGTTCAGGATTACAATGCCGAGTGTTAGGCAAAAAAATATCAAGTACCAATTTTAGTTCATCAGTATGACTCGACCTGGGATTCAACCCCGGTCTCCCGGGCTATTTGCGATCTCTCTACCCTCTAGGACACATGGCCGATATATATATATATATATATATATATATATATATATATAACCACGCTTTCTTACGCTCCTTGCATTAGAAGATGCATATGTGTTTCAATATATACAAGACTAAACGCACAGTTAATATGACTAGATTGCAATAAATACACTTATACTGATCAATACGTGCACAGTTTCCAAAATAAGGGGGAGTACTTGCGCCATTTTGGTATGGCTACTGTATATTCTCCTTGGGCTTCAACGCAAATGATTACTCTCATATGCATGCGATCATGCAACGAGTGTCACTACGTCACAAGATGGGTGAAGATCTTGAAAATTTTATAAGAATATCTATTACCCTCTCGTATTTGCATATTATACACAGGTCAAAATAGGGAACCATCTTTCATTGCGCTGCAATATTCTTTTCTGTTGCGAATAGGGTGGGTTGACAATATGAAAATTATTTCAAGATTTTCTTTAAGGTAAAAAAAAGTTCAAAGGAATATTGCCATAAACCCGGGCGTGGAAGTTAGAATATCATGCTTTCTTGTTGTCACTGTTTAAAAAATAGGAAAGTACGTAATATATATACATATAAAAATAGGTTTCGTTGTTTTTTCTAAAAATACATATAAAAATATATATGTGTGTGTGTGTGTGTGTGTGTGTGTGTGTGTGTGTGTGTGTGTGTGTGTGTGTGTGTGTGTGTGCATTAAAAAAATTCCTTACCTGTTCATTGACGTTATTTTTCCCCCGTGGAGCATTCACGGCACTTTTTATCCCCATCGACTCACTATCGATGGTGCCGACTAATTTCGGCACGTGGCTACTGCAGTAAATATCCGGTTCATTGTGCTGGTCCCAGTGGAACGTCCTCAGACTGAGCTGCAGTCCACACACGCGACACCGGAAGCAGCCTCGGTGGAACAAGACCCCAATATCAATCCTTTCCAATGGATAGACTCGTTTACAACAGCGGTAACAAGGGTCCACTTGTAACGAACTGTTCCGGCTGTCCGAGCCCTGGCTATCTGATCCATTGTCGTAAGCCATTCTGGAGTCTTCAAATTGAAGTTGATGTTGTCGATTTGAAGATGCTTGGTAGCTGAAATGTCTGTCTACTAGAGCTGAACACATAGCACATACCAATGATTTTTAAAAACTTTCTTTTTTTTTTTTTTTCTTCTTTATTCCTTTTTATTTTATTTTTCAAACTTTGAGTTTCTGAAATTGAGTGTTTAATGTTGCTTTTTTTGTTGACATTTCAGTATAAAAGTTGATGTTGGCGATTCGAAGGTTGAAATATTTTTCTATAACAGTTGAACGCATAGCACATATTACAGAATTTCGATTTCTCTTTTTCTTTTTCTCTTTCTTTTTCTTTTTTCTTTAAAATTATTAAATTATTTTTAAAGCCTTGTGTTTCGGAGGTGAAAGGTTTAATGTTTCGTTTTCTCGGACGTTTTAACATAAAAGTTGTCGATATTTCTCGATTGGAAGGTTTTTAGTCTTTTAAATTGTTTACTCGGAATTTAAAGATTTTTTTTTCTTTCTTTTAATTTTGATTTTTGTTTCTTTTTTTCTTTTTTGATATTTTCTTTGATTTTTTTTCTTTTTTTTTTTCAACTCTTGTTTTTAATGAGCTGAAGAGTTTAATGTTTCTTCTTAGTGGATGTTTCAACCATAAAGTCTTTCTTTATCTCATTTGTATTAACAAAGTTTTGCTTATCCCAGCACAAGGTCACGTGTTTGTATTATCATTATAGCTGATCAATCCTTCAGTGTTGGAATATTGTTTCATTATAAAGACAGAATGCGACACAGATTACTGTAAATTAAGACACCTTCGGACATCTGGAATTGATAAATTCAATTGTGAATATCGAACCTTACGATTGTGTGACGATATCAAAGATAAGAAAAGACAGAGACGGAAACCTGTATCGTATGTTGTGCTTGAAGAATGGAATCTTAAAGATTCTTCATGAAAACCAACTTAGAATAACAAAACAATCTCGACTTAACAATTTCCCCTCAGAAACGAAAAGGACAGCTCTTTCCTTCATAAGATATACTTAGAAATGACAATGTCAAAGTCATTCGCAGATGCGTGCGTGGGTGGTGGTAATGAGGGTGGATGTGATAGTGGTGGATGAAATGAAAATGGTGGTGGTGGTGGTGGTTGTGGTAGTGGTGGTCGTGGTGGTGGTGTTTATATGCGTGTACGTGTGCGTGTGCATGTGAAAGTCTTTCAGCTTTATATTTAACTCCTACTATGAGGTTTGCATTAAAAATGAGGGGAGGCGCTCCAGAGGAGCAGAGGCGGGGGTGATGTTCAAAAATATGATCCCCTCGGCAATTGTGTAACAGGAAGAGTCTCCCAAACCCATCCCCACCTCGCTATAGAACCACGAGAATTCGAAACAAGAAAGAAAGCAAAGAGCTTACAAGTGCTAAGTGACGAAACTATACAGGTGCTTGCAAACTAAATAGTTATTATTGTTGTTGTTGTTGTCGTCGTTGTTGTTTCTTAATGGAAATTAAAACAATGATTAAGTGCGTTTGGGCACCTCAGGTGATGTAATAGTTAGCAAGCTAGTCAAGCAAATCTTCACGAGTGAGTTCGAGTCTCTTTGGGCACCTCATTCACCTGTGCAAAAACGCTTAGTAAATTACAAGGGTGTGTGTGCGTTTGTGCTATTAAGTAAGTGTATAGGATTGTATTAGCATATTTTGCTTGTGAGTATATTTTTCCAAGTTTGCGTTATCCTGAGTGGGTTTATTTCTATATATGTTTATATGCATGTGTGTTTTATGTGTATACATCTGAGTAAACATACCTGGGCGCTTATATATATATATATATATATATATATATATATATATGCGTATGTATGCTTCAGTGCGTATTCGTGCGTGTGCGCTTATGAGTATGTGAATGTCTATGTGTGTACGATTGTGTAGATTTGAAAATGTGTTTACATGCGTGCGTTCTCGTGTTTACGTGTGCGCTAATGTATTTGCTAGCTACATGTGTATGCTTGTATATGAGTGTGTGGGTTTTTACATGTGTTTATGTGTAGATGTGTATTTGTTGATAGGTGTGTAGACGCGTGTGGTTATGATAATGCATCTGTGTTTGGTATATAAGTATATGTTTTGTGCGTCGGTGTGTGATTTGTGTGTCTACGTGTGATTTGCCTGGTTTCGTGTATTTAGTGTGTCTAGTGCGTTTGTATGTGATTTGTGTGTCTGCGTAAGTTTTATGTATCTGTGTGTTTTTTGTGCATCTCCTGTGCGTTTGTGTGTTTTATATTTGTGCATGTGTGTGTATGGGTGCAAGAATGTGTGCGTGCGGACGTGTGTGTGTGTGTGTTTTATGTGTCTGCGTGTTTTTATGTATCTCTGTGTGTCTCGTGTATCTTGTGTGTTTGCCTGCTTTATGTGTGTGTATGTGTATGTGTGCAAGAGTGTTTGCGTGCGAGTGTGTTCGTATGTGTGTGCGTGTGTGTTTTGTGTTTCTGCGTATGTTTTATATGTCTGTGTGTGTCTCGTGCTTCTTGTGTGTTTACGTGATTTTTGTGTGTATGTGTGCTAGAGTGTGTGCATGCGAGCGTGTGTGTGTGTTTGGTGTGTCTGCATGTGCTTTGTGCGTCTTGTGAGTCTACGAGTGTTTAGTGTATTTGCGTGTTTTATGTGTGTGTGTACGCGCAAGAGTGTGTGCGGGCGAGCGCGCTTGCGTGCGTGCGTGCGTGCGCTTCGTGCGTCTCGTATGTCTTTGTGCGTGTCTTGTGTGTCTACGTGTGTTTAAGTGTGTGTGTGTGTGTGTGTGCCTACTTTGTGTCTTGTGTGTCTTGTGCGCGTGTGTTTTGTTTGTTTGCGTGTGTTTTGTTTGTTTTTTGTTTTGTTTTGTTTTTTGTTTCTGCATGTGTTTTGTGTGTCTGTGGTATCTGTGTATACGTGTGTGTGTGTGTGTGTGTGTGTGTGTGTGTGTGTGTGTGTGTGTGTGTGCACAAGCAATAAAAAATCAAATTGAAATGACCTCTCTACATACGATCCAGTTTATCTTAATCTCGCTTGACCCTAATCGGTTTTATATAAGCAAATTTGAATCTTTTCGTTTGAATTCGTAAACAAAAAAAGGTAATTCAATTTTGAAAAACTTCTCATTTCTCAAATTAACAATGAAACAAAAAATAATAATACTTTCCAAGTCTTAACTTTTCTTTTAAGATACATAACTAGTCATATATATATATATATATATATATATATATATATATTCGATCAGTGCAACTTAACGCGACTGACTGACAACACCGGGTCAGAGTGTTGTGGCGACTACGGAAACTCTGACGTCACAACAA
>OY757929.1:29976509-30087509 GCA_963585895.1 Sepioteuthis lessoniana
TGTGCGTGCACGTGCATGTATATACGTGAATGTGCATGTGTGTGAATATGCATGCATCTAAGAAATTCAACGTGAGTGCGAAAGTAATTTCGACATTTGTCGCTAAGCATGTATTGTATATATAATAATGCTAACACGTTTTATATCCCTTAATATGATGTGTTTTTGTTTTGTTTCCGTTTTTTGTTGTTGTTTTTGTTCATTTGTTTTTTTTGGAGGGTGGGGAGCGTTTAATTTGTTATGTTTTTAGTTGTTCTGATGACATATCGAGAGAAAAAAAAGCTTTGTTTCCCGCTTAAAAATAAAAAATAAAAATGATATCATTATCAAAATCGCTTATTTCGAATATTTTTCTGGTTTTCATTTTTGTTTTTATTGGCTCTCGTCTTTAAATTGATATGTATTTATAAATACATATATGTATATAAAGTATATCTGTCATTTTTTCACCCTGTTTCTTTTTGCTTATTACCCCCTAAAAATGAAAGAAAAAAAAGGGGGGAAAAAAGAAATACTAACCGATCTTTTACTATTTCCTTGTGTAAGTGTACATCTTTCCTCTCTCGGCGTCCGTCTTCGTTATTTCATGTTCATTTTTTACAGTTAATAATATCCGCATCTTTTTCTTTCTGTCTGTCTTTACGCTTTTTTTCTTTTCTTTTCTTTTTTTTTTTTTCTTTTGGTTTTATTTTCTTACTTTTTTTTTATTTTGTAATTATTCATCTTTTTTTTCCTCACTTTCTGACTTTCTATCTTTCTTTCGATACTATAATACTTCGGCAAAAGATGCACCTCCCTCTTCTCTTTCTTTTGCTGGAAATTTTATTATTAATATTAATTTTCCTCTTAGTATTTTTACAGACTCCTTCCTTTCTTCTCGCCTTCGTTAATGATGGGTGTGCGTCGTCACTACCTAGTCCCTTTGCTTCCAATTCTTTATAAGAGACAGTCCTCTTCTCCTGCAAAACCGATTATTGCGACTGAATAAGCTGTCTTTTTAACACTTTCAAAACAGAATAAGGATTATATATATATATATATATATATATATATATATATATATATATATATATATATATATATATATATATATATATATAACGCAACAACAGGCGTAAAAGGAAACAAGCAACTTAAACAGAGAAAGCCAGTAAAGATTTGTTTCTGTTTTGGGGCTTTTTTTTCTAATTTTTCTAATTTGTTTTTGTTTTCGTTTTTTGTTTGTTTGTTTTTTTGTTTGCTTCTTTTTGCGTTTTTTTTTTGTTTTGTTTTGTTTTGGCTTTGGTTTTGTTTTGGCTTTGGTTTTGTTTTTTGTTGTTTTTTGTTTTGTTTTTTTTTTTTTGTTTTTTGGTTTGTATTTTTTTGCTTTTTCTTGCTTTTTTTTTTTTTTTTTTTTTTGGTCTTGCTTTTTTGTTTTAAGTCGCTGGAAAATTATCCAAATAAAATAAGAAGGTTTCAAATCATTGTAAAGTTATCAGAAGCACCAAGTGAGCAATTCTCTCTCTCTCTCTCTCTCTCTCTCTCTCTCTCTCTCTCTCTCTCTCTCTCTCTCTAACAATAAGTAATAATCTACTTGTTTCTCGCTCACCTGCCCTCTGCTGTGTTGTGCCTATTTACTTTAAATGCAATGATAGCGAGCGAGACTACTGGCTTGGTCTACACACAAACACACACACACACACACACACACACACTCACACACACGCACACAAGAACATATACATGGACATAAACGCACATACACAAGTATACACACGCACACCAATGAGACTAGTCAACGACAACGAGCACATTGTGCATAAAACAGTATGAGCATCATTGTCACCGGTGCGATCACTTCACACACGACCAAGGCGGTGACGATGATGAAGAAGAAGAAGTGGGTGGGGTACTTGGAGATACTCTTCATTCTCTCTAGCAGTGGTTGTTGTAGTGGTTGTCGAGACGATGGCAGCATGTGCGTCGAGACTTGAGTGTGTGTCCACCAAAGCAGATGAATTAAGGGAGTTGGACAGTATTAGGAAAAATGCAAATATTACCAGATATGTGTACAATATATAATTCAGATCGTATAACGTCAGTTTTCACACACACAATATGCATGTCTACAGTTTTATTATACATTTATAGATTCGATTAGCACATGGAAAAAGAGTAAAGTTTCGACTTCCACATAATATATATATATATATATATATATATATATATATATATATATATAGAGAGAGAGAGAGAGAGAGAGAGAGAGTGGAGAGGGACAAAATGACAGATACATAGATATAAACACATACTCATACACACATATATACTTATCTATATCTATCTGTATATATGAACACACGCACATACTCACTCACACACACAAACACACACACACACACACACATATATATATAGAGAGAGAGAGAGTGAAGAGAGAGGAGAGAGAGGAAGAGAATGACTGATATGGACACACTCACACGCACACACATCTATCTATCTATCTATCTCTATCTCTCTCTGTATACACACACACACACACACGCACACATATATATATATATATATTATATATATATATATATATATATGTATATATATATATATATATATATATATATATATATATATATATATACAGAATAAAAATTGATGAAATGCAAATGACAAAATTTGCATAAAAATTTTTCCAATATTACGATGGTACAGTTGGTCTAAAATATAAAATATAAAAAATATTCTCATTGAGTTCATTTGATAGTAAAAAAGAATAATATATACATAAGACTATATATATATATATATATATATATATATATATATATATATATATATATATATATATAAATTACAATGGATATGTATATATATATATGCATCATATATATACGTATTATATATATATATATATATAATATGTAATGCCATGTATTAATATAATATGTAATATTATATATATAATATATATAATATCATATATATATTATATATATATTACATATTATATATATAAATATTATATATATTATAATATATATAGTATGTAATATATATTACAATGGATATATATATATATATATATATATATATATATATATATATATATATATATATATATATATATATATGCATTATATATATATATATATATATGTGTGTGTGTGTGTGTGTGTATGTATGTATGTATGTATATATATTCACACATGCACATATAAGTCAACATATATATATGAACTAATATGTTTGAATAAATACTTACATATAAATCTACATGCATGTAAACAACAGGTCTCTGTCTGTCTGTCTCCCTTTCCCCTCCCTCCCTCTCTCTCTCTCTCTCTCTCTATATATATATATATATATATATATATATATGTGTGTGTGTGTGTGTGTGTGTGTGTGTGTGTGTGTGTGTGTTGCTTTCACGCAAACTATAAACTTACATTCAGAAAGGCCCTCAAATAGATTTATATGTCTATAAATTTTTAATATTTGTGTCTAAAAATCTTTTTGTGTCCGTGTGTGCGCAAGCGTGTGCGGGGGAGGCTTAATCGAACTCACAGACATACATAAGAACGAACACACGCACATGCATGTCGAACTTTTTATTCCTCTTGTGCAAGTTAAAAGACTTCATTCATAAACGTCGGTGTTTGTTTTGTAGAGAGAAAAGGGGAAAGTGACGAACAAAGAAACTAAGTAAAAAAAAGGGGGCTGAAGTAAAAGAAGAAGAAGAAGAAGAAGAAGAAGAAGAAGAAGAAGAAGAAGAAGAAGAAGAAGAAGAAGAAGAAGAAGAAATTTGTTGGTAACGAATGAGAGAAAGAAAAGAATGAGAAAAGATATTATAATGTCTGAGAAAATCGAAAGAAGTGAAAGTAGAAGCAGGGGTATTGCTATAACGAAAAAGGAATAAGAGAGAGATATAAAAGGGTAATTTAATATATAAAAAAAAAGTGAAGAATAAAAAGAAAAGAGTGGGGAATGAAGAAAAAGAGAGAGGGTGGAAAGTAGCGAAACTTAATAGACAAAAATAAAAGGGAGAAAAGTATTCGAAACATAAAAGAGAGAGGATAAGTCGGAAGTAACTAAATAAAGAAAAGAGAAGAACAAAGAAAACAGGGTGAGTGATGAAATAAAAAAAAAGATAATGATAGAGAGAGAGGGGGGGGATGCGAGGGGTAATTTAATAAACCAAAGAGAAGAAGACATGATAAAGCGAGTAGTCTAGCGTAAGAGGAAAAGTAAGAGGATAAAAAAAAGTGAGAATAACTTAATAAAGAAAGAGAGAAAGGGAGCTAGGACAATAAGAGGTGCGTTGTAGAGAAAGAGAAAGGGTGGCTTAAAAGGAGAAGAGGATAGAGAGAGGGAAAGAGAGAAGAGGGAGACTGGATGTAGCGTAATAGAGAAAGAGAAGAAGAGAGAGAGAGATATATGAAATGAGTAGTCGAACAAGAAGAGAGAGAGAGTAAGAAAAAGCCGAGAGAGATGGAGTATGACTGAGTGTGTTGGTTAGATGCGTAAGCACGAGAGAAGAAAGCTGCTGCTGATTACCTGTAAACCGTGCCCTTCCTACCTTTTATGCAAATGACTATCCCTTCCCTCTTTCAGAAATCTATAACGTCAGTCAAGTTGTATAAAACCGAATTAAAAGGACTACGAAACTGAATTGAAAGGCAAATTGAGGAAAAATGGAAATACGTTTGTTATTCTAAAAGAAAATATGAAAAATGAGATTGAAAGATGATTTTATCAAAGAAAAAAAAAGTAAAGACGAAGAAAAGCGACACAAGGCGGAAAAAAACGTTATTCCGTTTTCTTATGGTATAAGAGGGTTCCTTTAAGAAGTCTACATCCGGGCACTCAGTTGCATAAATCTGTTGTTGTAATTGTCAATATCTGTATGACAAAAGATGTAACTGAAAGGAGCAGTAGATAGATAGATAGATAGATAGATAGATAGATAGATAGATCATACTTCAAACCAGCTAAATAGGTATGAATAAGATAGATTGTTTGTTTGTTTTTTTGTTTGTTTGTTTGGGTCTTATGGCATATCAACCTTCGTAGGTTATTTATACAAATAAAAAGTTCTGTTTCAGACAATTCAGTTTAGCATAAGTACACAGTTTAATTGTCAAAAACATTACTATTTCAAGCCATTCAGTTTAGTCAAACAGTTCTAATTCAAATAATTTAGTTTAGTATGAGTATAGTTTTTGTCAAAAACAGGTCTATTTCAAACAATTCAGTTTAGAATTAGTGCCTAGTTTAAATATCTAAACAGTTCTATTTCAAGCAGCTCAGTTTTGCATAAGTACGCAGTTTAGTTCAATTTTACCTATAGACTGGACCCTATAAGTGCTACCACTCCGGGCCAGAGTGGACCTGGGAGCGATGGCAATAAAGGGGTACTCCACATTCCCGAAAACTCCAGCATTACTGAAACCTCACCAACAGATTGTTTATTGTCATATCTAGGACACTCGTTGGGGAGGTCTTCCCTTCTGCAGAGGTGCAGTTGGTGTATTCTATAGCCCCAGCCGATAGGGCAGATAGATAGATAGATAATAAGATTGATAGATATCGAAACAAACTTTTATTTTTTTAATTCTAAATCTAAATTAAATCAAAAATTCAAATAGTGATGAGTGCAAAGCTGAGCAAATTATATAATGAAGTGATGATGTGTAGACGTCTAGACAGCTGTTTAGACGAGTCAGTGTCATTTTAAAAAAAGATATAAAACCAGTATATATATATATATTTACCAACCCCTCTGCTCGGGCAAGATATAACACAAGGTCAATTTTTAAGCGGAGTTTAACAGGCTTGAATTCAGAGTTTTCCTTCTCTTAGACTAGTTGCCCTCACCAAGGCTGAAGAACCTAGTTTGCCCTACTATTTACCCATAGCTGGAGGGAGAATAATTAGATTCATACCTTTTCCAAGGGTATTAGTGCTATGTGAAATGCAATCAGTCTCGTCTTTGAAACCAGTATAGATATTTGTGGATCAGCAGTTTTTGGAAGTGCCCGTGATGTAATGGTTATCGTCGCAGGAATTGGACACGGCGACACGAATTCAAATCCTGGACGAGACTGATTGCATTTCATATAGCACTAATACCCTTGGGAAAGGTATGAATCCAATTATTCTCCCTCCAGCTATGGGTAAATAGTAGGGCAGACTGATTTCTTCAGCCATGGTGAGGCAACTAGTCTAGGAGAACGAAAATTCTGAATTCAGACCTGTTAAACTCCACTTAAAAAAAATTGACTTTGTGTCATATCCTGCCCGAGCGGAGGGGTTAGGTAAATATGATCAGCAGTTTTTGGTGAAATACAGAATTGTGCAAGTGTAACATACTTGATACTCATGCGATCTTGCTGTCTACGACATTTTTTTTTTCTGAAACTGAAAATTTATCTTGAGGGTAAAATTTGAGGAGGCGAAGGTTTTCAGGGTGCTTTGGCCAATGGAAAACTCGCAGGAATTAGTGGGTTGAATAGCAAAGCGTCTATTTTGAAGAAAGTGTTTTATCGATTGTTAATTTTGGTCTTTGTAAATACAGTCTTGGTACTTTTTGAACACACCTCGTATATACAGAAAATGAGAAATTTGAAGACAAGAACAGGTTGAAATAACCCAATAGAATGAAAAAGAATGAAAAAACATTATTTATGAAAATTGTTATCTAAGAAAAGTCTATACACATAGACAGATCAGCCCATTTGTTTGGGTCTGTAGAATACACCGACTGCATCTCAACAAAGGGGTAAGATCCCCTTCTCAAACGAGTGTCTTGGATATGACAATAAATAAGCGGAGGGCGACGCTCCAGTGATGCTAGAGATTTGGGGAATGCGGAGTACCCTTCATTGCCATTACTCACAGGTCCACTCTGGCTCGGAGTGTTAGCACTTGACAGGGTCCTATCTATGGGTCAAATAGAACTGTTTGACATTCAAGCTGAGTGTAAACAAATGACTTGTTAGAAATAGAACATTTTTATCATTTAACTGTCGGTATTTACAAAAAATGTTTACAAATCATATATTTAAGATATACGTAAAAATGGGATTTGGCATTACATAACCAACAATGTTTGATAGGCCATAAAACCAAACTAAACCAAATATTTTGCCCATTTGTTTGGGACTGTAGAATACACCGACCGCATCTCTGAAGAGGGGTAAGACCCCCACCTCCAACGAGTGCCCAGGATATGACACTAAACAATCTCATGGTGAGGCTCAAGTAATAGTGGAGCTTTGGGGAAAGCGGAGTTCCCCTTCACTGCCATCGCTCCCAGATGCACTCTAGCCTTGAGTGGGAGCATCTGATAGGGTCCTATCTATGGGTCAAATAGGACTAAACTGTGTACTTATGCAAAACTGAACTGTTTGAAATTGAACTGTTTTTGTATGCTAAGCTGAATTATTTGAAATAGAACTATTATGACTGTTTTGACATTTAAACTGCTAAGCTGAATTGTTTGAAATATAACTGATTATCCGGGCCATTGGTCAAATGAGTAGAGTGTTCGGCAATGGTCTGGGAGACCGGGGTTCAATCCCAAGTCGAGTCATACCAAAGACTAAAAAAGAAACTCAACACTGTAAGGTAAGGATCAAGAGTAAAGTGGAGCAATCCAAGAAATAGAGTAGCACCCTCCTTTACATCTCGGTGTAGTAGTTATTGAAAAGAGAACCTTCGGGTCACTCTGGACTAAGTTCGCCAATTTCTATACATATAAGAATGGATTTGGCATTAATAACCTACAATGGTTGATGTGCCATAAAACCAAAGCAACCATAGAAATATAGATAGATTACAATGACTAGGTTGGTTTCGTTGGTTGATTTTACAAGCATGTCAACTCTTTTGAGATTATTATACGTATGTAAGCAATATTCTTTTAAATGATTTGGTTTGGTTTGTTTGTTATATCAACCTTCGTGGGTTGCCAAAGCCATCCTTGTAGAAGAACATTGGTGGTTTAGTTTAGTTTTATGGCATATCAACCATTGTAGTTTATTTAATACCAAATCCTCAATATATATATATATATATATATATATATATATATATATATATATATATATATATAATAAATATATGATTTGTAAACACATTTTGTTGATAACATTCTTAAACAAGCCAGTGATTTTTGTTTTGTTTTTTTGCACATGGTTAAATCATTTCACGTATTGCTATATAACAGTCACAATCTAACAATCAATCATTTGTTTACACACAGTTTGTTCTATCTGACCCATAGATAGGACCCTATCAGCTGATACCACTCCGAGTCAAAGTGGACCAGGGAGAAATGGTGATGAAGGAGTACTCCATATTCTCCAAATCTCCAAGGCTGGAGCCTTGCCATCAGATGGTTTAATGTCATATCTAGGACAATCGCTGAGGTGTGGTTTTATCCCTCTGCAGAAATGCAGTTGGTGTATTCTACAGACCCGGCCGACTGAGTTGACAGTAGTGCTACTGATCAACCCCTAGCTAGTGGGGGATAAGGGGTTCATACCTTCTTGAAAAGTATTAGTTCGAAAATCAACGTTATACCGCAACTGGAGTTCGAACTCGCTTACTACGATGTCACAGTCCAGGACGTTAGCCACTTCGTCACGGAGACTCCCTCCATGTAATAACTTACCGTTTGATAATCACAAATAGTGATAGCTTCAAGAATCTATTCTTAATACTAATAACTTACACAGTCTTATGATTTCAAGTATTCTTATCTAATACTAATAATTTTCAAACTAATCTATTTGACCCATTGATGAGACCCTAACAAATGCTACTACTGCCGATCAGAGTTGACATGAGAGTATTTCAAACGAGGGAGTGACTCCACATTCTCTAGAACCCCAGAACTGGAACCTCACCATCGGATACAGTTTAGTTTCTTATCCAGAACACACTAAAAATGGTCTGCTAAAATAGCCAGCTAACCATTATTCCAAAAAATGGCTTACAGTTTTTTACTAAGTTTGTCCTTGACACAAGACCGCAAGTCTGAGGCACTCAGTGAGGGTCAAACTCATTATTCAGTTGGAAGTATTAGCAAGACCATCTTGATAATCGTAACCTTTTCTAAGCTTGCCTGGGTTTTAGCAAAAGGTGACAAGCATAGTTCACGCAGAGAGAATCAAACTCACAACGCAGTGGTAATGATCAGCGAAATCAAATTGCTGAGCACCTTTATATTACTTGCTAAACTTATTATAGTTAAACACAGATATGCAATAGCAGGTCACCCGGTGAGGGTCAAATTCACAGCATTAATACGAATTGTGTAGCTTGTTAAACATTAAACGATACCAAGCGATCTCTTTTAAGTAAACCCAACGGCTACACGCCAAAAATTATGCCAGTGTCGCTTTGATTACGTCGACTGCATCCGCTGCTAAGGAGTAAGAAACACCCCTCCCCCGCCGAAAGGAGCGTCTTGAGTAGAACACGAAAGTGCATCTGGTGGTGGGACTCCAGTCCCGGAGATTTGGGGAGAATGGAGTCACTCCTTCGTTGCCATTACTCCCAGGTATTCTCTTACCAAGAGTATTAGTCCTGTTAAGGTCTAATTTATGGGTCAAATAGATCATTTTGATTTCTTTGTTTAAGGACACACCAACGTTCATGGGTTATTCAATGATAAGACCATCATTGTAGGACGAAAATGACACTTTTTAACCTATAACTGAGGGAATAAGAGAGTCCATGCCTTTCCCAAGGGTATTAGTTTAAAAGATATCACGGCTGGAATTCGAACTTGCTTACTCATGATCACAGTCCACCGCTTTAGCGTTTATGCCACGGGGACTCACCGCAGAGCTGATCGCGACAATAAAGTGTTTACATATTTAAAATGATTAAAGATATCTATTTTGCATCGTCTATAATAAAAGATCATAATTATCAAACTGATTTGGGTATGAAATAATCTAAGCATTCACATTACAACCAACCAACCAACCAACCTAAGATGATGGTTGATAGATATGAAGTGTTGCTCCAAGTATGACATTAGACTGCACCTGATGGTGAGGCTCCAGATCTGGAGGTTGGGGAACGTGGAGTACCTCTTCATTGCTATTACTCTCAGGTCTACTTTGACTCAGAGTGATTGCACCTGTAAGCGGTTAGAAATACTAAATCATTTACTCAACTGGAAAACATTTAACTGTGTACAAACGAATGAATAATGTTGAATAGAATTATTAGTGTTGGATAACAATACTTGAAACCATTAAGTGTCCAGGGTTCGAGATTAAGCCGCATCTATTGGTAAGGCTCCAGTCTTGGGGTTTGATGAATGTGGAGTACCCTTTCATCACCATAACTCTCAAGTCCACAGTGGCTCAGAGTAATAGCACCTGTTAACCCCAAACCATCTGTGGATCAAATAGAAATATCTAATTATTTACTAAACTTGACACGATTTAACTGTCTGCAAACAAATGAGATTTGACTCATCTTAAAATGTTATCTACAAACTATTCTTTTTCAAATCATATATATATATATATATATATATATATATATATATATATAAACAAGATTTAGCATCAAATACTCTATAAGAGTTGATATGCCATAAAATATAACCAACCAATCAAATACAAATGTTTAGCCGATAGTTTGATTTTACGTGAGAAAATAGTTGCATGTATTGATGAATAAATATGTTAATTAAGGAACGAGGCAAGGTTTGCAGGCGGTGAGAATGAATGAATTGCTATATTTTGTGAATGAAATATACTTCTATGGTAAACACATGAATGAAGGAGTGCGTGTCATATATGAATGAGAGAAAGAAATGAATGATTTTGCATCTATCGTGTGTGAATCACTCGGCACCCGTCGTCAGTTCCGGGGACGGTAGAATTTTTAAAGTGGAAAACGGAAATAGAGACACCCAGAACCACAACACAAAGTTCATTCTAAAAAATGTCATCGGTTCTGTGGCCATTTTAGACGCAGAAAGAAAGATTCGTTGAGTGTGGGTCTGTCCAGGGGCTAAGGTAGATACGGATTTCCTACAAGTGCAAATTGCGAATATGTTTTTCTTTTATTTGTGTAACCGCATATCAACCAATTTAACGCTGAAATTTGCTACAAATGATTAGCGCATAGTTATATGGTTTCAAGTATTCCCGCCAAATCTAATAATTTTAGCATAGACTTACATACATCCGCTCTATGTGGACACTGGATGCCGTCTAGAAAACCTACCAGGATCGATGGACCATAGGTTGGAGGGAGAGAGAGAGAGAGAGAGAGAGAGAAAGAGAGAGTGAGTCAGGGAACTCCGAGCTGTCAGAGTGATTTGATAATGATGATGATGTCAAAAATTAAAAACAATTCAATCTTGTTTGTTTAAGCATGTTTTTTGAAACCAGAATATTCAACTGTTAAATAAAAAATTGTTTTTTGGGTGTCTTATCTGTTATAAGTTTATTTACAGCTAAATTAAAAAAAAAAAACAAAGTGGCATACTCTAAGTGTGCTAATTGCTAAATTTTTACTTTACAGAAATAACTTCCACATTTTAAACTGTTACTTGTATGATACAAGAGAACTGAGGCAATAGGCAATGGTAGCTCCATCCAGCAAATATAATAATTTTTTTTTGTTTTTGCTTTTTTTCTTAAATTTTTTTTCACATATAATTATATCATGGCTTGGATCGATGCACACCATGCATTTGCTGTTAAAACGTTTTTTAAGACTGATGAATTAATTGCTACAGTGCGAGCTTTACCTGATCTTTTCATTTTACGTCGGAATGATACTGTTCCGGATAGAATTTTCAACCCAAACCAGTATCGATCTTTATCGGGAACAGCAATTAGGAATAATAATTTCTACTCAGAAAGAAGAAAAAGTGAAAATTTGTTACATACTTTAATGATTAAGGTCGTCTCTTTGAAATCGACTCTCAAACACTCGAAGCAAAACTGAAGGAAATAAATATTCAAGAATGTATTGAAATCATCCATACGAAATTATTGCTGGGGTCTGCAAGAATACTGATGAAAATGCTGGAAATTGGTTGAATGATAGATTAGAAGAATTTTGACTGTCGATGGGGAAATCAAGCAAGTTTATCGCAATCAATCCGCACCACACAATTCACAGCCGTAAATAATCCATGCTTAAACATTCAGAGATGGATGTGGATTATTTATTGCCCACAAATAATCCATGTCTTTATCACTGCATTCCCAACAGTTCATAGCGTTAGTGGTATAATGGTTACCGTCAAGGAAATAGATTCGGCGACCTGAATTCAATTCCTGAATGAGGCTGTTTGCATTTCACATAGTGCTAATACCCTTGGGAAAGGCATGAATCCCACTGTTTCCTCTCCGGCTATAGGTCGATTGTAAGACATGCTGGGCTCTTTAACCTTAGTAAGTCTAGGAGAAGACCTTGTGTCGCATCCTGCTCGTGAGTAGGGGTTGGTAAACACACACACATACACACACATACGCGCACAAACATACACACTCTCATACACACACACACACACACACATATATATATATATATATATATCATGGAATATTTGTTTCCTGCAATTTAGGTTGGTTGGTTGGTTTATTGGGTTTTATGGCATATCAACCTTTGTAGGTTATTTAACGCCAAATCCATTTTTATGTAAATAATCTGTTCTATTGAAAACAATTCACTTTAGCCTAAGTACACAGTTTAATTGTCAAAAACATTTCCATTTCAAACTATTCAAGCAGTTGTATGTAACAATTCAGTTAAGTGTAAATACAGTTTTAATGTCGAAAAACACTTCTATTTGAAATAATTCAGTTGAGCATAAGCACGTAGTTTATATGTAAGTACGGTTTAATTGTGAAAGTCATTTCTATTTCAAGCTATTCAGTTTACTCAAACAATTCATTTTAGCATAAGTATGCTGTTAGTTCTATTTAACCCATAGATAGGGCCCTATCAGGTGCTACCACTCCGGGCCAGAGTGGACCTGGGAGCGATGACAATGAAGGAATGCTCCGCATTTCCCAAAGCTCCAGCATTGCTGGAACCTCACCATCAGATTGTTTAGTGTCATATCCAGGACACTCATTGGGGGGGGGGGTCTTACCCCTCTGCAGAGAAGCAGTCGGTGTATTCTACAGCCCCAACCGACTGGGCAATGCAATCTAGACACAATTCAGCAATGTATAGTCTTGACTAGATTCTAGATTCATATTAGAATATATTCTCGGCTTTAATTTTCTTTTTCATTTTTTTTATATATATATATATATAATTTGTCAAATTGACTGATGTGGACTTCTTTTTCTGATTTTGAGCCGTAGTTAAAAATATAAATCATAAAATTTACTATAATCTTTCGCTTTCGAGTCTCATTGGGTGCCACTTTCATATGGCCTTGTGCTACATCTAAGGAAAAACCTTAGTAAATAAGCATAATGTTCTTTTCGCTTTTTATTTCGCTTGTTATTTCTTTATTCAAATTTCCCACCCTTTTACCAATTGTGAATGAATACTAAAATTCTTTTTTTACGATTAATTTGTAGTTGGTGTTGTTTTCTATTTATTTTCTTAGTGTAATGGCATATCAACCTTCTTGAGTTATTTAATGCCTAAACCATTCTTGTTGAAGGGCAGTGGTGGGGAGATAAGGAAGTTTATACTCTACCCAAAAATTAACATAAAAGCACAACTAGAGTTCGAATTCGCTTACTTCGACGTCGTAGTCCAGCACGTTAGCCACTACGCCACGGGGTCTCTTCCAACTGGTATTGATAACATTAAGCAAGGTTGGAAATAAATTATTGTGTGTGCACTGTCGGAGATGAGTGTTCCGTAATCTCTCGAAAGTAATGTAAGAATACTGAGAAAGGTTATTTAGCAAGATGCCATCGGTTTGATCTAAGATAATTCTTATTAAGCACCCAGTCATGATAAAACCTACTACCCTTTGGGAAATTGTCTGGTTTACTAAGCATTGTTCTGTAGTAGGAACTTTTAAATTGTATGTATGACTTTCTGGTTACCAAACTCGACTAGCAAACGTTCACGAGTGAGTTCGAGTCTGGTTGAGTGCCCCATTCAAACGGCTTTGTGCCACATCTAAGCAAAAAGCTTTGTAAATTGCAAACCATTACATACATATGAATTGCCCAGAAACACGGCTACTGTAAAACTTCTAATGAGGATTAAATTTACTCCAACAGACAAGGGGGTGTCCTCGTGGTGTAATGGTTAAAGCGATGGACTGTGGAATCGTAGTACGCGAGTTCGTACTCCAGTCGCGCTATTACGTTCACTTTCGAGCAAATACCCTTGGGAAAGGTATGAACCCCCTTATCCTCCCAGCTATGGATTAAATAGTACCACTACTGTTATTCTAGGAGAATGGCTTTGGCATTAAATAACCTACGAAGAGTTGATATGCCATTAAACAAAGAAACCACAACCACATCCAACAGACAAATGAACTGCGAGATTAGCTTGCTTGATAACTATTGATGAGCGCTGAACTATGGTTCAACAATTTAACAACTCTTGGTCCAATATTGAAACTTGACACTAAGATCCATAAAGTGTACTCCCAGAAAGTGCATCATAGTGATGAAGCACTAAAATAATTGCTCACTGTTGACGTAAAATAATAACCTATTGACGTAAATATCACGAAGGAAAGCGAAAGATTCTCCATATCTAACGGAAGCAAAAGAAGTCAGTGATATTACCAGATGTCTGTATCCATGCTCATTGATACGGTGCTGCCACAGGAGACAGCTATGATTTACAGCAGGGTTGGGTTTTTTCTTCTTTATATATATATATATATATATATATATATATATATATATATTTGTTGTTGTTGTTGTTGTTTTCAGCAAAGAAATCCGTTGTTAAGAAGTCCGTTGACATCGGCGTCATAGAAATGAGTTTAATGCCCACCTCCCCAGCTCACCTCACGTCCCTACGCCTTCCTGTTGTGCGCCATTCAGAGATTATCGTCTTAGATAAAGGTGCCGAGAGTTAATCACCTTTCTTGTATCACCTGGTTAGCCAGTTGCTCAAATAAGGAGACTCGCCGGAACTTCTGTCCACCAGTGCAATGCAATGAATCGAGAGGCTGGATGATTAATAAAAATTGAGTGGGCGCCAACTAAAATTTAGGGGAAAAAAAGGGAAAAAGAGCAGTAAAGAAATAAAGATTAAAGTAGATAGATAGATAGATAGATAGATACTGAAATAAATAAAAGAAAAAGAAAAAGAAATCGAAACTGATATATATATATATATATATATATATATAAACAGACAAAGGAAAAGCCTTAATAGGAGCAAAATATATTTTGCTGTCTTCCCTTCAAGATAATCTCAGCTTGCATATCCATAGGCAATTGGCTTACTTTGGCTAATTCCCACACATAGTCTGTAGTCGATGTTTAAAGCCATTTAAAAAGCCATTATTTCGAAAGATCAATTTCAACGGTAGCACAGTATTCCAACTTAGATGATTGATGCCATACAATCTTACCACCCTTTACGTCATTATACATACACCCAATTGGCTTAGTTTGTGTCTTAGCTAAGTTTAAAAAATTGTTTAGCTCGGGTAACTTTGAAGGATTTATGAAACTGAAACTATCGTTTTATATATATATATATATATATATAAGTAAAGTGGGCGACCTTAGTCGAGAGTGATCCGAAGGCTCCGTTTTCAATAGCAACTACACAGAGATGTAGGAGAGGGCGTTACTCCATTCCTAGGATTGCTATACTTTACCCTTGATCCTCACCTTATAATGCTGAGTGCTATATATATATATTATAAAAAGTAAAGTTGGCGAAGGTCAAGGGCGACCCGAAGGCTCCCTTTTCAATAGCTACTACACCGAGGTGTAGGGGAGGGCGCTAATCCTTTCCCTGGATTGCTCCACTTTACCCTTGATACGTACCTTATATTGCTGAGTGTTAAGCAAGGAGGTATCAAGTAACATTTTTAAAGTCTTTGGTATGACACGACCTGGGACTGAACCCAGGTCTCCCGGACCATTGGTGAACACTTTATCCACTAGGCCAATGAGCTGGTTATATATATATATATATATATATATATATATATAACCAGCTCATTGGCCAAGTGGGTATATATATATATACATACATATATATATATATATATATATATATATATATATGAGGTACATACGATAATTTTCCAGACTTATTTTCGTATGGGCACTCTTATTGAAAGTACACACATAAAACTCTAGTCTTCTTCGGAGTAATCTCCTCTGGCTACAATGCACTTGTTTTACCGTTCCAACAACTTCTGGACGGCCCCATGGATGTTCTCTTGTGTGAGTGTGTCAATGACCTTCGTCACAGCCTCTATCATCTCCTCAGTTGTCTCATAACGACAGCTTCTGAGCTTAGGGAATAACCAAAAGTCACAGGGAGCAAGGTCTGGACTATAGGGAGGCTGAGGAAATTGTCTTCATGCCCATCTTGGTTAAATAGTCTGTGACAAGGATGGAGTTGTGGACTGGTGTATTGTCCTGCTGGAAATGCCGCTGACCTGATTTGAAGAGTGCTAGCCTCTTCCGACGGAATCTCTTCCTGAACACACTTAAAACCTCAACATAGTAGCCCTAACCCTAACGCTAACTCTTTGGCCAATCAACTCTTGTGTATTGACTTCCCTACTTCTCCCACACCTCTCATTATCCCTCACAGACTCCCTGCCTTCCTTGAATCTCTGATGCCACTCAAAAACTGATGCTCGATTCATGTAAGATGGTCTAAAAGCAGTCTGAAGCATTCCATACGTTTCTGTGGCACATTTTCCAAGTTTAAAACACAATTTTATTGCATATCATTATTCTAAAGTGTCCTCACGTCCAGATTGCATTTTTTGAAATTCACTAGCTGTGACAATCAGGCTTTACTAGGGTGTATTCCAATTGCTACTGTAGCTATTCATTTGAATCTGAAATCATAAAAATTGGTCAGTCATCTCATAGGATGTATAGCAATAAGATACTGAATTTTCAAGAGTCTACGCCAATTTTAAATGCCCATACGAAAAAAGTCTGGGAACTTATCGTATCCCCCTCGTATATATATATATATATATATATATATATATATATATATATATATATATATATATATGGGGGTTGTAATCTACTATAACTTTCAAAGACGTTTTCTGGGCGATCATATCAGATCCTCTCAGACACATCAGTGAGAACAGTAAGCAAACATAGTGAGTATGAGCTCTTCAAATATTGTATACTCTCAGTTTCAAGAAATTTATCAAATATACGCGATATTGTCAACTTGTTGGGGTAATGTAGATTTGGGTGGGCTGGGGGAATTAAATTCACGTTTGTAAGATTTATACGTGAAATACGTTCGTCTACGGAAAACATCAAAGCAGATCAAGAAATTGACGCGTGAATAAGGCGATCGTATGATGCAGTCATTTCAATTACAGAACAATATGAGTTCATTATTAATACTGTAACATAAATTTAAGGAGGTGCCCGTGGTGTAATGGTTATCATCGTAGGAAATGGACGCGGCGGCACGAGTTCAAATCCTGGACGAGACTGATTGCATTTCACATAGCACTAATACCCTTGGGAAAGGTATGAATCCAATTATTCTCCCTCCAGCTATGGGTAAATAGTAGGACAGACTGGGTTCTTCAGCCTTGGTGAGGCAACTAGTCTAGGAGAAGGAATACTCTGAATTGAAACCTGTTAAACTCCGCTTAAAAACTGACCTTGTGTCATATCCTGTCTGAGTGGAGGGGTTGGTAAATATGGTAACATAAATTTATGAGCGCATATTTTTGCCTTTTTAGTCTAAGGGATGCCTTCTATATTAAACCGGGACAGTCCGTGTGGCGTCATTACTAACGTTTTGAGCTACGGCATCGTCGTAAGCGAGTTCAAACTCACGTCAAGCTATTGTGTTCACTTTTAGATAAATAACCTTAGAAAGGAATGAACTTCCTTATCCCCCTAGCTATGGGTTCGATCAATGATTCCCAACCGATTCGGGGCCATACCCCACTTTGGTATTTCTAAAAGTCTGATAACTCCCATGACTCACTAAAAAGCAATTCACTTTTGATCCATTGTCGAATTGCTTCCTTATTCTTTTTGGCATAGTAAGCCGAAGGGATTAGCAAGCTCGGCTAGCAAACCTACACGAGTGAGTTCGAGTCTCATTGGGTGCCCCTTTCATATGGCCTTGTGCCACATCTAAGCAAAAAGCTTAGTAGATTTCCATAGTAAGCCGAAGGGGGCAAATCCTACACATGCCCCGCTAAAATATTACCATGCCCCATCGGTGGGGCATGCACTCCAGTTTGGGAATTACTGGGTTTGATTGTATCAATACTGTTCTTCGCAAGGGTGGGCTTTGGCATTAAATAACGCACGAAGGTTGATATGCCATTATAAGACAAAGAAGAAAGTTTACTAAACCTCCAGTGCACTATAACAAAATGAGAACATTAGGCCAAGTAAATCTGTTTATAATTTTATATGAACACGGCGACTAGTGTTCAAATCCACAACAAGGCTGTTTGCATTTCACAAAGAGCTAACACCCTTAGGAAAGATATAAATCCAACTATTTTTACTCCAGCTATGGGTAAATAGTTGGACAGACTGTGCTCCTTAACCAAGGTAAGTCAACCGGCGTAGAAGAAGGAAAACTCTGAATTCAAACTTCCACTTAAAAACTGGCCTTGTGTCGCATCCTGCTCGTGTAGAGGGGTTGGGAGAATATATATAATTTATCAAATGTCCGACCGTTTGTACTGCCAAGGCACAGCTATTTTTTATCGTATTTCAATCAAATCATCAGGAAGTATTTGGGTCATACAGGAAAAGATTTTAAACTATAGTAAAAGATTCGGCTCAGACTGGTTTTTTGGTGGAATATCTGTCTCCCTCTATTTTTGTTTCCCTTGTAGTAAAAAAATGTACATATCTCAATGATTACCCACTCTCTTGGTATATATATATATATATATATATATATATATATATATATATATATATATATATTCTTTATTGAAGTTCATACTGCCCCACTAAGTCTAGAAAATAATCAAATTAAATGTTTATTTGAAATATTTATGAGTTTTCGAGGATATCTGCGATCTCCAAACGAACCTGAAGCCGAGTTCCGTGCGCCACCCACAGTACAAACAAAACATTAACCCTTTGTAAATAAACCATAACAACAAATAAAACATCTTTTAAATACGAATAATTATCCATAATATCAACAAAAGCGATTTTATGTCATTTATTTCAATAATAATGGCCGTCTTAAAACCTTTAATTCTTCATTTCAGAATTTTGGGGAAATGTGCTTAATTATTTTTGATTACTTATGTTTTTAGAAATAATGATAAAATGTGGAAGAAATCAATTTAAATAAAGAAAGAAAAAAAGGGAGAAAACATAATTCAATAAACAGTAAACTCTTGTTTAATGGCGTTCATTCAAACGAAACTACTTAATGACACGCGTTCTAATGTCACATTAAATAAGTTTTCTTGATACCGACTGGTTCTGACCTTAAGCCAGCGTCAGGGAGCGTTTATTTAATTTCAATACGGATTAAGTTAACCGGTTTCCGTACAAACACATTCAAAGTGAACTTTCACGATTATGTAAATCGAACGTTTTTGATAAGATTTCATTCAGTAATTGTTTAAGAATGTCATCAAATTTGAAAATAATTTTCAGATGATTTTTTTATTGATTGATTGATTGATTAATTGATTGATTGATTTTAACGGCACGTCAACCAGTCGATGGTTATTTCATCCCTAGAACTTCGAGAATCGCGTGCCTTGTACGTTCATATTTATATTTTTGTAGTTGTTTAATGGCGTATAAACCATTGAAAGTTATTTAATGCCAAACCTATCATTGTAGAAGAAAGCTTAATCGGCTGAGGTTGTAGAATATACCGACTGCATCTCAGTAGAGAGGTAAGACCTTCCGCCCCAACGAGTTTCCTGGATATGACACTAAACAATCTGATGGTGAGGCTTCAGTAATGCTGGAAATTCATTGCCATCGCTTCCAGGTTAACTCTGGCCTGGAGTGATAGCAACTGATAGGGTCCTATCTATTAGTTAAATAGAACTTAAATACCATTTAACTTTGTTGACTTATGCTAAATTGAATTGTTTGAAATAGAGCTCTTTAACCATTTAACTCTATGTAAACAAATGACTGATGTTTAATTGAACTGTTAGTGATACATAGGAATACTTGAAACTATTTAACTGTGCAAAAGAATTAGTTTAGGTTCGTTCAAAAACGCTATCTTCAAAATGTGTTTATAAATCATATACGAGGTGCATACGATAAGTTTCCAGACTTTTTTCTTATGGGCACTTTTATTGATAGTACACACATGAAACTCTAGTCCCCTTCGAAGTAATCTCCTCCGGCTGCAATGCACTTGTTGTACCGTTCCAACATCTTCTGGAAGGTTCCATGGAAGTCCTCTTGTGTGAGCGTGTCAATGACCTTCGTCACAGCCTCTTTCATCTCGTCAATTGTCTCATAACGACAGACTCTGAGCTTAGGGAATAACCAAAAGTCACAGGGAGCAAGGTCTGGACTATAGGGAGGCTGAGGAACTGTCTTGATGCCCATCTTGGTCAAATAGTCTGTGACAAGGATGGAGTTGTGGACTGGTGCATTGTCCTGTTTGAAATGCCACTGACCTGATTTGAAGAGTGCTGGCCTTTTCCGACAGAATCTCTTCCTGAACTCCCTTAAAACCTCAACATAGTAACCCTAACCCTAACCTTTGGCCAATCAACTCTTGTGTATTGACTTCCCTACTTCTCCCACACCTCTCATTATCCCTCACAGACTCCCTGCCTTCCCTGAATCTCTTATGCCACTCAAAACCTGATGCTCGATTCATGCAAGATGCTCCAAAAGCAGTCTGAAGCATTCCATACGTTTCTGTGGCACTTTTTCCGAGTTTAAAACACAATTTTATTGCATATCGTTCTTCTAAAGTGTCAGATTGCATTTTTGAGATTCCCCAGCTGTGACAATCAGGCTTTAGTAGGGTGTATTCCAATTGCTGCTGTAGCTGTTCATTTGAACCTGAAATCAAAAGAATTGGTCAGTCATCTCATATGATATATAGCAATAATATACTAAATTTTAACGAGTCTACGACAATTTTAAATGCCCACACGAAAAAAGTCTGGAAACCTATCGTATGCCCCTCGTACATTCAATATTAAGAGGATTTAGCATTAAATAACCTACAATGGTTGATATGCCATAAAATCCAATCAAACCAAACCAACCCATAGCTGAGTGGGATAAGGGTACATTTTTTTTTGTCAAGTTGTTTCTTAAGAGGGTTTTTTTTACCCGCCCTATTGAATAAGAATGAGTTTTTAACAGATCTACTAGATCCGGAACAGGTATTATAACAATGGGGAGGTACTTCAAATTCCTCAGATCTCCAGTTTAATGTCAAACCCAGGACACTCCTTTTCTTTGAGGAAATGTCTTAACCCTCAGCAGGGGATACAGTCAGCGTATTCTAAGACCCACTAACAGGGCGTTGCTTTTTTATGTCGATGATGTGCTAAGAGGGAAAATATTTTACATAGAAGTTACTGAGAATTCTTATTTTTTACATATTGTGTGTGTATTGTGTGTTGATTCTTCTTAAATACCTCATCATAGACTAATGCAAAGCCAGCTTAACAGACATTTAATAGTGAGTTTGATCCAACCTGGGTGTCCTAACCTCTTGATAAAACTTTGCTATACTTAGCAACAAACTACATTGACTCTTCATGTAAAAAAAATCCATTATTTAAATACCTACACGCTACGTCCTGTCTTTACCTACCTGTATGCAAGGTGAGTAAGGTTCCTCGCGCCACACACCACATTTCATTCCAATAGTCAGTGACGTCATCACTATACACACACTGCAGTATGACTCATTAAAGAAGCCATTTTTTTTCTCAAAAGAAACAAATGCAATTTGTTTCGGGTTAAGTGAAGCCTATCAATAAACAGAAAGCTGCAAATTATCTGTTTTTAAAGCTAGACGTATCTTCAACAGATCCATGTATCTTAATAATTTCCTCTCTTCAAAATAATTATATCAAAGTGAAATAAGAAAAAAAAAGTAATATTTTTCAATGATAAGAGACAAATGTTAATACACAAAAAACAAGAGAAATATATGGTTTGATCGGATTGTTTTTTGTTGTTTTATGACATATCAACTCTTGTGTGTTATTTAATACCAAGTCGGGGGTGTCCTCGTCGTGTAATGGTTAAAGCGATGGACTGCGGAATCGTAGTACGCGAGTTCGTACTCCAGTCGCGCTATTACGTTCACTTTCGGGCAAATACTCTTGGGAAAAGTATGAACTCCCTTATCCTCCCAGTTATGGGTTAAATAGTACCACTACTGTTCTTCTAGGGGAATAGCTTTGACATTAAATAACCTACAAAGGTTGATATGCCATTAAACAAAGAAACCTAAACCTAAACCTTAATACCAAGTCCTGTTTACACACACACAGGCACGTGTGTGTGTGTGTGTGTGTGTGTGTGTGTGTGTGTGTGTGTGTGTGTGTGTGTGTGTGTGTGTGTGTGTGTGTGTGTAATTTGTAAGCGAATACTATGTAAGTAACATTTTAAACGAGCCAGAACTTATTTGTTTGCACACAGTTATTTCAAGTATTGCTACCATGAATAATCCTAAATGGTTTTGAATATTGTTATCTAATACTAATAACTCTATTCAATATTAATCATTTGTTTGCGCATAGTTAAATTGTTTCAAGTATTCTTGTCCAATACTAATAATATTATTTATTATCAATCATTTCTTTGCATACAGTTCAATGCTCAATACTAATAATTTTATTCAGTATTAATCATTTGTTTGTGCACAGTTAAATGGTTTCAAGTATTGCTGTCTCGACATGTTTGACTCTCACCTATCGCCTTCTAGCATCTTTAAGATAAAATAGGGTTGGGTGTTTGTTTGCCACAAAAGCAATTTAAAAGAATACATACGGTACAATATGGTTGACATGACCAGCCGATTGATCGGATATAATTTTTTAATGATAATATATATATATATATATATATATAGGTTAGGATAGCGTAGCATAGACAACGGAGCTTGGTAATGGTCAGTTGGTAATGGTCACCTATTCGATCATCGAAACAAACACTTTAACCGAAGATTGCAAAGGCGAGAAATTGACTATTACTAAGCTCCGTTAACTATATATATTCGCTATCCTTACTTAAATATATGTTCTGTCACTGATATTGGAACACTCTTTATTTGTATACATAGCAAACTACATATATATATATATATATATATATATATATATATATATATATATATATATATATATATAAACACTATTTCTATGCATAGTTTCCACCGTTGGCTATGCGTATTCACGAGGGATGAACAAGAGCCTGCATGCCGGATCCGTAAACATCTGTACCAGAGGGAGTTACCCAATTTTTTCTCAGCATTGATGACGGCGTCCAAATGACGTCCCTATAGTCCATCTTTCATAGGCCCGATTCGCGCAGATAAGCTGATCGATGCGTTATTCGTTTCCTGAATTGACAGCAATGTTGAACCTGGTTTGTCACTCACAGTTGCCACTGTCGTTGAAATGCGTTATCCATCACCTAACTGCACTCAGAACCACTATTTTCTCGCGCTAATCCCCTTAGGGAAGGTATAAATCTTTCTCTTTTTTCTTTTTTTCTTTAGCTGTGGGTAAAATAGTTGGACAGACTTTGTTCTTTCGACTGCCTAACTATATCCTAGGTGAAAAAAAATAATAAAGAAATGAATGAAACGTCAATTTCAACACAATTAATCCAGTGAGTTTTCAACGAATGCCAGTGTGTGCAATTCTTTCCTCCAGGAGGAATTCAATTACTCATCTCTCCTTTTTAGGAGGCATGAAATGGACTCGGCGACTCGATTTCAAATCCTGGAAGAAGCTGTTTGTATTTCACATAAATATACATTGGAAAAGGTATGAATCCAGCTATGGATAAATGTTAGGGCAACCAGCCTAGAAGAAGGAAAAGCATTGAGCTAGCAACTCCACTGCATTAAAACCTACTTGCAACTGAAACTTGTCATAAGCATAGAGTAACTGCAGCCCTAAAAGGTTCTGCAAGATATAGTTCAATTACAGCTTTCATATCAGACACCATTTCTCCAGTCTGCCACTCAGCTGCTATTTGTAACAAGGAAAACAAATTAGGCATTCCTAAAAGAAAGGTTCAGCCTACTGCCATATAACCAACGTCCATCTGGTTTGGTTGGTTAGGCTTATTTGTCTAACGGCATATAATTTCCTTATGAGTTATTTAAACGTTTAATTGCAGTTATAACCATATTTACCCAACCCCTCCGCTCGGGCAGGATATGACACAAGGTCAATTTTTAAGCGGAGTTTAACTGGTTTCAATTCAGAGTTTTCCTTCTTCAAGACTAGTTGCCTCACCAAGGCTGAAGAACCCAATCTGTCCTACTATTTACCCATAGCTGGAGGGAGAATTATTGGATTCATACCTTTCCCCAAGGGTATTAGTGCTATGTGAAATGGGATCAGTCTCGTCCAGGATTTGAACTCGTGCTACCGTGTCCATTTCCTACGAAGATAGCCATTACACCACGGGCACCTTCTAAATTTCAGTCATAACTATATTTTCAATGTTCCATTGCATTTTATCCTTTTATTTGTGTAAGCATTTCTTTGCACATTTATATATAAACTATTCCAATCAAAACAAATCATTTGCAAGCAATTATGGGGTTCCAAGTTACTACTACAAATAATAATAATAATAATAATAACCTAATCTCGGCCAGAAGACCAGACTTAATATCAATCAACAAAAAAAAAAGAGAACTTGCAAAATAGTCGACTTTGCTGTCCCGGCAGACCACAGAATAAAACTGAAAGAATGTGAAAAGAAGCATAAGTACCTCGACCTTGCTAGGGAATCGAAAAAACTGTGGAACATGCAGGTGACAATTATACCAATTGTAATTGGTGCGTTTGGAATAGTAACTAAAGGATTACTAAAGGGACTGGAGGACTTGGAAGTTGGCGGACGGGTGGAGACTATCCAAACGACAGCATTATTGAGAACGGCCGGAATACTGAGAAGAGTCCTGGAGACTTGATGAGACTTGCTGTCACTCAGACTCCAGTGAAAAACCATCGACTAACGCTGATGTGAAAAGCTCTAATGAGTGAATAATAATAATAATGATAACAAGGGACTGGAGGACTCGGAAATAAGAGGACGAGTGGAGACCATCCAAACTACAGCATTGTTGAGATCAGCCAGAATTCTAAGAAGAGTCCTGGAGACTTGAGGAGACTTGTTGTCACTCACGCTCCTGTGTAAAACCATCACGCTGATATGAAAAACTCTCGAATGAGTAAAAAAAATGATAATAATATTCCTTCATAAGTAATTATAACTTCAAGTAACTATTCTTAATACAAATACTTTGCACAGTTATATGGTATCAAGTATTCCTAATACAATTTTCAAACAGATCTACTTGTTCCATAGATGGGACCCTCATAGGTACTACTACGTTAGATCAAAGTGGATCTGTTTGTAATGTTACTGAAAGGGTACTCAACACTCACCAGAGGCCTTGAACAGGTTTGGTTTATTTATTTCAATGGAATATCAACCTTAGTGGGTTATTTAATGCCAAAGCCATCCTTGACGAAGAACAGCAGTGATACAATTTAACCCATAGCTGAGGAGATAAGGGGGTTCATACCTTTCCAAAGCTTCCTCATCACCGTGCCGCTAGCACAGATATCCTTGACCCTCTCTCGCCACTTCTCCCTGTCGTTCATCACCTCTGGCAGGTCCTCAGGGCTACATCACATATCCTGCTGTATGTATGTTCGAGCTGGTCATCCTGCCCTTGCTCGGCCATATGTGAGGGGTGGGGATGGAGGTACTAGTCCAAAAGTGAACGTGACAGCGCGACTGGAGTTCGAACTCACTTGATGACGAGGCTGCAGTCCAGCATTTTAGTCACTACGCCACAGGGGCTCCTTAACTAGAACTGGAGTCTCATCACTGGGTGCAGTTTAATATATTACCCAGGACACCCAATGTCCATATCTGACTTTGTGTAATATATCACCTTGACCAGCGATGAACCCGGCGGATGTTGTTGACAGATACATCAGGTTGTAGATAAGATCAACAAAATGATTACTGGAAACAAGGAATGCGTGGGTGTAAGTTGTCACCAATGGAGAACAGGAATTGCGTGGGTGTAAACCGTGGCCAATGAAAAACAAGCATTGCGTGTATGTAAGCTGTGATCAAGGAAAAACAACCAATGCGTGGGCGTAAGCCGTGACTAACGGAAAACAAGCATTGCGTATGGGTCACGTGGGAATTTCAAGACTATATAAGGTCTAGAATTTTGGCTGAAGTCAGTTACCGCAGGTAGTTCCGACACTCGACGGTTCCTCGGTGTGCGCGAACTCTTTCCGATTGTTCTCCTGTTCCACATAAACGTCACCGTCGAAGAATAAAAATATAAAACTATGTTTTTATATATAAATGTTCCTCCTTGTTTGTTAAGACCCAGAGGTAGAAGACTACATTTGTAGCACAGCATAATAAGGAGGTATTACTTTCGGGATAACCCTTTTACAAGCGCACCAAGCAGGCTTTTGATCTTCGCTGGAATGTTTTATAGCTGAAAACTTTCTCTATCTGATGTTCTTATTAAGCTCCTTGTATCTGTTGTTGTTTCCGTGGCGATAAATAAGAAGTACTACTTTCGGAGTATTTGCCGGAAATTAATGAAAACCATTCCCTTTGTTCCCTGGGAAGAAAAAAAAAGGAGCCTGTTTTGATTTATTATATTCTATTTACGGACTTGAATCTGGTTTCTATTGAGACGCGTGTTTCATTGTCGGTGTGACATTTCTTACTTTAATACAACGATAAATGAGATACGTAATATAGGCTCAGTTGCGCGTTTACTTAAGAACGCCACATCACCGGTAGTAATCAATCAATTGATCTAAGTGGGATCTCTCCTACTAACCTTCATTGAACCCGGCTGTCACAAAGTCACGAAGACTGAATGATACTTATTAGTCTCATTGATCTAATCAGAAAATTCTAATGAAAAATTTCCAAAGAAGAGATCAATGATAAATCACTTCGTCCAATAACTATCATTGAAGCGTGGAAAACTATAGATTCCGGCTCATGTGCTTAAAACTGTCTCGCAATTGATACTTCTCACAATAGATGTGGAGAAGCTCGTTTATATCAAGTCACCGTTAATCGTCTTAAACTTTGACTTTTTCTCACGAGGGAAAGTCCTTCTGGCGTCGTGGCTAACGTGCTAGATTGTGACATCGTAGTAAGCGAGTTCGAACTCCAGTCACCTCATAACGTTCACTTTCGCACTAATACCCCTGGAAAAATTACAAACTTCCTAATTTCCTTCTTCTAGCTATGAGTCAAATAGCGCCAGTACTGTACAAGAATGGCTTTGGCATTAGATAACCAACGAAGGTTGATATGCTATTAAAATCAGAGACCGAACCAAAACCAATGCTAGCAATAAATTAATTGTTAAAAAAGAATTTAGTCACAATATTAGGTGTAATGGTTATCGTCGTAGGAAATGGACACGGCGACACGAGTTCAAATCCTGGACGAGTCTGATTGCATTTCACATAGCACTAATACCCTTGGGAAAGGTATGAATCCAATTATTCTCCCTCCAGCTATGGGTAAATAGTAGGGCAGACTGGGTTCTTCAGCCTTGGTGAGGCAACTAGTCTAGAAGAAGGAAAGCTCTGAATTGAAACCTGTTAAACTTGTGTCATATCCTGCCCGAGCGGAGGGGTTGGGTAAATATGGTTACAATATTAGTACATTAAAATAAACTAGATTTCACTTCTCTTGATGCCAAAGAAACACTAGTAATTACTCACAGTTGGTGAAAGGGTGAGGAGTTCGAATAAAGAAATAACAAGAGAAATAAAAAGAGAAAAAACATTCGTAAGTTTCATTATTTTGCATTTTCAACTTCAGCTCAAATTCAGATTTCCCAGTCAGCTGGGGCTGTAGAATACACTGATGCACCTCTGCAGAGGGGTAAGACCCCCCCTAACGAGTGTCCTGGATATGACACTAAACAATCTGATGGTGAGGTTCCAGCAGTGCTGGAGCTTTGGGGAATGCGGAGTACCCCTTTATTGCCATTGCTCCCAGGTCCACTCTGGCCCGGAGTGGTAGCACCTGATAAGGGTCCTATCTATGGGTTAAATAGAATTAACAGCATACTTATGCTAAAATGAATTGTTTGAGTAAAACTGAATAGTTTGAAATAGAAATGACTTTTACAATTAAACCGTACTCACATTTAAACTGCGTGCTCATGCTTAACTGAATTATTTCAAATAGAACTGTTTTTCGACATTAAAGTAAGTAAAGTTAGCGACCATAGTCGAGGGTGACCCGAAGGCTCCCTTTTCGATAGCTACTACACCAAGGTGTAGGGGAGGGCGCTACTCCATTCCCAGGATTGCTCCACTTTACCCTTGAACCGTACCTTATAATGCTGAGTGTTAAGCAAGGTGGTATCAAGTTCCATTTTTAAAGTCTTTGGTATGACTCGACCTGGGATTGAACCCAGGTCTCCCGGGCCATTGGCGAACACTCTAACCGCTGGGCCAATACTGTATTTACACTTAACCGAATTGTTACATATAACTGCTTGAATAGTTTGAAATGGAAATGTTTTTGACCATTAAACTGTGTACTTGGGGTGTCCTCGTGGTGTAATGGTTAAAGCGATGAACTGCGGAATCGTAGTACGCGAGTTCGTACTCCAGTCGCGCTATTACGTTCACTTTCGGGCAAATACCCTTGGGAAAGGTATGAACCCCCTTATTCTCCCTCCAGCTATGGGTAAATAGTAGGACGGACTAGGTTCTTCAGCCTTGGTGAGGCAACTAGTCTAGGAGAAGGAAAACTCTGAATTAAAACCTGTTAAACTCCGCTTAAAAATTGACCTTGTGTCATATCCTGCCCGAGCAGAGGGGTTGGTAAATAGTAACTGTGTACTTATGCTAAACTGAATTGTTTTTGATAGAACAGATTATTTACATAAAAATGGATTTGGCGTTAAATAACCTACAAAGGTTGATATGCGATAAAACCCAACAAACCAAACCATCAAATTCAGAAGAGGCAGAAGTCCACCAAAATCAGATAAAAAAATAAGAAAATTAAAACCGATGATGTATTTTGATTTGAATCTTGTCATCAAATAAACTTTGTTGGAATTTTTCCGTTCACTTTCAGATTTATAACCCTTGAGAACGGTATAAGTAAAGTAAGTAAGTTAGCGACCATAGTCGAGGGTGACCCGAAGACTCCCTTTTCGATAGCTACTACACCAAGGTGTAGGGGAGGGCGCTACTCCATTCCCAGGATTGCTCCACTTTACCCTTGAACCGTACCTTATAATGCTGACTGTTAAGCAAGGTGGTATCAAGTACCATTTTTAAAGTCTTTGAACCCAGGTCTCCCGGGCCATTGGCGAACACTCTAACCGCTGGGCCAATGTCCCGGTTTGAGAACGGTATAGCTATTGGTTAAAAAAATAGAACGGTATAGCTATTGGTTAAATTGTACTATTACTCTCCTTTTACAAGAATGGCCTTGGCATTAAATAATCCAGAAAGATTAATATGCCATTAAACAAAGAAACCCAACTTAAACCAAACTAATAGTGAATAGTAAAAATTATAACGAATGCGAGATCAACTACTTACTAAGACTACAACAAATGACTACTACAAAATATATAATTACTAGATAGACTACAAAAATAATAGTGATTGGAAATCAGTGGAAGAATCGAAACCATTTATACTACAGCATTGCTAACATCGGCCAGAATACTGAGAAGAGTCCTGGAACCCTAAGGAGACGTGCTGCCACTCAGAGAGAAGCTGATTTTCTATTAATACCAGCACAAGATAACGCCATAAGGACAAATTAAGTTAAAGCAAAAATTGATAATATGCAACAGAATAGCAAGCGTAGGTTATGTGGAGGGGGAGTTCCCGTGGCGTAATAGCTAAAGTCCTTGACAGCGACCTCGAAATAAGTGAGTTCGAACTGCAGTCGTGCTATTACGTTCACTTTCGGACTAATACCCTAGGAAAAAATACTGTATCCTCTTACCTACCCACAATATAGGTTAAATAGAATCATTGCTGTTCTTCTAGAAGGATGGTTTTGGCATCAAATAACCCACTAAGTTAGATATGCCATTAAATAAAGAAGGAAAAAGAAGAATTATATATGCAGAGAGAGATGAATGATTAATTACATAATAAGCGAATGCAGCAAACCAACACAAAAGGAGTACAAGAGAAGATACGATGGGTTAGGAAAGGTTATTCTCTGGAAACTGAGCAAAAGATTAAAATTTAACCGTACTAACAAATAGTATATGCACAAACCCCGAATTCGTCCTGGAGATTACGACCATAATGTTTCCTGCGATTTTGAGGTACAAGCAAATCCCCTAATCCGATCTGAAGACCAGACCTCGTCCAGATTAACAAAATAAAACGAATTTATCATCTAGTGGATTTTACCGTCCCGGCGAACAACAGAGTAAAAAAAAAGAGAAAGTAAAAAAGATATATAAATATTTCCACCTTACCAAACTAAAAGAAAAACTGTCGAATATGAGGGTGACGGTAATACCAATAGTAATTGGCGCACTTAGAATGGTTCCTAAAGGCTTGAGGAAAATACTGGAAGGATTGGAAATCAGAGGAAGAATCGAGAGCATCCAGACTACAGCATGGCAAGAATACTCGGGGAAGTCCTGGAGACCTGAGGACACTCGCTATCACTCCGACTCCAGTGAAAGACCACAAGCTTACGCTGGTGCGAAAAACTTGTATGGAGCAAAAAAAAAAAAAATAGTAAAAACGTTAATATAAAGTGCCAACAAATTCTCCTACTCTTCCTTCTCCTTCTTTGTCGTCCTTAAAAAAAGAATTTAATATTTACGTTTGTCTGTTTTTTTTAAATTTCATTCTTTTTGAAGATTTTTTCAGACTGTAAATAAATATCGATCTGTCTGTTCATGATCGATAAGAGTTTGATAAAGAAGGAGAATAAATATTAAAGAGAAGAATGTCTTCTCACAGGGGGTGTCCCCGTGGTGTAATGGTTAAATCGTAATCTGCGAAATCGTAGCACGCGAGTTCGAACTCCAGTCGCGCTATTACGTTCACTTTCGGACAAATACCCTTGGGAAAGGTATGAACCCCCTTATCCTCCCAGCTATGGGTTAAATAGCACCATCACTGTTCTTCTAGAAGGATGGCTTTGGCATTAAATAACCAACGAAGGTTGACATGCCATTAAACAAAGAAACCAAACCAAACCTGTCTTTTCACAGTAATAGCCTTGGTATTATTGTCATGTAGTAGTAGTGACAGTAGTAGTATTTGTTGTTGTTGTTGTTGACTACTTTTCATATATGCGTATTCCTTTTGATGAAAAAATTAAAAGGCCGATCAGCTGTATTGCAAATCAGCATTATACTGGTGGAAATCTCGACCCTCTGTCATCTCTCTTTCGGCCCCCGGAGCCTCTCCCCAGGATGTAGTGGCCCTTTTGAGTTGTTGAGTTTTCATTTACTTCCATCAACAAGAAAGAAAGAAAGATGCTGAAAAAAAGAAACGATAAGGAAAGAATTATTTAGAACGTAAAAGAAAGAAAGAAAGAAAGAAGTAATGGTGAGAAAAAATGAATGAATGAATGAATGAATGAATGTTGAATTATAAAGAAGGAAAGAATGATTTAGAACGTAAAAGAAAGAAAGAAAGAAAGAAAGAAAGAAAGAAAGAAGTAATTGTAAGAACAACAGAAAAAAATGAATGAATGAATGAATGTTGAATTATAAAGAAAGAAAGAATGATTTAGAACGTAAAAGAAAGAAAGAAAGAAAGAAGTAATTGTAAGAAAAACAGAAAAAAATGAATGAATGTTGAATTATAAAGAAGGAAAGAATGATTTAGAACGTAAAAGAAAGAAAGAAAGAAAGAAAGAAAGAAAGAAAGAAGTAATTGTAAGAAAAACAGAAAAAAATGAATGAATGAATGAATGTTGAATTATAAAGAAGGAAAGAATGATTTAGAACGTGAAAGAAAGAAAGAAAGAAAGAAAGAAAGAAGTAATTGTAAGAAAAACAGAAAAAAATGAATGAATGAATGAATGAATGAATGAATGAATGTTGAATTATAAAGAAGGAAAGAATGATTTAGTACGTAAAAGAAAGAAAGAAAGAAAGAAGTAATTGTAAGAAAAACAGAAAAAAATGAATGAATGAATGAAAGAATGTTGAATTATAAAGAAGGAAAGAAAGGATAAGAAAAAATAAGAAAAGAATAAGAAATAAAAAAAGAATGAAAAGATACGAAAATAAGAAGCAAGATTAAGAAAGAAAGAAAGAAAGAAAGAAAGAAAGAAAGAAAGAAAGAAAGAAAGAAAGAAAAGCGAGATTTGGATAAAAAAGGAAAAAGAAAGATTAAGAAAGAAAGAACGAAAGAAAGACTAAGAAAACCTATTTAAGAACTAACTTATGTTAATACTGTACCATACTGGGCCCTTTTTTAATGTTTGGAACCCATGCATACATGGGGAAAGCAAGGACAAATTCCCCTGACCCTGTCATTCTATGATCGTTAATAAGCAACGTAGATTTTAAATAAAGAATAAGACTTCGTAGTGATTCAAAATCGCATCTATTTCCCTCCGGAGGCTCATCTTAACGCAACAGTGACCTTACCAATGAGGCCACGGAGGCCACTGGTTGATAATCAATCAAATCTAACGGCAGTTGAATAAAGGTCTGAGAATTGTCCCTGACTAAGCCGAGCTTAGTGTGGCACGAATCCAGAATTATGAGACAGTCAGTAAGAATTGAACTCGATAATAAAGGTCTTTTAGCTAACCATTACACAGCAGGAAGATATTAAACCGAGTTCCCTCACACTAAGGATCAGTAATAGCATTAGTATATCCATGACACACTAACACTGGATAAACAGAAGAAAAGACACGTTTAATTAATACATCACATGCATGCAATTTGTATTGAAAAGAACGCACAAACGTTTCCTAAAAGATAAAAATATGCATATACTGTTTAATGATCAAGTAGCATGTGGAAAGGGTATAAAAATGGGAGAGGTCTTACTTGATAAGGTTGGTTGGTTGGTTGGTTGGGTTCTATGGCATACCAAGCATGGTAGGTTATTTAATGCCAAATCCTCTTTATATATGATTCGTAAAACATTTTGTTCATAATGTTTTTAAATGAACCTGAACTTTTTTTTACACAATCAAATGTTTTCAAGCATATCTATCTAACACGAATAATTCTATTTACTATTAGTCATCTGTTTGCGCACAGTGAAGTGGTTGCAAGTATTACTATTTAACACTAATAGTTCTATTCAACAATTCTTATTTCGTTCGCAGACAGTTAAATCGTTCCAAGTATTGTGATGTATCACTAACAATTCAATTAAACATCAGTCATTTTTTACACACAGTTAAATGATCAAACAACTCTATTTCTAACATATCAGTTTAGCATAAGTAATTTATTTGTATTCAGTTTAGATGTCAAACAGTTCTATTTGATCCATAGATAGGACTCTTTCAGGGGCTACCACTCCAGACCAGAATGGAACTAGGAGCAATGGCAATGAATGGATACACCGCATTCCCCAAAGTTCCAAGATTACTAGAGCCTCACCATCAGATTGTTTTATGTCATCTCCAGGACATTCTTTGGGGAAGTCTTACTCCTCTGCAAAGATGCAGTCGGTGTATTCTACAACCCCGTCCGATTGGGCGATAATGATGAGCAAAACATTCATAGCCATGCTGACTTTACTATTCAATAGGAAAACATAAGACACGTCTCTACAGATGTTTAAAAAGGATGGGGATGGTTTTCTGTGACTGTCATTATTCGTATTTGATAGAACCGTGAAAAAGAACTCTTAAGAAACATCTACACAAAACTGTACACGAGAACGTACAATGAATGCGATTCCTTGACCTCTAAGCATAAAATAACCAAGATAGGCTGACATGCCATTAAAATTAATTAATCAAGTCGGTGGAAATTTATTTGATCAAAATATACTTGAAATGATCAAATCCCGTGATTTTTTCGGGCAAATTCTCTTTCTTCGATGTACAACCAAAGTAGCGTTGTTTATTGGTTTGGTTTGGTTGGGTTTTAGTGCATATCAACCATTGTAGGTTATTTAATGCCAAATCCTCTTTATACATATATATTAAATATATATGATTTGGTTTGGTTGGGTTTTATGGCATATCAACCATTGTAGGTTATTTAATGCCAAATCCTCTTTATACATATATATTAAATATATATGATTTGGTTTGGTTGGGTTTTATGGCATATCAACCATTGTAGGTTATTTAATGCCAAATCCTCTTTATACATATATATTAAATATATATGATTTGGTTTGATTTGGTTTGGTTTTATAGCATATCAACCATTGTAGGTTATTTAATGCCAAATCCTCTTTATACATATATATTAAATATATATGATTTGATTTGATTGGGTCTTATGGCATATCAACCATTGTAGGTTATTTGATGCCAAATCCTCTTTATACATATATATTAAATACTAGCTGTACCCGGCCACGCGTTGCTATGGCTCAGTTTGTTTGAATGGGAAAAAAAGAAAATGCATGTTTCTAATATGTTTAATTTTCCAATACTTGTGGATACACAATATTCTTGGTAGTTCCAGTTTCCGTGTAGATAAAGAGATTTCTGGATTGCCGACTCTGGAACAGGCAACATATAATTGTCTATGTGAGAAGCAATCAGTGTGTAAATATAAGCCACACAATTCTAAAGATTTTCACTATGCTTTGTTGATCGTGATTGCAAATGCCAATCGAATTGGGAATTGCAATGTCTTAAATTGAAATGACATATCTGTTGGAATCATAGGAATTCGCGGAATTAAGGACATCTTCACCTTTGAAAGGCCCTGTCAAAATTTTTGCTTCTCTAATGTTGGTCATTAATTTTTTTTACTGAAAGACGTGTGCCATTACAAAGCTTGGGCTGGTTAATATTTTGCAACATGATAATTGGCACACCATAAAATATTTATTAAACAACAAAATAAATGGGATATCTATAATGAAGAAAAAATTTAAGAATAAGTTTTTAGAATAAAAAGAAATTTACTTACTACTGGACCAACGAAATATGGTTTAAAGTTTATTAACGAAAGAAAACTTTTTAAGGAATGTCTTTCGTTGAAGTTAAACAAAAAAAGAAATATTGAAAAAAGAAAATAAAATATTTAGTAAACAATTCGTTACTACTGAACCTACGAAATATGGTTTAAAGTTTAGTGTCTTATCGATAATAAAACGAAAAAAAATTAGTAAAGAATGTCTTTCATTGAAGTTAAACAGAAAAAGAAACCAACGAAATATGGTTTAAAGTTTAGTGTCTTATCGATAATAATAAAACGAAAGAAAACTTATTAAAGAATGTCTTTCATTGAAGTTAAACAAAAAAAAAAAAGAAACCAACGAAATATAGTTTAAAGTTTAGTGTCTTATCGATAGTAATGAAACGAAAGAAAACATTTCAGGAATGTCTTTCATTGAAGTTAAACAAAAAAAAAATGTTGAAAAAATAAAATAAAATATTTAGTAAAGAATTCGTTACTATTCAACGGACGAAATATGGTTTAAGAAAGAAAACTTTTTAATGAATGTCTTTCGTTGAAGTTAAACAAAAAAAAAGAAATATTGAAAAAAGAAAAGAAAATATTTAGTTACTGAACCAACGAAATATGGTTTAAAGTTTAGTGTCTCTTTTTAAGTTAACCAAAAAAGAAAGAAAAGTGAAAAAAGCAGAAAAAAATTCTCCTGTAAAATTCTTCGAAAACAAAAGTAATGTTTCTTGGAAAACGAGAGTAATGTTTACTTTCATTATTTGCGTTCGGCTTTTCTCGGGAAAAAAACGACTTATTAGAAATATTTTTTTAATTATTGTAATATTTTTGGATATTTAGTAGATAAAAACACGCCCGTATTCGAATAAAATACTCTCATAAAATTTTAAACCAATTAGTGGTATAAAACTGGAGATTATCGGTTAGTAACAAACATTTACATTTTTATTTATATAGATATAGGATTTGGCTTGGTTGGGATTTATGGCATATCAACCGTTGTAGATTATTTAATACCAAATCCTTTTCATATATATACATAAAATATATGATTCCTAAACATATTTTTTAGATAACATTTTTAAACAAAACTGAACTCATTTTTTTCACACAGTTAAATGGTTTCACTGGTTTCTATTGAATACGATTTTTTTTTTTACTATTAATCATTTGTTTGCGCGCAGTTTAATGCTTCCAAGTATCACTATTTATCACAAACAATTCAATTAAGCATCAGTCTTTTGTTTACACACAGTTAAATGATCAAACAGTTCAATTTCTGTTGTGGGAGCCTTACCCATCTCACCATAATGGACTCTTCTCACCGTTATTAGTACTGAGAGATTTCGCTGCCTGAGAGGCAGATCAATATCGGTGTTATCCTAACGGTAAGAGACTTCTTACCTTTTCTATGTAACTCTATCTTTCTTGTGTAATATAATCTGTTATCTAATATCCGTGTTTGCGTTTTCATTAGTGACCCTTTCCGGGGCCACAACAATTTCTAACAATTCAATTTAGCACTAGTCATTTGTTTGCACAGTTCTGTTTGACTCATAGATAGGGCCCTTTCAGGTTCTATCACTCCAAGCCAGAGTAGGCCAGGGAGCAATGGCAATGAAGAGGTACTCCACCTTCCTCAAAGTTTCAACATTACTGAAGCCTCGCCATCAATTATTTAGTGTCATATCCAGGACACTTGTTGGAGGAAGGGATCTTATCCCTCAGTAAAGATGTTGTTGGTATATTCTGCAGCCCCAGCCGACTGTGTCAGTTCTTTATTGGTGTTAGAATGACTGTACCAGGAATAAGGAGTGTTCATCAACAGCAATTCACAACCCACGACTTGCAATCAAATCTTGCAAAAAAGCACTGGTTCTTGTCAGATCGTCGAAATTAAACAGTCATCAGCCTTTTCTGAAGTTAGATGAGTGACCACTTAATAACAGCAAATATTGCAGTTGCAAAGCTTAGTAAATAACAATTCATCAACAACAATTCATAGCCATAGAAATTTCATAACTATTAATAAATACTCAACGATTTATAGCCTTGAAACGTGAAAAATTCTCAGTCAACAATTCATAGCCATAGAAAATTCATTATATATATATATATATATATATAAGTGAGAAAAAATGAATCAGACAAATATGATAAAAAAATAAACGGGAGAAAGATATATACATGCTGCGGATGAAAATTTGTACGCAAAGAAAAAAAATTCATCCACGCCATATATATATATATATATATATATTAAATTTTATATATTTAATGCCATGGAAGTTTGTCTGCGACCTTAGGTTTCATGAAGTTTTACAATGAAAGCTAAGACAAACTTCTATGGCATTAAATATATAAAATCTAATATATATTCATTATTATTATATAACAGCTCTATCACAGATGTTGAGCACTCTCCAAATTATATCGCACTTGCTTCGCCAAAAACCAACAAAGTGAATTATTGACAACCAGCACTGTTACAATGTATATATGCTGATCTCACCCCCAAAATAAACGTTTATCTCATCTGAAGAGGTGAAGATAATATTCTTCGTCGAAATAAATTTATAATGGCACTTTATCTATTGTTAAGTTTTCTTCCAGTAACATAATATATATATATATATATATGTATATATATATATATATATATGTGTGTGTGTGTGTGTGTGTGTGTGTGTGTGTGTGTGTGTGTGTGTGTGTGTTCTGTAAGCAAATACTTTTTAGAGAACTTTATTTTGAAACAAGTTACAAGAACTCATTTGTTTGCGCACTGTTAAATGATTTCAAATATTCCTATCTAATATTAATAATTCTATTTGATATCAATCATTTGCTTGTACACAGTTAAATGCTTTCAAGTACTGCTATATAACATTTGTAATTCTATTGATCAAATATTCCTATCTAATACGAACAATTTGCACACCTGCATAGTTGTAAATAACTAATAATAATAATAATAATAATAATAATAATAATCCTTAGTTAATGATTGAACCATTCTATTTGGCCCGAGAATGGGACCCTAACAGGTACTACCAATCCAAGTCAGAAGAGACGACCAGGGAGTAATAGCAATGATGGGTTTTCTCTACATTCCCAAAAGTTCCAAGACTGGTGCCTCACTATGAGAGACAGTTTAGTGTTATATTCAGAACACTTGTGTATGGTGGGGAGCTCTTACTCTTCTGCAGAGATGTTGGCGTATTCTACAACCCCAGCCGATAAGGAGGAAACCATTTAGCGTCCTGGGTATGGTATTAAATTACATCTGATCGTAAAGCTCCACTCCTGGAGGTTGGTGAATATGGAAGAGCCAAACGTTGCCATTACTCTCATATTCACTCTAACCCAGAGTGATAGTACGTGTTGGAATCGATTTAATCATTTACTATGCGGGAAAGCATTGAACCAAACAAATAATAAGTGTTAAATTGAATAATTAGTATTCGATAGCAATGCTTGAAACTCTTTGACTGGGTACAAACCAATGAATAATTTTAAATAGAATTAGTTGTGTTGGATAGCAATACTTGAAACCTTTAGTGTGCTGGTACGAAATTAAATTGCTTCTGATGGTAAGGCTCCAATCCTGGACTTTCGTGAATGTAGAGTACACCTACATTACCATTACTCTCAGGTCCACTCTGACCCGGAGTGGTTGTACCTGTTGGTGTTCCATCTATGGATAAATAGAACTGTTCAATCTTTTACGCGGAATTGTTATTAATTATTTGAAACCATACTGCTACGTGCAGGTCGCTAGGAGTAGATATGAATACTTGATAAATATAATTACAAATATGAAATTGTAATACTTGAAATCATTCAACTGTAACAAATGAGCTCTAACTCGATTAAAAATAAAGTTGCATATAAACAAATCACTTATAAATCATATATATTTAAATTTATGTATGAATAGGATCTGGAATTAAATATTCGTCAATAATTGATATGCCATTAAGCTAAATAACCATCAAGGGTTGATATACCATTAAACTAAATAACCATCAAGGGTTGATATACCATTAAACTAAATAACAATTAAGGGTTGATATACCATTAAACTAAATAACCATTAAGGGTTGATATACCATTAAACTAAATAACCATTAAGGGTTGATATACCATTAAACTAAATAACCATTAAGGGTTGATATACCATTAAACTAAATAACCATCAAGGGTTGATATACCATTAAACTAAATAACCATCAAGGGTTGATATACCATTAAACTAAATAACCATCAAGGGTTGATATACCATTAAACTAAATAACCATTAAGGGTTGATATACCATTAAACTAAATAACCATCAATGGTTGATATACCATTAAACTAAATAACCATCAATGGTTGATATACCATTAAACTAAATAACCACCAAGGGTTGACATACCATTAAACTAAATAACCATCAATGGTTGATATACCATTAAACTAAATAACCATTAAGGGTTGATATACCAATAAACCAAATTACCTAACTTAAACTAGAAGGATTTATTAAATAACGAAGTTATAATGTTCATATGGTGTCGAGACTGAATAATTGAATTTTTAATTTTGTAAGACGTATAGACAGTTAAACCAAGATTGTGAAATCAAGATTACTCTCTAAACAAGTCGATAATTTTTGACATTGTTTTCTAATTACCACTTTTTTTTGGGGGGGGGAGGTTGGAATTTTGTTTTGTTTTGTTTTGTTTTGTTTTTTAATGTATGAAATAAATAAACGATTGTGGAAACGCAACTTTTCTATATCCATTTCATTTATCTCCATGCGTGTTTTTCTTGCTTCCTAAAGTTAAAATTCATCTTTCGAGTAAGGATGCGGAGGATATTAAAATAAATACGGGGATGCAGCTTCATACAAGGTGACCAAAAAAAAAAAAAAAACAGAATTAGAATTATTTTGCTTTATTTTTATAGAAGTAATATAAAAGTTTATGGGTTCTGGGTTTTTTTTTGGGGGGGGTCACCCTGTACTTTATCAGAACAGGACTACCAGAGATGCTTCGACCAATTAAAAACTCGATGGAATTGGCGTTTTGAATGCCAAGAGGAATATTTTGATTGATTAACTGAATTTAACGGTATGTCAGCCTTTCAAGAGGTTAGGGAATCACGTTTATTATTTGTATTCATTTACATTTATTTTTCAATAGGTTGTTAGTTAGTTCATTAACTAATTAATTTTTGCACACGGCTCTATCGAAATTATGAATCTTTAAACAGGTCTGTTTGACCATAGATAGGAATCAAACTGGTACTACTATTCTGAGTTATCGTGAACCTTAGAGTAATAGCAATGAAGCGGTAATACGCACTCCCTAGATCTCCAAAACTGGAGCCTCATCATCAGATGCAGTTTAGTGCCATACTCAAGACACTCCTTGAGGCGGAGATTTACCCCCTCTGAAGGGGATACAATCCTTGTTTTCTAATTTTGAAGAAAATTTACTTTACTTTCTGTTACGTTTTTATCTATAAAGAAAATATGTAAACAAATCGAAAAGAGACAGAGTCGTAGGTGTACAACAAAACCATTAGATTTGTAAACCACAGGCAGAGACAAACGTCTATAGACCAGCAAAAGAACTGTTTTAAATTTGTGTGCACCAGTTAAATATGTGACTACCATGTGTCATGATGGATTCCAAGTCTGTATTTTCTGCATCACGTGTATCCGTTTTTCCGGTCCCTACCAAATCCCACAATGCACTGTCCACGGGAGGCAACTCCTTTTTTTTTTTAATCTCTCCGGGAGAATAACTATGATATTTTTTCATTAAGTCAGATCACTGACATTTTCATTGTTCATTTCCTGTCTTAGTAAATACACCTTCAGTCTCGATACTTTTTGAACGCACCTCGGATACTGACATTGAAAATTTTGGTAACAGGCTGAAAATGAGACGAAAATAACAGTTGTATGATAATCATTACATTTTGTAGATTATTTCTATTATCGATGATCGGTGGGCCACCATATGCATTAAGTAGGTTTATAAACGGCTATCTTAAGTATTCGGTATTTACGCCGCTGTCTGAGATCACCGAGGCGTGATTAGTGGTCATTTGATGTGAGCTCTGTGTGTGTGTATAAGCACGCTTGGGTGCGTTTTAATACGCGGGCGTTTAGGCTTCCAAGTTTGTGCGTATGCGCATGCACGTGAGTGTATGTACACGTGCGTGCGTGCGTGCGAATTTCTTTGCATAGCTGTGAGTAATCAATATTAATATGATTCGATTTCCGCTTGACCTCTATACTCGCCTAAAGGGTCACTGGGTTGTTGCAAGACTCAGCTTTTTCCCTCTAAAAAGTGTCTTCATCCAGCAGCTTCGTAAAACTGTTTCTAAGAAACAAAGAAGCAATAGCCAAATGGTTAGAACATTGAACAGGAAAACTATTCAGTCACTCAGCTGTACCTTAACAAATAGTTTTGAATTCATACGTTCATGCCTGCCATGAGGAAACGACTTGCTACCACTTTTGGCTGATATTTTTCCAATCACATTGGTAGTACTCTCCCAAGGACATGAGCATTTACGCAAAGGGCTATGCTTTGGATTTCATGTTGTCTAGGACAACCTGGTTTCTTGTTAAGGGATTTATTTGTCCTTTTTTTTATTATAGCCAGTTCTTCAGTGTTATAACTGCCATCTTTATGTTCCTCAGCTTTTTCGGCTCTCTAGCAAGATCCAAGTATTTGTTTATCTTTTAGCTTCATTATTATTTTACTCCTTGAGAGTTTCTCACATCTGCGTTAGTCGATGGTCTTTCACTGGAGTTTGATAGATAACAAGTCTCCTCAGGTCTCCAGGACTCTGCCCAGTATTCTGGTCGATCTCAACAATGCTGGAGTTTGGATTGTCTCCATTCGACCTCTGATTTCCAAGTCCTCTTGTCCTTTTACCTATCCTTTGGTGACTGTGCCAAGTGCACCAACGACAATTGGTATAACCGTTACTTTCATGTTCCACAGTTTTTTTTAATTCCCTAGCGAGGTTGAGGTACTTATCTTTCTTTTCGCTTTCTTTCAAATTTACTTTGTGGTCGACCGGGACAGCAAAGTCTACAATTCATCATGTTCTCTAATTTTTATTTCTTTATTTTTTATTTTTATATTGTTTTATTTATTTATTTATTTATTTATCTCATTATAATAAGGTCTGGTTGTCTGGTTGAGATTAGATGATCCGCTTGTATCTCAAAATCCCAGAGGAGATTGTGTGTCTCATTTTCTAGGACGGACTCTGGGTTGTGCATATACCATTTGTTCATATGGTCAAATTTAAATTTCTTGCACAGTTCCCGGTAGATCACCTTTCTAACCCAGTCGTGTCTAGTCTCATACTCTTTCTATGCTAGTTTGCTGCATTATTATTATTATTATTATTATTACATCACTCCAGGCAAATTTTCCACACCAGCGTTAGCTTGTGGCCTTTTAGTAGAATCTGAGTGACAGTAAGTCTCCTCGGGTCTCTAGAACTCTTCTGAGGATTCTAACCAATTTTAACAATGCAGTTGTCTAAATGGTCTCGATTCTTCCACTTATTTCCAGTTTCTCCAGTCTCTTTTCCAAGCTTTTGGAGGACTGTTCCAAGCACACCAAACACATCTGGTATCACCGTCACCCTCATGTTCAACAGCTTTTTTAATTCTCTGGCAAAGTTCTATTTTTTGTCAATATTTCCACTTTCTTTTATTTTCGTTTGTGGTCCCACATTAATGGCAGAATCCACGAGATGACAAGTTCTTTTTCCCTTGTTAATTAACAACGAGGTCTGGTCTTTTAGCCGGGACTAGGTGATCTGTCTGTCAATCAAAATCCTAGAGAATTTCTCGGGTCCCATTTTTTAGGTGGGATTCTGGTTTGTGCACAAACAATTTGGTAGAATGATCAAATTTTAATCTTTTGCACTGAATCCCCTTTCCTACCCAGACAAGCTTAGTCGTGTCCTTCTTTTGCACTTGCTTATTGTATTTGCTTATCATGTGATTAGTCGTTTCATCTCTGTCATCACGTAACCTTAGCCCACTCGCCTGGGACTGTAGAATACACCGACTGCATCTCTGCAGAGGGGTAATACTCCTTTCCTAACGAGTGTTCTGTATGTGATATTAAACAATCTGATGGTGAGGTTCCAGTAATGCTGGAGCTTTGGGGAATGCGGAGTATCCTTTCATTGCCATTGCTCCTTGGTTCACTCTGACCTAGAGTGGGAGCACCCGATAGGGTTCTATCTCTGAGTCCAATAGAACTGTTTGACATTTAAACTGAGAGCATACAATTGACTTATGCTAAATTGACTTGTTTGAAATAGAACTGCTTGATCAAACAAATGACAGATGCTTAATTGAATTCTTAGTGATATATCACAATTCTTCGAACCATTAACTTTCTTGACTTATGCTAAATTGAATTGTTAGAAATTGAACTGTTTGATCATTTAACTCTATGTATCTACAAAACGTGTTTACAAACCATGTATTTGATATATATGTAAAAACAGGATTTGGCATTAAATAACCAACAATCGTTGAAATGCTATAAAAGTAAACCAAATCACTTGGTAGTCTGTTGTGTATTATCAATTTTCTATCTAATAATGTTAATCCTTATGACATTATTTTGTGCTGCTATTTAAAAGTTTCAGTTTCCTTCTTGGCCCTGACCTGGTTTTCTCTTTTATAATCTCTCCAGTTTGTCGTCTGAAGAATTCAGAAAGCTGTTTTTCTTCCCATTTTTGCTTTCTAGATTTTGTTGCTTTATTGTGTATTCAAATGTTATCATTGCTGTTACTGTGTATGTCTATGTTACCATTGCTGTTACTGAATATTCCTATGTTACCATTGCTGTTGCTATGTTTTCCTATGTTACCAATGTTGTTACTGTGTATTTCTATGTTGTAAATGTTGTTACTGTGTATTTCTATGTTGCAAATGTTGTTACTGTGTATTTTTTGTTCTTAATGCTGTTACAGTGTATGCCTACGGTGCTATTGCTATTACTATGTATTCCTCTGTTACCATTGCTGGCTCCTATAATTATTCTTTCTTTACTCGTTTTTGTGTATTTCTCGAGTCCTTGAATTGATGTATCAATACAGTCCTTGATGCTGGCGAGTCCTCTTCATCCTTCTTTTCTTGACATATAGTCTGTGTCTACCATCTCTTGAGTGTAAAGCCTTGAGTATCATCATCAATTTCCTGGTCCTTTGGTCCATCTGAGTTCCTCCCTTGTATATTTTAATAATGATCCTAAATATCTATCAAAGGGTACTGCCCTAGTGTTTCTTTCTTTAACCAGATTACTCTTTCAGAGTTTGGTTTATGCTGCCGGGACTGATTATTCTTTCACTCCTTGCAAGTTTTTTTACACCAGTGTTAACTGGTGGTATTTCACTGGAGTATTATTATTATACTCTTTTGAGATAACTGATCGTTTCGCACTAGAGTTTTTGAGTGACAGAAAGTCTTCTCAAGTAGCCAGGATTCTTCAGAGTATTCTGACTGATCTTAATCAAATCTGTAGTCTGGATGGTCTCCACTCGTCCTCTTATTTCTAAGTCTTCCAGGCCTTTGTGATTGTTCGAAGTGCACCAATTACACTTGTTATCACGGACAACTTCATGTTCCATAGTTTTTTTTAGTTCTCAAGATCTAGGTATTTCTTTCCCTTTTTTCTTTTTTTTGTCTTTTTTTTTTTTTTTTTTTTTGCTATCACTAGATCTGGTCGTCTGGCCGAGATTAGGTAATCCGTTTATATCTCAAAATCCTTGAGAAGACTGTGTGTCTCATTCTCTAGAACGGATTCCGGGTTGTGCATATATCACGAGTTCGAATGATCAAATTTATTATTATTATTATTATTATTATTATTATTATTATTATTTCACTTCTTCGGCTGGTGGTCTTTCACTGGAGTCTGAAAGACAGCAAGTTTCTTCGGATCTCCAGGACTCTTCTCAGTATTTGAGCCGATCTTAACGATGCTGTGGGCTACATAGTTTCGATTCTTCCTCTGATTTTCAATTCCACCAATCCTTTGACGACTGTTTCTACTACGCCAACTATTCTTATCACTGTCAACGTCACGTTCAACTGATTTCTCAGCTCTTTGGCAAGATTAAAATCTTTGTCTAGATTTTTGCTTTCTTTCATTTTCCATACGTGCTTCGCTGGAACAGCAAAATCCAACAGATGACAAGTTCATTTTGTTGTTGTTGTTGTTGCTGTTTGTTAATTAATGCTAGGCTTGGTATTCTAGCCAAGATTGAGTGATCTGTTTGTATCTCGATGTCTCAGAGAATTTTATGCATCTTATTTTCTAAGACGGATTCTGGTTTGTGTATAAAACATTTGTTACTGGTTATGATTAACTGAATTGGAACAGTATATACCTGTGGTTCAAATAAAGGGTTCTGTTTGATATTCAGTGTGGGCTCTCGAGTTCGATACCAGAAGAAGGCCGAAGGATATATCGGCTGAAACGTCGTGAATATAACAATAAAGAGGAGGTCAATACTCCGAATATTCTATGTAATAACAATTATTCAGCTTCATATCAGAAATTTAGACAAATAATAATATCAGTATTGTCAGATTTTAATCTCAGGTGCAATTCCCAGTGGATCACCTTTTCTACCCTGTCATACAAAGTCTTTATTATTATTATTATTATTTGCTCAAAGGCCCCCTTAGGTGTCTATTAAGCTCGATATTGAGTCTCTTTCTACTTATAGAATTATATTGTAATCAACGGCTAATTAAAAAAAAAATGAAAAAGAAAGTAGTCGATAATTATCATTTGATAATTACTTCCCTTGAGAAACTCTCGTGTTCGATGTGAGTGTGATCGCAGACATCACTCAGTTATTGTTAAGTTTCAAGTTGAAAATTGTTTTATTCTCTAAGAACATATAGAGTTATTGTGATTTCAGTTGCACAATGGTAATATACAAAATCGAATCTTTATAATACATAGTTAAAGAAAATCGAACTACAGGGTTCCAATTTAGTCAAAAAGAGAAAAGATAAGATGGGGTGGGGAGATAATAGGGAAACGAAAGGTTATAGTGAATCGGTGGACAGAAGAGAGAGCAGTATTTGAAGAAACAGCCGTCAAATGAAATAACCGGTGGGTGCAGAGATAGAGGGTCAGATGTTAATGAAGAGGTGATAGAGAGAAAACGAAGGAATAGCAGGGTTACTGGAGAAACCAAGGGTCTGGAGATAAGGAAGAATCGAGTTTTTTTTTTCTTTCTGATGGTTACTGATACGAACGTAATACTTAAATCCACGCACCAGGGAAATTATGTTCACCCTAACACGCACGTTCCAGCACATAAATCCACCATACAGGTTACCCACGTGATTTAGCAAATGTCTCTTTATCGATTAAAATCAAAATCAAATCAGACACAGATCAGTTTCTGGCAGTTACAGGTTCTACGAGCACCTGTCTCTCATTATACTTGTTCAGTAAATGAAAATTACTTCTGTCCGACCCCCACCGTCCAAGATTGAGTTTCGGATTTCGCAGTTAATTGCATTAACAATATATCAAGGGTTAATTGTCTTTCTTCTAGGTTAACAACCACTTAATTAACGAGGTTATAAAAAGAAAAAAAACTACAAACTGTAACTAATCTATTACCTATATATCATTACAATTCTCATAATGTTTTGAATATATGTAACCCATAAAAAACGACAAAATTTTTATTACAGTTTTTTAACGTTCCTACTGGTATTATTATGTTATTGTTATTATTTTAGTCCTTGCGATTTTTTCACACCAGTATTCAATGGAGTCTGAGTGACAACAAGTCTCTTAAGGTTTCCAGGACTCCTCTCTCTATTCTGGCCGATCTCAACAACGCTGTTGTTTGGATGGTCTTGATTCTTCCTATTTTTCTAGTCCCCTTTCCACTACTTTGGGGACCGTTCCAAGTGTAACAACTACAATTGATATCACTGTCTACCGCATGTTCTAAAGCTTTCTTTGTTCTCCGGCAAGATCCTGGGTTTTGTTTCTCTTATCACTTTTTTTATTTCCACTCTTTGGTCGGCTGGAACCTCAAAATCCACTAGACGAAAATCTTTTTTTTTTTTTCTTGTCTGGTCTTCAGGCCGGGATTAGGTGATCCATTTATTATTATCATTATTTTTTCACTCCTTGCAAATTTATCACACTAATTCTAATTGATGGTTTTTCACTAGAGTTTGTATGATAGCAAGTCTTTTCTACTCTCCAGGACTCTTCTCAGTATTCTAGCCAATTTTAATAGTTTTATGGTCTGGATGATATCAATTCTTCTTCGAATCTCAAGTTTCTCCAGTTTCTTCTGTCCTGTTCCAAAGACGATTGATATCACTTTTACCTTTAAGTTCTACAACTTTTTCCACTCTCTAGCAAAGTCAAGGTATTTGCCCAACTTTTCGCCTTCTTTCACTTTTACTCTGTGGTCAACTAACACCGTAACATCTAGTAGGTGACAAGTTCTTTTCTTCTTATTAATTTATTATTCTACTGCTTTGTGAGTCTTTCGCACCAGCGTTAGCTGATGGTGTTTCACTAGAGTTTGAGTTACAGCAAATCTCCTCAAGTCTCCAGGACTCTTCTCAGTATTCTGGTCGATCTTGATAATGCTGCTGTCTGTATGTCTCCACTTTTCTTCTTATTTCTAAGTCTTCCCATCCCTTTATCAGTCCTTTAGGGATTGTTCCAAATGTACCAATTATAATTGGTATCACCGTCACTTTCATGTTTCAGAGTATTTTAGTTCTCTAGCAAGGTCTGGGTATGAATCTCTCTTATCACTTTTTTTTTCATTTTTCTTTGTGGTCTTCCGGGGTGGCAAAGTCCACTGTTTGGCAGGTTCTCTTTTTGGTTGACTCTCACTTGGTCTGGTCGTTTGGTCAAGATTAGATGATTCGTTTATATCTCAAAATCCCAGACAACGACTCATTCTCCAGGACGTTTTCTTGTTTGTGCACATATTACTTGTTCGTGTGGTCAAATTTAAATTTCTTGCACAATTCCCAGTGGATCAGCTTCCCCTATCAATAGTGCCTAGTCTTATTATCTTTTTGTGCTCGTTTGCTGCATTTTCTTATTATACTGTTAATCATTTCGTCTCTATCATCGCATAACCTACAGTTGCTATTTTGTTGGGTTTTATCTATTTTTGCTTTAACATAGTTTGTCCTTATTGGGTTGTTTTGTGTTGCTATTAGAAGAGATTCAGTTTCTCTCTTAAGATTTCTCTTTCTTAGCCATGTCCAAATCTTCTAGTGTCAGATTTCGCTTGTTTGTCTCTTGAAATGTCGATACTGTTATTTTTCTTCCCATTTTTTGTTTTCTAGTTATTGTTATTCTGTTGTTCCTTGTGTTGTTTGTGTCATTTCTGGTTGTTTTTTATGCATTCTTCTAGTCGATGCATCTGTGCTATCTTCAATGCTAGCATCTCTTCTTCCTCCTTCTTTCTTTGACACATATAGTCTGCCAACGTCATCTCTGGGATTATAAGGTCTCATGCATCGTCAATAGTTTACTTGTACTCTGGTCCATTTGTTGAAGTTCATCTCTCGTCCATTTTAAGAATGGTCCCGAGTATCTTATAAGGAGGACAGCACAGGTATTTATCCCTCAATGAGATTTCTGCTTTATAGATTAATTGCGAGTAGTTTTCTCGTTCTCCTGAGATATTCTTTTTTCATTTTTTTTTTTTTTTTTTTTCATCTCCGCTCATTTGATGATGTATGCTTCCAATATTCCCCAGTACTTGTAAGTTTCCTTATCTCCGAGAGTTCTGATTTTTTCTTTGTTTGGTAATTCTAGTCTTTCCGTCATTTGTCGTTTTCCGTTTCTCATTATTAGCATGGCACACTTTTTATGCTGAATCCCATCCCTATATCCTCACTATATATCTTACTTGTCTGTACAAGAATTTCCAGTTCTTTTTCAATTTTGGCAGTTTGATGTCGTCCATGTACATTATGTGATTTGATCTTTTCTTACGGTTTAGTTAGTTTGTATCCGCTTGTCCTAAGTAGGTAATCAAGTGAAGTCATCGCTACTACAAATAATAATGGTGATAGCGCATCTCCCTGGAATATACCTGTCTGGATTCTCACATCACCTAATCTTTTCCCTCCTGCTGTCAATTCCACTCTCCAGTTTTTCATGGTTTCTTGGATAAACTTTATGACTATTATTATTTCTCTTCTTTCGGATTCGTCATACCGGCTTCAACTGGTTGTCTTTCACTGATGTCTTCAGGACTCTCCTGAATATTCTTGTTGATGTTAATATTACTGTACTCTGAATAGTCTCGATACTTTCTCTGATTTCCGATTCCTTCAGTAATTTTCGAAGCCCTTGGGGACGGTTTCAATCGCATCAACTTCAACTGGTATTACGATCAGTCTCATGCTTCACAGTCTTTTAGCTCTCTAGCAAGATCCAGGTGTTTATCTATCTTTTCGCTTTCTTTTATTTTCAGTCAGTGATCCAGTACAACTGCAAAATCCGCTAAATGGAAAGATCTTCATTATTTTACTCTTTTGAAAGTTTTTTTTTCCCGTCAGGGTTAGCAGACGGTTTTTCACAGAAGTCTGAGTAACAGAGTCTCCAGGACTCTTATTATTATTCAGGCCGATCTCGACAATGCTGTAGTTTGGATGCTCTCAACTCGCCCTCTTATTTCCAAGTCCTCCAAACCCTGTACCAAACCTTTAATGACAGAACCGAGCGCACCAATTATAATTGGTATCACCGTCATTTTTATGTTGCATAGTTTTTTCAATCCTCTAGCAAGGTCTAGGTTATTATCTCACTTTTCGCTTTCTTTCAGTTTAATCCTGTGGTCAGCCCGAATGTCAAAGTCCCCTATTCAGCAAGTTATCTTTATCTTGACTATCACTAGGTCTGGTCGTGTGGTCAAGATTAGATAACTCGTCTGTATCTCATAATCCCAGAGAATTTTGTGTGTCTCATTTTATTATCATTATCATTATTTTTATTATTATTTGAGAGTTTTTTCCCACCTGCGTAAGCTAATGGTTTCTCACTAGAGTGTGAGTGACAGCAAGTCTCCTCAACTCTCCAGGACTCATCTCGGTATTCTTGCCGATCTTGATAATGCTGTCGTTTGGATGGTCTCCAAGTCCTCCAGTCCCCGTATCAAACCTTTGGTGACTATACCGAATACACCAATTACAACTGGTATCACCGTCACTTTTCTGTTCTATGTATTTATGTTTTTTGCTGCCTTTTTTGGCTTATAATTTTCCAATCACATTAATAGTACACGCTGAAGGAGATTAGCAGTTCCGCAAAGTGCAATGCTTTGTATGTCATATAGTCTGGGACCGCTAGATATCTTCTTCAGGGGTTTATTTCCCCTATTCTTATTCATAGCCAGGTCACCTACTATTTTTTTACTGTCACGATGGTATTTTTAAGGTGTCACATTTTTTTCAATTTATATTTCCAGGTCTTTGTATTTATTCATCTTATTGGATGCTTTGACTGATATATTTCATCTGTTGGCGGTGACATATCAATTAAAAGGTATATTTTTCCTTTTATAGTCCTTAACTATTGTATCTGGTCAATTGCTCTTTATCTTCCGATCATTTGGTATTGGAAAATCTCAAAGAATAGAACTTTCTTTGGTTTCTGTTATTGGTTCGAGTTGCAGACTTTGGTATTCTATAGTATTTACTTATTTTCCAATGAATTTAATTACCCAGTCGGGTGAGTGTTGGGTATCACCTACCTTTTCAGCATAATGAGCTATTACATCTGCCATATATGGCAGTAGCGGAGATCAGTCTGGGAAAGATAAGCCTACAAGTCAGACCAGAAGAGCCGTTCCTATTGTTGAAGTATATCATTACTCTATCACTAATCCTATGTTCTTATTACTAACACTCTCTCTCTCTCTCTTGTAAATACTCTTTCCTGTAAATATAAGTATTTACCTCACATATCGTGGTTTGTCTTATTATTACTACTACTTGTGTTCACTAACCAGAACACAAAAGTGAGGCTGTAGAATACATCGATTGCACTTCTGCAGAGAGGTAAAAAGTGTCCTGGATATAACACTAAACAATCTGATGGTAAGGCTCCAGTAATCCTGGACCTTTGGCGAATGCGGAGTACCCCTTATTGCCATCGCTCCCAGGTTCACTCTGGCCAGGAGCGGTAGCACCTGATAGGGTCTTATCTATGGGTCAAATAGAACTAGATTGTGTACTTATGCTGAACTGAATTGTAAGAAACAGAACAGTTTTTAACATGTAAACTGCGTACTTATGCTAAACTGAATTGTGTGAAAGAGAACTGTTTTTAAATAGAGCTAAACTGTGTACTAATGCTAAACTGATTTTTTTTACATTTAAATTGACTGTTTTGACATTTAACTGTTTGTAACCAAAAACTATACTCATACTAAACTGAATTGTTTGAAATTTAATTCCGCGTTAAATGGCCAGAAAATGGTTGATACGCCGTAAAACAAAGCAACAAACCAACCAACCAACGTCGAGATATTTATAAAAACAGAATTTGGCATTAAATAACCTACAACGGTTGATATGCCATAAAACCCAACCAACCAACCAATGAATCTAATGTCCTATTTTATCATATCTTTCTTTTTATTCAACTAGTGTTAGAATTGATCAACCGGGCTGTACGTGACCAATTGATTCAGCATTTATTACCATTATAATTACTTTCAATAAAAATAATAATTTAGAACCATACTGCTATGTGAAAATTTTTTATATTAAATAGAAATACTTGATAAACAAAATCACCTATGTTAAATAACAATAGATGAAACCATTTAACTGTGTGCAAACAAATGATTAATTTTAAATAGTATCATTAGTGTTAACTACCCTTGAAACCAGTTTGTAGTTTAAACGGCTGAAGATGAAGCTAGACGGCAATGACACCAGAATGTTGCGAGCAATATTGAACAAGTCCTGGTGGCAACACCCCACAAGGCACCAACTATACGGCCACCTGCCTCCTATCACGAAAACTATACAAGTTAGACGAACCAGACACGCAGGACACTGCTGGAGAAACAAGGACGAACTCATCAATGATGCACTCCTATGAACCCCCACATATGACCAAGCAAAAGCAGGACGACCAGCTTGAACATACATTCAGCAGCTATGTGAGGATACGGGATGTAGTCTTGAAGACCTGCCAGAAGCGATGAATGATAGGGAGAAGTGGCGAGATAGGGTCAGAGATATCCATGCTAGCGGCACGACATGATGATGATGATGATCCTCGAAACAATCTGTAGGCAAACAAAGTATTAATATCAAATAGAATTATTAGTGTTTGATAGGAATATTTGTAACCATTTAACTATGTGCAAACAAATAATTAATACGAAATAATTTTTTAGTGTTATTTAGAAATAATTCAAACCATGTTATAGAGTGGGGCCTAGTATCATAAATTCAGGAGGCATCATTTAATCCTCTTTAGCTGTCGACTGCTCAGTAGAACGAATGTCAAACCCGACTCTGGCCGATTTTCCTGAACCTGCAGAGCCAAACGTTTAATTGGTTTCTAAACTATATCTAACATTGATTTGTACCTTATGACGTCAATTATATGCATTATATCCGTTTCATTATAAAGTGTTTAGCTTCATTTAACATTTCTTCAACAGTATTCATGTTGTATAACGTAACGGTATAATGAAGAAATGAATGGGCATAACACATTCTTTACACAAAAATATAAGTCTCTCATCATAATTATTCAAAATGGTCAAAATTGGCCGCAAGTGTGAGAGAGACAGAGAGACGAAGGACTCGGAGGACTGCAATATTGATCCTTTCTTAACTCACGTTGATTCTATATTCAGGACCCCACTTAGCACTTCTTCTGCTTCTCGACTGAGGGCTCACTTTCCCCACACACACCACTGTGGTTGGTGCCCGCCCAACACGGCTTCTTTCCTGACTTGGTTGTGGTTCCAACTGGTTGACCGTGACTCTGTTCGTGACTGACTGTGGGTACCAGTGTATATATAATTTCATAAAGCGTTACGTGTTCCGGTCGTCAACTCACGTGAGCTGTCCTTCTGTTCACACAGCAGGAACATCCTGTCCCCAAAATCCCTGATTGGTGGCTTTATCAAAGGTCAATATATAACATTCATTAACTATTTTTCTTACTTTTTCTACACCCTCTTCTTCGTCTCTCATGACATTGTAGCTAAAGTGTTGGACTGCAATATTGTTGTAACCGAGTTCGAACTCCAGTCACACTATAGCGTTCACTTTTTTGCAAATCCTTAGGAAAGATTAAAAAGACATATCTCCCCCAACAGCTATGGGCTAAATAAAACCACTACTTTTCTTCTAGAAAAGTGGATTTGGCACTGAATAACCCACGAAGGTTGATATGCCGTTAAACAAAGAAACCCCACCAATCACATTTTTTCCTTTTCTTTTCCATTTTTCTCTTTCTCTATTAATTTCTCTTTTTTTTCTTCTACCATTTTTTACTTCCCTTTTCGATACTCCCTCATTTTCTTCTTCTTCTTCTTCTTCTTCTTCTTCTTCTTCTTCTTCTTCTTCTTCTATCACTTTCTCTTTTTCTCTATTTTCTTCTTCTGCTTTGTCACATCATTTTCTTATTTCTTCTTTTATATTTTTTTCTTTCTTCTATCGTTAAAAGCTCTTTTCGCTTTTCAACTTCTTCACAACGTTTCCCGACAAAAAGAAATGCCTAAAACCCGATTCAATTTTCAATAAATCATGCAATAATGGTCCTGATTTTCCATTTCTTTTTTTCTTTTTCTTTTTTTTTTTTTCTTTTTTTTTTTTTTTTTTTCATATTCCAATGCACTTCATTGATCTGTTAGCTTCAGAAGTCTCTTTTGACGAACTTAACAACAGACACTAATTTCTCCAATAATTACCGTCAAGCTATTTTCCTTCCATTCTTTCCTTCCGTGTTTTCCTTCCTCCCTTTACTTCCATTTATCTATACATCTGTACGTTCTTTTTGTTTCTTACTCCATAAATCCTTTGGCTTTTGCATTTCAGAGAATATCTAAGCGTTTCATTTTTCCTTTTCCTTCCCTCTTCAACGTTTTGTATTATTACGATATCGTCTGCCAACGTTTTTTCAATTTGTTTAGAATTTCTTTTTTACATAAAGTCGGGGGGGGTTTACGTAATTATTTCTTTCTTTTTTACTTTCTTTCTTTTTTCTTTTCTTTTCTTTTCTTTAATATTTCTTTTCTTTAACATTTCGTTTCTTTAATATTTTTTAATACGTTCTTTAATATTTAGTTTCTCCAATCGATTTGATTTTGCCAAAACCTTTTTCTACATTGGTTCACTCGGTATAACTTTATGACTAAGTAATGCCTACACTCCTTCACTGCCAATTTTCACCATTCATGAAAAAAATGCTTAACGCCGAAAGAAAAACGTATTTTTTACGATCTAATGATGCTGTTTTAAAATACAGAAAATATAAAAAGCCAACAAACAATCGACAAAATTATTAAGATTTCATAAATTTTAATGGCCAATTTTGTTCATGTCCACTTAAAGGCTGCCCTTTGTGGACAGTAAGCTTAATGTCGAGTCAACCCCTGTTCGTATAATTTATATCTTAATAAATGGCAAATAAGTAAGAGGAAGAACAATATAAATAGCATTCAATAGTTATCTCCCTTGAGAAATAATCGAAATAAGTGCAAACGAATTCGCCGAGGAAGAGGAAATAAGTAAACGGATTAGCAAATAAATGCATGAACAAATTAATACATAGATAGATAGATGTGAGTGGATTGAATGAGATAGATAGATAGATAGATAGATAGATAGATAGATAGATAGATAGATAGTGTCACGTTGTCTCCCTCCGAGAAAGGAGAGATAAAGAATTCCCCTACCCCTCCGTGTTTGAGTTAGCAGGTCACCCAAAAGAATGACCGTTAAGACATGATAGTAATGTGGGTCAAGCTATCTGTACTCAGTAACCTGACTCGGGTGACATATAGTAGCCCTAACGAATCGCCTGACAGGGGAAGGAAGAAGGTAGAAGCAAAATGATTGGCTAGGACCCTAAAACGGAAGTGGCACCTTCTTTCCGTCTGCGGAAATAGGAAATAAGAAAATCTGTCTTGGATCAGACACCGTCATGACCAGATGGGGTGAAGCGCATGCCAAGAATCCGGGAAAAGAAAGACGGAAATATCTTGGACACGAATGAAAAGGAACCCTACCTTCAAGCCAGACTCCAAAAATAAAATAAATGCCGTCAACCCGAGAATAAAGAAAAAAAAAAGAGAAATAAAAATGCTCTCCAAAGGAAAGTCGTCGTAAAGATAAGTAGACTTTAAAACTGTTCCTCCCTATACCCAATTATATATCCTCTCTCTCTCAAGTTGAAGAAAGACTAAAGACGAAAGAAAATAAAATAAGAAAGACATTTATGTTTCTGTACTATCGGTTTATAATATAGCTGACTCTTTGAAGATGTGTATCTATGTGTAGTAAAAAGACTGATATATTTTAATGTTCCCACGTGCTCGAGTCGTTCTTTGTGTCGTCTGCTACCAAGCTGTTATTTCATGTTTCTTTTTCAGCTTCTATTCGCCTTATGTTATCCGCGCTTAAAATTGTCCAATAAATTCCTTTAAAATTCTTATACGGGAAACCAGAGTTGTCGACTACTATAATTAATATTATTACGTATAAACCTAGAGGTCCATATCTTCCATTGCTCTAGGGGTAGGAAGACCAGTGGCCTTGGTGGGTATGAGAGTAGTGTGAAATTTGGAAACCCCTGCTAATGGCGGACAGTCTAACCATAAATTAATCCCCACATAATATGCCAGTTCCTACATGCCCGAGAATGGACTCTGAACAAGGACTTATTCTACAAGGGATCAAGTGCCAGTCTGCCCCGTCTTCACACGTGCGAAAAATAAAATCCCGTTTTGGGATTCTAGTTAATTTGCCGTCACAATAGATAGATAGATGTGAGTGGATTGAATTAGATAGATAGATAGATAGATAGATAGATAGATAGATAGATAGATAGATAGATAGATAGATAGATAAGACTGTTGATTAAAGTGTATTTTCCGCATACAAACTTTTGGGAAAATACTTTACTAAGTCAGTGGCTTGGAAGACTATAAACACACTCTCTCTCTCTCTCTCTCTCTCTCTCTCTCTCTCTCTCTCTCTCTCTCTCTCTCTCTCTCTCTCTCTCTTCAGATCTAGATAAATAATAGAGCATACTGGTAGTCTTGGTAAAGCAACCAATCTTGGAGAAGGAAAACTCTGAAGTCAAATCAGCTGTCCTCCGATTAAAATTTGATCTTGTGTCACATCCTTTCAGTTGAAGAGAGGTTGGGTATAAACATACAAAATCAGTGTCATTGTTTATGAAAATGTCGATGAATAAAATATTCGGAGTTTTAGATCTGATTGTCATAATGTTATCCATTTGGAAGAAGTGTTTTAAAATATTTGGAGTTCTAGATTTGATTGTGTTGCGGTCTTCAAATAAGACTGGTGGAAGAATAACTCAAACAACGGGTGATAGGTGAACGTTATTGTATTAACAGAAAAGGGAAGTCATACAAAGGAAGTACTAGCCGTTCTCGGCTTGCAGTCTGTCTGTCAAACGTAAGAAACGAGAAGTTCCCCGAGTGAGCTAGCTCGGAGAATATGTTTAGGTTGGACGAGTCCATCTTTGGGGTATGGTAGGATATGTCCCCATAACAGATTGTCATAATGTTATCCATTTGGAAAAGGTGTTTTAAAATATTTGGAGTTTTAAATTTGATTGTCATAATGTTGTCCATTTGGAAAATGTTCCAATTCTGTCAACCATGACTGGGTACAAAGGTTTAAATTATTGTAATTATTCTTTGTTATTCTTGCCAATTGTTGAAATTGAACCTGAAACCTCCGAATGTTCTCACTCTGAAGCACTTCCTCCTTTCACCGATTCTTCATCTAAGATCAAGGGTAAAGGAGGATGGTAATAATAAGCATTCGATGTATTTATGTTTTTGCCGCTTCTTTTCGTCAGCAAGGACGCATAGCACAGTGGATAAAGTTCAATCCCAACTACAGGTAAAAATAACACTACGTACTAGAACTTAACACTTGTACTCGGTCATGGTTAACATAATTGGCACAGTCTACACCAGTGGTTCAAATAAAAGGGTTCAGTTCGAGGTTCTGTGTAAGTTCTCGAGTTCGACGCCTGAAACACCTGAAGAAGGCCGAAGGACATATCGGCCGAAACGTTGCGAGTAAAACAATAAAAATGAGGTCAATTGTTCGAATATTCCAAGGGATAAGAATTATCAAGCTTCATCTTAGAAATTTAAGCAAATAAAATCTCTGAGCATATCCTGTTTAACAGAAGAGGAAGTTTATGATACTTCACAAAATTGTCATTTGTGTAGAGTTCTCTATCACGATATGAACGGCAGGCGAAATACTCTTAACTAAGAAAAAAAAACACCGCTAAGTTTGTTTGTTTTGTTAACTTAGCGTGACGCGGTTCCTTGTCGCAGCTCTGGGATGATCTGCTCTTTCTTCAAAATCCGACTTGTATATATGGAGCTCAAAATCTTCCCCGATTTCTAGATATGGACCACCAAAATTCAAAAACATAAAATTGCTCGATTCTATTCAGTTAGCTCACTACCTCACAAATACCGTAGACATTTAAAAAAAGATTCATCTAAAAAAAACATTTTCATTTTTATCAATTTTCAAAACTTAACCATGCTTCCAATTTATCATCACATACACATATATACATACCCACAACACATATATTCCACGTATGCTTACGCACAGACACCCGCAGATATATCAATCTCTACACATATACATACACACATCTGCATAGATAGGCCTACACTTATATGGATATATTATACTCCGACACCCACCCACAAGGCACCAGAGTATCACATTCGTTAAAATTGGCAGATACAATTTAATTAATCATCAATAAGAGTCAGAAAACACTCGAGACGGAAGGGCAGTAGATTTGGATATGATTGGTGACCCCAAAAAGGAGTCTCTAGAGAAATTTTCAAGAAACTGATCGAAAGTGAAGATGGCAAAAAACCCAAACTTAAAACAAGTAATTCAATTTCAAGCTTTCAGGATTATCTTTCTAAAAAAAAAAAACACTTAAAAAAGTAAAGACGAGATTATTGTGTTATTGACTTGCCTTTCTTCCACAGACGATCTCTGCTGTTGTTCGTTTGATTTGGCTTTACTTTTCTTTGTTTAATGACATATCAACCATAATGGATTAGTTAATTCCTAAAGCCATGCTTATAGAAGAACAGCAGTGATGCTATTTAACCGATAGTCAGATGGCCCAGTCGGATGGGACAGTAGAATACACTGACTGCATCTCTGCAGAGGGGTAAGACTTCCCCAACAAGAGTCCTAAAAATGGCACTAAACAATCTGATGGTGAGGTTCCAGTAATCCTGGAGCTTTGGGGAATGCGGAGTACCTCTTTATTTCCATCGCTCCCAGGTTCACTCTGGCTCAGAGTGGTAGCACCTAACAGGGTCCTATCTATGGGTCAAATAAACTAAACTGTGTACTAATGCTTAACTGAATCGTAAGAAATAGAACTGTTTTTTTAAATTTTACTGTGTACTTATGCTAATCGGCTCATTTGGCCTAATGAGTAGAGTGTTCGCCAATGGTCCGGGAGAGTCATACCAAAGACTCAAAAAATGGTACTTGATGCCTCCTTGCTTAACACTCAGCATTATAAGGTACGGATCAAGGGTAAAGTGAAGCAATCCATGGAAAGGAGTAGCGCCCTCCTCTACACCTCGGTGTAGTAGCTACTGAAAAGGGTTCCTTCGGGTCGCCCTCGACTACAGTCGCCAACTTTACTTACTTTTTACTTTACTTACTAATGCTAAACTGAATTGTGTGAAATAGAATTGTTTTTACTTTTAACTGTGTGTAAACAAAAAACTGTACTTATGCTGAATTGAATTGGTTAAAATAGAACTGTTTATATGTATAAAGATGGATTAGGTATTAACTAACCTACAATGGTCGATATGCCATAAAACCAAGCCCATAGCTGGAGGAATAAGGGGATTCATAATTTTCCCGAGAGTAATAGTCTGAAAGGGAACGTTAGAGAGTGACTGGATTTCGAACTCGATTCCTTCAAGGCCGCTGTCCAGCACTTTTGCCTTTGCGCCACGGGTACTCGGCCTGTTGCTGGTTTGCTTCTACCTGAAAAAAGAGATCCATTGTAATATGCGATTTCAGAGTCGCCTGTCAAATATCTATGATGATGATAATGCTGCTTCTACCGATATAGAAAAGTTCTCTCCGATAATGATGATATGGTGGAATTATCTCCCATGACTTCAAAATAACTTTTACAAACATTGCTAGTAGACGAAACTATGGATTAAAACAGGCATGAGCAACCTTTTACCAGAAGTTGGCCTCATGAAACAGGGCTCATTATTAAGCTGGCTACATGAACAATAGCTCAGCAACAGGCTGGTCACATGAGACATAACTCATCATCAGGCTGGCCACATGAGAATCGCTCAGCATCAGGCTGGCCACATGAGAATCGCTCATCTTCTGGCAAGCCACACAAAAAACATTCAAGGTAATTTTTCGTTGAAGGTACCTCATTTATATTCAGAAGACCGTATGCGTAAGCATCTGCTTTAAAAAAGGAAAAAGTTGATTTAGTTTTTTTCTTTCTTCGGTAAAAAGATCTTTTCTATAAAAAAAATTACAATCTTTGACGGGGCATTCGAAAGCAGTACGAGCCACATGTGACTTATGGGCAACAGTTCACCCATGACTGGTTTAAAAGACATGGCATCAAGACGAATCTTTCTCTTTCCATCCAACATTCAATAAAAGCAAGGATTTGTTCTCGTCCCTCTGGAACATCCGTCGTCAGCGAACCTCGTGGCACACCAAACACTCACACTACGCAATACACACTATTTGACACAAAACATAGTCTTTCACAAATAACTCTGGTTAAAACAAACAAAGGAACTCTAACAAGTATGTGCGGATATGTAACTACTTTTTAGTATTTTTACTCATATACGTACCAGCAAATTGACTTTCTTTTATACACTCATCTTCCCTCTTCTGTATTTTTGTTCCCGTTTTTATATCTTCTTATTCGTTTTAAACATTAGGAGGATCGTTTAACATAACGGTTACCGTCGTAGAAAATGGAATCGGTGACCCGAGTTCAATTCCTAGATACGGCTGTTTCTATTTCACTTTGCACTAATGCCTTTTGGAAAGGCATGAATCAATCTGTCCCCCCCCCCACTAAGTTATGAGCAAATAGTAGGGTAAACTGCATTCTTTATCCTTGATAGGGACAAGAAAAACTGAATTCAAACCTGCTTTATTCTACTAAAAAATTGACACGTCGTGTTTGTATCAGAAGAGTTAACGAGCCGCCGCAGGCATTGGTCTCCATGTCAATGCACACTAAACGGAATATATGTGCTATAATCAAAAAGGCGACATCTCCACACTAGACGGAACCTCTCAGAAACTGATAGGCAAATTTACCTACCTAGGAAGCAGTGTCTCATCAACCGAAAAAGACATCGACACACGGCTAACGAAGGCATGGACAGCTATCGATAGGCTATCGATCATATGGAAATCAGACCTGACTGATAAAATGAAACGCAGTTTCCTCCATGCAGTGGTCGTATCGATACCACTGTATAGATGTACTATTTGGACGCTAACTAAACGGCTCGAGAAGAAGCTAGACGGCAATTACGCAAGAATGTTGTGAGCAATACTGAACAAGTCCTGGCGGCAACACCCCACAAGGCACCAACTATACGGCAACCTACCTCCCATCACGAAAACTATCCGAGTTAGATGAACCAGATATGCAGGACACTGCTGGAGAAGCAGGGACGAGCTCATAAGTGATGTACTCCTATGGACCCCCTCGTATGGCCGGGCAAAAGCAGGACGACCAGCTCGAACATACATTCAGCAGCTATTTGAGGATACAGGATGTAGTCCTGAAGAACTGCCAGAGGCGATGAACGATAGGGAGAAGTAGCGAGAGAGGGTCAGGGATATCCGTGCCTGTGGCACGACATGATGATGATGATGAAAACTTATTAACTTCCAAGACTTGTCATCGCATTTCATTCTTCTACCACCATTCACCACTACAATGGTTCCTCTGCAAATAATGGTAACCTCATCGTTTCCTAATTTCATCGCTTTTCACAAGTGCAATTACAAGACCTCCCAAATATCTAATATCGAATCATCGTAATATAGATTTCCCCCTATCAGCAGGGCTTAGAGGTCTTAGCCCCTTGCAATGGATTTTATGCCCCGGCGGTAATCCGGTCGCAAAATAAGACAATCAAAAAGACTGATCAACTGGAGAAAGATGGCGAACAAAAAACATACCTTCATCTCACAGGATTATTCTAAAAAACCTTTTTAAAAGAATTATTAACAATGGTTCAGTGTTAAAGAAATGTTTCTTGTTGATAGCGTACTAATGTTTGGTTACTTTATTTCAATGGCATATCAACCTCCATGGGTTATTTAATGCTAAAACAATCCTTTTAGAGGAACAGTGGTTCCTTATACCTTACCCACCAATAGCCGGTGGGTAAGGTATAAGGGTTTCGTATCTTTCCCAAGAGTATTAGAACGAAAGTGAATGTAATAGCACGACGGGAGTTCGAACTCGCTTACAACAATTTTGTAGTTCAGCACTTTAGCCATTACACCACAGGGACTCCCTTCATTATCCCAACGCTAAAGAACCCAGCCAGTTCTACCTCATATTTATCCATGACAAGACGGTGGAGAGAATAGATAAGTTCATTGTTGTTGTTGTTGTTGCTTTTCCCACCATAGTCCCCCCACCCTTTCGGTGGGGCTTAGAATACGCTTAATCACAATAAAGTCTATAATATAGGAAAATGCAAAGGGAATCAAGCATTTTTTGTGACAGCCACGCATAAATCTCGATTAGTGTGTGGCCCAAGACTTCATGTCATGACGAATTTGATGGGAAGTCGGATAGATATCCTCCTACCCACTATAAAATGAATTAGTGGTAAGTCGGAAAATATCTCCCCCCCCCCACTTCCCATTATAAAATGACTTGGTTGGAAATCGGATAAATATCCTACCGTTCATTTTAAAATGACTTGGTTGAAAATCAGATGAATTTCCCCCACCCACTATAAAAGGACTTGGTGGTAAGTCGGATGAATATCCTCCCACCTATTATAAAAGGACATGATTATAAGTCGGATAAATATCCTCCCAACTATTATAAAAGGACATGGTTCTAAGTCGGATAAATATCCTCCCACCTATTATAAAAGGACAGGGTTAGAAGTCGGATAAATATCCTCCCACTTATTATAAAAGGACTTCATGGTAAGTCTGATAAATATCCTCCCACCTATTATAAAAGACTTGGTGAAAAGTCGGATAAATATCCTCCCACCTATTATAAAAGGACAGGGTTAGAAGTCGGATAAATATCCTCCCACTTATTATAAAAGGACTTCATGGTAAGTCTGATAAATATCTTCTCACCTATTATAAAAGGACATGGGTATAAGTTGGATAGATATCCTCTCAACTACTACAAAAGGACTTGATGGTAAGTCGGATTAATTTATACCAGTCAACCATTAAAGTTAGTATAGTAAAGTAAGAAAAATGAAGTATTTGAAAAAAAATTAATTTGCATCCAATGGAAACTGCATTTTCTCAAAGTATGTCAGTATTAGTTCTTCCATGGTAACCTGTCATCATCAAGTCGCGCTACGAGCATGGATTTCCCTGACTCTGACTCTCTCTCTCTCTCTCTCTCTCTCTCTCTCTCTCTCTCTCTCTCTCTACCTACCTACCTACCTACCTATCGTCCATCGCTCCCGACAGGTCTCCTAAACTACATCCTGTATCCGCACACAGCTGTTATAGATAAGTTTTAGTTAGTCGGCCAACACTAGCCATGTTAAGACGTCCATAGGAGAACGTCACTTATTAGTTCGTCCAGGCTTTTTCAGCAGTGTCCTGCATGTCTTGTTCATCTTACTTGGATGGTTTTAAAGATAGGAGGTATGTGGCCGTACAGCTTTTGTTTCGTGTGACGTTGCTTCCTTGATTAGTTCAGTATAGATCGTGGCATTCTTGTGCAGTCCTCGTCTACCTTTTTCTATTAATCTACTATACAATATTGACATCATCCCTCTGGTCTAAAACTAAACTTAATGATCGAAGTATATTCGACTGAAAGTTTAATTTTTAATTTTTTAAGCGGCATTACGTTGCCTTGATGAAAATACTTTATCATGGTCTAAAAAGTAATGAGACTGATTTTTTCTGGTTGGCAACCCGATTAAAATTCATCCAATCACAGTTGACCTTGTGAAATTTTTCAAATCGAAGTAGCCTCTCAGAATTCATGTTCAACTGAGTGCTCTTGGATTATTATAAATGTTTTGGGTTGTAATTGTCTTTAATTGGAATCATTTTGAGATGAGGCTTCTTGATCTGAGAATTAATTTTTTATTTATTGCAAACTATTTGTCCTCATCTTAGTAGTTTTTGTGTTGTTTCTTCTTTCACTACGTTTCGGCCAAATTTCACCTCTGGCCTTTGTTTGGTTGTATCTCGAAAATACAACAAGGGAGTCTCCTTAGTGTACTGGTTTTCGTGCAGGGCTGTGATAGCGCAGTGATCAAGTTCGAACTTCAATCGCGCTATTATGTTCCCTTTCGGACTAATACCCTTGGGAAAGGCATTAAGCACCTTTTCCCTCCACCTAGCTGTGGGTTAAATAGTGCCACTACTATTCTTCTACAAGGATGGTTTTGGCATTAAATAACCCACTAAGGTTGATATGCCATTAATATAAAGAAACTGAGACTGCAAATGAAACTTGATTTTCTGTGTTCTACTGTCAAAGTCGCATAAGGTAACAATGTATTTACCAAACGTCTTCGTCACGGGCAGGATGTGACGCAAGGTCAATTTCAAGTGGAGTACTACAGGTTTGAATTCAGAGTTTCCCTTTTCCTAGACTGGTTGCCTAACCAAGGCTAAAAAATCCTGTCTGCTCAACTATTTAGCCATAACTGGTAAGAAATGTAGTTACGGAAACTATTTGAACTCTCATCTTATAGTGCCGAAACTCAATTTCTCAGATTTCATCTCAACAGTTCCTATAATTCACGCTAGTTAATGAAAGTGAAAATAAAAACAGCCCAATACCAAAATTGTAAGATTCAGACGATCTTTTCAAAACAGTCCAATATGGCGTCAACTAATCCATCCTTTCTTGATATTCTGCGTTGCTCATTACATTGAGTTTACTTAAATTTCCTTTTTTTTATTTTTGTTCGCCTTTTAATGACTGAACCGAGCCTACGTTCTTTTCCTGCCAATCAAAAGAAGGCATTATCGAAAAGAAAAAAAAAACGTTTTAAAAATTAACAAATATTTTTTTTTTAAATTATTGCATTACATTGAAAAAAATTAAAAGAAAGAACAAAGCGTTAAAAAGACAAAAAAGTAATTTTCAAAATTAATAACATTCTACCAACCAATATATAAATTATGAGGATTCCGTTTCGACAATATTCTTTGTGCATCTTTGAAAAGCTTTGCACGCAATTAATTTAATGTTTCTTTCTTCCTTCATAAATTTTTAAATTTCGCATTTTGGGTTTTTTCTTAACTTTATTTCATTTATTCTTTCGTGATGTTAAATGGGCTTCGTGAATCGTGCTGATATTTTTTTTATTTATTCATTTATTTTATTTATATTTTCTTTTTCGTTCATTTTTTTTAATTTTTTTTTTCTTTTCTTTTTCTTTATTTTTTTTTCTGGTAATTTTCAAAAATTTGAAAGTCTAACGGCTGTTCAGTCTTCTGTGTCATAAAATGCTCCAATCTTTATCAATATTTTTAGCCTGAAGTTTTTGAAAGAAGACACGGAATTAGAAAGAAATTGTCTTGCTTTTGTTTTTGTCAGTTGAACAAATTTGTTGCGATTTTATTGACTGGAAGATGCTTAACAACAGTCATCATGAGGAGAATTTAGGTATTTGTTTTGTTTTGTTTTTTTGTTATGTTTTTTTTTTTGTTTTTGTTTTTGTTTTTTCTGAGAATTTTATTTTTCGTGTTGAATCGAAGAAAAGATTCTCAGTCAGAGCCCATATGAATAGATATTTTCTAAGTCCGACATTAGACCACAAAAAGACTTAGCTTATTCTTGCAGAAAGTCACTGGCGTAAGACACTCATTGAAGATCGAAGTCACTACACAGTATTAATGTGTTACACTATGACTGGCAACTTTCTATTGATTGATTGTCTGATTGATTGATTTTAATAGAATGTCAACCCGTCTAGGGTTATTTTACGCTAAGAGGTTAGGGAATCGCGTTTATATTATTTATTCTGTAGTTGTTTTTAAAAAGTTTTTTTAACACGGTTCTATCGAAGGTAAATCATTTTAAACAGGTTTATTCAGTCCACAGAAGAGACCTACTACTTGGGGGGGTCCTCGTGGTGTAATGGTTAAAGCGATGGATTACGGAATCGTAGTACGCGAGTTCGTACTCCAGTCGCGCTATTACGTTCACTTTCGGGCAAATACTCTTGGGAAAGGTATGAACCCCCTTATCCTCCTAGCTATGGGTTAAATAGTACCACTACTGTTCTTCTAGGAGAATGACTTTGGCATTAAATAACCTAAAAAGAGTTGATATGCCATTAAAACAAAGAAACCAAACCTACTACTGGTCAGAGTTGACATGGGAGTAATGGCAATGAAGTTGAACTATTGTTAATTACTCTCTAAGAATTTCTTGTAGAAGTCATTGGAAAGGTAGAATAGATGAAGGTATTTTTTGTTCGTCATCTTTCTCCAGTCCACCGATTTTTTCCGACTGCTTTATCCTCTGACCATCCTATCAGAAAGGCCTTGAATAAAAATATAGGGGTCTAACATCTCCTCCACACAAAAAAGGTGCCATGGGTATGACACTAAACTGCATAAGAATCTAGTTCTGGATTTTTGGCGAGTGTGGAATGCCACTCCATTACCATTACTTCCAGATCCACTCTGACCCAAAGTGATAGAAAATGTCAAGTTACCATCTCTAAGTTAAATAGATTTGTTGGAAAATTATCATTATCATCATTATTATTCCTTAGAGAGTTTTTCAGGGGGGTTGAGTAACAGCAAGTCTCCTCAAGTCTCCAGGACTCTTCCCAATATTCGGGCCGATCTTAATAATGCTGTAGTTTGGATGGTCTCCACTTGTTCCATTTCCAAGTCTTTCATTCCCTTAACCAATCCTTTAGGAGATATACCAAGTGCACCAATTACAATTGTTATCACCGTCGCCTTCATGTTCGATAATTGTTTTTAGTTCTCTAGCAATGTCTAGGTACTTATTATCATTATTTACTCCTTTAGAGTTTTTCACATCAGTGTTAGCTGATGGTTTTTCACTGGAGTTTGAGTGACAGCAAGTCTCCTCAAGTCTCCAGGACTCGTCTCAGGATTCTGGCCGTTCTTAGCAATGGTATCGTTTGGATAGTCTCTACCCGTCCGCCAACTTCCAAGTCTTCCAGGCCTTTTAATAATCCTTTAGTTATTGTGCCTAACGCACCAATCACAATTGGCACGATCGTTACTTTCATGTTCCACAGCTTTTTCAATTCTCTAGCAAGGTCGAGGTACTTATCTTTCTTTTCACTTTCCTTCAGATTTATTCTGTGGTCCGCCGAGACAGGAAAGTCGACAATTTTACAAATTCTCTTTTTTTTTTTCTTTTTTTTTTTTTTTTTTTTTTTGCTGATTATTATGAGGTCTGGTCTTCTGGCTGGGATTATGTGATCTGTTTGTATTTTAAAGTCCCATAGGAGTTTATGCATGTCATTTTCTAGGACAGGTGCTGGGTTGTGCATATACCATTTGTTTGTATGGTCGAATTGAAATTTCCTGCACATTTCCCAGTGGATCACCTTGCCAACCCAGTCGTGTCTCGCCTTATACTCCTTCTGTGCTAATTTGCTGCATTCGCTTATCATGTGATTGATCGTTTCGTCTCTGTCACCGCATAGCCTACATTTACTGTTTTGTTGCGTCTTATCTATCCTCGCTTTGATATGATTGGTTCTTATAGCGTTGTCCTGTGCTGCTATTAGGAGGGATTCCGTTTCTTTCTTAAAGTTTCCTTTTCTTAGCCAGGTCCAGGTTTTCTGGTGTGAGATGTTGTTTATTAGACGTTTAAAGCGGCCATAGAGTTGTTTTCCTTCCCATTTTTGTTTCCTAGTTGTTGTCATTCTTTCGTTTATCGTGTTGTCCGTATCGTTTCTGATGGTTGTAATTAGTACTCGTTCGTGTTTTTCTATGTAGTCTTCGAGCCGTTGTATGGATGTGTCAACGATGTCTTCGATGCTGGCAAGTCCTCTTCCTCCCTGTTTCCTAGATGCATATAGTCTGTTAACGTCGTCTCTGGGGTGTAATGCCTTATGCATGGTTATTAGTTTTCTTGTTCTTTGGTCCATTTGTTTAAGTTCCTCTCTGGTCCACTTGAGAAAGGGTCCCGAGTATCTGACTTGGGGCACAGCTCAAGTATTTATTCCTTTGATGAGGTTTCTGCTGGAGAGTTTTGTCTCAAGTAGTTTTCACGTTCTCCTGAGATATTTTTTTCGGATCGTGTCTTTCATTTGCACTTGTTTGATGGTGTCAGCCTCCAAGATTCCCAAGTATTTGTAGGTTTCCTTTTCTTCGAGCGTTCTAATTCTGTCGTGATTTGGCAATTATTTAATTTTCAGTACTATTTTCTGTTTCTTACAAACTGTCACCGAGTTTTTATCCATATAGTCCTTACTTCTTTTTATATAGCACTGGATCTTGTTGTCCAGTTTAAGCTATAAATTTAAAAAAAAAACAAGGATGGAGAAAGGTAGTGATTATATGCATTCTATGTATTTATGTTTGTTGATGCCTCTTTTTGGTGATATCTTTCAGTCACACTGATAGTATTCTCCTAAGGAAAGGAGCAGTTCCACAAGGAGAAATTATTATTTCATTCCTTGAGAGTTTTTCACATCCGTTCTAACTGATGGTTTTCCACGGGGGTTGAGTGACAGAAAGTCTCTTCAGGTCTCCAGGACTCTTCTAAGTATTCTGGCCGATCTTAAAAATAGTGTAATCTGGATGGTCTCTATTTATCCACTTATTTCCAAGTCTTCCAGTCCCTTTACCTGTCCTTCGGGTATTGTTCCAACTATATGCAAACAAACGGTTATTATTAAATAGATATTGTTACTTAGAACCATAATTGTGTATGAGTTATTAACATTCGATAGAAATACTATGTATTGTGCAAACAAATGAATATTACAGTCAAATAAAGAAAGTGAGATGTGATTGCAATGGAAAATATCGTTATGACCATAATCAAATGTAGAAATGAATCAGATTTCGGCATAAAAAATCCAAAAGGGGTTTAAACGATTCATAAAAGGCAAGCAAGTAAAGACAAACACATAAGAAATAAAGACTAAGTCATAAAAAATAAGGACTAACTCATAAGTAAGGACTAATTCAGAAGTAAGGACTAACACCCAAGGTAACACTAACTCAGAAGAAGAAAGGACTAATTCAGATGTAAGGAATAACTTATAAGGTTGGACTAACTCTATAGTAAGGACTTACTCAGAAGAAGTAAGGACTAATTCAGGTGTAAGGAATAACTTATAAGGTTGGACTAACTCTATAGTAAGGACTTACTCAGAAGAAGTAAGGACTCAAAAGTAAGGACTTACTCAGATGTGAGATCGAACTCATAACTAAGCATATTTACCAACAGGTCTGAATACAGAGTTTTCCTTCTCCTAGTCTAGTTGCCTCGCCAGTCGCTGAAGAACCTAGTCCGTCCTACTATTTTACTCATAGCTGGAGGGAGAATAATTGGATTCATACCTTTCCCAAGGGTATTAGTGCTATGTGAAATGTAATTAGCCTGGTCCAGAATTTGAACTCGTGTCATCATGTCCAATCCCTACGACGATAACCATTGCACCACGGGCACCTCATAACTAAGGACTAACTCAGAAGTAAATAATGACTCAGAAATAAGTAGTAATTCATAAGTAACAACTTAGAAGAAATAATGACTAACTCAGAAGAAGTGAGATCTAAATAGTAATAACTTAGAAGAAGTAATGACTAACTCATAAGTAAGGACTAACTCATTAATAAAGACTGATTCAGAAAAACTAAGGACTTCGAAGAAGTAAAGGCTTACTCATAAGACGTGACATCTAATTCATAACTAAGGAGTAAATCATATGCTGCGTTCTCAAATGGTCTTTAATAAATGGACATACTAGTGTTGTCGATCATCAGAAACTTGTCGATCATCAGAACTTAACTCTGTGCCCGTGGTGTAATGGTTATCGTCACAGGATATGGACACGGCGACACGAGTTCAAATCCTGACTGATTGCATTCACATAGCACTAATACCCTTGGGAAGGTATGAATCCAAATATTCTCCCTCCAGCTATGGTTAAATAGTAGGGCAGACTAGGTTCTTCAGCCTTGGTGAGGCAACTAGTCTAGGAGAAGGAAAACTCTGAATTCAAACCTGTTAAACTCCGCTTAAAAACTGACCTTGTGTCATATCCTGCCCGAGCGGAGGGGTTGGTAAATAGGATTAACTCTGTGCGGACAATGGGTGCCGTCTAGAGTACTTACCTAGAGTGATGGATGATGGGGACGGATAGCGTGCGAGAGAGAGAAAGAGATTCAAAGGAATTCTTGCAGTAGGCAGGCCTTGATGATGATGATGATGATGATGTCATCAAATAAACTAAACCATTTTTTTTCTTATTTTCGTTTTTATTTTCTAATAAGCGATTGTTTTGTTGATAGCGTTTATGATTATTTTCGGTTGTGATGTTGCTGTTATCAGCTTTGACCTTCTCAGAAATCGAGCGGACACTGGATGCAGTCTAAAGGACCTACCAAGTGAGATAGCTGATAGGAGCGGATAGAGAGAGAGAGAGAGAAAGAGAGAGTCAACAGAATCTGTACAAGCAGTACGACTTGATGAAGATTTTATTTAATCTATTTTCGTTAGGTGCATATGTTGTAACTACTTCACTAAATATTAAGACAGAAATAAAAGTCGACAGTGATTTATTACTTATTTAGAGTGTAAATCCATAAAGCGAAATCGGTGCATACCTAAAAAAGAGGAACTTCCGAGCGCCAAAGAGGCACACTTTCTCAGTTTCTTGACATACTTCGACTGAGCGGACATGACCTTTTTCGCTCAACTGTCAGTTGGAGCACACAGACGCCTTAGCAATGCATCGTGTTTCCTGTTCGTGGCAACGTCAGCTGAACATACCAACTGAACACAGACTGAACACGGACACCTATGGCGAACCCTCGAATTCATAATTTGCCAAAAATGATTACTGAGGCTCCTCTAATACCTTAACATGGAAGCATGCTTATTTCTACTGGTTCTGGAAGACATTCTACGCCACAAAATAGTCGTAAATGCCAAAAATAAAAATCAAGTTTAAAAGTATATCTGTCTTTTTCTTTTTTACGTCCTTAATTCCTTTGCAGCTTCAACAAACAAAAAGGGGATACCAGTTGAATGGAGGATAAGTAAAAGCTAATTATCAACATCATAATTTCCTAACAATATGACACCAAATACCCTCAAATACTCCATAATTCTACGGATACAACTAACGCATGTATATTTATATTTATTTGAAAATAATTTTGCGGTTGACACGACATTACATCATAACATCCCCCTGGAGACTTTTTTTTAATTGTAGCTCTAAACATTTGCATATTATTCATAAACCAATGAATCAACTGAATATGGTTTGTTTTTTTTTTGTTTTTTTTTTCAAATTTTCATATTTTCACACATACGCACGCGTACGCACACACACACACACACACACATATATATATATATATATATAAGGTTAGTTTTAAAAGTTCTAAGCCTCACCCAGAAAGAAACTCGTAGCTGAGCATTTTGGTAGTAGCAACATGCATTCGCTTCTTATAATAACTAGAAAAACTAATTCAGATTTCTGTCTTAATTTCTGCGCAGGTGAGACCCATACGAAGATGAGATGTACGACAAATCTAAATCAGTGTTAGGCTTAGATATCCCTCCCTCTCTCTCTCTCTCTCTCTCTCTCTCTCTCTCTCTCTCTCTCTGTGTGTGTGTCTGCACGCGCGTGCGCACGCGCATGTCCATACGCAAGTGAATCATAGTGTTTTTATAAATAAGTAAATGATTTTAAGAAAGTAAAAGTGGTGAACTTGTGACCTTTTTAAAGATATTTTGCCATTCTATGACCATAGGATCAGTATGTAATGCCAACGGACAACTATATTAAATTCTCTTTCTAAAATAATGAGTTATAATTTAAAATAATTTATGAGGTAGAATTAAGATTAAGAAAAAAAAACTTTTTTTAATATATTTGTGATTTTTGAATCTATTCAACGCCTACCGAGCTCGATAACCTTGCTGCTGCTGATGCCAATGCTGATGCTGCTACTGCTGCTGCTGCTCTTATAAATTTACTGAGTAGAAAACTAACGTTATTGCAAGTGGTTTTTCGATCAAAGAATAGTTACAAAGAAGAGTTTTCCGCTGTAACGCGCTCTCATAGTGTCGGTTGATGATGATTGCGCTTGGGTGTGAATAAAGGTGCTTTTTTTTTGTGCGCACGCGCGTCTCTCCTCCACGTGCAAGAGAGGCGGGAAGTGGCCGCTCTCCGAAGAAAAGAAAGACAAAAAGAAAGAACACTATTGATCCGCACTTCGCTCTTAGTGAAGGACAATGACACGACCTAATTTACAAAATCCCCTTGTAAAAGCGCGAAGCTCCCTTCCATGAAATACCCGCAACCTCGTCACCTACCACTTGTTCTGTTTCTATCACCCCCATCCACACACACTATCTATCTATCTATCTATCTATCTATCTATCTCTCTCTCTCTCCTCTTACCTTTTGTCTTTTTCACCATATTTCCCTTTTGTCCTTCTCTCCTCCTCCCCAATTTCGTCTTTCTTTCTCTCTTCCGATTGAGCATTTTTCTCTCTTACTCTTTTTGTCCTCCTCTCTCCTCGTTTCGTATTTTTCTCTCCTTTGCGCCTTTGTCTTTCTCTCCCCTCCTCCCACTTCATATTTCTCTCTCCTTCTTCCCCTTCGTCTTTCGCTCTCATCCTCTGTCTTTCCCACTCCTCCCTCCTACTTTATATTTTCTACCTTTCTTTCACTTCGTCTTTCTCTCTCCTCCTTCCCCTGCTAAATATTTCTCTCTTCCTTTCCCCTTTTTTTTCTCTCATCCTCCTATTTCATATTTCCCTCTTCTTCTTCCCCTTCGTCTTTCGCACCCATCCTCCCACTTCGTTTTTCCCACATCTCTTCCCACCTTTTTCTCACTCCTTCTTCCTCTTCGTCTTTTTTTTTTCTCCTCTTTACACTTCCTCGTTCTCTCCTCATTCTCTCAACCACCAATCTCTTCCCGATATTTAGCTTAATACGACACAAGGCCACAAAAATGGCTGAACAAGGAAGATTGTGCTACACCTATCTTTCAAGTAGAAAGTTCATACCTGCATTTCAGTATTCAACATCCCGACTGGATTTTGAACACCGACTTCTAGTATCGAAATCAAAAAGTTTTGCGGCCAGAGTCACACTAACAGCATCAGTTCTTACCAGATGAGAAAAGTTAAGCCGCGATGATCCTGCTCAGTACTTAGATGGGTGACCACTTAAAAACAATAGGTACTGAAAGCCACCTGATACATGTGTACAAGACTAAGTAAAACTTTGTAAATAACAACTAGCTCAGCCACAAGATACTTAGTAAGCATAGTCTGGCACAAGGCCACTTTTGTGATGCTCGAACTCGTTACAGTCATTATGATCTACTAAGCTAGCTTACTAACCATTGTTCCACGACACAGCACCTCCACACTATGTATTGTTATGCACTAATCATGGCATAGTCTGGTACTTAGTGTGGATCGAACTCACTACTGCTAAACCACCTTGTATACTATTGCTCTACTGCTATGGGTTATTTCAAATAATTTCTCTCAAAGTTATTTTATTCTCTTTCAGATAGATAGATAGATAGATAGTAAATTCCAATAACTACCACTTGAAAGACAACAGCATCAGTGCTATCAATAAAGTCTTTATCTGATGACGACACTGGATTCAGACATGGTTTCGGGGCCAAAGCATCAGTGCCACTAATCCAGGATGATTCACCAGTATCTTACTATACTATCAAGCTTTGTCTTATCACTAAGCGAAGATTCACGCAGATGCAGCAGCTTCTGTCTGATCTTGAAGCCTCTTTCAGTTTTTCTCCCCGAAGCAAACCAAGTTTAGTCAGATACCATCATCAAGTCGCGCTGTTAGCGCAGATCTCCCTGACTCTCTCCCTCTTACCGTCCATATTGTCCATCGCTCCCGGCAGATCTTCCTATGTCTGCACAGAACTGTCGTAGGTAAGTTCTTACTGGTCGACCAACACTGTCACGTCCATGTGTAGAGGTCCGTAGGAAAACGTCACATGAGTTTGTCCTTGCTTCTCCAGCTGTGTCCTGATTGTCTTGTCTTACTTGAATGGTTTTAGAGATGGGTGGTATGTGGCTGTACAAGTGTTGTTTCCTGAGGCGTTGCTTCATGGATTTGTTCAATATAACTCATAGCAAAAAAAATGTCAAATATATAAAGGCCGAATTAACAATAAAATCTGAGTATCCGTCTTCAATTGGAAATATATTGGTTGTCCAGCTGTTTTTACTCATTGCACTTGCAGATTTTTACACATGTTAGTTTAAGTTGATGTACTTTGTATTATATATATATATATATATATATACCACCACCCCTGCATGAGAAGGATACGACACAGGATCAATTTTAAGCCGAGTTTAACTGATTCAGTTTTCATTCTCACGGACTGATTGCCCAACTATTTCCCCCATACCTGGAGAGAGAATGATTGGATTCATAACTTTCCCAAGGGTATTAATGCTATGTGAAATGCAAACACACACACACACAAATATATATATATATATACTAGGATCATTAAATAAGTTTCCAGACTTTTTTCGTATGGGCACTTTTATTGATAGTACATACATGAAACTTTAGTCCCCTTTGAAGTAATCTTCTCCTGCGGCAATGCACTTGTACCGTTCCAACAACTTCTGGAAGGCCCCATTGAAGTCCTCTTGTGTGAGCGTGTCAATGACCTTCGTCATAGCCTCTTTCATCTCCTCAATTGTCTCATAACGACAGCCTCTGAGCTTAGAGAATGAGCAAAAGTCACAGGGAGCAAGATCTGGACAATAGGGAGAGGGAGGAAGTGTCTTGATGCCCATCTTGGTCAAATAGTCTGTGACAAGGATGGAGTTGTGGACTGGTGCATTGTCCTGGTGGAAATGTCACAGACCCGATTTGAAGAGTGCTGGCTTCTTCCGACGGAATCTCTTCCTGAACTCCCTTAAAACCTCAACATAGTAACCCTAAGCCTTTGGCCAATCAACTCTGGTGTATTGACTTCCTTACTCCTCCCACACCTCTCATCATCCCTCACAGACTCCCTGCCTTCCTTGAATCTCTTATGCCACTCAAAAACTGATGCTCGATTCATGCAAGATGGTCGGAAAGCAGTCTGAAGCATTCCATGCAATTCTCTGGCATTTTTTCCAAGCTTAAAGCAGAATTTTATTGCATATCGTTCTTCTAAAGTGTCCTCACGTCCAGATTGCATTTTTGAAATTCACAAGCTGTGACAATCAGACTTTTGTAGGGTGTATTCGAATTCCTGCTGTAGCTGTTCATTTGAACCTGAAATCATAAAAATTTGTCAGTCTTCTCATAAGATATATAGCAATAACATACTGATTTTTGAAGAGTCTACGGCAATTTTAAATGCCTGTACATAAAAGTCTGGAAACCTATTGATTGCACAACGTATAGTCACCCACAGACAGACAGTTTCGTTGTATTACAACTCTTCAGTGTGGCTTGACACGTAGGGCGCTTAAAGATCGAAACCCGCCCAACTTTACGTTAGACTTAGTATCATACCGCTCAGCCAACAAGCGAACCACGTCAGCTCGGGAATTATAAGGCATTATGTAGTAGCTTTATTAAAATTAGAATTCCCATCGTTTGGTAAAAACTAAAATGACAGTAAATTCAACAAGAAATAAATATGATCAATGCACAAAATGTGTGGAGCAAAGATAATATAAATAAATAAAAGCGGGTGTCCTCGTGGTATAATGGTTAAAGCGATAGACTGCGAAATCGTAGTAAGCGAGTTCGAACTCCAGTCGCGCCATTACATTCACTTTCGGGCAAATACCCTTGGGAAATAAAATAAATAAATAACCTACAAAGGTTGATATGCCATTAAACAAAGAAACCGAAATTGAAACCAAAAAATAAAAAGTAAATAAGATTAATAATTCAAATCTCTGAGTTTCACGATTTCGATCATTAGGTGAGATTTATTTATTTTATCTCACGCGGGGTGCTTTACTTTAAAATAAATATCGTGCATTTGAAACCTAAAATGACAATGCTAACAGTAGCGAATAAAATAACACTTAATACAAAAATATCGTTGAGCAATATAACAATAATACACATAAAGATAGATGAATAAAATCATACGACTCATGACCCTGAGTTTCACAATGTCTTGATCATCAGGTAAGTGTAGGTAATCTAAGTTTCACTTTTCTGCAGTACTCGTAATTCTTCCAACCCAGTCAGCTGGTTTAGTAGAATATACCAATTGCATCTCTGCAGAGGGTAAAGACCCCATCGCTAACGGGTGTCCTGGATATGACTCTAAGCCACCTGTTGGTGAGGCTCCAGTCCTGGAGCTTTGAGGAATGCGAAATACTTCTTCATTGCCATTACTCCCAGGTCCACTCTGAACCGGAGTGATAGTACCTCTTAGGGTCCCATCTATGGGTCAAATAAAACAGTTAAACCATTTAACTGGATGCAAACAAATGACTGATAATGAATTTAATTGTTGGTATTACATCACGATGCTTGAAACCATTTAACTGTGTGCAAATAAAACAATTAGTATGCGCAATAACTGGGACCACTTCATTGTGTTCAAAATATCATCAGTATTAAAAAAATAATTAAAGAATTATTAATGTTAGATAGAAATACTTGAAACCTTTAACTATGAGCAAGCAATAACAATACTTACGTTCAAAAGATTAGTTTTAACTCATTTTAAACTAAAATTACCAACAAACTATCATTTACAAATCATACATGTATGATCATTTAACTGTGTGCAAAAAAATGAATGATCTTAAATTGAATTGTTAATATTAAATAGCAATACTTGAAACCACTTAACTGTGTGCAAACAAATGAGCTCTGGCTCGTTTAAATATGTTACCTACAAGCTGTTTGTTTATAAATCATTTATTTGATATATGTATAAACACTAAATAACCTACAAGGGTTGATATTTCATAAAACCCAACCAACCAACTGGGAATCTACAGAATGTATTAATTACTAATAATAATCGTGAAACTATTCGTTACAATATGTGACTTTTAATTTCTATGTTATAATAACAACACACATTCACACACACACACATATATATATATATATTGTTATCCACAGTCAGACTGTTTCCTTGTATCACAACTCTTCAGTGTAGCTAAACACGTTGAACGCTTCAAGCTAAGATCGAAACCCGTCTAACTTTAGATTAGACCGATAACATACCGCTCAGCCGTTTCGGCAATTTAACGCATTTTGTATTAACTTTCGTTTGTTTATATTTTACGCTATCGGATACCGGAGTGCTCATTTCGTTAGAAGAGCTTTGCGTTACGTGGGTGCCAGCTATTAATTCCTTCGCCAGAGTGCTCAACCCATAAGAGGAGCGTATATATTGTCATCTACCAACTGTTTTGTTGATTATATATATATATATATATATATATATATATATATATATATATATATATATAGAGAGAGAGAGAGAGAGAGAGAGAGAGAGAGAGCGAGAGAGCGAGAAATTATTCTGTATTTGGGTGGCCAACTTTATTGAATCCATGTTCCGTTAAATTTGACCAAGAAGGAGAATCTCGTAAATTTTTTTTATCAAGGTTTCCTTATGTACGTACCAATAAAATATTTGGATGGAAAAACAAAGCGTATGCAAAAATAGTTCAAAAGCATCCAGGAACTTTTGCTCAATCGATTAACCATTTTCAAGGAGTGTTTTAAAAATTTAAGTCATATCAACGAATTATTTGTTGTACTGAAAATTAATGTGGAAATGTTTAAAGTGTCCTTTTGATACTAATCATAATGAAGTTTTAATTGCCAAAAAACAACCAGAACACTATGGATATGTTCGAAGGTCCGGGTGGTTTGTGAATACACCCAGAATAAATTGCAACAGAAATAAAAACTGGGGCTGTAGAATTTGCTGACTGCATTTCTGCAGAGAAATAAATAAAAAAAAAAACATTTCAACAAGTGTCCTGGATATGACATTAAACTGCATCTGATGGTGAGGCTTCAGTCCTGGAAAACTGGGGAATATAGAGTACCCTTTCACTGCCATTTTTTCGGGTCCACTCAGACCCAGAGTGATAGTATCTGATAGGGTTTCATCTATGGGTCAAATAGAGCTGTTTCACCATTTAACTGTGCTAACGAATGACTGATATTAAGATTAATTGTTATTATTACATAGCAATACTTGAAACCATCCAACAGCGAGCAAACAAATGATAAAAACTGAGTAGAATTATTCGTGTTAGATAGGAATACTTGAAACCATTTAATTATAAGCAAACAAATGAGCTCTAGCTTGCTTAAAATTTTACCAACAAATATATATATATATATATATATACACACACACACACATACACGAGGTTCGCTCAAATAGTTCTAAGCCTCACAAAGATTTTAGATTCGTCGCACACCACTCACTTTTGTAAAGCCTTGTCTGCACAGAAATTAAGACAGAACTTGTTTTCCTACTTTTAAAAGAAGTAGTAGTGTGTTACAACAACGAAAATGTTCAGCTATGGATTTTCTGTCTGGGTGAAGCCTAGAACTTTTTTAACTACCCTCATATATATATATATATATATCATCATGTCGCGCTGGTAGCACGGATATCCCTGACCCTCTCTCGCCACTCCTCCCAATCGTTCATCGCCCTAGGCAGGTCCTCAGGACAGCATCCCGTATCCTCACACAGCTGCTGAATGTATGTTCGTGCTGGTCGTCCTGCTTTTGCACGGCCATGTGTGGGGGTCCATAAGAGTACATCTCTTATGAGTTCGTCCCTGCTTCTCCAGCAGTGTCCTGCATGTCTGGTTCGTCTAACTTGAATAGTTTTCGTGATAGGAGGCAGGTGTCCGTACAGTTGGTGTCTTGTCGGGTGTTGCCGCCAGGACTTGTTCAAGATTGCTCGCAGCATTCTTGTGTGATTGCCGTCTAGCTTCTTCTCCAGCCGTTTTGTTAGCGTCCATGTAGTGCACCCGTATAGCAGTATCGATGTGACCGCTGCCTGGAAGAAACTGCGTTTCATTTTATCGGTTAGGTCTGATTTCCATATAATCGATAGCATATTGATAGCTGCCCATGCTTTCGTTAACCTCGTGTGGATGTCCTTTTCGGTTGATTCGACGCTGCTTCCTAGGTAAGTAAATTTGTCTACTAGTTTAAGAGGGGTTCCGTCTAGAGTGGAGATGTCCCCCGTTTGATTATAGCACATATATTCCGTTTTGTGTGCATTAACATAGAGGCCTATGCCTGCGGCTGCTCGTTCCAAACTATGCAGTAGTGTTTCGGCTTGGTCGGGTGTATTTGCCAGTATCGCTGTCATCGGCGTAGTCGGCGTCGGTAATTGTTGTTGCGGGGTACCTTCTGCTTCTTTTCTTCGTCAGCTCGAAGCCATTCTCTTTGATTTTGTCAATCGATGTTATAAGTACGTAGTCTAGACAAATGATAAAGAGGTACGGAGCCAGCGTGTCCCCTTGTAGTACTCCTGCTACAATGTCGAAGTATTCTGTGTCTCCATCTGGTGATCGTACTTTTACTTTGGTGTTTCTATAGAGAATCGTTATTGCTGCTACGGTTTCTTTAGGTATTCCGTACGCTAGTAGGATTTGTTCCATCTTTCCTCTGTGAATGGAATCGAAGGCCTTGGTAAAGTCGACAAATATTAATGTCGCTTGTAGGTTTTTTTGCTCGTACACCTTCAAGGATTCTACGGATGGTTAATATTTGTGAGGTCGTGGATCTATTTCTTCGGAAGCCATTTTGGTTTTTCCTAAGAATGTTGTCGATTTTAGGTTCTATGCGGTTTCGTAGTCGGGCATTGTAGATTTTGGCTGCTATGGATGTAAGTGTTATGCCTCGGTAGTTTTTGGCTAATCCGAGGTCCCCCTTTTTAGGGAAGGGAAGTATGCATCCCTTCATCCATCTATCTATCGGATGTTGATTGTATACTGCATTGCAGTGTCGGAGCAATATGTCGTCGAATTGTCTGGTCTTCCATACTTCTGGGGGAATCTCGTCCAGCCCTGCAGCTTTCCTATTTTTAGTCGAGTCGAGTTCTTCTTGTGTGAACGGTCCTAGTTTAATGTCTAATTGTTTACTAATTATTCTGGTGATTGGTTCATGTGTTATTTTCGATGGGTTTCCTAGTAGGTTTTCGAAGTGCTGTTTCCACAGTTTTATTCTTTCTTGTTGGTTTGCTGCTTTCAGTTTTGCTTTGGCTGTGTTCTTTCTTTTACTCACTTCGTTTATTGTTTGTCAGGCTATCCTAGATTGTCTATCTTCCACCGAGTCTCTAATCTTATCTATCTGATTTTTAATGTATTCTGTCTGTAAAGATGAGTCTGTTGGCGTTCCTTTGGCTTTCTTTAGCGTTCTCTTGAACGTGTATACGAAATGTTCTGCCTAGCCGTTACTTCTTGGATGATATAGGACGATCGTAACGTGTTCGACCACAAATGTCTGGCAAAAATCTTTAAATTCTTTGGACGTAAATTGGGTCTCATTATCGGACACAATGCAGTCAGCAACACCGAACTGGGAAAATAATTTGTATAGAAAATTAATTATTACTGCTCTCGTGGTCAGTTGTTTTTTGCATTTCAAAATCTCTAGCCATTTCGAAAAACTATCCACCACAATTAAGTGATAATATCCATCAAGAGGGCCAACAAAATCTATATGGAGTTGCGACCACGGTCAGTCGGTTTTTGGCGAAGGACTAAATTTTATCGGTGGTGCTTTTATGCCATAGCTCAGCCCTTACAGGACTTTACCAAGTTCTCTATGTCTTTATCAATCTTTGACCCGAGAACAGAACTCCTCATCAGGCTTTTCATCCTTGCAATTCCCGGATGTCCTACATGGAATTCTTTAAAGATTCTCTTCTTGAGTGACATTGGAATTACCACTCGTTCTCCGTACTTTAGTATATTGTCACAGATCGAGTACATGTCTATTTTTGTTGGTTCTTATGTTTTATTCTATCATATCTTTTATTTCTCGACAGACGCTTTTCTCTTGATTTCGTCAAGGGTAACAGGAAGTTTCCACACAACGTTTCATAGGATATTTTTGATCTCCACTTCTTTCCGAAGGGAGGTAATTACTGTGTCTTCTTATGGTTCTTTGTATTTTGCAATCAAACTCAGTAGTCCATTCGTATGACTCAATTTTGCTGATGAAAGAAACTTCATTTTGAAGTTGTTGTTCCGAAGAATAGTTCCCCATCTTTATAGCCTATTTGCTGTATGAGCTAATAGATCCTTTTTTGAAACATAAATAGTGAGATCAGTCTGTAAACGAACCTTCTTAAAGTCATTTCAGTTTGCACAATCTGTATTGTACAAATCTTCGTACCTTCTAAAATACGACGAAAAGCTCATGTTTTCTTCGGGAGCATAAATGAAATTATCAATAGCATTTCATATGGCATTTTGTTAAAAAGAATGTTTACTTACTTCATTTTGTCCCCTCTTAGCTAATTTCAACAGAATTTTCTGTTCCTTCTGAGTTCGTAAAAACGTCTTTTCGAACTTCTTTTGTCTCAGATCAGCTTGCCTTTGAATTTCTAACTGTAGGTCTTGTGGGGTTTTTTTTTTTTTTTTTTAAGGCAAGTTGTTGTTCTTATTGAAATCTAACTATTTCAAGCATTGCTGCTTTGAAATCCTCCATTTATGTTTTTTCTTTTTACGAATAATCCTGCTCAAATTAGATATTTTGTCTTTCGTTCAACCTTCTCAATTACTACATGGTGTATTCAATAAGTTTCCACACTTGATTGTACAGGCATTTAAAATTGTCGTAGACTCTTGGAAATTCAGTATGTTATTGCTATACATTTTATGAGATGACTGACCAATTTTTATGATTTCAGCTTCAAATGAACAGCTCCAGCAGCAATTGGAATACACCCTATTAAAGCCTGATTGTCACAGCTGGTGAATTTCAAAAATGTAATCTGATACTTTAGAAGAACGATATGCAATAAAATTCTATTTTAAACTTGGAAAAAATGCCAGAGAAACATATGGAATGCTTCAGACTGCTTTTCGACCATCTTGCATGAATCAGTTTTTGAGTGGCATAAGAGATTCAAGGAAGGCAGGGAGTCTGTGAGGGATGATGAGAGGTGTGGAAGGAGTAAGGAAGTCAATACACCGGAGTTGATTGGTCAAATGGGTAAGGGTTAGGGTATATTGAGGTTTTAAGGGAGTTCAGGAAGAGATTCCGTCGAAAGAAGCCAGCATTCTTCAAATCGGGCCAGTGACGTTTCCACCAGGACAATGCACCAGTCCACAACTCCATCCTTCTCTTAGACTATTTGACCAAGATGGGCATCAAGACACTTCCTCCCTCTCCCTATTGTCCAGACCTTGCTCCCTGTGACTTTTGCTCATTCCCTAAGCTCAGAGACTGTTGTTATGAGACAATTGAGGAGATGAAAGAGGCTGTAACGAAGGTCATTGACACGCTCACACAAGAGGATTTCAATGGAGCCTTCCAGAAGTTGCTGGAATGGTAAACAAGTGCATTGCAGCCGGAGGAGATTACTTCGAAGGCGGCTAGAGTTTCATGTGTGTACTATCAATAAAAGTACCCATATGAAAAAGTCTGGAAACTTATTTAATGATCCTCGTATCTCGAATTTGTTTTTCAGTCGAATAGTAATCCAAGTAACTGTTTCCAGTTAGGTTTTTTTTTTCTTTTTCTTTCTTCAGGTGAAGTAATAAGTATGAATAAAACTGAATTACAATGTCGTTTTTAGAAAACCGTAAGTTAAATCCACGTTATCCTTTGAATTTTTGTCTCTTATCAAGGTTTTGTTGTAATCCGTTTGAATTCCTGTTTGGTTTATTTTCTGTAGGTCTTTTTACGCGTCCCCCTGTTTTACGGAATGTTGTTTTAAGAACAGAGTACGTATTTTTTTTTTTTTTTTTAAGTTATTTAATTTCTTCGCAGTCCAGTTGTCAAGTTGGCGTAAATTTTCTCGTTTAAATAATTATTCAATTCCTCCGCGTGAATTTCTTGGTGAATCTTTAGACGTCAAATCCTCGTCAGGTGGTGGTGGGGGGGGCAAATTGTTAGTTAGCGCTTGAATATTTTTCAAATCCTCCGCGTGGAAAAATTCTCTTTTACATCGATTCCTCGAAAAGCCAAGTTGTTATTTCCTCGGAAAAGGGCATAAAATAAATAAGACAAAGACGTATTAAGAGAGAGAAGAACAAAGGTTATATATTACAAATAATACAATGTCGCCAGTGTAGCTATTTGCTACCAACTCGCAGAGTGGATTACAGTGAAATGTTATATCTTTGTTGGAAGAGTCCATTGTTTATCGAAAATAAGAATGATACTGCAACAAATACCATAGTAAGCAACAACAAGAACTGCGATGCCGATTTTTCTAATGTTTCCATCCAAGGAATCATTCTCGCTTCTGTCTCTCAACCAAACGATTCATCCTTTTCCAAAAGATATATACAGGCACGATCCAACTTAACCCAAACCCGGGGTGGGGTCCTCGTGGTGTAATGGTTAAAGCGATGGACTACGGAATCGTAGTAAGCGAGTTCGTACTCCAGTCGCGCTATTACGTTCACTTTCGGGCAAATACTCTTGGGAAAGGTACGAACCCCCTTATCCTCCCAGCTATGGGTTAAATAGTACCACTACTGTTCTTCTAGGAGAATATCTTTGGCATTAAATAACCTACAAATTGCTAAAATGTAAAAAAACGCAAAAAATGTTTAGTCTGAAAAAGTTCTTTTGTGAATAAAGAACGAAATAAGTAAAAAAGTAAAAATGGCAACCTTAGTCGAGGGTGACCAGAAGGCTCCCTTTTCAATTGCTACTACACCAAGGTGCAGGGGAGGGCGCTACTCCATTCCCTGGATTGCTCCACTTTACACTTTATCCTTACCTTTATATGCTGAGTATTAAGCAAGGCGGCATCAAGTACCATTTTTTTAGTCTTTAGTATAACTCGACCTGGTATGTAACCCCGGTCTCCAAGACCATTAACACTCTACTCATTAGGCCAATAACCCAGTATTGTGTAAAAAAAAAACGAAATATTACCACTAAACCCGTTGTAAGTGTTTGATTATCCATTTCCCTTTATTTCTATCCTCTTGTCAGATTCACCAAAATCTACTATTTCTCCATATATATATATATATATATATATATATATATATATATATAGCAAACCCGTGGCTCAAAGGCTAAAGTTCGAACTCCACCCACGTTATTACTTTCGAACTAGTACCGTTGGGAAAAGTAAACCCCTAATTCCATCAGCTGAGGTTTTAAATAGTATTACTGCTGTTCTACAAAGATGGCTTTGGCATTAAATAGCTCACAACGGTTAATATGCCATAAAATAAACAAGTCAAAGCAAACCAATAGATATTTATATAGCATAATTTATCATTTTTTCACCAGAAACTTCACTGATAATCAAAAAATCACCAGAATTACTATTAAAGTTTAACTGGTTATTTGAAACTATTACACGCAATATTTTGCGGTAAACTTTTGATACATGATGCAATATATGTTTACCTACCAAACACATTTTGTTTTACTTCTGTTGTTAATTTGTCTTTAGTAAACTGCATATTATCTATGAACTGTCTGCCTTATAATGCTTCCAGTATCTTCTGTAGTCTTCATCATCGTCATCAAGTCGTGCTGCTAGCACGGATATCCCTAATCCTCTCTCGCCACTTTTCCCTATCGTTCATCGCCTCTGGCAGGTCTTCAGAGCTACATCCCGTATCCTCACAGAGCTGCTGTATGTATGTTCTAGCAGGTCGTCCTGCTTTTGCTCGGCCATATGTGGGGGTCCATAGGAGTACATCACTTATGAGTTCGTCTCTGCTTCTCCAGCAGTGTCCTGCGTGTCTGGTTCGTCTAACTTGGATAGTTTTCGTGATAGGAGGCCGTATAGTTGGTGCTTTGTGGGGTGTTGCCGCCAGGACTTATTCAATATTGCTCGTAACATTCTTGTATAATTGCCGTCTAGCTTCTTCTCGAGCCGTTTTGTTAGCGTCCAAGTGGTGCATCCATACAGCAGTATCGACACGACCACTGCCTGGAAGAAACTGTGTTTCATTTTATCGGTCAGGTCTGATTTCCATATGATTGATAGCTTATCGATAGCTGTCCATGATTCGTTAGCTGCTTGTCGATGTCTTTTTCGGTTGATGAGACACTGCTTCCTAGGTAGGTGAATTTGTCTACCAGTTACAGAAAGGTTCCCTCTAGTGTGGAAATGTCGCCTGCTTCAGTCTTATTCAAACCACATGGCACCTGTTGACAGCAAATCTGATTTGGATCTCTGCGAAACATAATAAATAGCAAATTATTTTATGTATCTTTTCTTTTTCTTTTTTTTTTTCTTTTTTTTTTTTTTTTTGGTATTGGAAGGTGAACAACTGATCGTAAGTCTTGTGTTTGTTTCTATTATTCATGGTAGCTTGAGTCTCGAAAAACTACCTCCTATCTCATATACCCTACCCACGCAAGACAAAAAAGATTTGCTCGGCAGTACAGTAGAAACAGAGATGAACTCAAAAGCGATGTTCTGTCGGCTGAAGCTGGTAAGTCGGCAAAATCTGGTGTGTCCAGAAGAGTGTTTTACTATTTAACTATGTGCAAACAAATAGCTGATGTTAAATAGAATTTTCAGTGTTAAATAATTACGTTTGAAACCATTTGACTGTGTAAAGCAAATGAGTTTTGGCTCATTTAGAATGTTACCAACAAACTATTCGTTTGCACATCATATGTTTAATATATATGTTTGTGCGTGTGTGTGTGTGTGTGTGTGCACATATATAAACAGGATTTGGCATTGAATAAGCTATAGAGGTTGCTATGCCATAAAACCCAAACAACTGACCAAGCAAAGTCTTACATTCAGTATTTCTGTGCGAACACCGGCAATAAGACCTGCCTTGAGCGATGGCCGATAGGAATGGATGACGAGAAAGAGTCAAAAGGAATCCATGTTATCAGCACGAGTTGATGATAATGATTGAAAAATCAAATTAGTGCCATCGTGATTACCTAAGTGATTAAGTATCAAGTTGTATATACCCACACATGCTCTCTCTCTCTCTCTCTCTCTCTCTCTCTCACGCACAAACTTGTTGTATAGCCACATAATACATATGTAACTATACATATATGCATGTAGAAACATATTCAACACAATAACGACGAGCAAAGACACTTTAGAAAAATATACCTCTCACTTTATTGAAAGGGTTGTGTGTGAGAGGTGAGTCGGAGACCGAACAAAGACTGCTACATATTTACCCCCCAACTCTTCTGGCTATCACAGCCTTTCTTTGCCGTTCTCCTGGGCTGCTCAACCAGGGGCCTGGTGCCTAGCCTCTGCTGAGACATGGTTCTCATCCCAGCATCTTTTCTCCAACTGACCTGAACTTCCTGTTGCCGGGGTTATATAATAATTTGACGGCCACCTACTTCCTGCGAGCGTCACAATTCGCACTCAATTCAACCCCTCGACAGTCAAGGTCGCATCCTGATATCTTCGACCGGATGCACCTGTTATTTACACAGGTGCATTTCTCATTTGACAGCTTGGCCGGGTCAGAGGTCAATATGCAACACACACACTCACACACATGCATACACATACTCATTCGTCAACAGCCCGGAAGACCGTGATTCCATCCCAGGCTGAATCATACCAAAGACTCAAAAATGGTACTTGATACCTCCTTGCCTAACACTTAGCATCATAAGGTACGGATCAAGGGTTAAGTGGAACAATCCAGGGAAAGGACTAGCAACCTCTCATACACTTCGGTGCTGTAGCTATTGAAAAGGGAGTCTTCAGGTCACCCTTGACTAGGGTTGCCAAATTTACTTATATTTATATATATAAGTAATATCATTCGTTTAAAAAGATAAAAAAATATATCATTTTTAAAGCAAAAACAGTGGAGTTTACAGTAACGAATGAAACAATGTACAAACCAAATAATATCATGGAGACAATACAGCAATAAAAAGCAAAAATATATTGTTACACACACACACACACACACACACATACACACATATATATATATATATATATATATATATATATAAACTTGAGGGTTTTTGGAATCTCCCACCATGCCATGCTCTAGGCTTAAATGGAAAGTAAGAGAGGGAGATGAAGAGAGAGAGAGATAGGAATGAAAGGAAAAAAGAGAGAAGCTGAAAAAGAGAGAAATCGAAAGAGATAGAGACTGAGAGAGGAAGTGTAGGAACAAAAGTGAGAGAAAGAGAAAGAGAACGAGAGAGAGAGAGAGGAGGAGGAGGAGGCGAGACGAAAGAGAACAAGAAAGAATGAAGAACAAAGAGAGAGGGAGAGCATAAAAGAGAGATAGAGAAAGCGGGAGAGAGGGAGAAAGGAAAGGATGATAACGAGAAAGGGAAATAAAAGGGATGAAAAAAGACTGCAAGAGAGGATCGATTTGAGAGAGAGTGTGTGTGGGAGAGGAAGAGGACGAGAGATGAAAGGGGTGAATGGAACAAGGGAGTGAGGGCGATTGAAAGAAGGGAAAAGAGAGATAGAGAGGGGGAGGAGGAGGAGAAAGGGAGAACACGCATCTTGATTGGATGAATGGATTTATTCACGTTCGCATTGTTTCCAAACCTTAATTGGCTTTTCGTGGGGGTCGTGAAGTTATTAGAGTAAGCCTCAACCCAGGGGCAACTCTCATTATTATTATCATTATTATTATTGTTATTATCTTGAAACATCATTTTATTTTGAACATACTCCCCAGCTTATGTGGTTTTAACAATAAACTGACCTAATTTCACGATAGCTTCTTGTAGAAATTTAACGATTTATATTACTGTATTAAGATAACCGTCCCAATTCTGACTTTTTTCAGTATATTAACAATGCCCCTAATTATGTCCCTGGGCTCATCTTTCCCTGACCCATTCCTACTCTATTATCAATTTATGCATTTGCATTTTTACACCAGGTGTTTGTTGGTTTTTGATGTGTGATCTAGAGACAGGATATTGTCTCAAACCATTAGAACTTTCCTCGGTATCGTCGCTGGCCTCCAGCACTGTTATGGTCAGCAAAGTTTCATTCCTTCCTTGAACATTCGTTGTTCTCGATCCTAATGTCTTTGACACGGTTTTAAACGAACCAAATATCATAGACATAAGCCTCGCCTTTATGTTTCATGACTTTTTAAGTTCTCGATCGAGGACATGATGTCTTTCCTAAATATTTACTCTTTTTCATCTCTATCCTTTGGTTTTCTGGTATAGCTATTTTCACCATCTAACCACCCTTTTTCTTTCTTTATAATTATCTAATCGAACCTTTTTGTCTGGATGTGAATGAATACTGTATTTTAAATTTCACTTTTTTTGGGGGGGGCTGTAGAATACATCGACTGTACCTCTGCAGAAGGGTAACCCCCACTCATAACGAGTGTCCTGGATATGACACTAAACAACCTGATGGTGAGGTTCCAGCAATGCTGGAGCTTTGGGGAATGCGGAATACCGCTTTATTGCCATCATTCCCAGGTCCACTCTGGCCCGGAGTGGTAGCACCTGATATGGGTCCTATCTATGGCTTAAATAGAACTAAACCGTGATTCTTTCACTATACTGATTTTTGCATTTAAACTGCGTATTTATGCTAAACTGAATTGTTTAAAAAAAGAACTGTTTTAACATTGGAACTGCGTACTAGTGCTGAATTGAATTGCTCGAAATAGAACTGCTTTGACGTTTAAAACTGTGTACTTATGCTGAACTGAATTATCTGAAATAAAATTGTTTGACATTTAACTCTGTGTATTGCCCAGTCGGCTGGGGCTGTAGAATACACTGACTGCACCTCTACAGAGGGGTAAGACCCACCCCAACGAGTTTCCTGGATATGACACTAAACAGTCTGATAGTGAGGTTCCAGTAATGCTGGGACCTTGGGGAATACGGAGCACTCCTTCATTGCCATTGCTCCCAGGTCCACTCTGGCCCGGCGTGGTAGCACCTGATAGAGCCCTATCTATGGTTTAAATAGAACAAACGGCATACTTATGCTAAACTGAATTGTTTCATTAAACTGAATAGCTTGAAATAGAAATGTTTTTTACAATTAAACCGTACTTACATTTAAAGTGCGTGCTTATGGTAAACTGAATTATTTCAAATAGAACTGTTCTTTGACATTGAAACTGTATTTACACTAAACTGAATTGTTTAACATAGAACTGTTTTGACATGTAACTGTGTGTAAACAAAATCTGTACTTATACAAAACTGAATAAGCTGAATTAGAACTGCTTGTCTAAACTGAATAGCTCGAAATAAAAAATGTTTTTCACAATTAAACTGTACTTACATTTAAACTGCGTGCTAATGCTAAACTGAATTATTTGAAATTGAACTGTTTTTGACATTGAAACTGTACTTACACTAAACTGAATTGTTATATATATAACTGCTTGAATAGTTTGAAATAAATGTTTCTGACAATTAAACTGTGTACTCATGCTAAACTGAATTGTTTTAAATAGAACTGATTATATGCATAAAAATGGATTTGGCGTTAAATAACCTACAAAGGATGATATGCCATAAAACCCAACAAATCAAACCAAATCTTTTTTTTATTCTTAAGAACAACACCGGGTTTGGTTTGGTTTGGGTTGGGTTGGGTTTTATGGCATTTCAACTATTGTAGATTATTTAATACCAAATCCTGTTTATACATATGTATATATATATATATATATATATATATATATATATATATATATATATATAAGATATATTTGGCTTTGTTGGATTTTATGGCATATCAACCTTTGTAGGTTGATTAATGCAAAATCCTGTTTATACATATATATTAAATATATGATTTGTAAACACATTTTGTTAACATTTTAAATGAGCCTAAACTCATTTTTCTTTTTACAATTTTTTTTATCGTCAGTTAAATGGTTTCAAGTATTTCTATCTAATACGACTAATTCTATTTACTATTGATTATTTGTTTACTCAAAATTAAATGGTTTCAAGTATTGTTATGTAACAGTAACAATTTAACAGTTATTTCTTTGCACACATTTATGTGGATATGCATATATGATTTGTAATTGAATAATTTGTCGGTCATTTCATTTTTAAACGAGTTAGAACTTATTTACTTGTTTGGGTTTTATGGCATATCAACATTTGTATGTTATTTAGTGCTAAATGCTCTTTATATATATATATATATATATATATATATATATATATATATATATATATATATATATATAAATTATGATTTGTAAACACATATTGTAGATAACATTTTAAAATGAACTAGCGCTTTTGTTTGTTTGTTTGTTTGTTTGTTTTTTTGCTTTTTTTTACTTTTTTTTTCGTACACAGTTAAATGGTTTTTGCTTTTTTGTACTTTTTTTTCGTACACAGTTAAATGGTTTCCTTTATTTCTAACACAAATAATTCTATTTACAATTAATCATTTATTTGAATACAGGGAAATGGTTATACATATATGATTCGTAAATAAATTGTTTGTTTGTAATTCTATTTTTAGATAAGTAAGAACTAATTTGTTTTCACACAAGTATTGCTATTGTTCCTACACACTTAAATGGTTTCAATTATTGCCATCTTACACGAATAATTATATTCAGCATTAATCATTTGTTTGCAGACAGTGAAGTGCTTTCAAATATTACTATTTAGCACTAATTATTTATTCTACACTATTCATTCACAGTTAAACGGTTTCAAGTATTCCACAATAATAGTTTTATTTGCACACAGTTAAATGATTCCAAGTACTGCGATGTAATAATAATTCTATTTTGCGTATAGGTAAACGGTTTCAAGTATTCTACAATAATAGTTTTATTTGCACACAGTTAAATGATTCCAAGTACTGCTATGTAATAATAATTCTATTTTGCGTATAGGTAAACGGTTTCAAGTATTCCACAATAATAGTTTTATTTGCACACAGTTAAATGATTCCTGCTATGTATCACTAACAACTTAATTAGACAACAGTTACAAAGTTTATATGATCGGGTAGTCTTATTTGACCCATAGATATGACTCTATCTGGTGCTACCACTCCGGGTCAAAATGGACCTGGGCGTAATGGCAATGTAGGGGTACTCCATATTCCCCAAAGCTCCAGGACTGCAGCCTCACCATCAGATGCAGTTTAGTATCATATCCTGAACACTCGTTGGCGAGGGGCAGTTTTACCTCTCTGCAGCAATACAGTCGGTATATTTTACAGCTTCGGCCGACTGGGCAACACCTAGCTTGCACAAATAACATTTTTATTATTTCATTTTTTACGAGTTTTCTTACACCAGTATTAGCTGGTGGTCTTTTAATTGTGTCTGAGTGACAACAAATCTCCTTGGGTCTCCAGGACTCTTTTAAGTATTCTAGCCGATCTGTGTAAGAAAAAAAAAGTAAAACAAAACAAAAAAAAAACAAACAAAAACAAAAGCACCGGTTCATTTTAAAATGTTATCTACAATATGTGCTTACAAATCATAATTTATATATATATATTTACAAAGAGCATTTGACACTAAATAACCTACAAATGTTGATATGCCATAAAACCCAAACAAATAAATAAGTTCTAACTCATTTAAAATGAAATGACCGACAAATTATTCAATTACAAATCATATATGCATATCCACATAAATGTGTGCAAAGAAATAACAGTTAAATTGTTACTGTTACATAACAATACTTGAAACCATTTAACTTTGAGCAAACAAATAATTCTATAGATATAGTCCAACGATAGTATTGGCTTCCGTTATTACAGTAGCAAGTAATGTGATCTAGTGCGATCTCCAGTCTCCAACGCTCTAATACTATTCCTATAAGTGCTACCACTCTCGGCTACTGTGGAGCTGGGAGTAATGATAATGAAGGGGTACTTCCCGTTCCCCGGATTTATTTGACCCATTGATGGGATCCTAACAAGTGCTACCACTCTGGGTCTTTGACCAAATATTTCTATCGGAATTAGTTTTTTCGTCTATAATATATACTCTAAAATCGGATATTACATTCGTTCCACCCTCATACATCTTCAATGAACAAAGTAACCGAACCGCTTCAATTAAATTTTAAATGCGTTTGTCACTTTATTTCATGACTCGTATGAAAATGGCTTTGGGATCTTGTCCGGGATAAAGTGGCAACAAGATCAGCCCACGATGATGCATAAGTTTCACACCTTATATAGCAGCACTTTGGTCCTAAGCGGAGTACAAATATACTAAACTCACCTCCGAGCAGATGTTACAAATAGACAAACAAATAAGAAAACAAAGAAAGAGAATAATTACACTGACGAAAAATCTAGCTGAAACGATACTCTAAAAGACGATGCCGGGGTGGGGGCAGTAAAATAAAATGTTTAAACGCCCTGTCGGTGGGGTTTAGGAAAAGCTGATAGAGGGGTAATACCCTCTCCCTCACCAAAAAGGGGTGTCCAGGGTACGACACTAAATAGCATCAGATGATAAGACTCTGCTTCTAAAGATCTGGAGAGTGAAGAGTATCCTTTCATTACCATTACTCTCAGGTTCACTCAGGCCCAGAGTGGTAATACAAGTTAGGGTCCAATCTATGAGTTAAATAGATCTGTTCAAAAAATTATTCATATTCAATAAGGCCGTACGCAAAAAAAAAACTATTAGGAAACAACTATGCAAAAATATAAGAATGAACGTACAACGAACGCGATTCCCTAACTTATTGGCATAAAATAACGCCGAGACGTATCGACATGCTCCTAAAATCAATAAATCAGTCTTCAGGGTGAAATAATGAATCACAAGATATTCGCCATCTTTACGATTGTATTCGTGAATACGAACCTGTACTAATGCCCAAGGAGGATTTACGGTGCATTAATATAAATACAGTTTATCCACCTCTTATTTTTTTTTAACTTGTTCACGGATTGATCTCTATATGAAATCCTTTCCGGTCATCCAGCCATATTTCTCGAGTAAATTGAAACATTTATTCAGAAATTACAATTTTATTTTTCATCACTATCGATAGATTTCTATCGTAATTTTGTAAACGATCGTGTGATGATATAAATTTATTACCTGCTTTATCGTTTTGTAAATGTTTTATAAGTATTCCATTGCTTGAATTAATTCTATTGTTCATTCTCTTGTTATTAAATATTCATGTTATTGAATATTCTAATAACGGTCTTTGTTCTTTTCAACGTTCTTTCTTCTCGTCTTCTTTGAGTAAAGAAAAGATATAAGAATGCAATGGAACGGAAAAGTCTCTAATCGTTTTTTAGAGGACTTTTCAAAGTCCAACAAACAACATTGAACTTTGTGGCTACAAAGATTGGTGATGTTTGATCCGACTGCACCCCCACCTGCTTGACTCTCTTTTAAGATTTATATAGATAAAATTTGCCCCATTATGTTTATGAATATTTTCAACTAATTTTGTGGCGCTAGTTTCGAAAATCTAGTCTATATTCATCCATCTCGAATCATTTCTTTTGGACGGAAATACTGTATATCTGGCAAAATCAGAGCTGTGAAGAAATTATGTTCAAGAGATGCCCTTGCATAAGAATACAACAGTACGGAGAAGTTTCTAAAGATCTTTTTAGGTTGGTTGGTTGCTTCTAAGGCATATCAACCCTTGTTGGGTTATTTACTGCTAAAGTCTGTTTTGTTTTGTTTTGTTTAGGGGGTTGCTTTTGTTTGTTTGGGTTTTTTTTTTTGTTTTTTGTTTTTTGTTTTTGTTTTTTGCGATCAAATATATACTTTCAACTAATGATAATGATATATAAACCATTATAGCTTCAGGAATTTATACCTTTTTAATAATAATCATTTGTTTTCCCAATTATATGATCTCAAGTATTCCTATCTAATACAAATAATCAATTTGTTCAACAGATGTGACCCTTGGAAGTACTACCACTTTAGTCAGGGTTAACTTGGGAATAACTGCCGCGAAGGACTTAACCAACACTTTTCAGAGCTCCAGAATTGAAGCCTCATTGTCAGATCCAGTTTACTTTCATACCCAAAATCAACTTCCCCTCATTTTTTGAAGAGGGGTATTACTCTTCTTCCGGGGGCTGCAGTTGACGTTTCCAAGCCTCACCGACAGGTCGAAAAGGACTTTTTAGTATTCTTTAAACAACACTGTCCTTTATGAGTTTTGTGGCTACAAAGAGTAGTGGTAAGAGGTCTGACAGCAACCCCGACCATCACCACCAGCACCACCACCACCAATACATAGGTTTAAATTTGCGCATCTCCCAAGAGTAGTGGAACGTCCAAATACGTTCCAAACATTTTTTCAATTAAAAAAACTTAATCTAAATAAAATAAAACATGTTTATGAAAACAAATTTGTGTGTGTGTGTGTGTGTGTGTGTATGTGTGTGTGTGTGTGTGTGTGTGTGTGTGTGTGTGTGTGTGTGTGTGTGTGCAAATGTGTTCTCAGGAAAAAATGAATGGGAAAAGTCTTATACAAAAATTATGCGTTAATGAAAAATATAAATGGAGGATTTTGTATTTGGAACTTTGTTTATCACACACACACACACACACACACACACACACACATATATATATATATATATATATATATATATATATATATATATATATATTGAATCAAGGGAATCATTTTGGCCAGATGTTTCTTGTACCTAGCCTTGCACAAGGTTAGGTGCAAGAAACATCTGGCCATTCTTGAAGCCATAGCAATGACGCTATTTCACCCAAGCTTGTGCAGACAGACAAGACAATTTTACACACTTTGCTTATTCGGAGAGTCTGGTGAGAATTTAGAGAGGTGGGTTCTTCTTTTATTATTTTCATTCTATGTTTTATTTATTAAGATTACCCGACTCGTTTTTGAATTCTACTTGTTTTAATCGATTCTGGCTGTGACTGTTAAAGAAGCGTCGGACGAAAGGGTCCCTTTAGTGTTTTATGGTTTTAAACGATCTAATAAAATGATTCTCCTTATTAAATTGATCATAGAATTTTGCAGAACCAAAAATTTGTTTATATATATATATATATATAAGTAAAGTTGGCGACCTTACTTGTGGGTGAGCCGAAGGCTCCCTTTTCATTAGCAACTACACCGAGGTGTAGGGGAGGGCGCTACTCTATTCTCTTGATTACTCCAATTTACCCTTGATCCATACCTTATAATGCTGAGTGTTAAGCAAGGCAGTGTCAAATACCATTTTTTGAGTCTTTGGTATGACTCGACTTAGGACTGAACCCTGGTCTCCCGGACCGGACATTGACATAATGGTTAGGGTGTTCGTCAATGGCCTAGGAGACCTGGGTTCAATCCCAGGTCGAGTCATACCAAAGACTTAAATAAATGGTACTTGATGCCTCCTTGCTTAACACTAAGACTAATAAGGTACGGATCAAGGGTAAAGTGGGTCAGTCCTGGGAAAGAAGTAACGCACTTCCCTACACCTTAGTATAGTAGCTATTGAAAAGAGAGCCTTCGAGTCACCCTCGACTATGGTCGCCAACTTTTTACTATATATATATATATATAGAGAGAGAGAGAGAGAGAGAGAGACCAGGAAGAAAGCTAGAAAAAATATAAAATCATTAAAAAGGAAAGTTCTGTTGTCTTTAACCAAACCTGTTTAAAATATGAAATACCATATATATATATATATATATATATATATATTGAATCAAGTTATGGAAATAAATCCGACAGTATAAAGAAATTAGAAATACAAAGTCTGCCAAATATGATGAATTCATTTATGATGGTAAAGTCCATGTTAAAATGTTTCGGTTTTATTAAACCTTCATCAGGACTTTATGATGGAGAAAAAATCGTTGCTTGAACAACGATAGATGTTTTTATTGAAATAACAGGAGCCCCATGAATTGAAATTATTTCAAATTCTATCCTCTCGCATATCCTCTTGATCACTACGTTTATATACATATAATCAAACGACCAGGGTTTATCAGTCTGTCCACCTTTCTTAGGTGTATTTGTTAGTAATAGATTATATCAATTTAAATTTTCATTAAGCACCTTTCCATCAATTTTGCACTTCCTCTAACCCCATGAATTAGATTCATTCCAAATTCTATCATTTCACAATTACTAGGTTTATATACATATAATCATACTGTAACACTATATAGGTGGCCCGCCAAGCAGACGATTCCTTTGTCTGTTTTGGCGCGAAACCAGACAAAGGGTTTTTTGGACCTGAAATCTCGCCGTATCCGGAAGTGGTAAGGGGACGCGAAAGAGAGTTGGTTGGAGAAAGGAGCTCAGGGCAGTTGGTGTAGAACCACGGACAGGGGCGGTCGACTCCGGACACAGTACAGAGAAGATAGGGACCAGTGAAAGAAGATCGAGTCAAGATGAGTCGGCATTCCAGTTGCTTTGTGGAATTTTCGCTAGTAACCCACGCAAGCGTTAGTCCATATATGCTATCAGGAATGCAAAGTGTTGCATAACTCTCCTTCTGCTCTGAGTTAACCCCAAGCATTGTTCGTGTTTGTTCGTTTGTCCTTCTATTTTCTCCGGCCCCCTCGATCGTATTCTTGTAGTGGCAAGAAATGTGCGTTACCCCCCCTCGGAACCACTAGTTGATCACCGGCCGGCCAAGAAGTGAATGGTTAGAAGAGGATGTAACGTATGTGGGGGCGAGGGCGGTAACGTTACAATACTACTGAATAAAGGATAAATAGATGTAACATTATACATAAGTTCGATATTGGAAAGATTTATACCCAATTTAATTACATATCGTCAGTTTGTGTTGTTTTCTTTCCTTTCCTTTCCTTTCTTTTCTTCTGTGTTTCTTCTTTGTCTTTTCTTTTCATTTCTTTTCTGTTCTTTTTCTTTTACTTTTCTAAAAAATTCTGACAATGCTTTCATCATCTTTCAATCCGTTGTATCTCAAAGAAATTCGACATATTTTAAACATCATTGCCTGAGCCAATCACGTAATAGTTTTCAAAGAAGAACGCCGAGAGAACAATTATGAGTCTTTCTCTATATACACTTTCCCTTCTGTTATTTTGACAAAAACATCCATCGTTGTTCAAGCAACAATTTTTCTCCGGCATAAGGTCCTGATGAAGGTTGAGTAAAACCGAAACCTTTTAACGTTGATTTTACCATCTTAATAAATTCATCACCCCTGAAATACTTGTTTTTCTATTTCCTTTATATATATATATTGTGTTCGCCAATGGTCCGGGAGACCTAGGTTCAATCCCCTGTCGCGTCATACCAAAGACTTTAAAAATGGTACTTGATGCCACCTTGCTTAACACTCAGCATTATAATGTATGTATCAAGGGTAAAGAGGAGCAATCCAGGGAAAGGAGTAGCACCCTCCCCTACACCTCAGTGTAGCAGCTGTTGAAAAGAGAGCCTTCTGGTCGCCTTCAACTAGAGTCGCCAACTTTACTTACTAAGTAGTTTGGAAATCCGTTGTTAATAAGGGTATATATATATATATATATATATATATATAGCGGTTGTTGATGGAAACGTCTTGTAAAAATTCTAGTTTTACTGTATGAAAATTGGTACTTGATGCCTCCTTGCTTAACACTAAGCATTATAAAGTATGGATCAAGGGTAAAGTGGGTCAATCCTGGGAAAGAAGTAGCGCACTTCCCTACACCTTGGTATAGTAGCTATCGAAAAGAGAGCCTTCGAATCACCCTCAACAACGGTCGCCAACTTTTTACTATATATATATATATAGAGAGAGAGAGAGAGAAAGAGAGAGAGAGTGCCGTTCGTAAGAAAATTGATTGAGAAAATCTATAAAAATAAGAATGAAGGATTCTTTTATTTGAAATGTTGTTTATGGTCCACTCGCCATGGATGTTATACCCGGAAGTTATTCCTGATAAAGCAAATTTGGAGGTGGATCGAAAACTCATCCTACGTTCACTAACATATCAAATGCCTCTCTACATTTTTTATAGCTCATCGACTAAAATGGAAAGTTTACCCGAATTTTCCGAAAAATACGCAAAAGTGAAATTGATGTATTGATTGGTTTGGTTTGGTTTCTTTGTTTTATGCGCATATCAACCTTTGTTGGTTATTTAACGCCAAAGCCATTCTCCTAGAAGAACAGTAGTGGTACTATTTAACCCATAGCTGGGAGGATAAAGGGGTTCATACCTTTCCCAAGGGTATTTGCCTGAAAGTGAACGTAATAGCGCGACTGGAGTACGAACTCCCGTACTACGATTCCGCAGTCCATCGCTTTAACCATTACACTACGAGGACACCTTCTTGATGTATTGAGCAGAAATCGTTAAAACTTAATAAATTGGATGACTTTGCTCTTGATATTCGTATGATGTCGACATATTAAAGGCATCAAACTATTTGAATAAGTACTCTGCCCTGTTGGCTGGATCACTCAAATACGTTGACTATACCTTTGCAAAGAGGTAAACCCGCCCCAACGAGTATCTTGGGTAGGACACTAAACTATAACTGACGGTGAGTCTCCAGTCCTGGAACTTTGGAGAATGTGGAGTACCCCTTCATTGCCGTTACTACTGTTGTATTTTGACCTTCGACCCGGCCCAAAATGCCATTCAAGGTGATGCACCGGAAGGAAGTGACACATTCCAATGGCAGTTAGGAGAGGAAATCGCGTGGGCAGAAATTGGCTAACAAAATGGAACAAGCTAAAAAATCCCATGATACTCTCATAGACTGACGCACCGGAAGAGAGTGACCTCTGAACTGCATGACAGTTATTTCCGCTTGATGAAGATTAAACATGCGATTTCAAAGATCGAGTGGGCGATCGAGTGGGCGTTGAACTATTATATAGCTCAGTCAAGACAGAAGTCAAGCCAGTTGCAGTTAGAGCTGGAGACGGAGTTATAGACGAGATATGGTAGGGAAAGCCACACCAGGCCGAAGGGGCTGGGGGCCCTGACGAGTTGGGGTCCAGAGAAGATGCTGATAAGATGCAGTAAAGAAAGCCAGCACCCAGCAAAGTGGACCCCAGGGCCTCCGGTTGAGCATCAGGAGAACGAGAAAGACACAACGTTGACGGCCATAAGAGTGGGGGTCAAAATATTTCAGTTCTGTTCGGTCTCCAGCTCCCTCTCACACGCAAACCTTGAGTAACCCTTTTCGAACCCTTGCAATAAAGTGAGAGGTAAATATTTTTTTAAGGGAGTCTTCCTGCGTCTTTATCATTGCGTCTTTATTATTGTGTTGTTGTGATGCTGTAGATGACAATATAACACTACCATGTGTATTTTAACCCAGTATCTGCTTTGTTCTCATCTATAGGTCAAATAGAACAGATCAATCATTTACTTAGAATAATTATTATTAGTTATTTGAAACCCTACAGCTGCCTGTTAATTATTTATATTACAGAGGAATTCTTGATAAATAGAATACTTATGTTAAATGGCAAAACTTGAAATCTGTGAAATACGGTGTGTAAAAAAAATGATTAATCTTATATAGTATCATTAGTGTTAGCAATACTTGAAACAATCTAACTGCGTGGAAATAAATGATTAATGTTGAATAAAATCATTAATGCAAGATATGCAGATTTGAAACCATTTAATTGTGTGCAAATAAATGATTAATACTAAATAGAATTATTAATGTTAGACAGGCAGATTTGAAACCGTTTAACTGTGTGCAAATAAATTAATATTATATAGAATTATTAATGTTAGATAGGAAGACTTGAAACCATTTAACTGTGTGCAATCAAACTTGTTTAAAAATAAAGTTACCAATTAACTATTCGCTTACAAATCATATACATATATATATAAAAACATCCTTTGGCATTCGATAACCCATAAGAGTTGATATACCATAAACCCCAACTAACTAACCGACCTAAAATAGTTCAAAAATTAGCTAATGTCATCATTTGTATGGTTAATATCAATGCTTTCCGCAGACAACTTGTTCTTTGAAGCTAATAATGTCCGCATTTTAAATTCCTAATATTACCCTGTAAAACGATGTTTACGTGTAAAAATTTGCATGAAGTCAAATTTGAAGACATTGACATTAAAAAAATCTACCAAAAATCGGCTATTTATCTAATTCAATAAGATTTTCAGTTTCTATTTATTGATGAATGAATCTATTGATGAATACGGTATTTTGTAAGAAACAATTTTGTAAATATGATGAATGTTTTGAATTTTCTCCTTTGTTATATTCCTTATAGATTTTTTATGGGTTTCCTCATATATATTGCGCCCCCATGGCTCCAGTGCCCCCTATCCCGCATTTGCAGAGTCTGCAGGTCTCATGCACTCTCCCTCCTGCAAGCAAACAATAAAGGTACACGTAGGTAGTAATCAGAGATAAGCCACTTCAACTGTGTGTGCACTCACCTTCTTTTTCTTATTATTCTTCTTCCTCCTCCTCCTCCTCCTCCTCCTTCTTCTTCTTCTTTTTCTTTCTCCTCCTTCTTCTTCTTCTTCTTTATACTCGACGACCTAAACAGCTTGCATTTATCAATGCATTTCTTTTTGAAATTTCTTAAGTAAAAGCAAATTTGTCCTCGCCTCTCCCGCTTAATCATGAAGCTCGAGAGATTCCGGTGTTTTGTCAGATGAAATAAACAAATAAATAAAATAAAAGCAGGTATTTCTTTCGTTTTAATGTTTCTTTCTTTCCATATTATTATTATTATTATTCATTCATTCATTGCTACATCTTCTCCACCATCAGCCATAACAACTCCGTGATTTCAAAGAACGACTACCGTGCTTCATTTTCGACCGGAAAACTGTTTTCATAAAAGCCATTAGAGTAATTAAACATTTTATTCTTTTTTTATATATACATTTTTCCATTTTTTCTTCTTTTTTATTTCCTTGAATTTTTCGTTGGAAAATAGAACCAAATTAACAATCAACAAATTAGACGGTTTCATTTTGAAAAGAAAAAAGAAAAAAACGTTATCATACAAAACCCCTAAAAAACCATAATATCGGTCTTTTTTCTCCAAATATCATCAAATCATTTAGTTTTAAGATTAGTTATTCAATTTCTTTAGATATTTTGATTCGAATCTATTTTTAAACAGTTCGTTTTACTATCGTAAGACCCCCACAACCACCAAAAAGTACCGAGTTAAGTACATTCGCATTTTTTAAAAAATAGATCGAGATATTTCTGGAACTCCAGAAATCAGAGATTTCTGTCATTTGCGTACGTAGTAGAGAACACATCATGTGACATGAAAGCATATTTTCCTACCAATTAGGACCTACCAAGAACAAACGAAAAAAATTTTTTTTCTTATCCTCTGTTCATAAATATGACCCACCCAGACACAGCGGGACTCTGATTTCTCAACAGCTAATTAGTTTTTACGCAACAAAGGACATCCCTGACAGATCTGCTAGTTACCTCCGATGTCAATTTTTTAAGATTTTCGCCATCTCACCAACATTACGCAAATAATTTGCCAAGGACTTTAATCGTTACTTCATTCACCTTCCCGTTTTATGTTCAAACTAATTATTTTATTCTCTTTCAAAAGTAAATATATACATCCACACAAACCACAGCAAAACACTTCGACAACAACAACAAAATAACACAAAATAACTAGGGTAATTCTTGTTATGTTAATATATATATATATATATGTGTGTGTGTGTGTGTGTGTGTGTGCGCACAACTGTATAATAAATTAGACGATCCGTGAATTCGTAGGATTCCTGTTATAACACCAGTCCATAGTAATATTGATGCTTCTATTTAGAAAGACGGGAAGGAGTCTAATGACTATTTAGCATCTCTCTCCGTTCTATTGAGAACTCGGATGATTTCAAAAAATATGCATATAAATGTATACATATAAAGAAAAAAAAGTAAAGTTGGTGACAGTAGTCAAGGGCGATTCGAAGGCTCCCTTTTCATTAACTACTACACCGAGGAGAAGGGAAGAGCGCTGCTCCTTTTCTTGGATGGCTCCAATTTAACTTTCATCCGTACCTTATAATAGTGAGTTTTAAGAGGGAAGGCAGTGGTGTAATGGTTATCGTCGTTGGAAATGGACACGGCGACACGAGTTCAAATCTTGGACAAGACTGATTGCATTTCACATAGTACTAATACTCTTGGGAATGGTATGAATCCAGTTATTCTCCCTCCAGCTATGGGTAAATAGTAGGGCAGACTTATTTCTTCAGCCTTGGTGAGGCAACTAGTCTAGGAGAAGGAAAACTCTGAATTCAAACCTGTAAAACTCCGCATAAAAATTGACCTTGTGTCATATCCTGCCCAAGCGGAGGGGTTGGTAAATATGTATATACGTATATATATGTACATATACTTACTAATTTACTATCTACCAGCATTCACGGTGACAAAGAAAAAGAAAAAAAAAACCCAGCCAGAATTCAGAGATAACAAATCTCGAATCACTGCCTGGGGAAATGTAAAGTAAAGTTGACGACCGTAGTCGAGGGCAACCCGAAAGTTCCCTTTTCAATAGCTATTACACCGAGGTGTAGGAGAGGGCGCTACTCCTTTCCCCGGATTACTCCACTGTACCCTTGAAACGTACGTTATAATGCTGAGTGTTAAACAAGGAGGTATCAAGTACCACTTTTTGAGTCTTTGGTGTAACTCGACCTGAAATTGAACCCCGGGCCATTGTCGAACATTCTACCACTGAGCCAATGGGCCGGTTTATTATATATAGTCTACGTAATATAAAAAGTTATTTAAACAGTAATACATAAATACTAAAAGCGTGAATTATCTGAATTTGAGAAAGGAGAGATTACAACTCTGAAAAGAGTCGGAAAATCTCAGAGAGAAATTTCGAAGGCCTTAGGACACAGAAAAACCGTTATCTGCAATTAAATCAAAAGTCCAAATAAGTATGCAACAAGAAAACCGACTGGTAAGCCAGAAAAATTAGCACCGCAATTCAAAAGAAGAATTGTTCGCAAAGTAAAAAAGAAAACTTCTTCAACATCAAAAATATTGAAATCTCTAGTTGATGCTCCTTGCAGTACTAGAACAATTAAAAGGCATTTAAACAACGAAAAATTAAGCTTATGAAAATAATTCATCGTCCAAGGTTAACTATGAAGCACAAAGAGAAACGACTGGAATATGCTCGTCAATGTCAAACCATGATTGCAAAAGAATGATGAAAAGTTGATTTCTCGCATGAAAAGAAATTCAATTTAGACAGTCCAAATGGCTTTCAGAAGTACTGGCATCCAAAAGATTTTCCACAAGAGAATTGCTCAACAAGGCATAGTAGAGGAGGATCTCTTATGATCTGGAGGGCCTTCTTATCTTCAGGAAAACTACAATTTGTCAGTGGTCGACAAAAACCAAGAGATCATGTGAAGATGCTAAACGATTTATCTCTTGCACAAGAAGGACGTCGTCTATGTGGAGAAGAATGGATTTTTCAGCAAGATAATGCTGCTATCCGCCATGCATCAATGACAAACAAGTACTTGTTTGAACCAAAAATAAGACTTCTAGACCAGCCAGCGCGCTCTCCTGACCTCAATCCAATAAAAAATTTGTGGGGATTGATTGTTGCAAAAGTTTATGAAGGATGTCGACAGTACTTAGCAATTTCGGAATTCAAAAACGCAATCTTAGATGCATGGGGAAAATACCTTCAGTTCAACTTCAGAAACTAGTTGATAGTATGCCTAACCGAATTTTTGGTGTTATTAAAGCTAATGTCAGATCTACAAAATACTCCATTAAAAATTAGCCTTTATATCTTATAGTTCTGCTCGTTGATCTTATATTCATATCAAAACAAAATTTTAAAATTCTGTATAAATGCTAATATACATATAAAAAATAATCTGAAATTTCTTCATATTTTGAATTTAATTATGAAAATCAGCTTTATGAAACATAAGGCATAAAGCCTTTTGTTTCATATATCTGATTTTCATAATTCAAAAATTGTAAACCATATCATATAAGGTCGAAACAGCAGTCCAGTGTTTCCGTGTGTCGTGCGTAAGTGTTCGCCGGATTTTCTGGTCATGGTAATTCAATTCACAATATAATTCCTCCATTAAAAAAATATATATATATATATATATATATATATATATATATATATATATATATATTAATTCTGATCTGTGCATTTACAATTGGTCGGTATGGTCAAAGTCCAGTCGTTTGCACAGTTCTGAGTTCATCACCCTTCATAGAAAGTTGTGTCTATTCTTGTACTCGTTCTTTGCAAATTGGCTGCATTCGCTAATTAAATAGTCAACCGTTTCAACTCCCTCTCTACATAGCTAACACTTTTTATTCTTCTTAGACTTATTTATTTTAGCTTTTACGTAATTGGTTCTTATAGATGTTATTAAGAGTGATTTAGTTTCTCTCTTTAGGTTCCCTCTACGTACCTATGTCCATGTCATCTTATGCGCAATTTCTTTATCATTATTATTTCACACCATACGAGTTTCAAACCAATTGCAACTGGGGTTCTTCATTTTAGTTCAAGTGACAGCAAGACTCTTCAGTCATACAGGACTCTTCTCAGTATCCTCACCGATCACGGCAGTGCTGTTGTCTGTACAGTCGCAAGTCTCCCTCGGATTTGTAATCCCCCAGTCTCTTTTCTAGTTTCTCTGGGGTTGTTCCAAGTGCTCCAACTATACTTGGTATCACAATCATCCTCGTGTTCCCTAATATTTTTAGCTATGTCCCTTAAGTTCCCGTCCTGTTGGCTGGGACAGTAGAATACACCGAAAACGCCACTGCAGAGGAGTAAGACACTCCAACAAGGCTACCTGTTAGCCGTGAGTGGTGACCCGTAATGCTTCAGGACGGTATCCTGGTGGTTGAGTAGTCCTTGACCCGGCAATCAAAGTGGTCTTGTGACTTGAAACACTTGACTACTTTGGCCTTTACTGGGCTATACGGGCAATCGGATATGCCCGATCCGATCAAACAGCTGGTCATACCAGGCCCAAGCAACTATATGATTATCCCAACCGTGTTCTTCAAATTATTCTTGGAGCAAACAAGTAAGTTAAAATAAAGTTGTCAACCTTGGGTTAAACTCCTCCCCCATGGACAACAAAATAGATATCAACTCTAAAGCTACTTTCATAGTCTTGCTCTAGATCGTCTTTCTCGTTGAGTTGTTAATTAGTTGTATCCAAGGGAGGTAACTTTTAAGACAATTATTTTCCTTGAAACATAAGTTAAATGATTATTATCCAAGAAAATGGATTCGGCATATCAAGTTCAATTCTAGATGAGGTTCTTTATGTCTTCGTTCTTACTAATGCCCTCGTGAAAGGCATGAACTTATTTCTTCACTCCCAACCCCAGTAGGTAAGTAAAGTTGGAGACCGTAGTTGAGGGCGACCCGAAGGCTTCCTTTTCAATACCTACTATTCTGAGTTGGAGAGAAGGGCGCAATTTTTTTCCCTGGATTGCTCCACTTTACCCTTGATTCGTACCTTATAATGCTGAGTGTTAACCAAAATAGCATCAAGTACTATTTTTTGAGTCGTTGGTATGACTCGACTCGGGATTGAACTCCGGCCTCTCGAGCCATTGACGAACAAGTAACTAACCTTATTTTATCTTAAAGGTGTTAAAAGGCGGTGGCTGAGGTTCAGTTGCATTGAGACAGCAAAACATGAAATAATCTAAATTGCATGCAAATGAAATGATTGATATTAAAAAGAATTGTTTGCATTAAATAGCAATGATAGAAAAGATCAAACTGTATGCAAAGAAATGATAAATATTAAATAGAATTATAAGGGATAAATGGCAATACTTGAAACCATTTAACTGTGGGCAAACAAATGAGCTCTTGTTTGTTTTATAATAAATAGCAATGATAAAAAAGATTAAGATTCATGCAAAGAAATTATTAAATAGAAATATTAGAATTGTTCAACAATACTTAAAACAATTTAACTGTGTGTAAAGAAATGATTAATATTAAATAGAATCATTAGTATTGAAAGGATTTAGCTGTGTGTAAAGAAATGATTAATATTAAATATAATCATTAGTATTGAAAGGATTTAGCTGTGTGTAAAGAAATGATTAATATTAAATAGAATCATTAGTATTGAAAGGATTTAGCTGTGTGTAAAGAAATGATTAATATTAAATATAATCATTAGTATTGAAAGGATTTAGCTGTGTGTAAAGAAATGATTAATATTAAATATAATCATTAGTATTGAAAGGATTTAGCTGTGTGTAAAGAAATGATTAATATTAAATATAATCATTAGTATTGAAAGGATTTAGCTGTGTGTAAAGAAATGATTAATATTAAATAGAATCATTAGTATTGAAAGGATTTAGCTGTGTGTAAAGAAATGATTAATACTAAATAGAATCATTAGTATTGAAAGGATTTAGCTGTGTGTAAAGAAATGATTAATATTAAATATAATCATTAGTATTGAAAGGATTTAGCTGTGTGTAAAGAAATGATTAATATTAAATAGAATCATTAGTATTGAAATTATTTAACTGTGTGTAAAGAAATGATTAATATTAAATAGAATCATTAGTATTGAAATTATTTAACTGTGTGTAAAGAAATGATTAATATTAAATAGAATTATAAAATTGTACAACAATACTTGAAACAATTTAACTGTGTGTAAAGAAAGGATTAATATTAAATAGGATTATAAGAGATAAATGGCTACACTTAAAACCACTTAACTGTAAGCAAACAAATGAACTCTAATTCGTTTTATAATAAAGTTACGTACTAAATCTTCCCTTACAAATCATATATATATATATATATATATATATATATATATATATATTTATATATATATATGAAGGCTGTAGAAAAAACATAATCCAAATAGGTGAATATATTATGATGTGAAGTCGACGTTAACGTTTCGGTTTCAGTAACCATCATCAGGACTTGGATATCAAAATAGTTCACATAGCGATGGATGCTTGCTGAGATGACAGGAGCAAATGAGAAATATACAACGAAAAGATACATAAACATGCAAGTCCTGATGATGGTTACTGAAACCGAAATGTTAACGTCGACTTTACATCATAATATATTCACCTATTTGGATTATGTTTTTTTCTGCTACCTTCGTACTGTCGGATTTTATCCATATTTACTTTCATATATATATATATATATATATATATGGCACTTGAACAATTCTAATATTTAATATTAATAATTTCTTTGCACGAATCTTAATCTTTTTTATCATTGCTATTTATTATAAAACAAACAAGAGCTCATTTGTTTGCCCACAGTTAAATGGTTTCAAGCATTGCCATATATATATATATATATATATATATATATATATATAAACTGAATTTGACATTAAATAACCTATATGAGTTGATATGCTATTAGGCCAAATGATCTAAAGCTCGTACGGTCCATATGTAGTTTTTCACTATACTCAAACAGCAAAGTTTACTAATAAACAATTTATTTTCTTCTTATTAAGTAAAACTAGATCTAGGTTTTGTTTTTTGTTGTTTTGTTTTTGTTGTTGTTGTGGTTTTTTGGTCGGGATTGGGTTATCCGTTTTTATTGATATTTTTTTCTCTACGCTAATTTTTCACACCAATTTTGATTCATAGTTTTTTAGAAAAGTTTGAGTGACTTAAAGTCTCCTCCGATCTCCAGAACTCTTCTGATCGTCCAAGACGTTTCAACAATGGATGGTCTCGATTCTTTCTCTGATCTCCAGGCCCTTGGCGACCTTCCCTAGTGCACCAACTACAATTGGTATCACCGTCACCTTCACGTTCCAAAAATTTTTCATCCCTCTGGTAAGATCTAAGTATCTGGGGGGTTTTGTTATTGTATTTGGCGGGGGTCGCTTTCTTTTATTATCACTCTATGGTCAGCAGGAAACAAACACTAGATTCCAACTTCTTTGCTTCTTGTTGTATTGTAAAGCAGGGATGAAAGGTGACAACACTTGCATATAAAAATATAACTTCTTGTTTATTTACAACGACAGTTGAATGTTGCGAGAGAGAGAGAGAGAGTTGGTCAGGAACTGCGAGACTTTACACCACGTTAAGATATATATCCAGTGATATATATATATATTCAGAGTTTTGCTTCTTCGTGCTTCTTTGACGGGAGACTGATACAGGACCGGCTTCTCAGCCTAGGGGCCGCCGCCCGCGGCTCACACCCAAAACAGCGTGACATGCCTACTCTGCTGACTACCGAATCCAACTGACCGCTAGGGTTGAAAACTTCATCATTGTATATTTTTCTTATGCCCACACATTTCCTTCAAGCGCCCCCACCAATGCAATTCTTCCCATGTAATTCACGTAGTATTTCCGCTGTCCCTTGTTTATCTTAGAGTTGCACACCCTGTTTTTGAAATCCACACTAACTGGCCAGTTAAAGGTCAATATGTTACAGTTGATTATTACAAGATCTGGTGTTCGAGTGGGGATTCGGTAATCCATTTGAATCTTAAAGTCCCAGAGAATCTAATGTGTCTCCATTTCTAGGACAGATTCTGATTTGTGCATATTCCATTTCTCAGCATAACCAATTTGGAGTCTCGTACAACTTCCTTTAGATCATCTTTCCCACCCAGTCATGCTTACTCTTGTATAACTTTTGTACCAGTTTATTATTATTATTATTATTATTATTATTATTATTATTATTATTATTATACACCTTTGCGAGTTTTTCACATCAGCGTTAGCTAATGGTCTTTCACAGGAGTCTGAGTAACAGGTCTGAGTAAACAGCAAGTCTCCTCAGGTCTCCAGGACTCATCTCAGTATTCTGGCCGACTTCAGCAATGCTGTCGTTTAGATGGTGTCCGCTCGTCCTTTGATTTCCAAGTCTTCTGGTCCTTTTACAAAGCCTTTAGGGATCGTTCCAAGTGCATCAGTTACAATTGGTATCACCGTCACCTTCATGTTCCATAGCTTTTTTAAGTGTTTCTGGTCAGATCTAAGTTTCTTTTTCTTTTTTAGTTGCTCTGGCAAGATCTAAGTTTGTCTTTTTTTCTTTTTTTTTTTCTTTGATTTTCACTCTGTTGTTGGCCGGGACGGCAAAGTTCAAAATTCAGCAGGTTCTCTTTATTTGTTAACAATCACTAAGTCTGACCGAGATAAGGTGATCGTTTTTTATCTCAAAATCCCTGAGAATTTTATGTGTCTCATTCTCCAGGACGGATTCCGGTTTGTGCATATACCATTTAGTAGTATGGTCAAATATCAATTCCTTCCACAATTTTCCTGTGGATCACCCCACCCGGTCATGTCTAGTCTTGTACTCTTTTTGTGCTTATTATTTATTACAATTAATTTACCTCATTAGAGTTTTTCACATCAGCGTAAGCTGATGGTCTTTCACTGGAGATTGAGTGACAGCAAGTCTCCTCAAGTCTCCAGGACTCTTCTCGGTATTCTGGCCGTTTTCAATAATGCTGTTGTTTGGATGGTCCCCACACGACCCGCCAACTTCCAAATCCTCCGGGCCCTTTAATAATCCTTTAGTTACCGTGTCAAAAGCACCAATCACAATAGGTATTATTGTCTTTTTTCAATTCTCTAGCAAGGTCGAGGTACTTATCTCTCTTTTCACATTCTTTCAGTTTTATTCTGTGGTCAGCCGGGACAGCAAAGTCGACAATTTATTTTTATTATTATACTCCTTTAGAGTTTTTCACATCAGCGTTAACTGATGGTTTTACACTGGAGTTTGAGTGACAGTAAGTCTCCTCAAGTCTCCAGGACTCGTCTCAGGATTCTGGCCGTTCTTAGCAATGCTGTCGTTTGGATAGTCTCTAACTGTCCGCCAATTTCCAAGTCTTCCAGGCCTTTTAATAATCCTTTAGTTATTGTGCCTAACGCACCAATCACAATTGGCACAATCGTTACTTTCATGTTCCACAGCTTATTATTATTATTATTATTATTATTATTATTATTATTATTTCTTCACTCTCTGCAAGTTTTTCATAACTGATAGCCTTCTTTTGAATTTGAGTGACCGGCCTCCAGGATTCTTCTAAGTATCCTAGCCGATCTTAGTATTGTTGTGATCTGGATAATTTGATTCTTCCTTTTATCTCCAATTCATCGAGTCTCTTCTCCAGATCTTTAGGAACTGTTTCAAGGCCCTAAATACGATTGGTATCACAGTTAACCTTCATGTTTCACAGTTTTTCAGCCCTCTGGCAAGGTTCATGAATTTGTTCAGCTTTTCGCCTTCTTTCACTCACAGGGTCTCCTGGCACAGTGATATCCACTTTATGACAAGTTCTTTTTTTCTTGTTAATCAAAATCAAGTACGGTCTTCTGGTTTGAATTGGATGATCCGTTTGAATCTCAAAATCCCAGAGGATTCTATGTGTTTCATTTTCAATAATAGCTTTTAGTTTGTGCATATATTATTTGTTAGTAGGAAGAGACTTCAGTTTCTAGCACAGTTCCCATTGGATCACCTTTCTCATCCAGTCATACCTACTCTTATATTCATTTTGTGTCAATTTAGTAGGTCCACTTATGAGTAGAGAGTTCGCGAATGGTCTGGAAGACCAGGATTCAATTCCAGGTCGAGT
>OY757929.1:30087709-30430209 GCA_963585895.1 Sepioteuthis lessoniana
GATAGTCTTTTGATTTCAGCCTTTACTCAATACTCGCCTTAGATCATTGCTTATGACCTAAGGCGAATAATACTATTGTGATTGCGTGATAACAAATGATTAGTATATTCTTTTAAAAGAAATTTAAAATGGACAGTACTTTCGCCAAATATGTTCTCAAGGAATACGATTTTCTAAATATCTTGATTCTTTGCCCGAATTCATCTTTTCCTTCTTTGATAACGCCCGTAGTTCCAAATATAACAGAGGCTAACTTTCAATTTCCTCGGTTCGTAGACGATATCCTGGTATTCAGTTTTGTTTTGTTTTTGTTTTGTTTTTTTGTTTCTTGTTGTTGTTGGGGGGGGTGTTTTGTTTTGTTTTGTTTTTTTGTTTGTTTTGTTTTTATTTTGTTTTCTTTAGTTTTGTTCTGTTTTGTTTTGGGTTTTTTATTTTTTTGTTGTTGTTTTTTTTTTTTTTCGTCTGGAGTACAATGTACTGTCTCTGTACCACAATAATTGTAACTTTTAATGTATAAAATTTATAAGAAACTGTAACAATTATTATAAGACAGCGATATAAGTTAAATGAATGCTTCAATCTCTTTCTTATGATTGTTACATTTAATATATAAAATTTGTATATGAAAATGTAACAATTTTTATGAGACCGGAGTGATAGTAAAAACGAATTCTACTACATTTGTCCCATGATAATTGTCATATTTGATGTATAAAATTCATATACAAATGCAACAACTATTATGGGACACTACAGACTTTTTTTTTTTTTGTTACCAATCGTGATCACACTCCTCATTGGGCTTCCCACCGTGGAACAAGTTAGTCTCAGAGACAAGACACTGCTATTGGATTATAATATTATTCTTTGCGCCCTCGATTTTGCACTCTGCCTTTCTAAGCTTCGTATATAATTTTCACAATAAGGATTAGGGCATTTATAACCTTTGCCATTTTAAAATGGCCGTTTTTGACGAAATTATTTTTCAGAATGTAATGTTTAGTGTTTCTATTTATTTATTTTATTTTTAGGGTTAATGTTAGTTTTAGGATTAGGATAAGGATTAGGGTTAGGGTTTTAAGTTTCTTTTGTTACCGATGAAGTAGCAGCCATTTTAAAGGGGAAAGGTAACAATTGCCGGGAATTAGTATTTGCTGTATCACCCCAAAATAAATACACGCCTTGCATTTTTTTTTTTTTTAATAAAAGGGTCTACAATTAGTAAGCTTAGAAAATTCGCTGGCCATAGCCATCCTTGATTTGCACGATGATAAACAGATAGACAAGGCAGACACCTGGTGAAAAACAGCAAAATGACAGTTGGTAACAATAACGTGTCACATGTAACAAAGCAATGGAAGATAAATCCTTTAAGCCAATACGAAATTAGCGAAAGAGTTTGTAATCCAATAAAAAGAGCTGTTAGAACAAGATTTCTGTCAATTTAGAAGGCCAGTGTGCAAATTTATGGAACGTGAGTCCAGTAAGTGATAGACAGATTCCCGTTCTCCTATGCCCCTCGGCTGACCATTCGGACAAACTCCAACGTGATTTCAGCACGAAATGTCATCTCATCAACTGTCGTTCGCAAATAACGTAATTTGCGTCGGAAACAGTTAAGTGAACGCTGTGATGCATCAGGCAAATATGGCGACCATTTTCTTTAACAATGCCGGATTACTGGTAAGATTCGTCAAGAAAAGAGGAAAGACCTTAATCAAGTTACTATTATTTCTAAACGGTTTACTTCGCTCCCTGCAACACCAATAGTATTTCTCATTGGGGACCGAGTAAAAGAATGCGTGCTAGAAACTTTCATACTCCCCATTCGGCGTTCTTATTGATTTTCAGACTTGCGAGAAAAATTTTTTACAAATCTTTCGTGGAAAAGAAAATTGCAACACTATTAAGTACGATGCCGACTGGGGCTTGCCCGTGAGGGTTTGGTTTGGTTGGTTTGATGGCGTTTTATGGCATATCAACTCTTGTAGGTTATCTAATACCAAATCCGATTAATAGATATATGTTATTGTTGTGGAGGCAAACCTGTATCTCCCTTTGTGTTAAAATGTAATATTCCAATAGTAAATAAATTACGATGCGTGGCGGTATTCGTCCGATGCTGTTTTAATCGGACAATGCTTACCGAATACAATCTGACTGCTTGTCCGTGTCTGATTGATTACTACCAAGAACGACTTCTTATTTTCTTGTTTAGCGGTTTGGTTTGGTTTCTATGGCATATCAACCTTTGTAGGTTATTTAATGCCAAAGCCATTCTCCAAGTAGAACAGTCGTTGTACTATTTAACCCATAGCTGGGAGGATAAGGGAGTTCTTACCTTTCCCAAGGGTATTTGCCCGAAAGTGAACGTAATAGCGCGACTGGAGTACGAACTCGTTTATTACGATTCCGCAGTCTATCGCTTTAACCATTACACCATGAGGACACCCCCTTGTTTAACGGAATACAAGTTATAACTGTTATATTTGTAAGCTAATAGTTTGTTGACAACATTTTAAATGAGCCAAAGTTCATTTGTTTTCACATAGTTCAATGGCTTCAAGTATTGCTATTTATTGTTTGCACACAGTTAAATGGATTCAAGTATTGCTATTTATTGTTTGCACTCAGTTAAATGGATTCAAGTATTGCTATTTAACACTAATAATTCTATTCAACCCAAGGATGGGACCCTAACAAGTACTACCATTCCGGTCTGAGTAAACCTGAGAGTAATAGCAATGAAGAGGTACTCCACATTCCTCAAAGCTCCAGGACTGAAGCCTCGCCATCAGATGCAATTTAGTGTCATACCCATAATACTCAGGCGCCTCTGGTGGTGTAATGGTTAGCAAGCTCGGCTAGCAAACCTACATGAGTGAGTTCGAGTCTCATTGGGTGCCCCTTTCATATGGCCTTGTGCCACATCTAAACAAAAAAACGCTTAGTAAATTTCCATACCCATAATACTCGTTGAGATGGGGGTGTTCTTACCGTTCTGCTGAGATGAAGTCTGTCTGTCGACTGGGCTGTGCTAGTAGGGAGTAGACATTGAGATATATATGAACAGGCAAAGAAAGAAAGAAAGAATATAAGGACCGGATTATAAGTTGTTAGCGACTGTAGTCGAGGGCGACCAGAAGGCTCCTTTTTCAATAGGTACTACACTGAGGTGTAGGGGAGGGCGCTATTCCTTTCCCTGAATTCCTCCACTTTACCCTTGATACGTACCTTATATTGCTGAGTGTTAAGCAAGGAGGTATCAAGTACCATTTTTAAAGTCTTTGGTATGACGCGACCTGGGATTGAACCCCGGTCTCCCGGACCATTGGCGAACACTGATGAAACCAATGAGCCGGTTGCCAAGGACCGGATTATATTCAGAATAAAACCTGATCATTTATTATTAATTTATTCCATTTTTGTTCTTTAACTATTTCCCACGGAGTTTAGGTAAAACAAACGCGCGAGAAGAGTTCAAATCCTGGACAAAGCTTTTCGTATTTCACATAGTGCTAATACCCTTAGAAAATGCATAAATCCAACAATTCTCTCCTTGCTTCCACTAATGGGTAAATAGTAGAGCAGACCTTAACATGACAACTAATCTAAGAAAAGGAAAACTCTAAATTCAAACCAGCTGTATTCCGCTTGTAAATTCGCCTTCTGTCGAATCTGATCCGCGGCAGAGGACTTAGGTGAATACACACACTCCAATGTTTAGTCTTTAATAGCATTTACAGAGCTTAACTTTGTCGGGCACAAGGCTACAGGTAATGAGCATCAAAACAGGGTCGAATTCACTATATTGATAATGATATATCCACTATCGCTGATAGATAAATACATCTCGAAGAATTTTTTAAAGGTACCAGTATGTTATTATTTCTTGAGGAAAAATAAAAATGGATATTATTTAGTGATATTTATAACTAAAATCTACAGCATTACGACTCTACAGCATCGAAAAAATTTAAATTTTAAGGGTTTTTTTTGTTTTGTTTTGTTTTTTTAAGAGTCTGTTACTTTATAGACTTATCAGATCTTCTCTAAGTCCGATTTATTTTAATATTCTGTGCTTTCCATGAACCATTCTCCCATAATAATCATAATTCTTCAATATGTGATTTTGCCTAATATTCGCAAATAAAGGAATTTTAGAGAGAGAATAAAATATGCGCTGTAAAGAATATTAAAGAGAATAAAATTTAATATAAGGAATTTAGATTAAAATTCAATATGACTCTAAATCCAAATTTAGGATTTAACTGGGTAATGTTTTTAGGGGGCTTTAGTGTGTAAGTTCAAACGGTAAGTTCTGTAGGGAACGAATAAATAAATAAAAGATTAAATTTAAAAAAATAAATAAATAGATAAAAAGAAGACTATTAAATTTGAAGAAACTCCCAGAGGTCTCTAACGGAAAAGGAAATGACGCATGCGTAAAAGAAAAAAGGATTTTTCCCCTTGAAAAAGGAAACGATATCATTTTCTCTTTCAGGCAGTGTCCGTCGAACCAACAACACCATTTTGCTGTCTGGTGTTTTGGGCACCAAGCTACGTCTTGGGACGTAGCGTCGGTTAGTCCCTTCACCAAGTAAATAAAGGAAAGTATGGAAGAAATGTTTTCGTCTCTTATCTGTTTCTATCTTTTCTTTTTGTATATTTCTTTTGGGACTTTCTTTGGGCAAGGCATTGCGCCGGCCAGTCAACGTGGGGTGAAACAGTGTAACCAAAATATGGAGTCAGATATTTACGGCAACACAGCCTTGCCCTTAGCCCCTGACCTTCAAAAGCCTTCAAATCCCACAGTTCCGCTGCTTTCTAATTCGGATACTGATTCAAAAAGATAACACAAACAATAAAGTTTTTAAAAAGGAATTTTATACAAAAGAAACAAGAAAGAAAGGGATAGAAAAGATAAAGTGTTACAAATTTTAGTGTAATTAGCAGGAACTTATCTAATAGTGTGTCCTGGAAACAAAGTTCTTGAAATTTGAGTATTTTTCTTTTCTTTTTAGTTTTGTCGAAATGTTTCAGTTTTCATTTAATTTCGAGTCTTCTGTAAAGTTATCTTTTCAGCAGAATTCTCGGTTGAATTTTCTTTCAGTTGTTTAACTTGGTATAATTTCAGTAGTCGACTTTCGTTTATTCTTACTTTTATTTCTTAGGAAGATTCAAACCGGTTTGAACTTATCGGCTGTTCAAGAAGCGAGTGGAGAAACCTTTCCGCCTTGAGAGTCTGGTCCCCGAATTCGTACTTTCGTTTGATTTTGGTTTTATTTCTTGGGAAGTTTCTTGCCTGTTTGAAATACTTATCGGCTATTCAAGAAGCGAGTGACGAAGCCCTTCTGCTGGCTATTTTTTCGTGCCTTTACAGTTTGGTCCCCGAATTCGTTCAGAGGGTCCCAATAGTAGTTCTCGATAAATAGTGGCAGGTAGCTTTTTGGTGCCGTGTTGTCTAGGATTACTTCTCCCTTTTCCACTCTGGCCAGATCAAGTGCTGCATGTGGTCGGTTTGAGAAATGAATTTTTATACAAAAGCGTGAAACTATTAGTTGCTGTATGTGGTTTTTCTGTAATATTTCCGTTTTTAAGGTTGCCAATTCCCATAACAGTTATCAGGATAGAAAACGGAATTAGTGAGTTCGAATTTCAACTGATCTTGCTAACATTCACTTCATGCTAATGCCCTTAGGTAAGGCCTGAATTCACTTCTCTCTTCGCTCTATTTCATCATCCAAATCTTACCAAAATCTAGTCACTGGCATCCCATGATGATTGATGCAGAAGAGTGTGTGTGTGTGTGTGTGTGTGTGTGTGTGTGTGTGTGTGTGTGTGTGTGTGTGTGTGTGTGGATACTTATACAGGCCACTATTCTTTTGTCAGGTAGCCTGCAAAAAAAGCGGTAATAGAAATCAATTACGAAGCCTGTCGGCGAGACTAAGAATATGCTGACTGAATGCTCTACAGAGAAGTAAGACCCCCCCCCCCATTACCAAAAAAACGGGGTGTCCTGGTTATGACACTGAAATGCATCTAATGGTGAGGCACCAGTTGTGAAGATCTGGTAAGTGTGGAGTACCCTTTCATTACCATTATTCCATAGAGTGGTCCCATCTCTGGGTTAAATAGATCTGTTTACAACTTATTTGTATTCGATAAGAATGTTTGATATATAATCGTATGCAAAAAAAAACAATCTTCAGAAAAAAGACTACACAAAAATGTAAATATAAACGTACAGAGTACGCTATTCTCTAACCTCTTGGCATGAAATAATCCGAGATAAGTTGACATGCCGTTAAAAATCGATCCACCATTCAACCATAGAGTCGTTTCGACTGCTAATTGTTGACAGTGGACAGGCAGGTAAGCCAAGAATCGTGCCTATGTTACTATATTGCTTTGAATGTTTGGGTTTTTTGTTTAATGGCATATCAACCTTCATGGGTTATTTCATGCCAAAGCCATATTTGTTGTGGATGGGGGGATAAGAGGGCGCATAGCTTCCCGATGGATATCATGTGTGTGTGTGTGTTTGCATATATATGTGTGTATATTAAAGCAATTTTCAAAACATTTTTATTGTAAATTAATTTAAAGTGCCTTTTTATGGTAGAAATAATTTTCAATGACTTTTTATAGTAAAAATAATTTTTAATGCCTTTTTATAGTAAAAATAATTTTCAATGACTTTTTATAGTAAAAATAATTTTCAATGCCTTTTTATAGTAAAAATAATTTTCAATGCCTTTTTATAGTAAAAATAATTTTCAATGCCTTTTTATAGTAAAATAATTTTCAATGCCTTTTTATAGTAAAAATAATTTTCAATGCCTTTTTATAGTAAAATAATTTTCAATGCCTTTTTATGATAGAAATAATTTTCAATGCCTTTTTATAGTAAAATAATTTTCAATGCCTTTTTATGATAGAAATAATTTTCAATGCCTTTTTATAGTAAAATAATTTTCAACGCCTTTTTATAGTAAAATAATTTTCAATGCCTTTTTATAGTAAAATAATTTTCAATGCCTTTTTATAGCAAAATAATTTTTAGTGCCATTTTATAAAATAATTTTCAGTGCCTGTTTATTGTAAAATAATTTTCAACGCCTTTTTATAGTAAAAATAATTTTCAATGCCTTTTTATAGTAAAATAATTTTCAACGCCTTTTTATAGCAAAATAATTTTCAGTGCCATTTTATAAAATAATTTTCAGTGCCTTTTTATTGTAAAATAATTTTCAGTGCCATTTTATAATAAAATAATTTCCAGTGCCTTTTTATAGTAAAATAATTTCCAGTGCCTTTTTATAGTAAAATAATTTTCAATGCCTTTTTATAGTAAAATAATTTTCAATGCATTTTATAGTAAAAATAATTTTCAATGTCTTTTTATAGTAAAAATAATTTCCAGTGCCATTTCATAGTAAAATAATTTTCAATGCATTTTTATAGTAAAATAATTTTCAATGCATTTTATAGTAAAAATAATTTTCAATGTCTTTTTATAGTAAAAATAATTTTCAGTGCCATTTCATAGTAAAATAATTTTCAATGCATTTTTATAGTAAAATAATTTTCAATGCATTTTATAGTAAAAATAATTTTCAATGTCTTTTTATAGTAAAAATAATTTTCAGTGCCATTTCATAGTAAAATAATTTTCAATGCATTTTTATAGTAAAATAATTTTCTTTTCGTTTGGCGTTTAAAAATTATTAAATGCCAAAGCACTCCTTGTAGAAGAACAGCAGTAGTATTATTTAACCCCTAGCTGGTTGGTTAAGAGGTTTCATGCCTTTCCCAAGGGTATTAGTCCGAAAGTGAATGTTATAAAATAACTGAAGTTCAAACGTTAGCCACAACGTCACTGAGACTCTCTCACTTTGCTTTATAATTGTCAATGTCACCTACAAACCCTCCATTATAACTGAGTGTGAATTAAATGTCGACTTGTCAAGATTTTCGATGAAGTCAAGAAAATTCCCAGGACGTCACTAATTTACACAATAAAAAAAAGAGTAAGGGATTTTTTAAAGTATTAAATACTTTTGCTTTGCTTACCGGGTTGATTCGATAATTTTCAGCTCAGCAGCTAATGACATCACAACATTCATCTGTGTCTTTGTGCGTGATTGACTGATTGATTGATTTTAACGGTATGTCAACCCGTATGGGGTTTTTATACCAAGGGGTTTAGAGAATCGCGTTCAGTGTACGTTCATATTTTCATTTTCTGTGTAGTTGTTACTTAAGATTTTCAATTTTTTGTGGTTATTGTAATTTTTTTGTTTTGTTTTCTTTTGTTTTGTTTTCTTTTCTTTTTTGCCCACGGTCCGGCACATGGATGTTCCAATGTTGACTGACTGGCAAAGACTTACATACATCAGCTCTGTGTAAACACAGAATTCAAGCCTAGAGGACCTACCAAGAACGATGGATGATGGGAATTGTAAGCGGGAGATCTGCTTGACCCATAGGAACCTTACAGGTACAACCACTCCGGGTCAGAGTGGATCTGGGAGTAATGGTAATGAAAGGGTACTTCATACTGCCTGAAGTCTCACTAACAAATGCAGTTTAGTGTCATACACAAGATACTCATTTTTTCATTTCTTTTTTTTTGGGGGGGGGTAGTGGTGCATGTACGTTTGCGTACATGTGTGCGTGTGTGTGTATATGTGTGAACGTATGCATGAGTGTGTGTGTGTACGTATTCACACGTATGCGTGTGTGTGTGAGAGAAGAAGAAGAAGAAGAAGAAGAAGAAGAAGAAGAAGAAGAAGAAGAAGAAGAAGAAGAGCTACAATTCTACTTCATCTTCTTTCATTGCAACTGTTGTTAAATTTAAACCTTTATGTAATGGCTAACGTGCTGGACTGCGAGCTCAAAAGAGGTGTCTTGGGTATGATACTGGTCTGCGTTTGGTGGTGGAGATCTGGTGAGTGTGAAGTACCTCCCCGTTGCCTTTACTCTCCGGTGGGAATACCTGATAGGGTTCAATCTATGTGTCAAGTAGATCCGTTTAAATTATTTATATTTGATAGAACTGAGTGCAAAAAAAATCTCTTAAGAAACAACTACACCAAAAATGTAAATATGAAAGTACAATAAACGCGATTTCCCAAACTTCTAGACTTAAAGTAACACGAGATGTGTTCACGTGGCGTTAAAATCAATCCGTTAATCTAGTTTTCAAAAGAGTGGGTGCTGGGAACTTTTGAAACACATAGTACACAGAAACTGCACTCTGGCGAAGGAATTGCCGGCCGCCGCTCGCATAATGCAAAGCTCTTCAAAAGAATTGAGCACTCTGGTAGCCGATAGGGTATGAAAATGTAAACAAACGGACGCTGCTGCTGCTGTTGCTACATAATACCTTAAAAATTCCCTTAGCCAACGTGGTACGCTTGTTGGCCGATCGGTCTGAGACAATGTTCCATATATATATATATATGTGTGTGTGTGTGTGTGTGTGTGTGTGTGTGTGTGTGTGTGTGTGTGTGTGTAGAAAATTGAAAAACAAAGTAATCCAAAAGTGATAAATTTATTACGAAGGAAAGTCGACGTTAAAACGCTTCGGTTTTAATGAACCTTCATCAGAATTTTAAGCTGGTGAAGCAAGTGTTGGTCAAGTTAATCTGTTTAAAAATTATTTATATTTGATTTTTTTGTTTTTTGTTTTTTGTTTTTTTAACCAAACGGGGGACATCTCCACTCTAGAAGGAACCCCTCTTAAACTAGTAGACAAATTCACGTACCTAGGAAGCAGCGTCGAATCAACCGAAAAGGACATCGAAACGAGGTTAACGAAAGCATGGACAGCTATCAATAGGCTATCGATTATATGGAAATCAGACCTAACCGATAAAATGAAACGCAGTTTCTTCCAGGCAGCGGTCACATCGATACTGCTATATGGATGCACTACATGGACGCTAACAAAACGGCTAGAGAAGAAGCTAGACGGCAATTACACAAGAATGCTGCGTGCAATCCTGAACAAGTCCTGGCAGCAACACCCCACAAGACACCAACTGTACGGCCACCTGCCCCCTATCACGAAAACTATTCAAGTTAGACGAACCAGACATGCAGGACACTGCTGGAGAAGCAGAGATGAACTCATAAGAGATGTACTCTTATGGATCCCCACACATGGCCGCGCAAAAGCAGGACGACCAGCACGAACGTACATTCAGCAGCTATGTGAGGATACGGGATGTTGTCCTGAAGACCTACCTAGGGCGATGAACGATAGGGAGGAGTGGCGAGAGAGGGTCAGGGATATCCGTGCTACCAGCGCGATATGATGATGATGATGATATTTGATTGGACTGAGTACAAAAAAAAAAATCTCTTAAGAAACAACTACACCAAAAATATTGATAGAACAATAATGGATCTTTAATCATCATTTGAATTACTTTGTTTTTCAAATTTCTCCATATTGTCTGATTTCATTCCATTGTTGACTCACACACACACACACACACATATATATATATATATATATATATATATATATATATATATATTAGGATTGAGTACTTCCACTTCAGAATCTGATATCTCAATGCTTTCTTGAAAAAATAGATGAATAAAATAAAAAGACGAAGCAATTTTAAAAAGTCAAAAGTTTTTTTTCTTTTAAGTGGGATATATAAATTAGATTTGGATTAAGTTATCAACTAAAAGCTTAAACTTGAGATTTTGTTGTAAACGTACTAAAAAATTATTGAATGTGACCTTATCAGTTGACAAGAAATTTCACTGTTGTCTATAAACAAGAAAAGGTTTCCGCCCCTATAATTAGTCGCTAATTTGGAAGAAAAGTGTAATATACAAACAAGCTGACTAATTATATATATATATATATATATATATATATATATATATATATATATATATATATATATATATATATTGTACGTTAAATTTTTTCAGAGTTTTCTAATAAGTATACACTTTTTAGATCTGATTTTCACATTAGAAAGCACTGAATTTTTTTTCCCTCACAACTTTGTTGAGAGGTATTCCCTACTTATCAAAGATTTGCTTATGTCAAATACCTTTTACAAAAAGTGTCCATTTGTACAGTTTTTCCTCCGCTATATAAAGTGAAGTAACGATTACTATTTGTTGATATGGACATTTTTTTTTTTAGCGTTCCCAAACCTAGAAAAATTATCTTCTTTAAGTCGACCATCACGGCATCCCTTCACCTATTAGCAGCCAAGAGATAGGGCCACTTGGAATTTGTGCCGGGTGAGTAATTAAAAGTTGATCGCTTGGACTCAGGGAGCCTTAGAGATATACTTTCTTTGCAGGGTTAAGTTCATTGCTCGGCACCTGAGACGCCCCAAAAAGGTAATGCCGGTGGGACTAAGTATATTTTGGTGTAGCCGAGCACGAGTCTCGATTTGTACGTGGTTTCCCACTATAGAACAACCTTGTGTCATATATCGACATGGTGAGAAGTCGGTTATATCTCTTCACTGCTCGGCGTTTGAGTCGGGAGGCACATTACCAGAAAAAAATCAGTTTAGCTCAAGGAGGCTTCACACATACACACTATTCCTAAAGGAGCGACTGACCACTTGTATAAATGAGTTAATGCTGGGGGTTTTTTTTGGGGGGGGGTATTTTGTTTTGTTTTGGGTTTTTTTGCCTGACGCCTGAGACACTCCTGAAGTGTAATGCAAACGGAACTAAGCAAATTTTAGCACACACGCATGCATACACACACACACACGCCGAGGAGGCTTGCTTCTTGTGAGATCCTCAAATTAAACCGACTTTGTATCATTTACCAGCATCGCGGGGATTGGTAAGATAGCTTCTTCTATGTCTGCCTACCTCGATGTCGAAGGTCAAGGTTCTTTGTCTGGTTGGTATGGAAGGCCTCAAATAAATGACAGCAGGTTTAACAGCTTCCTCTTAGCATCACGTATTACATTTCTTTGTAGCTAACCTTCGGAAATTTGTTGTCTAAATTTTCGAGACGAAACTTAATGATTTTTATCATTAAGAGTTTTCGGACTATTGTCTTCATCTTTATTGTTATTTCCACAACGTTTCGGCCGATATGTCCTCCAGCCTTCTTCAGGTGTTTGTCGAACTCGGGAACCTTCACGGAACTTCGAACTACGTCCTTTATTGAATCCACGGGGATCGCCTGTTCTGATTCCGTTAGCCATATCCGGGGACAAGTGTTAAGTATTCCTGTATTGTTACTCCCTTGCAGTCAGGATTGAACCTGCAACCTTCCGATGATTGTCTCCTTAGAAGCTTAGGGAACCAACGCCTATAACCGTTACGCTATGTGTCTTCGAAAACTATGAAATTTAATACTTCCTCAAAAATGAACTTAAAAAATAGGAGAAAACAGACGTCTTAAAATATACATCGGATTATTTTAGATTTCTTCTTTTCATTGTTAACCAAATTGCTGAAATGACTGATAAATCATATGCTAAATATGCAATACACTTTTGATACGTGACCTCTAAATATTTTATCATTCCTCACAAAATTTAAGTCAAATTTATTGAAGCTAAACGCCTATAACAATTTGACTGTGCATCTAAATACGCATAGACATCGTATTTCTTCCAAGTTGAACCTGTGTCCGTACCACTGTATGGATGCACCACGTGGATGCTAACAAAACACATAGAGAAAAAGTTAAATGGGAACTACACAAGAATACTGCGTATTGTTTTAAACCAAGTAATAGTTGCATGGCCATTTTCCTCCCATCTCACAAACCAACCAAGTGAAACAAGCAAGACATGCGAAGCACTGCTAGAAAAGTAAAAACGAACTCATAAGCAACATTCTTACATGTACTCCTACACATGGATGCGCCAATGCTGGCTGACCAGCAAAAGATTACACACATTAGCTCTTTGCGGACACTGGATGCAGCCTAGAGGACCTACCTGGAGCGATGGAGGATGGGAATTGATGCCGGGAGAGAGTCAGGGAAATCCGTGCTGTCAATGTGACATGAGGATGATAATGAAATACTTGTATGTGATCAGGTTTCAATGGTTCAAGGGAAGTAACTCAGCTACGCACTGTCTAGCTTATCTGCGACCAGAAACAAATAGATGTCTTGTTCCTGGCGACTCGTATCCCGTGCAGCTCCTCTCCATCGTAGGATCAGACGTATACCCTGACATGAAAATGTTTGATTCACATTAAAACGATTTTGTGATACATTTGTTTCTATTGAGAGGAAAATAAATATCACTTCATAATTTCCTTTCAATTAAAGGAATATTTAATAGATAAATAAATAAATAAACAGTACTGTGAAGGAAATAAACTAATTCATTTACTAATATACGATTTTTTCATTGATAGATATTTTTGCAAATAAGTGTGGTGATGTCAAACATAGTTGTCTCCTCCCTTGATCATTTTACTATAAATACAAAAGAATCTTCACCTTAACTGTGTTAAGTTATATTCACCTTAACTGTGTTAAGTTATATTGACTAAAACTTAACTAAAACAATTACCTCATTCGTCTGTTTATTTACACATAGAAGAAATAACAATGAAATTCTTTTCGTCCAGCTTTTCATTGTATTCCTTAAGATCATTTATAAATCCTTTTTATAGTAAAATAATGTTCAGTGCTTTTTTATAGTAAAATAAGTTTACATGCTTTTTTATTGTAAAATGATTTTCGGTGAATTTTTATGCCGCGATAATTTCCAATGCCTTTTTATAGTAGAATAATTTTTAAAGTTTATTATAGTAAAAAACTTTTCAATGCATTTTTATAGTGAAATAAATTTCAATGCATTTTTATAATAAATAATTTTCAATGCCTTTTTATAGTAAAATGATTTTCCGTGAATTTTTATAGTAAAATAAATGGCAATACATTTTATGCTAAAAATAATTTGCAATACATTTTATTAGTGAAATAATTTGTAATATGTTTTCATGGTAAAGTAATTTGTGATATATTTTTATAGTAAAATAATGTTCAATGTATTTTTATCATAAATTATTTTGCAATGCATTTTTTGTAAAATATCTTTAATGCCTTGTAATATTAGAACCATTTGCAGTGTATTTCTTAGTAAAATTACCTTATAATGCAATTCTCTTGTAAAAGTATGTCCTATCTATTCCTAGAATAAAATCAATTTCAATGCATTCCTATACTGAAAATATTTTGTTATGCATTTATATAGTAAAATTATCTACAATGCTTTTCCATAATAAAATTATGTGTAATGTTTTCTCAAAGTAAAATTATTTACTGATACATATATAACTGGTCCATTGGCCAAATGAGTAAAGTGTTGACCAATGGTCTGGGAGACTGGGGTTCAATCCCAGGTTGAGTCATACTAAAGACTCAAAAAATGGTACTTGATGCTGACATGCTTAGCACTCAGTACTATAAGGTAAGGATCAAGGGTAAAGTGGAGCAATCCAGGGAATGGAGTAGTGTTCTTTTCCCTCAGTAACACAAGTTTTAACTTCTGAAAATACTTTTTCCCCTTAGTAATGCAGAACATATAGAGGGAGTGCCAAAAATTATCCAAATAAATCCAATACAAATTATTCTACTGTAAAAATTCACTGAAAATTATTTTACTTTAAATGTTCATAGCAAATTATTTTGCTATAAAAATGTATTAAAAATTATTTTACAATAAAAATTTATTGCAAATTATTTTACAATAAAAATGCATTGGGTGAAATTACTGTGTAAGTTGTGGCTAATGTGCAGAATGACAACAAGGTAGTAAATGAGTTCAAACACCAGTTATGCTATTATGTTCACTATCAAACTAATACCCTTAAGAAAGATATGAACCCCCTCATTCTCCTTACTAAGAGTTAAATAGTAACACTGTGTTCTTTTACAAAGATTGCATAAGCATTTAAAAGAAAACTCAAAATTTGACATCATTAAACAAAGAAACCAAACCAAAAAAGCATTAAAACTTATTTTACAATAAAAATGCATTGAAAATCATTTTACAATAAAAATTCATTGAAAATCATTTTACAATAAAAATTCATTGAAACTTATTTTACAATAAAAATTCATTGAAAATCATTTTACAATAAAAATTCATTGAAAATCATTTTCCATTAAAAATTCATTGAAAATCATTTTACAATAAAAATGCATTAAAACTTATTTTGCAATAAAAATTCATTGAAAATCATTTTCCATTAAAAATTCATTGAAACTTATTTTACAATAAAAATGCATTGAAAATCATTTTACAATAAAAATAGATTAAAACTTATTTTACAATAGAAATGCATTGAAAATCATTTTACTATAAAAATGCATTGAAACTTATTTTACAATGAAAATGCATTGAAACTTATTTTACAATGAAAATGCATTGAAAATCATTTTCCATTAAAAATCCATTGAAACTAATGCTTCAATAAAAATAAACCATATAACTGTGTGTCAATTATTTTGTATTAAGAATAGTTACTTGAAGTTATTATTGTTTACTAAGGATTATTAGTAACTTGAAACTAAGTAACTGCTTGCAAAAAAACAATGACTGACTTGATCATTGAATAACTCAATAAGTCTACATTTCCTTTTTTTTTTTATTATACTCAATAAGTGTTGACATTCTGTAAAACTTACTAACTAACCAACCAACCAATCAGCATGAGACTAACTTGTAAGTATTTATTTTAAAAAATCTTTTAATTATTATTGTGAATTTTCATCTGCCTCAACCCAACTGTAGTTTGAGATGGATTCTCCCCAGTTTAACAATTGATGTAACACAATCTTTGCAGCATTCCTTTTGGCTTTATTTTCTACAAAGTAAAGCTAAGTAAATATTGGGATAAAAAAGAAATATGCCAAAACTCTCACTATTTACAAGGGGTGTGTAAAAGTTTCCAGCACAATTTTTGAAGAAACTCAGAGAGATTGATTGATTGATTGATTGATTGATTGATTAGTATTAACAGCATGTCAACCCATCAAGGGTTATTTTGTGGCTGGAGGTTAAGGAATCATGTTCATTGTACATTCATATTCACTTCTGGGGTCAATTGTTTCTTAAGAGTTTTTTTTCTTTTTTTTTTTTGCGTACATTTCAATCAAATATGAATAATTTTTAAACAGATCTGTTTGACCCATAGATAGGATCCTAACAGGTACTACCACTCCAGGTCAGAGTGGACCTGGGAGTAATGACAAGAAAGGGGTACTCCACATTCTCCAGGGCTCTAGAAATGGAGCCTCACCACCAGATGCAGTTTAGTATTATACCCATGATAAACCTTTCTTTTTGAGCAAGGGAACTTTTACACCCTCTAAAAGGAATATAGTATTTGTATTCTAAGCCCTGCCAACAAGGCAGAAACCTAGAGAGAGAATGCACATAAACTTAAAAAAAAAAAAAAAAACTTTTTTTCATTATCTAAAAAAGATGCCAGAAATTTTTGTGCACACAAAATGTTTGAGTAAAATTTGTTTTATTTTTCCCGGGAAGTTTTCTATTGGTCAAAGAACCTCTAAAAATCCTTTTTCAATATGATGTGAAGCAGTGCCGTCATATTTCTTTTATTGTCCTCTGTATCTTCAAATTTTTGTCTTAAGAGGAATTTTCAGTGAAAAAGTCTAAATCTGGTGAGTATGGAGGGTTATGCACTTCCACAATCCTGTGTTTCACAAAAAAATGTTAAAAAAATGTGATGAAAAAATACCAAAATTGCTAAATAAGAAAGAGATCCCTTATCCCACTAGTGACAGGTTAAAAAGGACCAGTACTGTTCTTCAACAAGAATGGTTTTGGCACTAAATAACCCATAAAGTTTGATATGCCATTAAAAAATTACCTGCAAACAAACAAACAAACAAAAGATATAGACAATTGGTACTTTTGAGATGTCAAGACATCGTCACTTTGAGTCACTCAGCAGTGTACATGTCTTATCAAAATTTTAAATTTTAGATTTTAAATTTTAAAATTAATTACAGCCCTCTTAGCTGACTGCAACTTCGCAGAGAGGTAAGACCCCCCCCCACTTCTGACCAAGTGTCTTGAATATGACACTAAACTATATCTGATTGTGGGACTCCAGTTGTGGAACTTTGGGGAATGTAGAGTACATTGCCATTAGTCCAAAGTCCACTCAGACCAAGATTGGTAGGACATGTTAGGGTCCCATCTAATGGTCAAATAAAAATATGTAATCATTTTCTAAACTTGAAACCCCTTAATTGTGAGAAAACAAATGATAGATGTTAAATTGAATTATTATTGTTGCATAGCAAGTCTTGGAACAATTTAATTGTGTGCAAATAAAACTATTAATCTTAGATAGCAATACTTGAAACCCTTTAAAATAAAATTTAGATTCAGTCTAGATACTTTTCTGATCATACTTCTGAGAATCTTTTTTCTTATACAGGGTGGTTCACAAAAATCTGACGATTTAAAAAATTCACAAGTTTCTCCTTTTTTATTTCATTTTTTAGTGATTTTTCAGGTATCAAAAGTATTTCATTATGACATTCAGTTTTCATAAAATAAAAAACAAGAAGACAAGATGTCTGAAATAAAAAAACAAGAAGACAAGATGTCTGAAAAATCTATAAAAAAAATGAAATGAAAAATAAGAAAGTTGTGAATTTTTTAAATGACAGCCTTTTGTAGGCCATCCTATATAAAAAAAAGATAAATTTGTTTTATTTTGGTGCATAATATGACCTTCAGAGAACGGCGCAGAAATTGCATGGGATTTATAGGGGGTCAAATGGCTACATAATGCTTTGGATTGATTCCCCTAATTCCTCCCATTTCCAAGACACATTGCTTATTTTCACTTTGCACTTCTACTTATCAGAAAGACATAAATCCACTTCTTATCGTGTCCTATTACAATCATCTTCACAAAATGTCTTGTCACTAGCATGACACAATGAGTGATGAAGAAAAGGTAAGTGAATGAGGTGAGTGAGCAATTGGGTAAACCACTCTCCTCTGAATATGTTAGTTTGAGGCAAGCCACAAAGAGGTGTTACATTTATAATCAACCTTGACAGGAAATTATTAGAGTATAGTCATGAAAGAGAAAGTTAATTTGGGTAACGATTTACTAAATTTGACATCAACTGTATACAAAATTTTTTATATCAATTCATGGCAAGTTTTAACATTTTTCAATTTTATTTGCCTTAAAATCTAAATTAACCTTTCTTTTAGAAGTATTTTTGCAAACAGGACAAACAGTTTCTCAGTTCATTTTTATTTACAATAGATAGATAGATAGATAGATAGATAGATATGTTTAGATTAAGATCTGGTGTTAATGTCAAAATACATACACTCACACACATATATATAACTATACACACACACACACACACTCCTGATATTTTTAACTTAATGCATTTTACTACATACATACATACATACATACATACATACATACATACATACAAATAAATAAATTTCCTGTCTGGTGATTCTTATAACACATGAGTAATGGAACACATATTACATAATTTTATATTTTTGGCTTTAAACTAACTGCTACAATAGCATAGAATACTTTTGAGACTCTTAAATATTTCTTTTATTATTTATTACTATTATAATTATATATATATTCATTACATATAACCATTAGAATATATATATATATATATATATATATATATATATGTGACGATACACATATATATGTATACAGCCCAGTCGGTTGGGGCTGTAGAATACACCGACTGCATCTCTGCAAAGGGGTAAAGAAACCAACTCCTACGAGTGTGCTAAATATGACTCAAAACAATGGTGAGGCTCTTGTCCTGGACCTTTGGAGAATATAGAGCACCCCTTCATTGCCATTTACTCCCAGGTCCACTCTGGCCCACAGTAGTAGCACCTGATAGGGTCCTATCTATGGGTCAAATAGAATTGTTTGACATATAAACTGTGTACAAACAAATGACTTACATTAAATTTAATTGTTAGAAATAGAACTGTTTGATCCTTTAACTGCACATAAATAAATGACTGATGTTTAATTGAATTGATACATAGTGTTGTATCGTGGTAAGAAAGAAATACACTGTGAAATAGAGTTAACTATTCATTAACTCAAGTGGTACAGTCCAACAAATATTATAAGTCTCACGCTGTGAGTGTTATGTCCGAAGTTGGTCTTACTACTGACCGAAATCTTGCAGAACCCTTGCATGATTAAGAAACACGATGTTTTTTATACCACCACAATACTGGAAGTCACGTGGTATGAGCCACTATACAACACATAGCAATACTTGAAACAATTTGTCTGTGTATAAAGGAATGAATACAGTTGAATAGAATAATTAGAGTTAAATAGCAATACTTGTATACAATTCATTGTGAGCAAACAAATGATTAATATTGAATAGAACTATAAGTGTTAGATAGCAATAACTGAAACCATTTAACTGTGTAGAAACCATAGAAACACTTAATTGTGAGAAAACAAATAAGTTCTCATTTAAAATAAAATTAGCAGCAAACAATCTGCTTACAAATCATATTTGTAAAAGCCATTTAACTGTGTCCAAACAAATCAAATGACTAATGTTAGATTAAATTGTGTTACATAACAATACTTGAAACCACTTAACTATGACAAATAATAAACAGAATTGTTTACATAAGATAGAAATACTTAAACCAGTTAACTATGTGCAAAGAAATGATTAATAGTAAATAGAATTATTCATGTTAGATAGAAATACTTGAAACCATTTAACTGATTGGTTTCTTTGGTTTCTTTGTTTAATGGCATATCAACTCTTTTTAGGTTATTTAATGCCAAAACCATTCTCCTAGAAGAACAGTAGTGGTACTATTTAACCCATAGCTGGGAGGATAAGGGGGTTCATACCTTTCCCAAGGGTATTTACCGGAAAGTGAACGCAATAGTGCGACTGGAGTACAAACTCGTGTACTACGATTCCGCAGTCCATCGCTTTAACCATTACACCACAAGGACACCCCCCCATTTAACTGAGTGAAAACAAATGATTAATAGTAAATAGAATTATTCATGTTAGATAGAAATACTTGAAACCATTTAACTGAGAGAAAACAAATGATTAATAGTAAACAGAATTATTCATGTTACATAGAAATACCAGAAAAAAATGAACACATGCAAGTTTAAAACTGTTATCAACAAAATGTGTTTATAAATCATATATATTTAATATGTATGTATAAACAGGATTTGGCATTAAATAATCTACAATGGTTGATATGCCATAAAACTCAACCAACCAACCAACATATATATAACACCCTTGGGAAAGGTATGAACTCTGTTATCCCTTCATCTATGGGTTCAAGAGTTCCACTACTGTTCTTCAACAAGGATGGCTTTGGCCTTATATAACCAATGAAGGTTGATATGCCATTAAACAAAAGAAAACAAATCAAACTAAACCAACACACATACACATGTGAGTGTATGTGTGTGTGTGTGTGTGTACAACTAAATAAAATTATATATATATATATATATATATATATATATATATATATATGTTTTTGTGTGTGTACAACTAAGTAAAATTAAGTTTATGTATGTGTGTGTGTATGTGAGTACAACTAAATAAAATTAGGTTTATATATATATATATATATATATATATATATATATATATATATATATATATATATATGTGTGTGTGTGTGTGTGTGTGTGTATGTGTGTGTGTGTGTGTGTGCACAACTAAAAAAAATTAATCTTATATATACATATAAACTAAAATAAACAAATTATGTCTGACAGAAATATTTTTGTACTTGATTTGGATATTTCAGGTTTTAGACTTCCTCTGGCATAGGAGCATTGAGCACTTTTTATTTGCATTTTATCTTCTTTTATTATATATATATATATATATATATATATATATATATATATATATATATATATATATAGGGAAGGTATGAACACCCTTATCCCCACAGCTATGGGTTAAATAGTATCATTGTTGTTCTTCTACAAGGATGGCTTCAGCATAAACTAACCTATGAATATTGATATGCCATTAAAATAAAGAAACCAAACCAAACTATATATATATATATATATATATATATATATATATATATATATATATATATAGTTTGATAAATCATGCCAAAAATTCTTGAAATGAGGTTTGAATAAACCAAAGAAAGTTATCATTATTCTTAAACAAATGAGCTAATTTCAGTTTTAAAAACATAAACTTCATTTGTAATTTCATGACAGTAGTCTTCAATTGGAATTTGAGGAAGAAGAAAGTTAGTTTTCAACTCAGACTCAAAGGTGTTAACCTTTCCCCAGCTATGTTTTAATATCCACAAAGGCTTTATGATTAAAATGCATTTAACTGGAAAGAATTAGAGTTGACCGGGGCTTGGGAATGAAGACCTTGCCAGAGCCTGAATATAACTGCCAACGAGCATATCATACCAATATTTTTATCAAAACAATACACTTGAAATGCTCTGAGAGAATAAAACTATTTCCAATTCAATTTGCACATGAAGGATAATTTTGTAAGTCTTACAATATTGGGGGGTGGTCCCCATGATGTTATGCTCAAATGCCGTATTGCAACCTCAAAGTAAATCAGTTTGAACGATGATGATCACTTTCAGACTAATACCCTTTGGAAAGGTATGAACCCACTTATTCTCACAGTTGTGGGTTAAATAGTATCACTGCTGTTCTTCTACAAGGATGGCTTTGGCATTAAATACCCTACGGATATGCCATTAAAAATACGAAGAAATAATTTTTTAATCATCCAAATTTTTTTATCTTACGGGAGATAACTACGGAATGCTAATCAGAATTCTTTATTCCTTCCTAAATAGAAGCATCAATATCGTCACGGACAGCTGTTAAAAAGAGAACCCGACAAGTTGCCCTGATTTATTTTTAAATTGGTGCGTCAGTTATTTTAATAGAAGTTAAAACGACAATAAGGCTTAAAATGAGCGACATTTTATTTTCACCTCAAGTGCATAATAACACTACTGCACATTACGTTCTCCCAGCTCATCAACAAGACCAGATGTACTTTTTGAGTAAGAAAAGGCCTTCACTTAAAAAGCCGACCTTGTGTCGAAATCTCTCTTACCCGAGAGGCATGATAAACAAAACTAAAGTATCCCTGTGTGTAACGACCTTATTGTCGTCGACACATAAATTTGTTAATGACGAACTGCTATATTTCAGTTCTTTTAGATTCATTCAAATGAGTTAATATGCAACTAAATCAGCAAAATCAACTGTAAGCTTGATGGTCGGGTTTCATGCATGTACGTAATATGATACTATAGCTAACAACATTGTTCACATTCCTGTTCTTATTGAATGATAGAACAGCAATGTATGACGGTAATAACCTGTCCACTGATTAAAATGGATTATCATTCCAGATAGAATAAGTTTCTGAGTTAGGGAAATAAATATGACAGCTGTTATCAAAAAGGAAAATGATAAAAAGCCGCTTAATGTCAACCTACTTCAGGTCGTTCTACTTCAGACAAGAATTGGGCGCCTCATTTTAAACTTAACCTTATGTCATTTATTCTTTTAAGGAGGCGATTTAAAACTGTCTTTTATTTTAGACAAAAAGTTGTGCAATCAATTGTAAATTCATTTTTCCTGTTTTCAGTGAACTACTTAAAAAAAAAAAAAACTTTGTTGTATGACAAACAGTCAAATGTGACTATTTACTACGCTAGCATAGCTGTAGTACAAGTCTAGAAATACAGAGCACTCAGTGATAATCAAACTCAGTAACTACGGGATGCTGTTAGCCTAGCTCACTACCGGCATCACCACACGAAGCGCCCGGGTGGGAATAGACACCTGGTCTCGGAATGGAGATGGTATTGTATTTCAATGCAACTGACAATAAGTCTAGTCCATGCCTTCTTTCACTTTCATCTTGCTGACTTTTTTTACCTTCACTCATAATCTGATTAAAAAATAAAGCCATAAAAACATTTTTTTTTTTAAATCAATACTACAAAAAATGTTTCCGGTTTTTATTTTTTATCTTAATGATTTAAAAATTTAATAAAAATGACCAATGTTTTTATTTATTTATTTATTAAATAAATCTTAATAAATAAATAAAAGCATTGGTCATTTTTATTGAATCAATTTAGACCAAAGCTAAACTCAAAAATAGATAAATGAATTGATTCGTTAACATTTACATTTAATCCTGTTCGAATTTTTAAAAAAATGATTTTAAAGATCTTTTAAAACAGTAAAAAAAAAAATTAACTACGTAAAAAATACAAAACATTTTTCTAAAAATATTTTCACGTTTTATTTGACTTATTTTATTTTTGCAAAATAAACTCAAATCAATTCTTTTAGTCTCAAAATATTTAATTCCATTACTGGAAACATGATTTTTTAAACCCTATCTTTGGAATGAAGTATTTTATTCAAATAAAAGTATTTTATATTCATTGTTTACATCAAAATAAAAAATAAATAAAATAGTTCGATTAATTTCTTACAAAATTGATAACAGAATTCAAACTGGTGCTAATCTGTTAGAATTTAGATATTTTTTCTAAAAAACAATTATTTTATTTTTAATTTGAAATGATCCGAAGGAAGACAATAAAAGCCGAAAATAGTGCAAAGTGCGAGCCACTTGGTAGCAGCAGTCGAACCTAAGCACAATTTTGCCTTGATCGTATTAGTTAAGCATGAGGAGGCTCTCGTAGAAGGTCGAGGACATTTTGACGTTCCCCAATTTAAAGTGCTGACATTTACACGTCTACACACAGTCGTCGGCCAGGGACCCCCTTATTACTACCAAGGAAACGTTTGCTGTTCCTGAAACAATGTCTGAAGTTACTGCGCCTGATGCAAGTGCAACAGTTCCTGAACCTGCGGCACCTGCTCCTGCGGCCCCGGCTGAAGTGCCAGCTACCCCACCACCGATTGAAGTCCCAGCAACCCCAGCCCCTGAAGTGATCGCTGCTCCACCACCGACTGAAATCGCAACCCCAGCCCCTGAAGTGGTAGCACCCGCACCGGTTGAAATCGCAGCTCCGGCCCCAGTTACCGAAGTGGTAGCGATTCCACCGCCGGCTGAAATCACAACACCAGAAGTTTCCGAAGTGGTAGCTCCCCCACCACCGGCCGAAATTGCACCCCCAGTTCTTGAAGTAGCTTCACCGCCTCCACCTGTCGAACCAGTTTCACCACCTCCACCTGTCGTAAAAGTGTCCACTGCAGTCCAACCTATACCAAATGGAATCAAATTCTTATTCGGTGGTTTGGCCGGGTGAGTTGAACCAATGACTTGAGTTATAGGTCATCTTTTTATACTTCAAGGTACCACTGTTATTTTTAATGTCCCTGTTCGTGGACTTCCTTTTTAAGTAAACGTTACGCACCTTAAATGATTAAGAAGAAGCATTTATTTTTATTTACTGACAAAAGTGGAATAAAATTCATTTTCTTTTTTAGTCATTATTACCCTTAATCTCTGCTATTTCTCTTTTGAGCTAGATTTCGCTAAATCTTTAAATTTTGATCGCTTTTATACATTGTTTAATGTTTATCATGTGTCACATAAAATCCAACTCTTAACTTTTTCTTTGTACATAACTGTTTCCCAGTTATTTCTCTGAAATTAGTCTTTTTTTTTTTTTCTTTTAACTGGTCCCAAAATCTGGTATTTTAACATTGTATGTTAAAATGACAGTTACATAGGAAAATATTTTGATATTTGTAACTACAGAAATTGAAATAATATCCGTCTTTATTTTTCAATATTAATTTTTCAAAATTTGATTTGTGGGTTTTTAAATCGTGATTGGGATTACTGCTTAGAGCTTTTTATTCACTATTTAAAAAGTATTGCAATCATTTATTTACACTTTTTTTCTTGTTTTCTTTTTGTTAATTTTATTTTTAGAATGGTTTGTTGTAAATATATATATATATATATATATATATATATATATATATATATATATATATATATATATATATATATATATATATCATTTTAACGCAGATTTAAACTGTTTATAAAGCGCTGATTAAATACAGACTATCGATCTGATAATGTGATCAACTTTGTTTTTTAGTCGACACCAAATTGACAAATTCCATAGATTTCCCATTCAAAAATTCAAATTCTTTTACCTTCACAAAAGTTTTCAAGACTGTTAGATTTATTGTATAAATTTCATGCACTTATGTTTTTTAATCCCAACCCTATAGCTTTTTAATTTTTTTTTTTTTTTTTCTTCCTTTCACTTCTAACTGATGATGTGCTTAGTTCATCAGTCTTTAGTAACTCTCCAGGGTTTTTTTGGGTTGCAGATTGATTATTTATTTATTCATTTAAATCAAATATTTTTTGTACATTTTATATCTTTGTGTTTGATTCAAATAATAATCTAATCTAGCAAATTAAATCAGTCAGCTGTTGGATTTTTTTTTAACTTTCGAGTTTTCTTCCCACCGTCCGGTTCGTCCTACTAAAGTCAAGGTCACCACCCTTCAAGAAAATCATGTTTTTGCTTTTTACTATGTTGTTCCATAATTACTTGTCTTTTAACGTTAATTTGCCAGCACTGTGATTTAATCAAACACTGGCATAATGCAAAGTAATAAGATAAAATAAATGATATGCTGTGATGAGTGAGGAATGTGAGATGACATTGATAAATAAACTCGTGCAAGAGGAAAATGATTTATCTTTTCCTTATAGTGTGAAAGGTAAATCAAGAACTACTGTGTCCAACAAATTGTTTACATAAGTTATTTAATTTTGTTTTTTCTTAATTTTATCAAGGTTATAATTATTTTGACACTTAATCATACGTACCTAGCAAATAATTTCTCTCTCAAACTTTATTTAACTTTCTCTTTTCTCCTTTTTAATTTTTAATAAAAATATCTTAAATACAATTCTAGGTTTGTTTGTTTTTTATCATAGAACGAATTATATTTATTTAGTTTTTTTTTTTTGTTTTTTCGTAACTCTCCTGATTTTCTTCCAATCCTCAATTTTCTGCTTAAGATTTATTATGATTAGTTTGTGAACAATTTAATTTAGACTTTTTCGTTGATTTAATTAAATTTCATTTGAGGGACAAAATCGTCTCTGTGTCTTAGTTTTAACTTTTACGTGCAGAAATGAATAATACATCACTATCTTTTCTGTGTAAAGAATAGTCTGTTTTATCACGTTACGTGTTAACTGACAAAAGAAAATTAGTTTACCACACAACTTATTTTATACAAATTCGTCACATCTTTTATATGTAGAGTATTAATTTATTCATTCTTCTGATCTGTTTCTGATAGAATATTGTTTTCCGGAACCAACCATATGAAGGTTGTTCCTCACAGTGAGCTTCATAAAACAAGTGACATTTAAAACCTTATTTCATTCACATAAATAATTTAAATTAAAACCTTGAGTTATACAGCCCGTTTTTTTTTTTTTTTTGTTTTGTTTTGTTTTTTGAGTTTTTCAATACACGTGGCATAAAGATATAAGTTTTTATATATATATATATATATAGCAATGGATGAAGACCGTAGATTACGGTTATTTGATATTGATAGATAAATAAATATTTATACTGTGTCCCAGTTGGATAAAACGAACTGCAATTAAATTTAGATTTAGGTTATTTGCAGCGTAAGTTAAGTAGACGTTCTGGAAAAAACCTTACTTAATATAGCACAAGGACAAATGTGGGTGGAGTTAATGGTATGAGGATGATGTTGTACTGTGCTAATTTTCCATGTGGCGAGAGCCTACCTACTTCGAAAATCAGCATTCGAGTTCTTCGCTGGGTTTGAACTGATATTTATTAACTCAACACCGAGTGTAGATAGAACTCTATAGTAGTTGTGATGACTTGGAGTTGGGGTAGCTTGCTCACTATAGCCAAGTGTGTTGTGTGTGTACATTTTTAGTTTGTTTATTTTTCTTTTCTTTTTTTGGTTTAGAGAGAACAAAAGTAGTGACTCTTCAGCACACCAGCAATGAGAGATAAAGGTTAAAAAAAAAAAGATAAACTGATCGTAACTGATAAAAAAACAAAAACCTTAGACCTTCCTCAAGGTCTTTAAGACTTAATAAATAATGAGCCTTAACCCTTCCACACTGATCCATAGGTTGGTAGGAGTTTGAATTCAAAGATTTTCTTCTCTCTTACCCTAACTAAGTTAGAACCCACTGTCTACCTTACTAAATTTGGAGTAGAAGAGGTGGATTACTGTCTTTCCTAAAGATATTTGTGTACCTGGTTTCCCAGAGCTAATCTGATGTTCACACTGATTGCCTAGTCTCTGGCAGCCTTCACCCCAAGCAGTACCTGCTTTGTTGGGCTGAGCTTATGGCTTTGCACCTGAGTTACTTTTAAATAGGAATGCCAAGGAAACCAAGTTGTAGTTGTTTCTTTTGTTTTTGTTTTTTTATGATGGCTACTTATGGGTCTTCATTCATATGTGTGAGTTAAAACACAAACAGCTTTGTCTGGAATTTGAATATCACTCACTGATTCATTTTCTGTGACAATAACTATTTCACCAACTCAGTCTCAATATAGTTTTCTAAGTACAGATATTTCTTGTATAAATCTTCAACCTGTGAGCAAGACTTAGAATATGCAGACTGTATCTCCTGCAAAGGAGTAAGACCCCCCAACTTCCAAAAAAAGGGAGATCTTGAGTATGACACTAAACTGTATCTTATAATAAGGCTCCAATTCTGGATATCATGGGGAATGTGTAGTACCTTTTCATTAATTACCATTACTCTCAAGTCTACTCTGACCTGGAGCAGTAGTTTTTGTTTGGACCCAATTTATGGATCAAATAGAATTGTTTCAAAATCATTCATAATCAATAGGACCATGTACAAAAGAGGAAATTACGTAAACAATGTGCCCGTGGTGTAATGGTTATCATCGTAGGAAATGGACACGGCGACACTAGTTCAAATCCTGGACAAGACTGATTGCATTTCACATAGCACTAATACCCTTGGGAAAGGTATGAATCCAATTATTCTCCCTCCAGCTATGGGTAAATAGTGGGACAGATTGGGTTCTTCAGCCTTGGTGAGGCAACTAGTCTAGGAGAAGGAAAACTCTGAATTCAAACCTGTTAAACCCCGCTTAAAAATTGACCCTGTGTCATATCCTGCCTGAGCGAAGGGGTAAGGTAAATATGATAAACAATGTGAATATGAATGTGATTCCCTAACTTCTCAGCATAAAATAACCCTAGATGTATTGACATGCCACTAAACTCAATCAATCATATAAATCTTGAAACATGAGATAAATTGATTGTAAAATTTTCTCCAGTCAACTTCCTATCAAGTTGATAGCATTATGTTTGGATGATGAATTTCATGAGAATAGGTGTGTTCAGGACTGAAAGAGTTCAGGTCAGCCAACATTTTAACTGCCAAAATTCTCAATGATGAGTCCAAGCATTTAATTCCATGAACCAGAAAATCTCTTAGCCTAATCTTCAAAGATTAGACCAGCTCGAAGTATTGATTTCAGGGTTACAAAAAAAAAGTTTAATTGCAAGTTGCCAAGAATGAGTTTGTACATTTCCCTCTATCTCTCTCTCTCTCTCTCTCTCTCATATATGTGTGTGTGTGTGTGTATATATATATATATATGTGCTCCCCTCCTGGGGGTTGAGCGCTCTGACGAAGGAATTGATGGCTGCCAACCGTGTAATACAAAGCTCTTCTGATAAATTGAGCACTCCAGTATCCGGTAACACAAAAAATGTAAACAACCGAAAGCCAATACATGATGCATTATAATTCCCAAGTTGAAGTAGATCACCGGATGGTTGAGTGGTAAGATACGAAGTCTAACATAAAGTTGGGCAGGTTTCGATCCCAGCTTAAAGCGTCCTGTGTGTCTAGCCACAGTGAAGAGTTGTGATACAACGAAACTGTGTGTGTGTGAACTAATTTTTTTCTTTTTTTTTTTTTTTTTTTTTTTTTTAAAAACAAAGGTATTTCAAAAAATCAGTAGAAAGTGTTCAATATCAGTTGGCAGAGCAGGATAAAAACTAAAATAAGTATAGTTCACTTACTCTTCATTGGCTTCCCCATGACTACCAGTTTCATGCAATCTTTTTGAGTGAGTAAGAAAAAAAATTGCAATCTTCAGATGTGAGCTGCAAATAAGAATGAAGGAAGAAATAAATAAGTACCAGAGATACCTTGAAGTGTGTGTGTGTGTATATATATATATACACAGAACCAGCCACTTTTTTTTTTTTTTTTTTTTTTTGTGATGAGCTGATAACTGAAGAATAGTACACTAATGTGCCACAGATTCTCCCTAACAACACACCACACATCAGTTGTTGAATTCAGTTTTCTTTCTCCTAGATAAGTTGCTTTATTCAGGCTAGATACATATTTTCAGAAAACACTATTAGGCCATTTTCTTAAAATTGATTACCTAATAGCCTAAATCTTGGGCTGAGATTTTAAGTCGATTGTACAGAACTAGTATCAGGACTATTGCCATGGTACAAAAATTCTTTTGTTTCAGTGACCAATTTAAAAAAAAACAACTGATACCTTCAACTTTATAGAATGTTGTCTTGGCTTTACAACTAAAATTCATTTTTTATATTTAGTGTCGCATTATTGTCACCTTATCTGTTGATCAAATTAATGCGTCATTGCTGAACTCATGTACACTGACTTTCCAGGTAAATTTGACCTTCAGTTCAACATTTAAGTGTCTTGCCATTCTCATCTTCTCAGTACACTTAAGTTTTATATCATCAAATTAATGTTTTATTGCTGGGTTCATGTACACTTAGTTTGTTGGTTTTATGGCATGTCAACCCTTATTGGGTTATTTAATGCCAAAGTCCTATCTTTTTTTCTCAAGCAATTTATATGGTTTCAAATAGATATTTGTTTGCACACAGTCATATAGTTTCAAGTATTCCTATCCAATACTAATAATTTGCACACAGTTGTATGATTTCAAATATTACTATCAGCCATTAATAATTTTCCAACAGATTAATTTGTCTCATAGATGGATTGGTTGGCTTTATGGCATGTCAACCTTTGTCAGGTTATTCTATACCAAGTTTTTTTTGTTGTTGTTGTTGTTGTTTTTTTGGGGTTTTTTTAATATAGTTTCAAGTTGCTAGTAAGTTTGATTTGACATATTAAAACATCATTTCTGAGAATAAACTTTAACTCACAAATGGTTCTTCAATGTCTCCAGTCAATTTTCAGTGTTCAACATTTAGTCAGTCAATCACAGAGTAAACTTCAAATGCAAAAATTTTTTACAGCTCAGGGATGAGGTTATGTTATCAAGTTGACGTAAAGTTGGCTGGGTTTTGATCCCAGCCTGTAGCATCCTGCATGTCTAGCCACACTGATGAGTTGTGATACAATGAAATAGTCTCTGTGGATGGCACACACACACACACACACACACACATATATATATATATATATAAGCATGTTCAGTTAAAGAGCGCAGATTGTTTTCTTTTCAAGATCTTCGAGTGAAGACGTTCACATCTTATTTTTCTTGTCTGGGTCAAGGTGATGAAGAAAGTGCCCCATACTAGCCCTAGCGCTTTTGACTATTTTGCTGGTCATCCTCAGGGGTTGTATTAGGTTGTTGTTGCTGAGTTTTCTTTATTTTTATTTGGAGAATTTTTTTAATTAATGTGGTTGACTCATTCCGTTTGGATGGGTGGTAGTTAGTTTTTGACTATTTTTTATAGATGATTTTTTGTATTGTTAATTAGGATCTTTCTTATATCTAGGGATTTGAGTTTGTCATTATCTTTGTTATGTTTTGTGATTGTTTTATGGCACTTATGTCAGAGAGGTGGTATATAAGGTGACAAGAGGGTAGTTGTTGTATGACCAATATAGGTATTAGCTGTTATGTTATTTTCCAAGAGACTCTTGAAATGGACATGTAAATTTATACACGACATTAATTTGATTTAGGAAAGTTTGGGAGTGGAGGGAGTTTGTGTTTTTTTTTTTTTTTTAACTGTGAGGTTTGACATTTTAAATTTAGTGTAATAGATAATGAATCTTATTTGTTTTTAAATGTTCAATGGGTTTAATGTGTCTGTGTATAATGTTGGTTAATATTTGCTTATCTAATTTGTAGTTTTTATGCATTTGATTCTTGTAATATAAGTTAATTCTGTTAGTATTATTATTATTGTTATTATTGGCATGGAAATAGTTTTATCTTTTGATCTATTAGTTTATTAGTTAAAAATAATATAAACTCCCCTAAAACTTTCTTTAATGAAACTAGTGTAGTGTATAAATTTACATGTCCATTACAAGAGTGTCTCTCGGAAAATAACATGACAGTTAATACCTACATTGGCCATACAACAACCACACTTTCTCGTCGCCTTACATACTACCTCTCTGACATAAGTGCCATAAAACAGCATCTAATGACAAAGCATAACAAAGACACTGACTAACTCAAATCCCCAGTTATAAGAAAGATCCTAATTAACAATACAAAAATCATATAAAAATAACTATAAAAATCAGTAACAAATCCTCAAAGCAATAACCATAAAAATAAAACCTACTATAAATGAAACGGCATTCAATACAGGTATTAACATTTGAATATGTTAACTAAACCTACCACCCATCCTAACAGAATGAGCCAACCACATATTAATAAAAAAATGTTAAAATATTCCCAATAAATATAAATAAAACCCGGAGCAACAAACAACCTAACAACATCCCTGAGGATGACCAGCGAAATGGTCAAAAGTGCTTGGGCTTGTATAAGGCACTTTCTTCGCTACCTTGACCCAAACATAAGAAAAATAACAAGACTTGAATGTCTTCACTTGAAGATCTCGAAAAGAAAACAAACTGCAGTCTTTAACCAAACATGCCTAGATAACAACTTGTTGCTTAAGTAATATATATATATATATATATATATATATATATATATATATATATATATATATATACACACACACACACACACACACACACACACTGGAAACTGTTTATGGCATATATCCAAAATTAATCTACAGGGTGAAATGATAAAATTGTTGTCCTAAAGAAAACAACACTACAACTTTATTTTAAAACTTTTATTGAAAAAATCAATTCAGGTAACTTGATTATGTAGCAGAGCTGACATCTATTCAATGTAGCCACCTTCAGCCTCAATCACTGCCTCGATACTGATCTGGAACTGGGAGCATGCCTTTTCCACAAGCGCCAGCGGGAGCTCTGCGGATGGCGGCAATCAGGCTGACTTTTGGTGTTGTGGGAGGTCATGTTGCTGATGTTCTCGACGTATGACCAAACGAAGTAGTCCAGCAGGTTCAGGTCAGCAACCTGACGGACTTAATTAGCCTGAGGTTCTTTGTCTTCTCAGTCAAGGTCTGGCTTGTCTGGTGCCTGTAGGACCTACACTTCAAGTCTTCCTTCACACATGCATTCACAGTTGTGTGTGAGACGCCTAAATCTCTGGCAATCTGCTGAATAGGCCACTGGGAAGTTTCATCAATGATTGCCTGGACCTTTTCGATGAACTCCTTGGTCCGGGTCTTCCTGGAGGTGTCCTCAGCCTTGGGCTTCCGCTCCACCACTTCCCGAAGGGTTGTCCGATGCGTTAAGCTGTGCCCTCAAGCGTTGAACCGTCCAGATTTGCATTTTGACAATGGTCCTGTTCTCATAACTTGGATCAGTAGAGAGCATGAGTTGTACAGCAGCGCATCTCCGATTTCGCTCGTTGAACTTTGTGTCACTTTCAGACATGATAGAAGGCTCCTATCGCTCTTGGGATTAGTACACAACTGGCCAACTAGTACATGGTCTGCAACAAAAAAAGAAAACCGGTTTTCATTAAACAGAAATGGAATCATGTCATCTTTTCTAGGGCGACAATTTTATCGTTCCACCCTGTACAATAAGTAGTTGTTATTATTACTGTTATAATTATTATTATTAGTTAGTACACAATTATATGGTTTCAAATAATCTAATCTAATACTAATAATTTTCAAATAGATCTATTTAACCTATATTTGTGTCCCTAACAGGTATTACAATGTCGGGTTAGAATGAACTTGGGAGTAATGGTAATGAAGGGGTTACTCCTTACTATTAGAACTGGAAACTCACAACCAGATCCAGTTGTGTGTCATACCCAAGACTGAAAAATTATGAATACAATAAAGAATTGCATATTGAGGCTGTATTTTCATTTGATATTCTCATAATGTAACAGAAAAAGCAAGAAAGTTTGGTTATTTAATACCAAAACCATCCTTGTTAAACAGTAGTGGTGTTATTTAACTCATAGCTGGAGGGATAAGGGAGTTCATGTCTTTCCCAAAGGTACTGGAGCCTCATTGTCAGATGCAGTTTAATGTCATATGAGGACATCTCCCCCAAACCCCCTTTGTTTTTGTATGGGGTCTTACTCTTTTGCAGGGGATAAAGTCTAAACTCTATGAACAGAGTGAAGCATAGATTGAGTGCTAAGATCTGCCAAAACAAATTTTAGTCCCAAAAATTCCAAAATCTGATGTTAATCATATTTTGGCTTTTTACCTACCAGAAATATTTACTTTTGTACAGAAGATGGCTAAAGTTATTTTAGAGGAGGAAGTAGTAGAGTAATAAAGGCAATAGGCAATGATAAGAGAAAAAAAATCAAATCCTCAAAGATAATAACTGGGTCACTCATATAATATATATACATATATATATATATATATATATATATATATATATTGTGTGTGTGTGTGTGTGTGTGTTTGGGAGAGAGATTTGTACTTTGTAGTTGTTCCAATGAACAGGTACATATTGTTTGATTTTAAAGTGTCAGGTAGATAATAAAAAAAAAAAATCATGCTATCATCACCAGTCTCTACTGTAATTTTATGAAAAGAAAAAGATACATTTACCCCTCCTCTTCCTCCTCCTCCTTACACAAAGACACATAAAGTGAAAACTAATATAAATTCTCTTGACCGAGCAACAAACTATACTCTTTGTACCCTTTTTAGGTAGTTAATATTTTTCTGAGGTTTTATAACCAAACAGAACGTATTTTGGAAGTATTAATATTGTATTCCTTTTATCTGTTATATAAAATCTTTCAATTCTTTTACAAACAAGATTCAATATCTTGGTTGACAGATGAGTCTTGGTATTGAGAACTACTTTATTTTTTGGGGGGAAGTGATATTTGAAAAGTGGTACATGTTCAAATTGTGACAATTTTACTCCCACAGGATCAGAGGATTTGCATAATTTGTTATCATTTTATTTTATTTTATTTTTATTTATTTATTTATTTTATTTAGTTATTTATTTATTTATTTTATTTATTTATTTTTTTTTTTTGAGTGGGTGAGGTACATAAACAACATGGGTTTTATGCATGTATTTTAACAGGAGTAGGAAGTTATTTGTTGTTGTTTTTTTTTCTTGGCCAATCAAAAAGTTACTGAATGAAAGATAAAATAAAAAAAAAGTCAAAGGATTGTTTTCACCGCATGCTTGAACATGTCTTGAAAATTTACTTTTTATCTCTGTATATTGTTATTAATCTTTTTAAATAAAGTTACATTTTTCTTCTTATAAAGGTTGTGATTGTAACTTGAGATAATATGAATCCCATGTCCCTTGTGGCTTTGCCAAATAAACCAAACTATTTGATGAATTGACTGATACATTCTATGTAGGAAATGATTCTGTAAATCATGATAGTATTTTAAAGTGTTTTACTATAGAGAAATGGAAAACTTATTTAAAAAAACAAAACAACGACAATTGTGGAGATAACAATACAATGAGATGTCTTTCAAACTATCTATAGTAATAATTGGTTTAGAGTACTTCAGGTGGTGTAATGGTTAGCAAGCTAGACTAGCAAACCTTCAAGAGTATGTTCAAGTCTCGTTGTGTGCCCCATTCATATGGCCTTTTGCCACATCTGAGCAAAAAACACTTAGTAAATTACTACATTAATAATTTATTTGATTGTTTTTTGTTTTTGTTTTTTTGTTTGTTTGTTTTTTTTGGTAATGGCATACAAACCTTTTGAGCTATTTAATGCCAAAGTCATCCTTAAAGAAAAACCAGTGGTACTATTCAACCTATAGCTGAGAATAAAGGAGTTCATACCCAAAAGTGAACATAATGGCTCAACTAAAGTTCAAACTTGTTTACTGTGATGCCACTGTCCAGTATGTTAGCCACTACACCACAGAGACTCTTCCACTAATAAATGATTAGGGTTTGACTTATAGATGGCAGAACAATTTGATGGAGAGCTACAGTTTATAAAGATATATAATGTAAGTAAAGTTGGCAACTATTGTCAAGGGCGACCCAGAGGTTCCCTTTTTCAACACCGACATGTAGGGGAGGCCACTACTCCATTTCCTGGATTGCTCTACTTTACCCTTGAACCATACTTTAGAGTTAAGCAAGGTGGCATCAAGTACTCTTTTCTTTTAGTCTTTGGTATGATTTGACTTAGGATTGAAGTCCACTCTCCCAGACCATTGGTGAACACTCTACCTATTAGGTATATATATATATATATATATATATATATATATATAATTTTTTTTTTTTTTTTTTTTTTTAAGAAAAAAACAAAACCGGTCACATTAGGATTATAAATTTATTTCCATCCTGTTATGTGTTTTTGATATAAATCAAAAACACGAAGAAAAAAAATGAACAGGACTTCTTCAGATCTTATGGATAAAATAATTCAGAATAGACTCGGGAAAAGAAGGGTGGGAGGGGATAGAAGAGGGGTGAAGAGTTTTCTCCTCATTTAGCACATTTCCGGGTTTTTTTTTTTTGTTTGGGGTTTTTTTTATTGCCAGTTGGAATTATAGTAAATTAATTTTTTTTTTTTTTTTTTTTTTTTTTTAATTCTAATTACTTTTTGACTTAAAACTCCCGATTTAATACTAATTTAGATAAAATAACTTTATTTAATAACTTTATGTAAGGATACAGTAATACTTATATTAAATTAAATTCAAGATTTAAAATTATAATTAAATTTTTTTAAATTCAATTTTATTTTCAAGTCTATTGATTCAGTTACCCTTTTATTGAAGAGTACATATACAAGATATGGTTTCTTCACATTTTTTTAATTTTATTTTTATTCATTTACCTTAAATCTCAATTTAATCCTATGTTTTTTTTATTTAAGCATTATCTATGATAATTTGTCTATAGTTTAAATTTAGTCCCATGTCTACATCTAGCTATTAATTCACATCTCTTATTTAACAATTTTTCAGGGTCTGGGTATATCATTATTTGTATTTTTTCCTCTAGGCAGAGATTACATCTACTATCAAAACATTTTGGAGTATTTGACATATATACTTAAACACACACACTCTATAAGTATGCACACTGATTCTTTTGAGATATATATAATACCCAGGATATTAAAAAGAAAAAAAAAACAATTTTGTTCCTTGTAGAGAATAGTCAGTTTTTATTAAAAGCATGTAAGTCTTTATAACAATCAACTAGCCCAGTCAGATTGGGCTGCAAAATAAACTGACTGCATCTCTGCAGAGGGGTAAGACACCACCCCCACATCAACAAGTGTCCTGGGTATGACATTAAACAATCTGATAGTGAGGCTTCAGTAACACTGGAGCTTTGGGGAATGTGGAGTCCCCTTTCATTGCCATCACTCCCAGGCCCACTCTGATTCACAGTGGTAGCCACTGATAGGGTTCTATCTATCAGTCGAATAGAACTAAACTGTAATTACACTAAACTGAATTGTTTAAAATATAACTGTTTTTACATTCTTATGCTAAACTGAATTGTTTGACATAGAACTATTTTTTACATTTAAACTGTACTTATGCTTAACTGAATTGTTTGAAATAAAACTATGTATAAAAATGGATTTGGCATTAAATAACCAACAATGGTTGATATGCCATAAAACCAAACCAAACTTAACCATCAGCTGAAAGCTATGTTGCTGCAAGATGTAACTAATGATACAGCATATAGATTTTCAAATTTCAAAAGAAATAAATTAAATTGTTTTCCTAAAATACTTATTTGCATGAATATTTTTACCCAACCCTTTGGTATGGGCAGGATGTGATGCAAGAGTATTTGTTTGTTTTAGTTTTTTTGTTGTTGTTTTTTTGTTTTGTTTTTTTTTTTTTTTGTTCTGCAGAGTACAGATGATTTGATAGTTTTCCTACTTCTAGGCTAGTTTCCTAACCAAGGCTCAAGAACCCAGTCTGCCCTACTATTTACTTTAGGAAGAGAACAGTTGACTTCATGTCTTTCCAAAGGGCATTGGTGCAAACTAAAATGCAAACAGCCTCATCCAGGAATTGAACTCTGGTTGCTGATTCAATTTTGGTTACATTTTTACAAAAAAAAGTATGTAAACAAAACTAAAAAGAGTCTGACTCGTGGGTGTACAAGAACACAATTGTATTTGCCTGTGGTTAATAAATCTGTTTCTATTGACTAGGAAAAGAAGCTTTTTTAACTTTGTGTGCTCCAATCAAATGTGCCATGTGTCTGTTCTTTTGGTCCCTACTAATCCCACAATGGAGGTGACGCCCTTTCTATCTTTCAGAGGGAATTACTAATGAGTAGAGTGTTCGCCAATGGTTCAGGAGACCAAGGTTCAATCCCAGGTCGAGTCACACCAAAGACTCAAAAATATGGTACTTGATGCCACCTTGCTAAGCACTCAGCACTATAAGGTGAGGATAAAGGGTAAAGTGGAGCAATCCTGGGAATGGAGTAGTGCCCTCCCTTACACTTTGGTGTAGTAGCTATTGAAAAGAGAACCTTCAGGTCACCCTCAACTAAGGTGGCCAACTTTACTTATATTTATTTATATTATTTTATTTATTTATTATTTTTTTATAGGTCTGATTCCTACCAATTTCCCATGATGATAACCATTATACTAAATGCATCCCCTCTCCATAAATCTTAAGGTTTACATATCCTGGGTATAACACTAAACTACTTCTAGTGATGGGGTTCTAGAATTTTGGGGAGCATGGAGTAATCATTTTATTGCCATTACTCTAAGCTCCTCCTTGGCCTAAAGTGGTAATAGTTGTTTGGGTTCTGTATATGGCTCAAATAGTTTGGGGTATAGTCCCCATGGCTCAGTGGTTAACATGCTGGGGGTGCATCATTGTAGTAAGCAAGTTTGAACTTTGGTCACACTATTACATCCACTTTCAGACTTATACCCTTGGGAAAGGCATGAACCCTCTTACTCCACTGAGCTATAGGTTAAAGAGTACTGCTACTGTTTTTCTTCAAGAATAGATTTGGCATTAAACAAAGAACCTATAGCAAGTTGATCTTTTTAAAAAAATTACTTGAATTTGATTGGAATACTTAAAACCCTGTAACTGTAAAAACAGATGATTTGTATTATTGATTGGGAGACCCTGTAGCATCATGGTGAACATACTGGACTGTAACATCATAGTATGCAAGTTCACACTCCAGTCATGTTACTACTTTAATTTTTGGACTAATACTCTTGGTGGTGAAAAGTGTGAGCTCCCCTTATCTCCCCAGCCATGGGTTAAACTGTACCACTACTGTCCTTTTACATATTGCATAAAAATATTGATCTTGGCTGAAAGTAACCTAACAAGAGTTGACATTCAGTAAAACTAGCAAAGTCGATAGGTTGTTTTTCAAGCTGGAAATGTAAGGTGATTATATCATCATTGTTGAATCAAGATACTTAAGACTTTTATTTATTTATTTATTTTTTATTTTTTTATTTTTTTTCTTAAATCAATAAATCTCTCAACTGTCATTTTATTAATTTCACTGTCTTTATAACTAGTTATGATTCAAGTCTTGACCTCTTATCTGGTTTACAGGGAACTTAAGCTTGTAATTGCTAATAGGCTTCCTTTAGAGCAGGGAGTGGGTGTAATACTTCAATAAAGTTATTTAAACTAGCTTTCAAGTTATATATTTTTTCTAATTCATTTTATGGTAGCTGTTGTTATTTCTTGGGGTGGGGACGTTTTCATTGTTGGCTTTTTTTTTCCCCTTCAAAATCCAAAGCAATTTCAGTGTCCTGGATATACAACTAAACTGAATCTGAAATTGAGGCTTCACTCATGGACCTTTGGGACATGTGGAGTACCCCTTTATTGCCATTACTCTCTGATCCATTCTGACCCCTAAAATGTTAGTACCTGTTACAGTCCTATCCATAGGTCAAATAGAAATATTTAATCACTTACAATACTTGGAACCATTTAACTGTGTGCAAACAATAAATAGCAATACTTGAAACCATTTAGCCCAGTCAGCTGGAACTGTAGAATACACCAACTACATTTCTGCATAGATGTAAGACATGCCCCAATGAGTATCCTGATTATGACACTAAACTATCTGATGGTGAGGCTCCAGTCTTGAAGCTTTGGGGAATGTGGAGTACTCTTTTATTGTCACTATTTGCAGGTCTACTCTCATCTGGAGTGGTAGTACCTGTTAGAATCCCATCTATGGGTCAAACAGAATTGTTTAATCATTTACTATACTTAAACTATTTAACTGTGTGCAAACAAATCAATTCAAACTATTTGTTTACAAATCATATAAAAGGATTTAGCATTAAGTAGCCTTCATGGGTTGATATGCCATAAAGCATGACCAAAGCCCTTATGTCATAATGCTAAAATTTAATATGAATAATTTGCACACAGTCATGTGGTTTTAAGCATTTCTATTTAATACAATATTTTATACACAATTATAAGGTGGTTTTTTTTTTTTTTTTTTTGTTTTTTGTTTTTTTTTTTTAAAGTAATTATTCCATTTTAATAATAAAATTTGTTTGTACACAGTTATACAGTTTCAAGTATGCTCATCTAATAGACAATTTGCTTACATTTATATGGTTTCAATTATTTCTATTTAAGTTTGCACACAGTTATATGGTTTCAAGTACCTACAACTAATAATGAAAATCATTTGTAAACAGTGCTTCATGTAATTATTCTAAATACAAATAATCTGGACACAAATACATCAAGTATCTCTCTAAGACTAATCATTTTCAAACAGATCTATCTGATCGATAGATGGAACCCTAATAGGTACTACCACTACAGGTCAGTGGACCTGGGGTGGCAATGAAGTACTCTATATTTTCTGGGGTTGGAGCATCTCCATTATCATTATTGATTGGGACTTGTTATTTGAAATTGTATTTTGTATGAATTATTAGTATTAAGAATCAATGGTCCGAGAGAACTGGGTTCACTCCTAGGTCGCGTCATCCCAAAGACTTTTGAAATGGTACTTGATACCTCCTTGCTTAACACTCAGCGATATAAGGTATGTGTCAAGGATAAAGTGGAGCAATCAAGGGAAAGGAGTAGTGCCCTCCCCTACACCTCGGTGTAGTAGCTATTGAAAAGGGAGCCTTCTGGTCGCCCACTTTACTTGTTTACAAATGTTTATCATGAGTTACTTGAAGCCCAGTTGGTTAGGCTAACTGCATCTCTGCAGAGGGAGTAAGACCTTGCCAATGAATGTCCTGTATATGGCACTAAACCATTTGGAGCTTTTGGGGATGTGGAGTACCCCTTATTGCCATTACTCCCAGGTACACTCAGACCCTAAGTGAGAGTACTTGTTAGAATCCCATAGAACTTTTGGAACCATTTCACTGTGTACGGTACTAATGATTAATATCAAATAGAATTATTCATATTTGCGCACAATTTTTGAGCATTCCAAACAAATAAGCGCTGGTTTGTTTAAAATATCATGTTTTATAAACATCCTGTATTGCTATTCAGCACTAATAATTTTTAGTTGTGTTTTATGGCATATCAACCTTTGAAGATAAATATCAAATCTTGTACACACACTCATATATACCAGGATTTGACTTTACACTACATGGGTTGTTAGTTGTCTAAACTTCTGAGATAGTTTTTATCACTTAGAGTATACTGATTGTTGTCTTCCTAATATTTCGGCTGATGTGTCCTTCAGCAGGTGTTTCAAATCAAACTCAGGAACCTACACAAAACTTGGAACCCAACCCTTTGTTTAATCCAATTTTTGAGCATTCCAAACAAATAAGCGCTGGTTTGTTTAAAATATCATGTTTTATAAACATCCTGTATTGCTATTCAGCACTAATAATTTTTAGTTGTGTTTTATGGCATATCAACCTTTGAAGATAAATATCAAATCTTGTACACACACTCATATATACCAGGATTTGACTTTACACTACATGGGTTGTTAGTTGTCTAAACTTCTGAGATAGTTTTTATCACTTAGAGTATACTGATTGTTGTCTTCCTAATATTTCGGCTGATGTGTCCTTCAGCAGGTGTTTCAAATCAAACTCAGGAACCTACACAAAACTTGGAACCCAACCCTTTGTTTAATCCACCTAGGTCGATTGTTCTAATTCTGATAACAATGACCAAGTACAAGTGTTAAGCTACAGTAAGTATTTCTTGTTATTTTCCTGTATTTGGGATTGAACCTGCGACCTCCATATGATTTTACTTGGAAGCACTTTTCAACCAAATGCCTATATCCATTGTGCCATGTGTCCTACTGGACAATTCAGAGCGAATTTTCAGTATTTATAAACCTAATGTCTCCAGCCCATGAGATACTAGTCACTACTATTATGTTCAATTTCTTTACCTTAGCTCGTATTGCATTTTTTTTTTTTTTTTTTTTTTTTTTTTTTTCCTATGTAACTTTTTTGGTTATTGGTTCCCAGATCATCAGCCAAAATGTGAATATAACAATGAAGACAAAAACTCTCAGTGAAAAAAAATACAATGGTTGATATGCTATGAAACACAACCTACCAATCATTATTAATTTTTAATAGCAATACAAGATGTTACCTACAAACTATTCATTTACAAATTATCATATATGTATATAAAGAGGTTTTGGCATTAAATATCCGACAAAAGTCAATATGCCATAAAACAAAACCAACTAACCAAGAATTATTAGTGTTAAATAGAGGATGTAACTTACAAACTATTCGTTTACAAATCATAATATTAATGTGTAAACATGATTTGGCATTGAATAACCTACAAAGGTTGATATTCCATAAAACACAACCAACCAACCATACACTTATTATTAAAAGTGTGTGTGTATATATCATATTTACCAACCCCTCCGCTCAAGCAGGATATGACGCAAGGTCAATTTTTAAGCAGATTAACAGGTTTGAATTCAGTTTTCGTTCTCCTAGACTAGTTGCCTTACCAAGGCTGAAGAACCTTACTATTTACCCATAGCTGGAGGGAGAATAATTGGATTCATACCTTTCCCAAGGGTATTAGTGCTATGTGATAAGCAACAAGTCTCGTCCAGGATTTGAACTCATGTCGCTGTGTCCATTTCCTACGACAATAACCGTCACACCACGGGCACCTCCAGTGTGTGTGTGAGATATATATATATATATATATATATATATATATATATATATATATATATATATATATATATATATATATATATATATATATATATAATCTTGTGGTGTACAAGTCAACTTTTTAAACCTGAAAAAAAATTTCTACAAAACTAGCAGGCAACTTATATAATAGAGCTAAAATCCCAAACTCTGTAGTTAACCAGTGGAACAGTACTCCTGATAATCGATATGCACTACTTACCGTAACTGCTACAAACATTTCTAATTTAAATATGTTCACCAAACACAAATTTAACAAATTAACAGATTGATATAAAATCATGAAACTGTAATATAAATTAAATATTATAAGTAAAGTTGGCGACCTTAGTCGAGGATGACCCGAAGGCTCCCTTTTCAATAACTACTTGACTGAGGTGAAGGGGAGGACGCTACTCCATTCCCTGGGTTGCTCCACTTTACCCTTGTTGAGTTTTTGGTATGACTCAACCTGGGATTGAACCCCCAATCTCTCGGACCATTGGCGAACACTATACTTATTAAGCCAATGGCCTGGTTTTAAGTATTATATTAACTCTATATTCCATGCTGTTTCCAAAAGTTAATACACTGACTGTTAGCACTAATTGGAACACTACAGCAGCCTGTCAGACAACTACAGCATGTTGTTTATCAGCACAACTTCATGATAATACAATAGATTTTGAATTGATATGGATATAAATTCTAATGTGTTAGATTTTCATGTTTCATATATTCTACCAGTCGCCTTCTGAATGTTTGCAGGTTGACCTAAACAGTAGGTGTTGGTCTAACCCAGAATTTTGAGCTAAAAATTTTGAGGTCGACTAATATGCCTCAATTTAGTGTGTTAATGTGTGTGTGCATGCTATAACCCAGCAAAATAGGTTTGGTTTCTTTGTTTAATGGCATATCAACCTTTGCAGGTTATTTAATGCCAAAGCCATTCTCCTAGAAGAACAGTAGTGGTACTATTTAACCCATAGCTGGGAGGATAAAGGGGTTGTACCTTTCCCAAGGGTATTTGCCCGAAAGTGAACGTAATAGCGCGACTGGAGTACGAACTCGTGTACTACGATCCCGCAGTCCATCGCTTTAACCATTACACCACGAGGACACCCCTTGCAAAATAGCATATTGATCTAATAAAAATGTTTGCTCTCAACTTAAGAGAATAAAGCAATTTACAATCCAATTTGCAACTGAATTATAATTTTGTTCCATCCACATTCTTGTTGAACATGATTTTTTTTTTTTTTTTTTTTTTTTTTTTAAATCATCTAAATTTCTGATATAATAAAAGGAGCAGTCACCCATGGCATAATGGCTAAAGTACTAGATTATGGCCTCTAAGTAAGTGAGTTCAAACTCCAGTCACACTATTACATTCATTTTCAGACTAATACTTTTGGGAAAGGTTTGAACCCTCTTCTCCCCACACAACTATAGGCGAGAGAGTATCACTACTGTTCTTCTACAAGGATGGCTTTGACATTATGTTGTATAGCCACAATACAACTATACGTATACATATACAAATATAAGCAGAAACATAATCAAACATAATATACAAACTTCAATGAACGAACGAACACACTTTATAAAAATATCTCTCTCACACTTTATTCTCGAAAGGGTTGATGTTGGTTGTGCGTGTGAGGTGCGTTGAAGATGGGGACAGACTGCATATTGACCCCAAGTTCTTCTGATCATAGCTGCACTTCTTTCGCATTCTGGCTGGGCTGCAACCGTGGGTCACTGAGGGCGCAAAGCCCTCTGTCTGCCACTGGCTCTCAATTCAGCATCTTGTCTCCAACTGACTACAACTCTAACTGACTCAAGCCATCTGTGATTTTTTTTTAACGCCCACCTGCTTCCGTTGTTCTTCCGCTTATTTACACAGGTGCATCTCTTGATTGATGGCTCGGTCGAGGGTCAATATGTTACAATTAAATTACCCATGAAGGTTGATATGCCATTAAACAAACCCAACTGATATAATAGAAATAACAATCAAATACTAATTAGAATCTTTCCTTCTCTCCTAAAATAGAAGCATTAATATCATCATGGACTACTGTTAGTTACATTGAAACTTGATTATCCAAAAAAATAAATTGGTGAGTGTTCTTTGTGGTGTAGTGTCTAAAATGCTGGACGATCACACTGTAGTAAGAGTTCCAGTCATTATTGCATTCATTTTCTGACTAATAACCTTGGGGAAAAAAATATGAACCACCTTATTCCCTACAAGCTATGGGTTAAATAGTACCACTATTGTACTTTTTACAAGGATGGCTTTGGCATTAAATTACCCATGAAGATTGACATGCCATTAAATTAAAAAAAAAAAAACTAATAAATAAAAAAAATTTGGTTCATATATTTCTAATGTCAAAATGGCTAAAGGTCATTTTTTTTTTTTTTTTTTTTTTTTTTTTTACATAATTCATGTCAGTGATAATATTTAGTTTTTCTTTTTTTCTTTTATTTTTTGTTTTCTGTTTTTCTTTTTTCTTTTCTTCTATTTATTTATTTATTTTATTTATTTTAAAATAAAACTCTTGAGTTTTATACATATACACACTCTACTTACTGTGGCCTGATTTTCTTTTCTTTCACTTTTCAGTTAATATTGGTTAAAAATGCTTGGCTTACAAATATCTCAAAAGCTTTCTCCTAATATGAGTATCAGATATTTTTCTTAATGTTCATACAGTTTAAACCAAATACATTATTGATTGGAATCAATTTATAGCAATGAGATTAAAAACAAAAAAAAAAACAACTATTATATTAATAATGTTAATACACAAAGTATATTTGGATATATGATGAGAAGCTGTTCATTTTCCTATTTAATATAAGGCAATGTATTATCTCCATTTTGGATTAATCTTTCTTGGTGTATACAGATGACATGTCTGCTGGATTAGTTAGTCAGTATCAATTTCCTACGCATAAGCAAAAGATAACTTGAATTGTCTGTCATTTGGCAAATCAAAGGTCATAATCATTTTTTTTTTTTTCCAAGGAAAGTAATTACTTCATCTGTCCCAAAATAATTGTTACATTTATGTAGGATAGCTTGGGCTCTTTAGCCTTGGTTCAAAGAAAGAAAGAAGGAAAACTCTGAATTCAAACCAGATGTATGCCACTTAAAAATTGACCTTGTGTCATATCATGTCTGATGGAGGAGATGAGTCAATATACACTTTAACTGTATGAAATATTTTGGTTGGTTGGTTGGTTGATGGTATATCAACCCTTGTGGGTCATTTAATGCCAAATTCTGTTTTTATTACGACAGGAGAGAGCATGTAAAAGAGTCATCTGACGAGACAGAATATAGCAATAATATTCTCCGCCGAAATAAATTTATTATGACGACTTAACCGAGTGTGAGTCTCCATTTAATTGTACTATATATGTATGTATGTGCATATATAATATATATATATCCAGTCAGCATCCAAAAACAGTGGGTGTGGATTATTTTTTTTATGTGAATATATGAGGAAAATCATATAAATCTATGAGTGTGCTCAATGTATGACTATTGTTAGTTCCCTATTTATTTGCTGGGGTGTAACAAAATTCACATTCAGAGCGTATATAGTGCAATTTGATAAAGACTCAAACTCTGTTAAGTCGTCACTATAAACGTGTGTGTGTGTGTGTATTTTATATATATATATATATATATATATATATATAAAGTGAATAGTTTGTAGGTAACTTTATTTTCGAACTTGAGTTCATTTGTTTACACACAGTTAAGTGGTTTCAAGTATTCCTATCTAACACTATAATATAATCTTAACACAAATATTTTTTTTTAAACAGCTGGGTAGTCAGGTAAATGCAGTACCAAGAGGCACTATTGAAACATTCAGTAGTCGTCGTCATCATCATCATCATGTCACACTATCAGCACAGATATTCCTGACCCTCTCTCGCCACACCTTCCTATCGTCCATTGCTTTCAGCTGATCCTTAGGGCTACATCCCATATCAGCACAGAGCTGCTGTATGTAGGTTCAAGCTGGACATCCTGCCTTTGCTCATCCATGGGAAGGGGTCCACAGGGGTACATCACTTATGAGCTCGTCCCTACTTCTCCAGCAGTGTCCCGTGTGTCTGGTTCGTCTAATTTTGATAGTTTTCGTGATGGGTGGCCGTATAGCTGCTACTTTGTCTCCAGGAAAACCAATGAATGGGATTTTATCCTCTAAGATTTACGATTTTATGTATTAGTAGATTTGTGTTTAGAATGTGAAAATATTGAATTATTTTCATGTCCTTGCTATGACACAAAACTGCATCTGGTGGTGAGGCTCCAGTTTCGAATATCTGGAGCATGTGGATTACCCCTTTATTGCTATTACTCCCAGGCCCACTCTCACCCAGAGTGCTACCTCTCCCATTTAATAACTAGAGCTGTAGAATACACCAACTGCATCTCTGCAGAGGGTGTAACACCCCCTTCCCCCTAGATATGACATTAAACCATCTGATGGCGAGGCTCCAGCCTTGGAGATTTGGGAAATGTGGAATACCCCTTCACTGCCATTGTTCTCAGGTCCACACTGAACCGGAGCACTATTCCTTGATAAGGTTGTATCTATAGGTCTAATAGAACAAACTGTGTGCAAACAAATGACTAATGATAAATTGGGACTTACGTGGTGCATTCACTAAGTTTCCAGGCATTTTTTGTACAAGCATTTAAAATTGTCGTAGACTCTTAAAAATTCAGATGAGAGGTGTGGGAGGAGTAAGGAAGTCAATACACCACGGTTGATTGGCCAAAGGGTTAGGGTTACTGTGTTGAGGTTTTAAGGGAGTTCAGGAAGAGATTCCGTCAGAAGAGGCCAGCACTCTTCAAATCGGGTCAGTGGCATTTCCACCAGAACAATGCACCAGTCCACAACTCCAGCCTTATCACAGACTATTTGACCAAGATGGGCATCAAGACAGTTCCTCAGCCTCCCTATAGTCCAGACCTTGCTCCCTGTGACTTTTGCTTATTCCCTAAGCTCAGAGACTGTTGTTATGAGACAATTGAGGAGATGAAAGAGGCTGTGACAAAGGTTGTTGATACGCTCACACAAAAGGACTTCCATGCGGCCTTCAAAAAGTTGTTGGAACAGTACAACAAGTGCATTGCAGCCGGAGGAGATTACTTCAAAGGGGCCTTGTGTGTGTACTATCGATAAAAGTGCACATACGAAAAAAGCCTGGAAACTTATTTAATGATCCTCGTATATAGCAATACTTGAAACACATTTAACTGTGCACAAAAAAGATCTCGGGCTTGTTTAAGAATGTTATCAACAAAATGTGTTTACAAATCATATATTTGATATATATGTATAAAGAAGATTTGGCATTTAATAACTTACAATGGTTGATATGCCATTAAACCCAACCAAACACATCTATGTGTAATATAATGGCCAAGGGATTTCCTTTTATATATCTTGCCTTTCAGTTTAGTTAGGCTGAGAATCTTTCACTTAGCGCATGGGTTAGTTAGGTGCAACATGAGCACAGGTGTTCACGCGTCATTCAGAGATGTCAAAATAAAAATCCCAGATACCGGGGGATGTGAATGACGTCCTGCAATGGAAGCGTGCGCGGAGGATTTTGGGAATTTGAGAAAAGTGAGAGAGTGGAGTTTTAGCGTACGAAGAAGACGGTTGACTTTCGGAGCTTGTTGAGGCCTTGCGGTGGGTGCCGCAGATGGAAAATTCAGCATAGATTGTGCCTCTCTCTCCCTATGTCGAAAAACCTTTTAACTCAAAGGTAATAAAAAGTTTCGTACCTGAACTAAGAAGTCGTGGGTTTTTTTTTGTTTTTTTGGGGGTTTTTTGTGTTTAGGGATTCCTATGTTATATATATATATATATATATATATGAACGTTTTACGTACCGGGATGAATATATCTATTTCATGTATGGCTATGTTACATATGGGTCAAATAGATCTGTTGAAAAATCATTTGATAGAAATACTTTTTATATGACTCTGTGTAAGACACTTTCAAAAAAACAACTACACATAAAATCTAAATCTAAATGTACTATGTATGCAATTCCCTTTAGGCATAAAATAACTCTTGACAGATTGACATGCCATTAAGATCAATCTGAATTATTTGCCTCATTACAGTCAAAATAACTTAATTATTTGTAAATAGATCAGTACTTCTACCTAGGATTAAGGTTTAGCTCCCCAGCACTCAAAGATGAGTCACTATGATGTAATGGATAATGAACTGGATTGTGATATTCATAGTAAACAAGGTTTGGTTTGGTTTCTTTGTTTAATGGCATATCAACCTTTGTAGGTTATTTAATGCCAAAGCCATTCCCCTAGAAGAACAGTAGTGGTACTATTTAACCCATAGCTGGGAGGATAAGGGGGTTCATACCTTTCCCAAGGGTATTTGCCTGAAAGTGAACGTAATAGTGCGATTCCGCAGTCCATCACTTTAACCATTATACCACGAGAACACCCCCCCATAGTAAACAAGCTTGAACTCCAGTTACATTATTACATTCACTTTTGAACTTATAGCCTTGGGTAAAGGTATGAACCCTTTTATCCCTTCAGCTTTGGGTTAAATAATCTCACTGTTGTTTTTCTGCAAGGATGGTTTTTATCTTTTAAATAAGGTTGATATGCCACTGAAACACAGTAACCTAACCCAGCACTCAGCTTCAAATATGCACTAATTGAAAATAAAATTGCAATTCACTGAATACATATCTAAACTTAGAGTTAATATTTAAACTATTTTACATGTCTTGGACTATTATCCTCACCTTGTTTATATTCACATGGTAACCTTTAGGGAACTTTGAATCAAACCCTTTATTCAATTCATTAGGATAGACTCATCTCATTATACTGTCTATATTGTATATCTTATGTTGGTTAAGTCACCTTAGTTATCTCGTCCTTGAAGAAGTCTTTTAGATACAACAGCCAAAACCTTGCAAATATAATGACCAAAATAAAAACTGTATTTAGTATAGCACTAAATATGTATTTGTGGACCAGCAAATGATGATTATAGTCAAATAAAAAATTTTTAAAAACTATCTTTTTAAGACAAGACAATGATGGCAATGGAACATTTGAAAATATGAATAGTTATGACTGTAATCAAACATTTAGAAAGGAATCAATAAGTTAAGTTGGTGACCTTAGTCGAGGGTGACCCGAAGGATCCCTTTTTGATAGCTACTACACCAAGGTGTAGGGGAAGGCGCAACTCCTTTCCCTAGATTACTCCACTTTACCCTTGATACATACCTTATAATGATGAGTGTTAAACAAGGTGGTATCAAGTACCATTTTTTGTGTCTTTGGTATGACTCGACCTGAGATTGAACCCTGGTCTACCAGGCCATTGCCAAACACTCTAACCACTAGGCCAATGAATTGTGTGCAAATTATTTATATTATATTATGAAAAGTTAATTGAAGCTGTAATTATTTACTGAAGATTATTAATAGTTATTTGAAGCCAAATGATTGCTTGCAAATTATTTGTGTTAGATAAGAATACTTGAAACCATAAAACTGCAAAAAGTGATTGTTATTACATTAAACAATATAGATATATAAGTATAAATTAATAGTATTAGATTGGAAAACTTGATATTATTGTGTGCAGTTATTTGTGTTGCGTATGAATACTTGATACAATATAATTTTGGACGAACAAATGATTATTAAAAAAAAGTTTAATTTTAAAGAAAGAAAATGATTGCAATGAAACAATTTAAAAATATGAATAGTTGTGATTGTAATTATTTATTTCCAAATGCATCAAAATTCAGCATTAAATAGCTCATGAGGGGTTGCTATGCTGTTAAATAAATCCAACAAACCAAAACTAAATATCAATAGTTATTATAATTAGGCATTTACAAATGAATCCAATTTTGGCATAAAATAACCCATACGGAGTTGATATGCAATTAAATAAAGTAAACTAAACTGAATATTTTTTTAATTTTTTTTTTTCCTGCAGTTTTATCTTAGGCAAACAACATCAATGAATTATTGAAGTTTGGTTTCTTTCTTTGTTTCTTATAGCATAACAACCTTTGTGGGTTATTCAATGCTGAAGCCATCCCAATAGATCAACAGCAGTAATGTTATTTAACCCATAACTGAAGGGATAAGGGACTTAATACTCTTTTCCAAGATTATTAGTCTAAAAGTGAACATAATAGCATGACTGGAGTTTGAACTTACTTACGCCATGGGGATTCTGTCTCCCCCTGAATTATTGAAGAGAGATGGTTAATTTACTTGTGATGGTCTTAAACCACCACAAAATTAAGTTTATCATATTTACCAACCCTTCCGCTCAGGCAGGATATGACACAAGGTCAATTTTTTAAGCGGAATTTAACAGGTTCGAATTCAGAGTTTTCCTTCTCCTAGACTAGTTGCCTCACCAAGGCTGAAGAACCTCGTCTGTCCTACTATTTACCCATAGCTGGAGGGAGAATAATTGGATTCATACCTTTCCCAAGGGTATTAGTGCTATGTGAAATGCAATCAATCTCGTCCAGGATTTGAACTCGTGTCTCCGTGTCCATTTCCTACGATGATAACCATTACACCACGGCCACCTCCAAAATTAAGTTTATCCATTCATGGTACATCTACATCATTGATTCACTATAAATTTATACACAAGATTTGGTCATAAGTTTTCCAGTTCTGCATTTAGTTGATAAACTAAAGAAGATTGTTCTCATCTTTAGAATTTAAATGAATGTTGAGATTTAATTCCTTTTTTTCTTTTTTTTTTCCTAATGTATTTTGATTTTATTGGATGAGCATCAAAGCTTTTTACTATTTTGGTGCGACAAGTATCCGACTTGGGGATTGATATGTTTGCATTTCTACTGCCTAGAAACCGTGATGCTCGTGACATTGTGGTGAGGCAGTGGAGTGAATAATCACTTCATTTATTATGGGTATTATGCTGTGGGAATATTAATCATATAATTCTGGGTCAACTGATATAAAAAAAACTTATTTTTATATTGTTAAACTTGACTTTATTTCTCTCTCAATTCTGCACAAATCCATCCCCATCAAGTTGCAATGTTTAAGAATTGAAATTAAATATTTCTTTCAACTTTCCTTCTTTCTTCACTCCGCTTTTTAAAATTTATTTTCGATATATATATTTTTTTTTTTTTTCTTTTTTTTTTTCAGTGGCATATGAACCTTTGTGGGTTATTTAATGCCAAAACCATCCTTCTAGAAGAACAGCAGTAATACTATTTAACCTATATCTGGGAGGTTAAGGGGGTTGATACCTTTCCCAAGGGTATTAGTTCAAAAGTGAAGATAATGGCGCTACTGATGTTCAAACTCATTTACTTTGAGGGTGCAGTCCAACACTTTAGCCTTTATGGTAGCACCTGATAGGGTTCTATCTACAGGTCAAATAAAACTTAACTGCATACTTATGCTAAACTGAATTGCTTGAAATATAACTGTTTTTTTATGCTAAACTGAATTGTTTGAAATAGAACTGATTATTTGCATAAAAATGGATTTGGCATTAAATAACCTACAATGGTTGATCTGCCATAAAACCCAACCAACCAACCTCTACTTATTAATCAAATAAAGTAAAGTAGAAATAAAATAGCTAATTGAACATTTCTGATAAACTTCAGGTCTTATTTTTATTCTTAGGAGGACCAACTGGAGATTTACTATAAAAGGGCTGTGGTTGGTACCTGAGATTAGTTTTCAAACTCGGAAAAATTCTTTTTTTCTAAGCTGGCAAACTTTCCCAATTTGGAAAATTGACATGTCTAAGAATTCAAAAAAAAAAGATTTTTATTATTTTGCTCAATTTTTTTTTTTTTTTTTTTTTTTTTTTTTTTCCTCTTCAGAATGGCAGCCACATGTTTCGTTCAACCTTTGGATTTGGTTAAAAACCGCATGCAGCTTAGTGGTAAGTACTGTAACATTTTATAACAACACCAATAAATTGGAGGTGTTTAGTATAACAGTTATTGTTGTAGGAAATGGAATCTATGATCCGAGTTCAAGTCTTGGGCATCGATGTTTGTGTTTCAATTCACACAGATTCCTTTTGAGAAAGGCCATAAATACACTGCTTCTCCCAATTATAGTTACATAGTAGAACAGGCTAGGTTCTCTAACCTTGTTAAGGCAACCAGGAGAATGAAAATTCTCGATTCTCTCGTCTTTTCCCTTTCTCTCTCTCTCTCTCGTCTTTTCCCTTTCTCTCTCTCTCTCTCGTCTTTTCCCTTTCTCTCTCTCTCTCTCGTCTTTTCCCTTTCTCTCTCTCTCTCTCTCGTCTTTTCCCTTTCTCTCTCTCTCTCTCTCGTCTTTTCCCTTTCTCTCTCTCTCTCTCTCGTCTTTTCCCTTTCTCTCTCTCTCTCTCGTCTTTTCCCTTTCTCTCTCTCTCTCTCTCGTCTTTTCCCTTTCTCTCTCTCTCTCTCGTCTTTTTCCTTTCTCTCTCTCTCTCTCGTCTTTTCCCTCTCTCTCTCTCTCTCTCGTCTTTTCCCTTTCTCTCTCTCTCTCTCTCTTTCTCGTCTTTTCCCATTCTCTCTCTCTCTCTCGTCTTTTTCCCATTCTCTCTCTCGTCTTTTCCCATTCTCTCTCTCTCTCTCGTCTTTTTCCCATTCTCTCTCTCATCTTTTTCCCATTCTCTCTCTCTCTCTCTCGTCTTTTTCCCATTCTCTCTCTCTCGTCTTTTTCCCATTCTCTCTCTCTCGTCTTTTTCCCATTCTCTCTCTCTCTCTCTCGTCTTTTTCCCATTCTCTCTCTCTCTCTCTCGTCTTTTTCCCTTTCTCTCTCTCTCTCTCTCGTCTTTTTCCCTTTCTCTCTCTCTCTCTCTCTCTCTCTCTCTCTCTCTCGTCTTTTTCCCTTTCTCTCTCTCTCTCTCTCGTCTTTTTCCCTTTCTCTCTCTCTCTCTCTCTCTCTCTCTCTCGTCTTTTTCCCTTTCTCTCTCTCTCTCTCTCGTCTTTTCCCTTTCTCTCTCTCTCTCTCATCTTTTTCCCTTTCTCTCTCTCGTCTTTTTCCCTTTCTCTCTCTCTCTCTCTCTCTCGTCTTTTTCCCTTTCTCTCTCTCTCTCTCTCTCGTCTTTTTTCCTTTCTCTCTCGTCTTTTTCCCTTTCTCTCTCTCTCTCTCTCTTTCTCGTCTTTTCCCTTTCTCTCTCTCTCTCTCTCTTTCTCGTCTTTTCCCTTTCTCTCTCTCTCTCTCTCTCTTTCTCGTCTTTTCCCTTTCTCTCTCTCTCTCTTTCTCGTCTTTTCCCTTTCTCTCTCTCTCTCGTCTTTTTCCCTTTCTCTCTCTCTCTCTCTCGTCTTTTTCCCTTTCTCTCTCTCTCTCGTCTTTTTCCCTTTCTCTCTCTCTCTCGTCTTTTTCCCTTTCTCTCTCTCTCTCGTCTTTTTCCCTTTCTCTCTCTCTCTCGTCTTTTTCCCTTTCTCTCTCTCTCTCTCGTCTTTTTCCCTTTCTCTCTCTCTCTCTCGTCTTTTTCCCTTTCTCTCTCTCTCTCTCGTCTTTTTCCCTTTCTCTCTCTCTCTCTCGTCTTTTTCCCTTTCTCTCTCTCTCTCTCGTCTTTTTCCCTTTCTCTCTCTCTCTCTCGTCTTTTTCCCTTTCTCTCTCTCTCTCTCGTCTTTTTCCCTTTCTCTCTCTCTCTCTCTCTCTCTCTCGTCTTTTTCCCTTTCTCTCTCTCTCTCTCGTCTTTTTCCCTTTCTCTCTCTCTCTCTCTCGTCTTTTTCCCTTTCTCTCTCTCTCTCTCGTCTTTTTCCCTTTCTCTCTCTCTCTCTCGTCTTTTTCCCTTTCTCTCTCTCTCTCTCGTCTTTTTCCCTTTCTCTCTCTCTCTCTCGTCTTTTTCCCTTTCTCTCTCTCTCTCTCGTCTTTTTCCCTTTCTCTCTCTCTCTCTCGTCTTTTTCCCTTTCTCTCTCTCTCTCTCGTCTTTTTCCCTTTCTCTCTCTCTCTCTCGTCTTTTTCCCTTTCTCTCTCTCTCTCTCGTCTTTTTCCCTTTCTCTCTCTCTCTCTCGTCTTTTTCCCTTTCTCTCTCTCTCTCTCGTCTTTTTCCCTCTCTCTCTCTCTCTCTCGTCTTTTTCCCTCTCTCTCTCTCTCTCTCGTCTTTTTCCCTTTCTCTCTCTCTCTCTCGTCTTTTTCCCTTTCTCTCTCTCTCTCTCGTCTTTTTCCCTTTCTCTCTCTCTCTCTCTCTCGTCTTTTTCCCTTTCTCTCTCTCTCTCTCGTCTTTTTCCCTTTCTCTCTCTCTCTCTCGTCTTTTTCCCTTTCTCTCTCTCTCTCTCTCTCTCGTCTTTTTCCCTTTCTCTCTCTCTCTCTCTCTCTCGTCTTTTTCCCTTTCTCTCTCTCGTCTTTTTCCCTTTCTCTCTCTCGTCTTTTTCCCTTTCTCTCTCTCGTCTTTTTCCCTTTCTCTCTCTCGTCTTTTTCCCTTTCTCTCTCTCTCTCGTCTTTTTCCCTTTCTCTCTCTCTCTCGTCTTTTTCCCTTTCTCTCTCTCTCTCGTCTTTTTCCCTTTCTCTCTCTCTCTCGTCTTTTTCCCTTTCTCTCTCTCTCTCGTCTTTTTCCCTTTCTCTCTCTCTCTCTCTCGTCTTTTTCCCTTTCTCTCTCTCTCTCTCTCGTCTTTTTTCCTTTCTCTCTCTCTCTCTCTCTCGTCTTTTTTCCTTTCTCTCCCTCTCTCTCGTCTTTTTTCCTTTCTCTCCCTCTCTCTCGTCTTTTTCCCTTTCTCTCTCTCTCTCTCGTCTTTTTCCCTTTCTCTCTCTCTCTCTCGTCTTTTTCCCTTTCTCTCTCTCTCTCTCTCGTCTTTTTCCCTTTCTCTCTCTCTCTCTCTCGTCTTTTTCCCTTTCTCTCTCTCTCTCTCTCGTCTTTTTCCCTTTCTCTCTCTCTCTCTCTCGTCTTTTTCCCTTTCTCTCTCTCTCTCTCTCGTCTTTTTCCCTTTCTCTCTCTCTCTCTCGTCTTTTTCCCTTTCTCTCTCTCTCTCTCTCGTCTTTTTCCCTTTCTCTCTCTCTCTCTCTCGTCTTTTTCCCTTTCTCTCTCTCTCTCTCTCGTCTTTTTCCCTTTCTCTCTCTCTCTCTCTCTCGTCTTTTTCCCTTTCTCTCTCTCTCTCTCTCGTCTTTTTCCCTTTCTCTCTCTCTCTCTCTCGTCTTTTTTCCTTTCTCTCTCTCTCTCTCTCGTCTTTTTCCCTTTCTCTCTCTCTCTCTCTCGTCTTTTTCCCTTTCTCTCTCTCTCTCTCTCTCTCTCTCTCGTCTTTTTCCCTTTCTCTCTCTCTCTCTCTCTCTCTCTCGTCTTTTTCCCTTTCTCTCTCTCTCTCTCTCTCTCTCTCTCGTCTTTTTCCCTTTCTCTCTCTCTCTCTCTCGTCTTTTTCCCTTTCTCTCTCTCTCTCTCTCGTCTTTTTCCCTTTCTCTCTCTCTCTCTCTCTCTCTCTCTCGTCTTTTTCCCTTTCTCTCTCTCTCTCTCTCTCTCTCGTCTTTTTCCCTTTCTCTCTCTCTCTCTCTCGTCTTTTTCCCTTTCTCTCTCTCTCTCTCTCTCTCTCGTCTTTTTCCCTTTCTCTCTCTCTCTCTCTCTCTCGTCTTTTTCCCTTTCTCTCTCTCTCTCTCTCTCTCGTCTTTTTCCCTTTCTCTCTCTCTCTCTCTCTCGTCTTTTTCCCTTTCTCTCTCTCTCTCTCTCTCGTCTTTTTCCCTTTCTCTCTCTCTCTCTCTCTCTCGTCTTTTTCCCTTTCTCTCTCTCTCTCTCTCTCTCTCGTCTTTTTCCCTTTCTCTCTCTCTCTCTCTCTCTCTCGTCTTTTTCCCTTTCTCTCTCTCTCTCTCTCTCGTCTTTTTCCCTTTCTCTCTCTCTCTCTCTCTCTCTCTCTCTCTCTCGTCTTTTTCCCTTTCTCTCTCTCTCTCTCTCTCGTCTTTTTCCCTTTCTCTCTCTCTCTCTCTCTCGTCTTTTTCCCTTTCTCTCTCTCTCTCTCTCTCGTCTTTTTCCCTTTCTCTCTCTCTCTCTCTCGTCTTTTTCCCTTTTTCTCTCTCTCTCTCTCTCTCTCTCTCTCATAACCTATAATGGTCTGACATTTAAAATGCTTTAGGTGATAATCAGGACCCAATTTTCTAATTGCCCATACAGCTGGTGCTGTAGAATACACCAACTGCATTTTTGCAGAGGGGTAAGAACTCCGTTCAATAAGTGTCCAGGATATGACACTAAATAGTCTGATGGTGAGGTTCCTGTAATGCTGGAGTTTTGGGGAATGCAGAGCACCCCTTTATTGTCATCACTCCCAGGTTCACTCTGGCCTAGAGTGGTAGTACCTAATAGTCCTATCTATGGGTCAAATAGAACTGAACTGAGGACATCCTAAACTGAATTACTTGAAATAGAACTGTTTTTGATATTGAAACTGTACTTATGCTAAACTGAATTGTTTAAAAAAGAACTGCTTCGACATTTAACTGTGTATAAACAAAATCTGTACTTATACTAAACTGAGTTGTTTGAATTAGAACTGTTTGACTAAAATGAATAGCTTGAAATAGAAATGTTTTTGACAATTAAACTGTACTTATGCTAAAGTGAATTGTTAGAACTGTTTATTTGTATAAAAAAGGATTTGGCATTAAGTAACGTACAAAGGTCGATATGCCATAAAGCACAACCAACCAATTATCTAATTGGCAGTCACAACTTTTGGTATGAAGAGCTTCTGAGACTAAAGGAACCTACCACTTTGACTGATAGCCTAGGAGGTTGTTCTGATGAATGAATTTTGTTTTCTAATTCAGGTGAAGGTGGGAAAGCCAGAGAACACAAAACAAGTTTCCATGCTATCAGGAGTATCTTGAAGAATGAGGGAATTACAGGCATGTACACTGGGTGAGTCTCCTTCTCTCTTACACCTATCTCCTCTCTCTATCTCTCCTATGATTAAAATCAGGATTTAATTTGCTTCCTTCTCCCGGGTGATATAAGTTTAAATATACCTCATAAAGATCATCTATTAATTAACAAGACACTTTAAATTCAATGGCTGAAAGAACCACTTATGTGATTAAGCAAAATACAAACAATAAGAAATAATTATGTGATTATTGAAGTAAAACACATTTTTCAAAAATATTGGCTGTTTAAAATTATTCATTGATATATAAAAACAAAAGAAAATGTTTTTTTTGGGGGGGTGCAAAGTTGTATCTTAAAGCATAGCCCATGAATACTGTCTAAAATTGTTTCCCCTAAGCAGCCTTGCCCAGTGAGCAAGGCTGCTGGAGCTGTAGAATACACTGACTGCACCTCTGCAGAGGGGTAAGACACCCCCCCATGAATGTCCTGGATATGACACTAAACAATCTGATGGTAAGGTTCCAGTGATGCTGGGGTTTTGGGGAATGCAGAGCATCCCTTCATATGCCATTGCTCCCAGGTCCACTCTGGCCAGGCGTGGTAGCATCTGATAGGACCCTATCTATGGGTCAAATAGGACTAATGGCATACTTATGCTAAACTGAATAGTTTGACTAAACTGAATAGCCTGAAATAGATATGTTTTTGACAATTAAACTGTACTTACATTTAAACTGTGTACTTATGCTAATCTGAATTATTTAAAATGAACTGTTTTTTTGACATTGAAACTGTACTTACACTAAACTGATTTGTTTAATATAGAACTGTTTTGACATTTAACTGTATGTAAATAAAATCTGTACTTATACTAAACCGAATAGCTTGAAATAGAAATGTTTTTCACAATTACACTGTACTTACATTAAACTGCGTACTTATGCTAAACTGAATTGTTTAAAAATAAACTATTTTCATAAAAATGGATTTGGCGTTAAATAACCTACAAAAGTTGATATGCCATAAAAACTAGGCAGCCATCAATAATTATCCTCCTTACTTCAAAGTAAGTTTTTTGTGTTTACTTATGTTTATCTCATATATTTATTTTTCATCCATATTGCATATGGAAAGGCTTAAGATAATCTCTCTCTCTCTCTCTCTCTCTCTCTCTCTCTCTCTCTCTCTCTGCATAAATTTTTCAAAACCTTACTTGATAAATTATCCAAATTCTCTTCTATTTGCATATAAATTTCAGCTATTAAATATAACACCTTTTTATAGGACAAGTCATAGATATATGAAGACTTTATTCAACTCTAACAATTATCAGCTCAGTCAACTGGTGGCTGTAGAATACACCAACTGCATTTCTGCACAAAGATAAAGACACCCTCCTTCAACAAGTGTCCAGGATATGACACTAAACCATCTGATGGTGAGACTCAAGTTCTGGAGCTTTGTGAAATGTGGAGCATCTCTTCATTGGTATTGATCCCAGATGCACTCTGTACCGGAGTGGTAAAACCTGTTAGGGTCCTATCTATGGGTCAAATGAAAATATGACTATTTTCTAAACTTGAAACCATTTAACTGTGTGCAAACAAATTACTAATGTTAAAGTGAATTATTGATATTACATACCAATTTTTGAAACCATTAAAATGTATGCAAATAAAAGTATTAATGTTAGCAATACTTGAAACTATTTAACTGTGTATAGTTTAAAAAAAAAAAAAAAAAAAAAAAAAAGCTCTTGCTCATTTAAAAATAATGTTACCTACAAACTATTCATTTACAAATACATATATATATATATATATATATATATATATATATATATGTGTATGTGTGTGTGTGTGTATTTATAAAAACAGGATTTGGCATTAACCTACAAGAGTTGATATGCCATAAAACACAACCAACCAACCAACCATCAAATAATTATTCAGTAATATCACATGTTCCAGCCATGTGGTGGGGATGAATAATTGTATTTTAGCACCAAATACATTTCAATTTTTTTTTTTTTTTTTTTTTACTACCCACTGACTTTACCAGTACTCCACCATTATCTAGTTTAGCTTTAAATCATTTTTCTTCTCAAACTAGATATGTTGCATGAAAGTTAACTTTGGTCTTATGCTTGAGTATTGAAATAGATTAACTTAGCTTCAGCACTTATCCCTTTATCTAAAAGGTTTGCAAGTCTGATGCTTGAAGCATCCCCATTCCCAAAGTTGGGAATATTGTCAGAACTAAGTTGGTATTGGCTCTGCTCTTAAATGTGGATTCATTTGTGTGGTGGAGGCTCTTCTTAATAACTGACCTTGTGTCATATCTTACCTTTTGCTGAGGGGCGGACTAAATGAAATGCAAGCAAGAATAGGAAACCTGTGGCTTTAATGCGACAAGCAGCCTTTTAAAGTATCAAGTGCAGCCTTCCATAGGTTGAAAAATTGTGACATTATTCTGATATTTCTAAGCAGTCCCAAAAGTCCTTAAAAGCTTAGTAAAGTTTAACTTTGAAGTTGTAATTAATGGTAAATTAAAAGAAGTTTAAACTTTATAAACATACTAAAAATCTATTTACAAGATAGTCAGCAATAAATGTCAAGGCAACCGTTTAAAGACATAAAAATCCTCTAAGCTTTGGCCCATTTACAAAAACTTTTCCTATTCCACAAAGATACCTGCATCAGAAAAATAAATCTAAAATAACTTGCCTTCAGGTTACCTTTACTGTGCTTTTAACCTGGATTATATGTATGTTATGGTCATTTAATTTTTTTTTTTTTTTTTTTTTTTTTTTTTTTTTTTATAGATTATCTGCGGGTCTTCTTCGTCAAGCCACTTACACTACAACCCGCCTTGGTGTCTATACTGCACTTTTCGATAAATTCTCAACGTATGTATTGGTTTTCATTGTTTAGTGTTCTTTTTTGATTATAATGTTTTAACAAAGCTCGCTGGAGAGGAACAACTATTTAGAATGAAAGCAGAGGTACCAGGTCACACGTTTTAGATGATTTAATAACTGGGTGATATGTCAAATGTAAAAATCTATAATCTTCAACCTCTCCATTATTACATTTACTTTATTTGGCAGGCAGAGGATGGGAGCTAAATTAAATATTTTAAGTTTTGTATCATTTTAATTATGAATTTGTTATTTTTTGTTTTGTTTTTTTGTTGTTTTTTTTTTTTTTTTTTTTTTACTCACACTTTTTCTTTATTCAAAAAAAAATGTATTACACTTTTTTTTTTCCTTTTTTTTAATTCTTTTTCTTTACAGACTTGATTTGCATATACCTTTTTTACTTACATAATTATTTACACATACTTTTTATCTTCACTCATATATAATTTCTTTTTTTTTTCTTTTTTTTCAAATTATTTACACATCAATTTATACATATTAATGTACACATACTTTTGATATACTGATATCAATCTAATGGAAAATTTCTCTCTGACAATGTTTATTTGGTGTGTAAAGTAAATTTTATCTTATAGAACTGTGACGTTACCCCCCACCGTCGGCCCCCACACACATCCATCCTCTTCTAACCATTCCACTTCTCAGCCGGTGATCAACTAGTGGTTCCGAGGGGGGTAACGCTCATTTCTTGCCACCACAAGAATACGATCGAGGGGATAGGAGAAAATAGAACAAACAAACAAACACGAACAGGGGTTAACTCAAGAGCAGAAGGAGAGTTATGCAATACTTTGCATTCCTGATAGCATATATAGACTAACGCTAGCGTGGGTTACTAGCAAAAATTCCACAAAGCAACTGGAATGCCGACTCATCTTGACTCGATCTTCTTTCACTGGTCCCTATCTTCTCTGCTACTGTGTCCGGAGTCGACTGCCCCTGTCCGTGGTTCCACGCCAATTCTTGTCAGCTCCTTTCTCCAACCAACTCTCTTCTTGCGTCCCATTACCTCTTCCGGCCATGCCGAGATTTCAAATCCAAAAACTCTTTGTCTGGCTTCGCGCCAAAACAGACAAAGGAATCGTCTGCTTGGTGGCCCACCTATATAGTGTTACAGAACTTGTACAAAATATTGTAATAAAGAGTTGATTTGTTTGTTGATAACTATCTTTCAAATCTTTATATTTGATCTTTCATATTTGTACTCCCCCTTTTTTTTTTTTTTTTTTTTTTTTTTTTTTTTCAAATTCCTATTGACTTAATATTGATGTCCTATTCCTTCTGTTCTCTTTTGGAAGTGATGGTAAGCCTCCAAATTTTCTCACCAAAGCTACAATCGGAATGGCAGCTGGTGGAATTGGTGCTTTTGTTGGGACCCCAGCTGAAATCTCTCTCATCCGAATGACTTCAGATGGACGGTAAGAAATCACTTTTTTTATCTTCCACCCTTCCTATTACCCACCCATTGGTTTCTTTGTTTCTCTCATTGTACTTTCCTGGAGGTGAATCATTTATCTCAACAGTGCCCATCAGTCCCAAACATAGCCAAACTCAGAAGTTTTTTTATATATTACTTTTGTTTCGGTTACCTTTTCTTTCTCTCGATAAGAATATGGCAGTTCTTCAAATTTTCAGAGCTCAAATTCTTTTCAGGTTAGATTTCTCATACTGGAACATGCAAAAACTACTCTTGACTACATTTCATCATGGCTAATGAAAAACACACCTTCTCTTTCATGAGGCCTATTTTAAAGAAAGAGTAAAGGCATTAAAGTCTGAAAGTGTGCTCAACAAAAACATTAAATAAAGATATATCTATTGTATCAGAAAAGCACAAATCAATTTCTCCAGAATAATTTTGTCAAAGCGTAATGATGGAACAGATAATCCCACATACACCTAATCAAGCTAAAATGGGTTTGCTAAACTTAAAAGAATGAAGTGGGGACTTTTTCCCCCTCTTTTCCAAAACCAGTCGGGCATCCTACCTCCAGCTTGACTCTAAATAATGGTCTCTGAAGGAGATGATTTTTCAAGCCACACAATCACATAACAATGTAAACCATGGGATGCAGCATAGTGGAAGTGAAGTAAGGCAGATGAATCTAAAGTTGGGTCAACAACATGCTTCATCAGATGCTGGGCAGAACAACCTCATAGGTCAACAGCCAGGATCAGATAGTTTCCTCTGAAAACTACTGCTACTCATCTCTAAGGATGATATCTATTGATGAGAAAAAACAGCCAGTGAAAGAATACAATGACTCTAATCCAACCCTACATCCGAACTGTATCACCCTTCACACAGATAAACAAGGGATGCATTCTACTGAGGTTGGTGCTCTGGGCACAGTCTTCAGAAAATCAGCTACAGAACCCAATCCCAACTTAGATGCAAAAACATTAACATAGCAACTTTTAACGTTGGGTCAGTAAACACAATAAACCAGCTACCTGAGCTTACAGCATCTGCAGCTGAGCACAATATAGACATTATATACATGTAAGATCATAGGTATTGCCATAGTGAACTAGAATTGAAATAACCTGATACCGGTTGTGGTTGAGCATCTGTGTGGAAAACTCTGTCAATGCTGACATTAGAGGTGTAGGAATGCATCTCAGTCCTCATGCCTTAAAATTACTAAATAACATTGTGAGAACCCAACCAAAAATTATGTGTTTCATTTAATGGCAACCTCTGCAGAATGATTGCCTCTTGTTATAGTCAGTTACAGAAGGTTGGGATATCTTCTCTTGCTTGACGCATTCCCAAACACATCCTAATCATTGGTAGAGACATGAATGCTCAAATAGGCAAAGATGAAAATAATGAATTTTGCTTACACAGCTTGTCAACTAGAAATGGCAAATATCTTGCCAATTTTTTACTCAGAAGTCTTTCGTGCCTAAATACTAAATTTCAAAAACGGGAGGGAAAACTATAGACCTGCACCTACCCATATAATACTTAAGTACAGCTTGATTATTTATTCATAAACAAGAAGTGGATAGATTGCATTGGATTCAGTGAGGCATATTCGTCTTTTGACGGGGTTTCTTCTGATCACAGAATCGTCTTGACAAAGATATGCCTAAAACTATTCAGAAATAAGAAACGGTCAAAACTACACTTTTGCCTAGTCAGTTGGGGCTGTAGAATACATCAACTGCATCTCTGTAGAAGGATGTCTCCTCCGATGCGTGTTCTGGATATGACACTAAATTTGATGGTGTGGCTCCAGTAATGCAGTAGCTTTGGGGAATGCAGAGTACCCCTTATTGCCATCACTCCTAGATCCACTCTAGCCTGAGTAACACCTGATAGGGTCCTATCTATGGGTCTTTGACTGTTAAACTGCATACTTATGTTAAACTAAATAGAACTGTTTTGACATTTTACAGAGTGTAAACAAAAACTTATGCTAAACTGTTCAGTTTGAAATAGAACTGTTTATATGTATAAAAATGGATTTGGCATTAAATAACCTGAAATGGTTGATATGCCATCAAACCAAACCAAACCAAAATTCCAAGATTCACTCTTGATACTTTGTCTGAATTATATATATATATATTTATTTATTATATATATTTTTTTTTTTTTAAGATTTGTCAATTTGGCTAATTATTTTGTACTAAGAATCTCTTTTCATTTTCAGCTTGCCTCCTGACCAACGGAGAGGATATACCAATGTCTTCAATGCTCTCTTTAGAATTACAAGAGAGGAAGGTGTCTTAACTTTGTGGAGGGTAAGTTCACATACTCAACTCTTCTTCCATTGTATTAAGAACCTCTGTTGGCAGTGTCTAGAGTACACTGACTGTACTCTTTGCAGAAGGGGTACGATCCTCCTATACACACATGCACACCAACAAAAAAAGTATATCCTAGGTATGACACCAAACTGCACCCAGTTCTTGGGAGTGGGGAGTCACCCTCCTCATTTCCATAATTCCTATATCCACTCTAAACTTTATCCAGATTTTTTTTATTCCTCAAAATAAAACTTTCTTTGCCAGTAAATAATTCCTAGCCACTGACAAAGGCTTTCTTCCAGATTTTCTCAATGCACACCATACCAGTTAAATACTGAAATTTTCGGTTAAAATAAATTTCAATGGTTAAACTTCATTTGAAATTGCTTGTTACTATTGGGGGGGGTATAAGATGAATAATGTTGAGATTGCTTTTGATTGGATAAAAATTATTACATTATAAATGACATTTATCTATTTCTTTTGAGCTACAAGAATGCTAGGAAACTAATTCAGGGGAGATAACTTTTTACAGTGTAAAATTAAAACATTCAAAGAAACTTTGAAGGCGAATCAAAATTATTCAGGGTTATTTTGGGTTTTTTTTAAGTTGAAAATAGAAATCTTTATAATCTGAGTACTGGTTGACCTCTTGTCTTAGATCTTAGAAGTTATACAGGAGAGAAAGAGAAAAAAAAAAGTGAAATTTTTTAAACTTTAAATATCTTATTTTAAACCATAGATTTAGTTTTTTTCTAAAAGAATCATTTCATAGAAAATCAAATATATCCATTAAAAATTTTTTTTTTTTTTTTTTTTTTTTTTTTTTTTTACAACTAATAACTAGTATTGATAATTTTTAAAAAATACTTTTTAGATTTTCCAAAACCAACTTCAAGAGTATTACAGTTTTTATTTTTACTTTTATTTGTTTATTTTTTAGGGTTGCATCCCGACTGTGGCTCGAGCGATGGTGGTCAATGCTGCCCAACTGGCATCTTACTCCCAAGCCAAGCAATTTTTGTTATCTACACGTGAGTTGAACCATTTTTCTTAATATATACTTACAAGCTATAAATCTCTTTGCAGGATAAAAGTAATGTGAAATATTTTTTTTTTTTTAAACCAGTTAGTAATATCAGACAATGTTACTAAAAGTTTTTCTGGTTCATTTTATTCTGATGATGGTGGGGGAATCCCCATGGTGTAATGGTTAAAGAGCTGGACTGCAACATTGTAGTAAGTGAATTCAATCTCCATTTGCACTATTATATTCACTTTCAGACTAATACCCTTAAGAAAGATGTGAACCCCCTTATCCCCACCGACTATGGGTTAAATTGTATCACTGCTGTTCTTCTACAAGGACAGCCTACACATTAAATAACCCACGAAAGTTGATATGCCATTAATAAAGAAACTAAACCTTTGTTCTGATGTACTTATTAAGATATTTTGCCAGTATGTTGTTTTTTTATTAACATTGATAGTTTTTGACGGTAGGGAGAATTTTTAACAAGAATTTAAGTAAAATAAAATGCTGCTTGGTGTCAAAGAGTCTTTTTAAAAAAAAGTGTTCCAATCTCTGGTTGACAATCACTCAGAGTATTTTTCCTGTACAAGGCTCGTTCAAAAAGTTCTAAGCCTCACCCAGAAAAAGCCATTGGTGAATATTTTTATTGTGGCAGCACACTACCACTATTGTAAAACTAGAAAAATCTGAATAAATTTTTCTAGTTTTATAAAAAGTGGTTGTGTGCTACCACAACAAAAATGTTCACCTGTTGTCTTCTTTCTTGGTGAAGCTTAGAACTTAAAAGCCCCTCGTAAATATATCTTATGCCATTGTGAACACTGAAATAAATGACAGCAATTGGTTTTTCTTTTTTTTTTTTTGTTTTTTTTTTTTTTAAAGAGCTAAAATAATCTTCCTTATTCTTGACGGGAAATCTTAATAAAATTTGATCATATAGAATGGCACAAATCCTGTTTTCCCTATGCCCTATCCAATTACTGGTTTAAGGCATGCTAACAGCATGGATTCCTTTGATTCTCTCTCACCATCCATCCCTCTTGGCAACTGCACTTAGTAAGTCCTCTTGATGGAACCCAGTGTCTGCACAGAACTGATAATGAATGTAAGTTTTTACTGGCCAGCCAACACTGGTGTGTCCATGTGTAGGAGTCCATTCAAGAATGTTACTTATTAATCCATCCTTACTTTTCCAGTAGTGCTCCACATGTCTTATCTCCCCTTGATTGTTTGCAAGATGGGAGGCAAATGACCATACAACAACTGTTTCTTGAATATGTTTAAAACAGCATGCAGTATATGAACCAATATGATTTATTAGTAAATATGACAACACAACATGATGATGAGGAGGTTCCTGTGGTGTAACGGTTGTCATCATCGGAAATGGACATGGTGACACGAGTTCAAGTCCTGGATGAGGCCGATTGTATTTCACATAGTACTAATACCCTTGGTAAAGGCATGAATCCAATTATTCTCCCTCCAGCTATGGGTAAATAGTAGGGTAGACTGGGTCCTCTACCCATGGTTAGGCAACCAGTCTAGAAGGAAAACTTTTAATTCAAACTTGTTTAATTCTGCTTAAAAAAAAAAAAAAAATAGACCTTGTATCAAATCTTGCCCATGTGGAAGGGTTGGATAGATACAGACTATTGTATACTTTAGTTAATATAGTCTTAGGTTCTAAATAATTTTTATTAGATCTTGTCATGCTTTATTGCCGAAATGCAATGATTGTTTGATGACAATAAAAAAAAAAAAAACAAGAAAAAAAACCCTCTGAAACCTGCTAAAATCTGTACAACCTTTTAGTTCTCTTCTCTTTCTAAATACTAATTCTAACTTCCTTTTCTACAAGTTTTCTTGGGGTGGGGTCCATGTGGCATACTGGGTAAAGTGCTGTATAGCAGTATCAAAGTAAACAAGTTCCAACTCCAATCACAATATTAAATTTACTTTCAGACTAATACACTTGGAAAAGGCATGAACCCTCTGATCCTTTCACCTATGGATTAAATAACACTACTATTGTTCTTCTACAAGGATAGCTTTGGCATAAAATAACCCACAAAAGTTGATTTGCCATTATACAAAGGAACCAAACCAATTTCTCTTTATAATATTCTTTTTCTTTTCTTTTTTTTTTTTTTTTTTTTTTTTTCCAGCTTATTTCTCTGACAACATCATGTGTCATTTTGGTGCTAGTATGATAAGTGGCTTAGTCACCACAACTGCCTCAATGCCAGTTGACATTGCAAAAACAAGGTGAGTGAATTTTTTTTCCTTCCTGTCTATAAAACAACAACAACAAAAAATGTACAATTTATCAATTCGGCCCTTTTTAATGTGAAAGTTTTTATTTGCTCTAAGATGATTTGTAACAATCAAATTTCCTAATCATCTTTTATGTATTTATTTTTGTTTGTATGTGTGTTCAGGATGCTCAGTTGTGTGTGTGTTTGTGTGTGTGTGTGTGTGTGTGTGTGTGTGTGTGTGTGTGTGTGTGTGTGTGTACACATTTGTTGGGTATATGTTTGTTATATAAAATTGTGGGAATATATATAATTGTGTTTGTGTGTGTGTGTGTGTGTGAGGGGTGGTATGTTTGGTGTGTGCATCTTTAGATGTTTGATTGGTCTGTTAATACACACGTCTGTCATTGCATGTTTAGTTGAGTGTGTGTGTGCGTTTGCTTGTATGTTTGTCTAGTAGATTTGTATGTGTCTGTAAATGTGTATCTGATGTCTGTCTGTCTAGTTTGTATGTGTCTGCATATTTGCAGGTTCTCTTTTAAGGGACAGTTGAGTTGTTGAATATGCCAAAAAATATTATGATGGTAGCTGAAGATTGGTGAGATTACTGCCTAGGATAAGTGTCACAATGTCCTTTCTTGGGCTAATGGGTTCACAAAATAATCAGCAAACTGTCCAGTATTGCTGGAACCTTGAGGAATACAGAGTGCTCCTTCAGATCCACTCTGGCCCAGAGTGGTTGCACCTGATAGGGTCCTATCTATAGATCAAATAGAACTGTTTGACATTTAAACTGAGTGTAAATAAATGACTTATTAGAAATAAGTTTGATCATTTAACTGTATGTAAATTCAACTTTGTAAATATCACTGATGTTTAATTGAATTGTTAGTTATACATAGCAATATTTGGAACCATTTAACTTTTACTTATGCTCAATTGAATTGTTAGAAATAGAACTGTTTAATCATCTGTGTGTATCTGCAAATCGTATTTCCAAATCATATATTTAATATATATTTAAAAACAGGATTTGACATTAAATAACCAACAATGGTTGATATGCCATAAAACCAAACCAAACTAAACCTAATGTTCACTATAAACCCTCAATTGGAAATTCTTTATTTTTTGTTATCCCATATGTAAGATTTGCTTTTGTACATATGAATGCTCATATACTATTTAAATATGATTTTTGGCTTGAGTGAACTCTGTCTTCCAGATGCATTCTGGGGAACAGATTCCTTTTTGCATCTGTGTATCAGTATTATATAATTACGGAATGATTTTTTTTTTTGGTTGGGCTTTGAACTATTCGGCTCTTAGTGCAGGTGCACACACATTGAGTTCAGTTCACGCTCGTGCGCAACGGATATGACAATCGCAAATGTCATAATAAAAACCCCGGATAGAAAAATGAGACTGGGGTGTAAATGACGTCATGCCTGGAAGCGATGGGCTGGGAATTTGGAGAGTTTGAAAAAGACGTTAGTTGAGATTCAACTTTGGGCCAGGCCAGTCCAGCTGGGGGTTGACTATGGATGATGTAGGAGACAGTTGGTTTGTCTGCCATTGAGGCAGACAGTTGAAGTTGAAATCTGACCATGGAGTTCTGTAGATCTCTACCGACAGATCTTTGGGGCTACGGGATCCACAGCGCGTTTGTTGGGTCAGATAGTACAGTCAGCATAGTAAAAATTGTGTCTCTCTTTCCTCGTGTTGAAAAACTAAAGTCAAGAAGTTAATAAACATTTCGTACCTGAACAACGGAGAGTCGCTAGTAGTTCCCTGCATCTGTATATTTGTATAGTTGTACTGTATTTGTCACTGCCTCCCACCAGACAGGACTTGACACAAGATCAAAAGCCCGAAGGCCGATTAAAGTGGGGATAAAGGAGAGGGGAAGGTCGGGAACGAGCCGAGACTCAAACCCTGCTGGTCTGTGCTGCTCATCGACCCACTAAGTGCAATGTTTCATGAATCTAAATTTGGATCCGGGCACGTATGCCGGGTTATTGCTTAAACTAGACAACTAGGTCTAGTGCTATACATAGGGGACAAAGGTTGCAGCTCACCCACCCAAAGGTGGCCCAACTGAAGTTGGGGGCCTTTTGGCCTCGAATCTGCCATTGGTTGATACTCCATCCGACACGAATGCCTGACGGCCCAGCCAAAAAACCAGGGAAGTATATTTGTATAGTTGTATTGTGACTAGTTTCCAAACTTAGTTTTTTATGACTAAGGCAGAAAATATATTTACATTATTTATAAATGTTTAATCTTTAAATGATGTTGACTTTTAAATTGACTTGTTTCTCTTCAGGATTCAAAATATGAAAGTAATTGATGGTGTTCCTGAATACAGGGGTGCTAGCGTAAGTAGAATTTCTTGATGTTTGGTCTAATTATGAATTCCCCTTTCCCTGTCATCCTTCAGTTTGCTTTGCTTTATCAGAAGGATTTAGAATATACTCACTGTATCCCTTGCATACATCTGTGGTGCTATAGCTTCACGACACCTTGTTGGCCGCTGGTCTCATGATTACCACATGTGTCGACTGGTCTTTCTGTTTCTTTCAATGCCCACGTTGCTTTCAGATCCGAGGAAAGAGATGATGGATGTGGTCCAGTCGATGAAGGTTAGAATTCATGTTGGAGAGAAGAAAAGTTACCAAGCAAATTTAGAAAAATGACGAAAAAAAGCGTTTGTTATAAACAGTAACAAACGTTTATTTACACAGTTGTTTAAATAATTTTTCATCAAACACCGCGAACTGGGGGTGAAAGTAGTTGACTGGCGGAGTTTTAACTGCAATTAGGCAGTGTCAAAATGGCGAGTGCAATGGCAACAGATTTGGTTCAGGAATTCGCCACTCAAAAAGAAAGGAGTGTTCTAAGTGTGACATTGAGCTGTATCTGGTAGTGAGACTCCAGTTCTGCAGCTCTGAGGAGTGTAGAGTCATCTTTTCATTGTCACTACTCCCAGGTCAACTCTTACCCAAAGTGGTAGTACCTGTTAGGGTTCCATTTATGGGTCAAGTAAATCGGTTAGAAAATTATTAGTATTAAATCGAAATACTTGAAACCATGTAAATGTATGCAAATTATTTATATTAAGAAAAGTTACTTGAAGCTGTAATCGTTTACTAAGGATTATTATCATTAGTTTCACTCTGTTGGCTGAAACTGTAGAATACACTGACTGTATCTCTGCAGAAGGTTAAGACCCCTTGCTCCCAACAAAATGTCCTGAGTATGACATCTAATGACAAGGCTCTAGTCCTGGATCTTTAAGGAATGTGTAGTACTCCTTCATTGCCATTACTCCCAGGTCCACATTGAATGGTAGTACTTGTTTTCTCATCTATGGGTCAAATAGAACTGTTCAGCCATTTTAATAAGGATTGTTATTATTAGTTATTTGCTATGTGCAAATTATTTGTATTAAATAAGATGAGCTCTAACTTGTTTAAAAATAAAGTTATGTACAAACTATTCAGTTATATAAAACAGGATTTGGCTTTAAATGACCTACAAGGGTTGATATGCCATAAAACACCGACCATTATTAGTTACTTGAAACAATATAATTGCTTGGTTTTGTTTTTGTTTCGTTTTTTTTGGGGGGGGGTACTTTGGCTGGTTTTACATTAAAAAAAAAAACCTTGTTGGGTTATTGATACAAGTCATCTTGACTTTGTACAATAAAATTACTTGATTAGCATTTTTTTTTCTATCTTTGCCAGCCTGAAATTAACACTGATAACAAAACCATTTGCATAAATTAGTAGTCAAATTCAGATTTTAAAATGGTAGATAAATAAGATTTCAGCTAAGATGGTAAGAAAAAGAATTTCAGAGAGCATTTTTAGAAATTATTAGATGAATTACTTAACTGAATTTGGATAAGTATCATAATAATGGTGTATATGTTCTATGCAAAAATTCTTTTGTTAAGCTTGATGTGAAAAGACAATAAAAAGAGGAGATGCCCAAGAAGGCATTTAAAAAAAAAAAAAAAAAAAAATGAAAATAAAAAAAATAATAGTTGTAGTAGTTTATTATTATTATTCTCAAAAGAAAATTTAAAATAGCAAAAACCACAATTATTTCTGCACCAAACTAATAATATTAAAACTATTTATTTATTTGATTTGATTTGATTTTTTTTTTTTTTTTTTTTTCCTAAGTAACAAAAACTCATCTGGCACTAATCAATACAAAATAGTTTGAAAAGAGCTGGGAAGTTTTTAGATTCTCCTGATACATCTGTCGAAGGCCAACCAATCAAAGTGTGAATCTCCTGTAGAGGAGTGAGACCCTAACTCCACCCCAAAAACATGGGTGTCCTGAATATGACACTAAATTGCATATGGTGGTGAGTCTCTTGTTCTTAAGGTTTGGAGAGTGTGAAGTCACCTCTTTATTGGCATTACTCCCTGGTCCACTCTGGCCCAAAGTGATAGTACCTGTTGGGGTCTCATGTACAGGTCAAACAGGTCTGATTAAGATAATAAAATGTTTACTTTTTTTTTTTTTTTTTTTTTTTTTTTTTAATGATTAAGATACATTTTTGTACCATACATAATTGGTGACCCTAATTGTTAAACTGACATCTACATGAAATAACTCAAGTACGCTTGACATGTGGTAAAAACCAACCAACCAAATCACATGCTACAAAAGTAGACTCTCATTTAAATAATTCATCTTGATCTAATGTCTTATTTGATGCAATTTTTTTTTTTCTCTCTCTCTTTCAGGATGTCTTGTTGAAAGTGATTCGCAGTGAAGGCTTCTTCAGTTTGTGGAAGGGATTCACACCCTATTATGCTCGTCTCGGACCACATACAGTTCTTACATTCATCTTCCTTGAACAGATGAACAAGAACTATCGTTTATATGTCATGAAGGACACTAGTGGACGAGGAGGATTATAGTCTCTTCTTACTCCTCCTCTTCCTTACTTCATTTTTGTTGGTGGCTCTTTTTACTAGGCTACGTAAATGTGCGTGCATGCATGTGAGTGAGTGAGTGAGAGACTGCTATGTCAACTGTATATACAGATTTATAATAGATTTTGCAATGTCTGATTACCAGAAGGCTTTGTGTTTTCAATATTATTAAAAAAAAAAAAAAAAAAAATGTATGACAAACTGAAATAATGAAAGAAAAACTTTGGCGTTATTGAATAATGGGTTTTTTATTTTTTACTTCTATTAATTTTTTTTTTTTTTTTTAAGTCTACTCCTCCTTCTTCCTTCAAATCATCTCTTCCCTTGAAAATCTTTTCCTCTTCCTCTCTTCCTTGAAAATCTTTCTTTATTATCAAAGTTTTAATAAGATTAGCACTGACTTGACTCTGATTTTTGGTATAGTGGAATTGACAGTGAAATTTTAATCTGGTGGGGCAGGGGAGTTGTCAGGGTGGTTACATTAAAATTCTGATTATGACAAAAGGGAAGTTTATAAGGGTCTGGTAATGAGTTGGATCAATTTGCAAAAGCATTTTTTTTTTTTTTTTTTTTTTTTTATGAGTTCCAAAACAGCTATTTTCAATTTCTCTACTTTCACATGTACTGGTATACATTCATATGAATCATTGCACACATACATAGCTGTATACCAATGTAATCATGTGAATTCATACACATGCGCACACACACACAATGAATGGCTCCCTTTTTTCTTTTTTAAAATATGCTTGTACATCCGGTGTTATAGGATTAAACATTTTGTTTCAATATTTTTCTTGAATTTTGATCTTATAGTTTGTTTTTTTTTGTTTATTAATGTTAAAATTAAACGAGTGTATATTTACATTTGCATTCACTTGGCATTTTCGGGTCCACATTTTATGTTATTTATTTTCCTTAAAATTAAATCTTGTCTTGAAATTCCATTGCATGAGTTTAGAAAGCAGTGCCAAACATTTTATTTGAACTTATTTAAAATAAATGAATAAAATAAAAAATTTAGTAGCAAATCTCAATATAGTTTCTAACCCTCAGCAAAAGGCCATGTCACTAGAAGATATAAGTTATCAGATAAAACTGAATTTTTTTTTTTTTTTTTTAAATTTTAAACCAAGTATTTGATTAGTAAATTATTTTTCAAGCTGGAGATGTAAAATAATTACATAGTATTTATTGTTTAGTTAGGAACTAGAAATCTGGATATAAAATTTATTGCTTAGTTAAGACTAACAACTTAAACAAGTTTAAAACTGGTAAATCTCTTAAGTGTTACTCACTTAAATAAAAGCATTTCTCTACCAAAATTTTTTCCACAAAACTATTAATTTCACAAGATTGATATAAAAAAATATTTGTAAATCTTTTTCTGTTTATGTAGATTTATATCTTATAACAATTACTGTTTGCAGTCATTTACTTACTTCTGGCCTTATGCTAAAAGAAGCAAAAGTGCACCCAGTGATACTCAAACTCACTAGCAATAGTTTGCAAGACTATTCTAGTAATATACCAACAATTACAATTTGCTTGGTGTAAATTACTGATAACAAATGACCTTATTCACGGCAGTGATTTTTTTTTTTTTTTTTTTTTTTTTTTTTAAATCATTTTTCTATTTCATAGTTTTATTTGGTGGCCAATTCCAGAAATTAATCCTTCCCACCATCTATTATAGACCGTTACCTTCTGATACACCAGGTTAAAAATATTTAGTTTGATCACTCATAATCAAATATTAAATGTGATTTTGTGCTATAACCCTTGCTACTGACGGATATATTTCAACCTTCCAATACTAATTGTTCAGCTGAGAAAGACTAAAAAGTATTTGCCCAAACTTTTTTTTTTTTTCCCCTCCTTCCTGAACTGTATTTTCATTGAGTTGAAAGCTTGTAACAATCCTCCTCAAATCTATTACTTGTATATCTTTTGAATATATCTTCCAACTTGCAATCAAATTCACTAGTATTTTTAGTAATCCCTATTAATGTAAGATTTTTACAACTGGAATCTTTAGTGTTTAGGTTAGTTCTGACCCCCAACTGACTTTCTCATTGCAAAAAATGGGTTGGGGTAATGGAATGAGACTAAGTTTGTTGGTTTGTGTTTGTTATTATTATAATTCTTAAAATACAAAGCTGCATCTCAAAATTAGAATATTTTAATGCTTATGATCATTTCTGGTTTTAAATGGCATTTATATGGGCCTTTTTTTTTTTTTTTCCTTCTTATATAATCTCCATAGTTCAAGAAATATGGATGACTTATTTTCTAAGCTTTTTTTTTTTTTTTTTTGGCGGGGGGATTTGCTGATTTACTACAGTCCATACTTACCAAGAGAAACGGGTTCCATTCCCCTTCTCACCACCAGCACAAAACAAGCAATACTCTATCTTTCAAACACCACCTTCAATCACTTGTCCAGTCTATTCATATCTAACCATATCCCCAAATGTACAGGCTTTGTATTCAGCACTATTCCCAGTCTATCTGGTAACTAATCCACCCCAAATTTCTCTAGCGAGTGCTGGACTCTGGCCTTGAAGTACAGGAGTTAAAACTCTAGTCATGCTAATACATTCACTTTAAGACTAATACTCTTGGAGAAAAGGACCTCCTTATTCCTCCCACAATGGATTAAATTGCTTCACTACTGTTCTTCTAAAAGAATGGCTTTTGCATTAAATAACCCATGATAGTAAATACGCCATTAAACCTGAACTCACAATTAGCTCTAAATTTCCAATTTGGCTTCTTCATCCTATTTTCAGTTTCACTGATTGTTTTCAAGGTGACATTGCGCCCCACTAGCAGCTTGTATAACTATTCTGTTGTATATTACTTAAGCCACCATCTCCAGATATTACCTTTCTTTGTAAATCCTTTTAACATTTTGTGACTGTCAGAAAAAAAATCTTGAACTCAAAAAGCATCCTTCAGTTTAGTCATCTCCCAGTTTAAAATCAATGAATTGAAATATTTACTGAAATTTTCCTGGGTGTTTTGATGGTTGTTAAAATTTGTTGTCTTTCCAGGACACTTTGTCATGTTAAGATAACAAATGTATTTTTTTACAAAAGAATGATTCAATTTCATTTTAATTCTCACCTGAGATTGGTGTTAACTGCTTTGGAAAAATAAGATTTGAATAAAATTTTCTAATGTGTTAACATCTGCGTTACATAACTGCAGTGATAATTTGAGACCAAGATCATGGGTGTATTCTTCTTGTCCCTAAAACAGATTAAAGAAGATAGGGTATAATATTAAGGAAGATGGTGTCAATTCAGAGGATCACTCAAAGCTTTTCATCCAAGAAGGGTAGGGGGATTTGTTCCCTAAAAAAAAAAAAATAACTAGGTTGAAAAAATTCTATGCCTACTGAACAAGAACAAAAATTAAAACAACCTCTGACAAAATTTGTAGTAATAAAACAAAGGAAAAAAAAATCCTGAATTTTGTTAGATTTATTTTATTTTATTTTATTTTTTTTTAATGTATCACCAGCCCTCAAGTAAATAACAAAGCTTGTCAAACATCTTTTCCTATACTTTTTACAGGAGGTTTTACTCCTGTTAAGTCAATTAGTTGTTAACTGCCTCTTCTGCAGAGAGGTAAGACTATACAATACAAAAGGGATCTGGTAATGAGGTTCCAGCTCTGGGGAATATGGGTTTAATTCAAATTCAGTAATTGTGAAATCTCAAGTGTTTGATTTGGTAGCAGTTGTAATGATCTTTTGAAAAGTCACTCAAATTTTAGGCAGTATTTCTTTATTAAATTCAAAGTTTTTTTGGGGGGGGTGTCCAAGGTCATGATTTGAGATTTGAAAGAAAAATCCAAAATTTCTTGCATCCAAAGAAACAACTCCCTAGTCATACTGAAATCTAGCAGTAACAAATATATTACTAGATTTTGTATACTAAAAAAAAGAAAAATAAATCTTATACTTTCAAAATATGGTCTCTAATAAATTTTGATTATCATAGAACTAATTTCATTAATTTATAAACTTGCTTTGCCTGTTATTTCACAAACAATCTCTTATACTAGACTTAAACTGAACCATAACACAATCATTAAACTTCATAAAGATTTTGCTAAATATTGTCAAATTCAAGTGACAAGGTTTCTAAAATATCTGAAGTTCATGTTTTAACCATTACAATTGGTGTTCTTAACTTCCATTATATCAATATGTAGCAGAAGAAATTCAAAGAATATATTGGCTAAAATGATGGAATAAAAGAAAGCTACAAGTGTACAAAATAAATAGATTAAAAAAAAAAAATAGTAAATTACATTTCAACAGGGACAATTAGTTTTCTGGAAAATCAAAATTAACAATTGCTGGATAAAGTGAAAGTTAGTATAGAAACATGAAAAAAGTATTTTTATTTGGTGCAATGCATTTGAGAAAACCTCTAGATCAGTGTGACAGACTAAGGTTCTTTTAATGACAAAATAAGGAAGCTTAATCTTGCTTTGAGATATGAAGACCCCACCACATTAACTACTAGAAAATTCAATTTTTTTTTCTACCAGTTTCTGTTAAAAAAAAAAAATGTCTTTTTTTCCTTGCAATTTTTCAAAAGAAAAAGAAATTAAAGAAAAATTTGTTAGCAAAATTTTAATTCAGAAACCACATCAAATAAAATTACATCCTTTTTTTTTTTTCCCTCCAGGTCAAAATTTGTCTTTTAGTGGCAAGAAAAAATATTCACAGGGCTTTATTCTTTGGGTATCATTCTTTTCAGCAAAAGATTCTGGTTTAATCTGGAAAAGTCTCCAAAACAAATTTGAATTACTTATTCAATTTTTTTTCTCTCTTCCTTAAAAAGGAAATAGGATTCACATCTTTATAAGCATTGGGGCAATAAGAGAATCTGATTTTTCCTTGCCAGCCAAAGCAGTAACAATGGCCAAAGCAAATTCAAATGCAGTTCCAGGTCCTCGGCTTGTTATCAATTTGCCATCCACCACAACCCTGTCTTCACTGTACTGGTAGCCACCTTAAAAAATAAATAAATAAAGCTCACTTATGATTTGTTATTAGTAATAGTGTAGCAGCTAACATCTCTTTAAATTTTTTTGTTTTTCTAAATAGTTTCAAGCAAATATTAAATATTTCCAGAAAGATTTTATTTTTTAAATAGACTAAGTTTTAAAAATAAAACAATTCAGACAAAATATCTTAAAATTAACAATAAAAAACTAAACTAAGAAAATTTAAGAGCTAATCTATTCAATATTGATATTTATGCATACTTATTAAATCCAAAGATTTTTCAGGTACTGTAAAGCTTCACCTATTAGATGATAAAATGATTTTCTAGTAAATCAATTTCCAAATGTCAAATAAGTGAATTAATGATTGAGCATAGAAGTTAAATATAAGCAAAACTATAAAATCTAATTCAAACATTTCAATGCTAATTACTATTGACAAAAATCTATAATTGCAATGAGTTTGTCTATATTCTATAAACAACAAAATAGTATGAAATTTTTTTGTTCCTTATAAGGAAAGGGTGGGGTAGTCATCAAAAAGGGGTGTAACAACAAACAGGAAGCTATGTTACTCAGAGACAACTATTTTAAATTTTTAAACTTAAACGAATAATTAAATTTGTCTAAATAATCATTCAAATTTAATTAGGTTTATAGGTAATCCTGAAGAACTGAGAGTTAAATGGCATCATTGCTTAGGACTAACAATTCAGACAAAAATGTTTAAATCAATTAAGTTCCACTTTAGTTTATCTGTCCAGATGAACATGGTCGTAGCTATCAAATTTCTATATATGTTTATTGAATATACAAGGGAAAGTTTTAATCTAAATGTGTTGAGATTCATTTTGTCATTATAACCAGATGTGATCAAGTCTTGATACCTAGTCTAGATGGATACTTTTGTTAGTGCTAGGTTTGGTTTCTTTGTTTAAATGGCATATTAACCTTCATGATTTATTTAATGCCAAAGCCATCCTTTTGGAGAACAATAGTGGTACTATTTAACCATTAGCTGGGGAGATAAGCAAGTTCATAGCTTTCCCAAAAGTATCAGTTCAAAAGTGAACATAATCATATTTACCAACCCCTCCGCTCAGGCAGGATATGACACAAGGTCAGTTTTTAAATGGAGTTTAACAGGTTTGAATTCAGAGTTTTCCTTCTCCTAGACTAGTTCCCTCACCAAGGCTGAAGAACCCTACTATTTACTCATAGCTTGAGGGAGAATAATTGGATTCATACCTTTCCCAAGGGTATTAGTGCTATGTGAAATGCTATCAGACTCATCCAGGATTTGAACTCGTGTTGCCGTGTCCATTTCCTATGATGATAACCATTACACCACGGGCACCTCCATTCAAAAGTGAACATAATAGTGTGACTAGAGTTCAAACTCACTACGATGTTACAGTCCGGTACTTTAACTATTACACCACAAGAATTCCCTGTTGTATTTCAGCTAATAAGAAAAAATTCATTTTTTAGTGTTGAGAGGGTATCAACGATTCTGAATGTAAAAGTTAAACACAGAATTAGAATATTGAAATTCAGATAATTTCATGCGAACTACTGTTAGCTCTCTATCCTCTTCTCACAATAGTCATGATCCTGTAGACTCCTAATATTGTTTGATGCCTATTCTGGGTCATCTCAGGTCAGGAAGACAAGCTAAAATACTTTAATGTACACATCTTACTTTATTTCTTCTATTATGTCCTCCTTACATTTTAGCTGTGTACATTGGGAGTTGTTCTTGAATATAGTTGGAAAAAATATGTATGCCATTATTCACATGTGCAGTTTGGTGCCTAGAAATGTTCAAACTATTTTCTACAGTCACATCTGATCATGTGCTCTTTTGTCTAATCAAAGCTATAAATTCAAATGACACTTGGAGTCATCATACATCACTCAAACCAAGTGGCCTTTTGTGGGGGGTTTTGTACACTTATTTTAACAGTCATTCAAATTCTACATTATATGTCAATAACAGACTTAGCTAATCCATTATGTAAACTTACAATTAACAAAAAAATGATTCAAACTTTGAATTTCCAACTTAATTACAAATTCATTTTCACTAAGTATTTTATTCACTATAAAAACCATTGTAACCTCCATGTAAAGATCAAGAAACTTTATTTTGTGCAAGAAAAATTTTAAAAATAATATATTACAAATAAGCCATGATATTGAAAATACAGCCTAAAATTAAAACTGAAAAGACAAATGAAACTGTTACAATAAAAACTTCAAGATATTTTGTCTTAAAAATTAGTGAATTATGGAAATTCTTAGACAATCTAAGATTTAAAGGAAAAAAGGCAACAACATTTGTGTATCTTAATTTATAAATCAGCAAATTAACATAACAGAAAAAAAAAGAAAAATAGTGCTTACCAGAAGTGAGATTGTCCTTAAATGCGGGATAAGAGGTCAGCTTTCTGCCTTTGAAAATTTCATGGCTCATCAAAGCAGTTGGACCTAAAAAAAGTAACTAAACATCTTTACAAGACATGAAAACCCCAGTATCAGGAATCTTTAGCAAGGAGTGGGTACCAAATAATCCATCAACTGATATATAAATCCTAATATATCACAAAAACTGGTATCACTACAAAGTAATGAGAAAATACTTATATAACCCAAATTAAACATGCCTCATGTTACCATACCAACAGAATTGCTTGCAAAATACATTGCATACATGTTCAAAATTGACAGAATTCAGAACAAAGATTAATACAACCTATAAAGAAACAAATTTTATTTCTACTACACTAAATTATTTTATTTCTTTCATAAACTAAGTACATAATTTCTAGTATGAATAGAATATTATTTACCAATGGTTGGGAGTGTCTGAACATTTTTATCTGACAAGTCAACATGTCTACACAAGTAATATGAGCCTATTACACACACTTATATATGTATGTGCACACAAACAATCAAAAGAGAAAATGAATCCAACAGCAATATTTTTTTTAAAAAAAGGATTCAGAGGATATTCAACTATGAATAAACTCATCTACTGTATACCTTGTTTTTATATATATATATATATATATATATATACACACAAACACACAGCTAAGAAAATAAGAGCACATTTTATTAGATATATATATATATATATGTAGAGAGAGAGAGAGCTAAGAAAATAAGAGCACATTTCATTAGATATTTAAATGTAAAATTGGACATTTTCTAAACCTAATATATATGTTTACAAAGCAATATTGTATTAAACAAATTCAAATTGTTGGATCTGTATGTAAACTTTTAAAATAAGGTAGGTATATAATTAAAAATTAGTTTTATTTATTTTAATTGTTTTAATCTATAACAAAGAAACAAGACAAAGAACTGATTTTACCTTTAGTTTAATATTCAGAAAAAATTTAACATAAATGCAGAGCAGAATAGTTCAATGTAATTGCAGAATTATTTAAATATTGTGTAATTTTTTTTCATGCCAGAGATAAACTACTATTTAATAAAAAGCCTTTTTAAAAAAAATAAAATCTAAGCTGTATCAATTCCTCCCATACCTAACTAAAAAACCAAGTTACAAAATGTGAAAGAGAAACAGTACAAATAAAATTCATTTTTACCAAAATCATTCTTAAAAATTCTAATGAATTATTTGAAATTTAAAGAGTGTTTTAATGGTTACTAGTAAAAAAAAAATACAATTTATGAACAAAGTTCAAATTTAGCTAAAATTTCACTTGGTACTAATGCTTTTTGGGAAAGACCTGAATCCATTTCTCCCTGTACTTTGTCCTATCTTGAGATAACTTGACAAAATTACTCATTTCTGATCTGCCATGAGATAGGGAGGATGAGCACTTGAGAAAACCACTTTTCCATAACGTGCCAGCTAGTAGCAACAAAAACGTTGCTCCCGCCATAGCCAATTTTGACAAGTCAAAAGATTTTTTTTGTGAATTAGCTTGTTTTTCTTAATCTAAAATCTATAAGACTTTGATAAAAATCTCATGCTTGTATTTAGAGGCACAAAATAAATTTGGGGAGAGGAGGAAAAAAGATGTGACAGCAAAAGTTTTATTGCCAAATTATACTCAATATTCAAACTGATGCCAAAAATGTTCACTTCCAGTAAAAGAATATCTCAAAGAGCTGCCAAAGTGGCCAAAAATATTTTTAGACAAAAAAAAAAAAAAAAAAAAAAATGGTTGGTAGGGTAAAGGCTTATACTTTGTTGACAAACATGTTATAATATGGTATAGGAAAATAAGATTAAAAATTATAATGAATTCCTGGTGTATAAAATAAAATCCAGTTTCTTCATTGTTAGATTTAACACTGATTTTAGTCAAGAAAATTTAAATACAAAAGATTATCCAGGAAAAAAAAAAAAAAGAACTAGTGAGATATATATCTTACCTGCACAAATAGCAGCAATGTACGCATCTCGTTTCTCTTGTTCTTGAAGAAGTTTTTTTACAGCTGGAGACTGAGAAAAGAATAAAAAAAGTAAAATGGAAATGAAAACGCATCAATTATGGCCATATAACAATTTTCTATCAAACAAAACAATTGTCTCTTCAATATCTTTAATGGACATACATCTTTAAATATCATCAACAAAGAAATAAAAGATTCATAAAGACAAGCTTTGTAAAAATAAATAAATAAAATGAAATAAAAGAAATACTGCTACTGAAAGATCTTCAAAACTAACCCCTAAATCGTGGTGTAATGGTTATCGTCGTAGGAAATGGACACGGCGACACGAGTTCAAATCCTGGACGAGACTGATTGCATTTCACATAGCACTAATACCCTTGGGAAAGGTATGAATCCGAATATTCTCCCTCCAGCTATGGATAAATAGTAGGGCAGACTAGGTTCTTCAGTCTTGGTGAGGCAACTAGTCTAGGAGAAGGAAAACTCTGAATTCAAATCTGTTAAACTTCGCTTAAAAATTGACCTTGTGTCATATCCTGCCCGAGCGGAGGGGTTGGTAAATATGATAATAATTTGGAAGAGTTTTTCTGTCTTTGAAAAAAAGTTTGATGTAAAGCAATAAAATTTACTAGATCAAGGGAAAATCTTAATGTATCAATTTTTCCTAATGAAGGGATAGGGTCTTTCATAAAAAGGAATCTTTAATAATAATTGGGAAAGTCATTTTTGCTGTAAGACAATCTAAATTTCCAAACTTAAGACAGATAAATTAGCAAATTATTTGTAGGTTTATAAGTAGTTCTTCAAAAGCTGAAGATTTAAAAACTACAGAGGATTATTGCTAAGTTGAGATTAACAATCCAGGCAAAAAAAATAAGAGATGTTTAAATCAATAAATTTGTTTCTGAATCACTCCTTTATATCAAAATATTACCAACTGAAATCAAAGTCTTGATCTTTTATTCAGAATAGATTCAACAAGTATAAAAAAAAATGTTTTTCATGAAAGACTGGCTTGTGATCTTTAAACTTAGGAAATTTTTAAGGGTATTATAAAGAAGTTTGTTATAAAAAAATCCAATGATCTAAATCTGGCTTCTATATATGGAGTCTAATCAAGCTGTATTTTCAAGCCATATCATAATTTTTTTTTTTTTTTACCTTATCAAGACTAAAATCAATAAAGCAAAAGAATTAGCAAAAACCAATGACCAACAATGAGGATCTGATGCTATAAAATTAGCAGACATGAGGGTAACAGCCAGTCTCAATTTAGGTTTATTGGTATTAATTGTTAAAATTGGTATTTGTGGACAAAGCCAATTTTCTCAGTCTCATAAAAATCATGCTAATTTTCAAAAGGCTTGTGAAACACAAATCCCTTAACAGTTTTAGGAGGATTTTATATGTAGATAAAACTTGTCTTTTATACTTCGATTTTTAACAACAAAAGAAAAAAATATATCTTCAACCAGTTAAAAAGAAATATTAAAAACTAAGAGAGATAACTATACTATTTTTTTCCCTAAAATATGTTAATATTTATTGAAACATCTACATCACATAACAAGATGAGAAAGAATCATAGAAACAATAAGCATGTTGAATATTTTGTATAGTTGAATGAAAACTACTCTCACTGCTACTTCTGTTCAGCTAAAAAAAAAAAAAAAAGGTTGTATAAATGGTTGGCAGTTAAGTAAACATCAGTTTGGCGAGTCATGTTGAAATTGTTGTCACATTATCAAAGATAATGGTATCATCTCTATACAAATATGCGACTTAAGTCATGTCACACTCAAAGCATTAGTTTCTGCTAGATACCTAAAGTTAAGCAGCACTGAACCTGCTCAGTACTTAGATGTATTTCTTGTAGCTATGAAGAAATGTGCGATGCCCCTATCGGAACCACTAGTTGATCACCGGCCAAGAAGTGAAATGGTTCGAAGAAGTTGATGTATCGGGGGGCTGAGGGGGTATTGTCACACCAACAATAATCTATTACAAATCCCATCACATTGATATTTGATGATCAAAAAACTAAAAGATCCCATAACAAAAAAAAAAATTTAAAAAATAATAATAATAAATATATATATATATATATATATATATATATTAATTTTCCCCAATCAAAGCAGTTACTGTAGGAAATGAACTCAGTAACCCAAGTTCAAATACTGAACAAGGTTGAGTGCTTTATTTCAGTCTAATCTTCTTGAGAAAGAGCATGAAGTCATCTCTTCTTCCTCAGGTATGGGTAAATAGACTGGGCTCTTAAGTGTTGGTATAGCAACCAATCTAGGAGAAGGAAAACTGAATTCAAACCAGGTGTACTCTGCTTAAAAATTGACCTTGTATTGCATCCCCACCTATGGTAGAGGCGTTGGGTAAATATATACGTTTTGCCCCCACTGAGGCTTTCATTTATTCACAATAGCAGCTGTTTATCAGGTTTGCTGTTTTTTGTTTTTTTTCCTGTGACTTCAAGTTGTTTTCAAACACTCACCTCTCCAATTGACTTGGCTCCTTTCAGACCCCCAGGGATGACAACTGCATCATACTGACTGGCTTCAGCATCCTGGAGACTTTTATCAGGCTTAATAACAACATCCCTGCTGCAAGTCACATCACCAGCACCAGCAAGTCCAGCAACTGTCACATCAATCTGAAAAAAAAAATCAAATCAAAACAAGAATCATTAATACAAAAAAAAAAAAAAATCAAATTGCATGAAAAATTTTAAATTCCTTAATTTTTCTTTTCTTTAATCAGATCTTTAAATTCTGTCTGGTATATGATTTTTTTTTCTAATAAGAAAATTAAATTAGAAAATAGATTTTGTAAAGAAAATAATCAACATTTATGATTTTCAACAAAATAGGCTTTGGCAGAAAACTAGCAGCTGATCTTGAAACTTAGGAAAGATTTAATGATGTCATAAGAAGTTTGGTTAAAAAAGATATTTAAAAAATTTCAATGATCTGAACATTCCACATATTGAATAAAAGCAAGCTGCATTATAGTCAAGTGCTGTTTTCTAGCCAATTTTTGAAATATTTTACCTTATCAAGACTAAAATCTATAAGCAAAAGAATTGAATAGTCAAAACCAATGACTAACAATAAAGACCTGATGCAATAAAATTAAACATGAGGGCACCACAGACACAGAGGGCAATAATCAGTCACAATTTAGACTTATTGATATTAACTGTTAAAATTGGTATTTGTGAATGAAGCTAATTTCACACTCTCCAGTAAAAATTATGCTCATTTTCAAAAAGATAAAGATTCAGTTTTGCTAATTTAGTGAACCTGACAGTTGTAACTCATATATTCGGGTCAACAGTGAGAGAAGAAAAACACATCAAGTAGTTTGATAAGGAAATAAGTTTTACTACACAAGATACAGTGAACAAACAATCAGTACTTGACAGGTGATATACACAAGTCTCATTCCCTTCTCTTGTCCGAGGGTTGGCAATACAGGAAACAGACAATTCTATTATCTTGCCTTTAAATTCTATATAACACTAATGGAAACAAAGGATACAGTTTAGCATTATTTTCTTATTTGAAACCAAACCACTGACAAAAAGGTTTTACATTTTTAAAAACTATTACTTTAAAAATAAACTCCCATAATTAAGCAGAGAAAATTCAGTGACCATGTCTATGGTTTCTTTGTTTAATGGCATATCAACCTTCATGGGTTATTTAATACCAAAGCCATCCTTGTAGAAGAACAGCAATGATACAATTTAACCTATAGCTGGGAAGATAAGACAGTTCATGCCTTTCTTAAGGGTATTAGTCTGATAACACAACTAGAACCAAGTTCTTTGATGACAGATGGACAAAAAAATAAATCATTTGGGTAATTATAAGATTTATAGCCAATTGTGACCACATATTTTTATTCCTTCTGCGAGTAGCAAAATGATGAGGAAAGTTCTTGAAGCACACACATATATATATATATATATATATATATATATATATATATATATAAGCAATTAAATTTCCTACACTGTTAGATAAAATCTGAAATGGCAGTAAAATCCTTACAGTAAATACATGAAAGTTTGAAATTAAACATAAGAGGAAATACTGAAATAAAATATCAAAAAAAAAAAATTCTGAACTCAGCGTTTCACAAAGTTGATAGTCAGGTGAGTTATGTTTAACCAGAATAAGCACAAAATATATCACATATTTTTTACTCAAATGTATATTTACTTAAATTTGAGTCATGAGACAGCTGAAGTATGGATAACCAAAAGCCACAGAACCCGATAGCAAAAGAATATCCCCAACATTAAAACTATTGTATAACAGACATCACTCTATAGAGAAGATTTTATTCAGTATTATTCTACACACACACACACACACACACACACACACACACACACACACACACGGTCAAGTTACTAGAAAAAAATTTTTTTGCGTGTGTGATTTGAACTAATTCAAACTAACCTAAATTTTTAGTTTAAAAAAGTTTTACATTTTATGAAGGGAATTCAGTTTCACATTCTAATTCAGTGTAGAATAATCACCCATCTTTGGAACAATTTTCATTGAAAAAGACAAGTAACCATACAGATTGAATTATTGTAGTATTTCATTTTTGAATTTTAGGGTTAGGGATGCCATTTTTTAATACTAACCATGAAGAGGAAAATTTGTGATGTGTTTTTAGATTTTTTTTTATTTTCATAAAATGTAAAATAATTGTTTGTTTTTTTTTTAACAAATTGTGAGTTTGAGGTTCTAATCAGTTCAAATTACAAAAATAAAATTACTAGAAAACCTTTCCTTCCCAATAAACTTGAACTGATACACATGTAGAATTTTACCTTTTATTCAATAATTCATTCAATAGCCAATTCAAATAACTCCATTTTCAGTTAGTTTTAGAACAAAACTATTCCTAAAAGCCCTTACACTCTTATAGCAGAATCACTAATTCTTAGAAATAATAACTTTGACATAACTTATTTTGAAGTACCAAGTAAAGTGGTTTAAAAAAAAATAAATAAATCAAAATAATTAGAAAAAAAAAAGTCAATACAGAGAGAATCATAGAAAGATGATTTCAAGAGTGGTCACGCCCAACAACAGACCATCTAGAAACAAATTGATGAAAATAAATATACAACAAATTTGTTTAGCTTTTGTTGAGCATGAAAAAGTATTTGACACAAGAATGCTGGGCAATTTTCAGCTCATTATAAGAACAATGAAAATTATATAAAAATTGCTGGAAACACAGACAAAAATAGAACTGCAGTAATTCAGCTGGAAAGAAATGGGAGTAAGCATAAAAAGACTATGTAAACCATTTGTTAACGAGACAATATACTAATACCTAAATTACCAGATAAGTTATAAGAAATGGTAAATGAACTGAATGGAGAAAACATCAAGATAGGTTGGTTGATTTTTATAAAATATCAACCCTTTATGGTTATTTAATGCCAAATCCTGTTTATACATATGGTTTGTAAACAAATAGTTTATCAGCAACATTTTTAAATGAACCAGTAATCATTTATTTTCACACAAATGTTTTCAAGTATTGCAATTGTTTGCATACAGTTAAATGGTTTCAAGTATTGCAATCTACACTGCTGATGAGACCTAATAAGGTCAAAACACCTGTCCAGTGTTTCCGTATGTCATGCATGAGTGTTCGACGGATTTTCTGGTCCTGGTAATTCAATTTACAATATTGCTATGTAATCTCAATTCAATATTAATCATTTGTTCACACAGTTAAATGGTTTCAAGTATCATAAATGATTAAACAGTTCTATTTGATCCACATAGATGAGACCCAAACAGGTACTACTACTCTGGAACAGAGTAGACTCAGGAGTAATGACAATGAGGGAGTATTTCACATTTCCCAAAGCTCCAATATTGGAGCCTCACCATTAGATGGCTTAGTGTCATATCCAAGAGTCTTTCTCCTCTGTAGAGATGCACTAGGTATATTCTACAGCACCAGCTATTTAAGGTAGGTTTAAAGATGAACAAAATTAAAACAAAAGTAATAGTAACATTGAAAGGACAATCATGTAAATAGATGAAGATCTACAAGTGGTTCATGTATACAACTTAGAGATGATGAAATTAAATGTCATGAAAATGAAATTGGTTTGGTTTTATAACATATAAACATTGCAGGTTATTTAATGCCAAATCCTATTTATACATACATGAATATATATGACTTGTAAACATTTTGTAGATAGTATTTTTTAACAAGCCTGAGCTTTTTTTTTTTTTTTACACACAGTTAAATGGTTTCAAGTATTGCTATCTAACAGTTGCAATTTAACAGAAGTCATTTGTTCTATTTCATCCATAGATAGGACTATCAGTTGCTACCACTCCAGGTTAGAGTGGACCAAGGAACAATGATAACAAAGAGAGACTCCACATTCCCCAAATCTCCAAGGCTGGAGGCTCACCATTAGATGATTTAATGTCATATCCAAGACACTCGTTGGGGGTGGGGTTTTACCTCTCTGCAGAGATGCAGTTGGTGCATTCTACAGCTCCAGCTGATTAAGCTAGAAAATGAAATTGTGTATATCAATTGGAAAACATTTAGTAAAACTAGAGACATGTTGAAAAGCATCTAAGGATGCTTTGTTTAGTGTAATGATTAGGAAGTTGGATTAGTAGACCAATATTAGTGAGTTTAATTCTCACTAGGGCTCCCTGATACTTCTGGCCTTGAACTACATTTAAGCTAAGTAAATAATTATAAATTAATGAAAAACATTTTTCCAATGCTTAAAAAGATCATACTAGTTTTGATGTATGCATGTACGAAACCTGGACATTGATTGAAATCAATTGAAAAATTTAGAATCATATTAAGATCAATGGAAATAGCAATTTTATAATTAACTTAGAGATAAAATGAGATTAACATGGGTGTAAAAAAAAAAAAAACATTAAATACAAGAGAAGTGATAAAGACACAAAAACAAAATGGAGGTGGATAGAAAACAAACAATCTGAAACAACTGAATTGAAAGTAGTAATATACTTTGTAAGTAATTTTTAATATCAATATTTTTCACAATGATTTAAGTGATTATATTCGCATAGTTAGAAGTTATAATTACACACACACAGACACACACCACCAAGGAAAAAAAACAAAACAATTAAGATTTTATTTAAAATTTGATTTTTTTGTATGCAAGTGGGAATATATCTTTAAAAAAATTTTTTAATTGGAAATATAAATTCAAATATTTTAATACCATAATTTTAATCTCATTATTTATTACTCACCTTTTAGTTTTCTGTAAACAAAACTGCTTACAAAAAAAAAAAAAAAAAGAGAAAAAGAAAAAATTGACAGATGCACAACTTGTAAAATCTTTTGTTTGTTCAAAAGTGCAAGTGAACAGATTCTAGACCCAGAGCCAGACAACAAAAGAAAATGCAAATGTTTTTTGGCAGAAGAGGAATGTTGATAAATTGAACTGCAGCAACCTGCATCTACTTTCATAAAAAAAAAAAATTAAAAAAAAGAAATTCTGTTTCTTAGTCAACAAAAGCTGGGAAAAATGCAGATACCCAACAGCAAATCAGACTATTTTCAACACAATGAAAGCAAATTTGTCTTCTATTCATTGCAATAAAACTATCATGTTGTAGAGACTCGTGTCATTTTTTTTACTTCTGATATTTAACATGAAGTAATAAAAAAAAATACTTTATTTTGGCAAAATTTTCAGTTACACAAGTTGAAATGGTGCTACTAATTTTTTTTATCAGAATTTTCTCACATTATATTTAATAGAAATTGAATTTTAGATGCAAATTAGGATTTGGGGTCGCCATATCACAAAATATGGAAATTTAGTGTTATTTTTCTGGAGTTTTATTTATTTTTTGATACTCACTGTGGAACAGGGATTAGCAAGTTAGTTCTGCAAACGGAATAAAAATGCGAAATTTTTAATTACAATTTTGTCATTGACATGAAATTTCCCAAAAAAAAAATTAAACTGCTTAGAAAGAATTAAAAACTTATTTTATTGAGTGGCTGGAATCATTATACACAAATTTAATCAAGCATTTCCGACAAGCTAATATCGAAACTTTACGTATCACACAATCTATAATGATAATAATAAAGAAAAAGTCATGTATGAGAGAGAAAAGGATTTTTCTCCTGATGTAAATGCGCGAGAACTCAATAAAAATGGTGAGTCGGCTCGATGACTACTTTGCACAACTTGAAAACTTTCGAATCTTTCTTTCCCTCTTCCAAGCGATTTCGTAAAAACACTGACGTCTCTTTGTCTAAGATTGATTTCTATACAGAATTAATATCTCGTGATTCGTGCCATTCTCTTTAAGTTAGAAAAAAAATCACAAACTATCTTCTGTCTAATAAGATCAAGATATAAATAATCTCATCAGTTAAGTTATTTTGTTTGTTTATATGCTGCTTGCTTCAATGCTCAACGACCGAAGAAAGTCAAAATGATATTGTGATTTTCTTTTTAATAAGAGTAATGAAAAAAAAATTCTAAAATTATTCAACTTCGTACACTAACTTCATAAAATTTAAGAAAAAAAAAATTTATGAAATGATTATTTTTGTTTTCCAATAACACAAGACTATTTCGTTTAAGACGCATTTACATCGTTAATTGGTGTTTTTTTTTTTTTTTTTTATAACAAACTGAAAACAAGAAAAAAAGATGCTTTGTTCCTGCAATATTTTTTTAAAGAGTTTTTACTCTTTTCGACTTTTTACTTTATCTACATTTTAATAAATAGTCATCTTGGAGGTTGCAAAAAGTTAATAATTCATTGCCTTGAGAAACCTATTTAAAAACGATTTTTTTATTAAATTAAAAAAAAAAAAAAAAAAAAAAAAAAACGGGATTTGCACATAAATGAGGTTCATTCATAAAATCATTTTTGTAATGGTCATTTGTCAGTACTACTGAAAAAAAGGACAAAAAAAAAACGAATTTACAACAAACATTCAAAATGCAATACTTTATATTCGAGAAATTAAAACAGCCAAGTTAATTTAAATCCCAAGTTTTTTTAGGTTTTTTTTTTAATTTTTACTTTATTTTTCATGTGTTTTTATAGGGTTTAACTAAACTAGACTGACCGTTCAGTTCTCAGACTCAACAACATACTCATGACGCACTGCGTAAATTTCAAAAGAAATAACTGCTTTCAAGTAACACCAAAAGTACAAGAAATTAGGTTTTAATTCACCTTAAATTCAAATTATACAGCTACATTGTATAAATATTTTAAAACAAAGTGGTTAATTTTCCTCTATTTCAACAGAGTAATATTTTTGACAAATTGTAACTATCTTAACATGGTCATTGTGATGTAAGTGGGATACCCGGTACAACACGCAACCCAAGGTTATATTTTTGTGGTTGGTCATCCCTCAAATTAACTGATTTCTTCGGCTTTTACTGAATACTACAAACTTTAGTGTACCCCTGACCTCAGGAAGATGCTGTGTGACAAGGAATACAAATCAAGTGACCGGTTTCAGACTTCTCAAATTATTTTGTACTCGCGTTTATATATATATATATATATATATATATATATATATATATATATAAACATTATTTTATGCCTTAAAAATCGATTTATTAAGGAAATGTACTTTTACTGTACTTTTATTTAGACATTTTTTATCATTACTACCTTTATCAACCGGCTTGTTCGGCCTTTAGAAAATTTATCAAGGTCAAGGTTGATATAAAAAAATAAAATAAACGTGCTTCAATAAGTATAACTTCGAACGAAATTTGATGATTTAATTTCAAAATGAACAAATAAAAAAGTAACATACTCCACCCCTTCGCAAAACATCGATGCTAATGACAGCTTCCATCTCTTCGGCTCCCTCGGCAAGGATAACAATTGCAGACGGCATTTTTACTTCGTTTGTTTCGGTATAAGCAAAGAGAGCAAATGGAATCGAATGCAAGAAAATGGAAACAGCAAAGACAAAAAGCGGACTGCGCAAACGCAATGCGACCGGAAGTCGAACAGAGCTGAACATTTTTTTTTCTTTTCACAGCTGGCAATTTTTTCTATCTTGGCTGCCTTTCAAAAAGTAAAAACAAAATAAAAATGAAATTAATAATGATGATAATAATAATAATTTTTACATCTGTTACAAAAATCAAAACGTGGCTTTACCTGTTATTAGTACATCATGATAAAAAGGAAAAAAATTTAAATATACTGGATTCCATCAGTGGAAATGTTTTTGAAACTTATGACAGCAGGTGATAAGTTTCTTTGGGGCACTTGGAAAGTCGTTTATCACTACAAACGGTGTACTGTTTAAAATCGTCAACATGTAATTAGGCTGATACATTTGGGATTTTTAGATTTATTATGGGTCTTGCTATTGGGATAACAATTTTACTTTATTTTGCCCAGCATTTTTTTTTATTTTTTATCAAAACAATTATTTGCTTTAGAGTACATATTGAAAACACCACTTTTTTGTCTGATAAAAACATTTAATTTGGTAATCACTCTAAATGACCACACTCAACATTATCTTTAAATAGCAGAAAATGGGTTCTTTGAAAGTACAGGAAGATTGAAATTTTGGAACATGTAATCAGCCATGAATTCTAATTAGTGGCATGTATTTCTAAGAAACAAGGTACACATTGCTTACCAAGAAATTTAGCATATCTTCTTTTTTTTTTATTAAGTTAAATATATAAACTTCAGTCGTATCATACAACATTTTCAGGAGACTCAGTGAATTTAAATCTATCCGAATGAATATTTGAAACTTTTAAGCAGAGTTTCACCTTTGAAAATCAGTACTTCTAACACACAAAATTCAATTTGCTGTAGCCTTTTTCTACAATGAAATGATATGAAACTTCCTAAGAAAAGATAGAGAGAAAAAAGGAGAAAGACCCATCAGATAGTACAGAACAATATTTAGAATTAGCAGCAGCTGGTGATTTAATGAAAGAGAAAGTGACTCATACACTTAGCATCTTTCAATATTTTTTGACCACAGTATATATATATATATATATATATATATATATATATATGCACTCTCTTTCAGTTGGATTAATTACTTTTTATGAAAGCCCTTGAATGATAATATTAACATAATTCATCTTATAATGACAATAGAAATTATTATAATTTGTGGAGATTAATAATTATAATAAATAAATATAGCCACTGATTTTAAACTCACCACCACCACAAATGACAAATATATTTTAACACCATCTCTGGGAGACGCAACTATTTATATTGGATTCAGGAAGAATTTCCACGCCCACTAAATAGTCATTGAATCCAAAAATAAAGTTTTGCATTAAAAGGTAACTTTTGCTCTTTTCTTTCTATCTCCCATTATTCTTTTGCAGCCTTCATAGACAAAGAAGGTGGCCACAAGTTAAATGGGGTAAGAAAAGAACAATGGAGTCAGATACTATAACAACCGACAACCACCAATGACAACAATCCACAACCTACGAACCATGAACCACGAACATACAAAACAAACTAGTAAGCCAACCAAATCCTTCTGTACCCTATAAATCCAATGAATTAAACTTTTTCCAATTTATCAAATTTGTTTTTAAAATTCTGCTCAAAGGTTAACTGTAAATACAAACACCATAAAAAAAAAATAAAGCTGATATTTTGGAGGTCATATGATGTATTTAATTTAATCTTTAATTACCAGTAATCATCTTTAAGATCATAATGTTATTTGCTTACTGAACATGGTACTGGTTCTTAAATATAAAGATTTTAAACATCTTTCTACTTATGTTGTATACCTGCATACAAATACAAGCGGAAACATAATCAAACATAATTTACGAACTTCAATGAACGAACGAACACACTTCTTTATAAAAATATATCTCTCACACTTTATTCTCAAAAGGGTTGATGTTTCTGTGGTGTGTGAGAGATGGGTGGAGACAGGGACAGACTGCTATATTGACCCAACTTCTTCTCTTGACCATAGCATGCTGTGTTATCTTCAAGAACCCACTTAGCACTTCTTCCGCATCTTGGCTGGGGTTGCTCAGCAGGGCGTTCTCAGTCTGCAAGCTGGCTGGCCTTCCTGTTACCAACTGACTTAACGGCCGCCGGCATCTGCCTATATTCTTTCATAATACCCACTTGCTTTCACTTCTTCTTACGCTTATTTACACAGGTGCATCTCTGATTGACAGCTCAGTCAAGGGTCAATATATAACACTTGAACCAATTCAGAAAAGAGGAATCCTGTTAAAGTGATCTCTTCCATAATAATGAAAGAAAGTAATCACTTTAAGATCCTTGATTTGATGTTAGTTTTCTAGAGAACACATTATCTGTCATTCATTTAGACATGTTGGTTTGGTTTCTTTGTTTAATGACATATCAACCTCTGTGGGTTATTTAATGCCAAAGCCATTCTCCTAGAAGAATAGTAGTGCTACTATTTAACCCATAGCTGGGAGGATAAGGGGGTTCATACCTTTCCCAAGGGTATTTGCCCGAAAGTGAATGTAATAGCGCGACTGGAGTACAAACTCGCGTACTACGATTCCGCAGTCCTTCACTTTAACCATTACACCACGAGGACACCCCTTAGGCATGTTGGTTTTCAAAAGTTCTCGGTGAACATTGAATTTAACAATGTAGGATTATCAATCTAAAATGATATATCTGTTTTATAATAATTTATATGGTAGTCTGTGCTTTGAATCCTTCATGTAAGCAGAAAGATTAAGAAATAAATGGGAGGTAGATATATAGTTAATATACAAAAATACATTTAATTACAAAAGGATTAATCAACATGCCAAAAGAAAAATTACATTTATATATGCAAGAGTAAAAAGCAAAAGTAAAACTAATTTACCTATTAGTAATGAGACAGTTGTCTCTTGATACATGTTTAACCTCCAAATCATCTGCAGTCAGTTTAAAATCAAACAAAAATTATCTACTGTGTATTGTTTATATAGACAGCTGCGGGAATTTTTAATTTAATAATGCTTAAATAAAAATAAAACAAATAATAGAATATAAAAATTTAAATAAAACAAATAATAAAATACAAAAATAAAATTGAAATATCCCATAATTCCATTGCCACTAAAGTTTAATACAAAAATGAAAATACAAGTAATAAAATTAAAGAAATAAAATTAAAATATCCCATAGTGAAGCACTTCAGGTAGTGTAATGGTTAGCCATCTAGACTAGCAAAACTTAATGAGTGAGTTCAAATCTCATTAGGTTGCCCATTCAAACAACTTTGTGCCACATCTAAGCAAAAATCTTAGTAAATTACTAAAATATCCCATGATTCCATTTCTGCTAAACTTTAAGTTACAGCATCAAAAAAAAAAAAAAATCAGTTTCTTACCATGCCTGCAATCCTACAGGATACATGTACATTTGCAGACCTCTCAAAATAAGTAGTTCATACAATATAACTTTTATACTATTAATTTATGGGACAAATAAGAAAACATTCAAGAGAAGCTCATACAGCAAATGAATATAATAACAAGCAATCAACTTTTTTGTGCTAATATTTGCCAGAAACTTACAAATTCTGTTTCTTCTTGTTTCCTTTTTAAATTTTACTTCATATTTGTCAATTAAAAATTTAACATAAATGAAACTAAGTGATTAGATAGTTCTGGTTAGTTGGTTGTTGGTGTTGTATTTTATGGCATATCAATAATTGTAGGTTATTTACGGCCAAACCCTGTTTATATATATATATATATATATATATATATATATATATATATATATATATAAACAGGGTTTAGTCAATAAGTTTTCAGACTTTTTTTGTACAGGCATTTAAAATTGTTGTAGACTCTTGAAAATTCACTATGTTATTGCTATACATCTTATGAGATGACTGACCAATTTCTATGATTTCAGGTTCAAATGAACTGCTACAGCAGAAATTGGAATACACCCTACTAAAGCCTGATTGTCACAGCTGGTGAATTTCAAAAATGCAATCTGGATGTGAGGAAGAACGATATGCAATAAAATTGTGTTTTAAACTTGCAAAAAATGCCACAGAAACGTATGGGATGCTTCAGACTGCTTTTGGAGCATCTTGCATGAATCCAGCATCAGTTTTTGAGTAGCATAAGAGATTCAAGGAAGTCAGGGAGTCTGTGAGGGATGATGAGAGGTGTGGGAGAAGTAAGGAAATCAATAGACCAGAGTTGATTGGCCAAAGGGTTAGGGTTAGAGTTACTATTTTGAGGTTTTAAGGGAGTTCAGGCAGAGATTCCATCGGAAGAGGCCAGCACTCTTCAAATCGGGTCAGTGGCATTTCCACCAGGACAATGCACAAGTCCACAACTCCATTCTTGTCAAAGACTATTTGACCAAGATGGGCATCAAGACAATTCCTCACCCTCCCTATAGTTCAAACCTTGCTCCCTATGACTTTTGCTTATTCCCTAAGAGGCTGTCATTATGAGACAATTGAGGAGATGAAAGAGGCTGTAATAAAGATCATTAACATACCCACACAAGAGGACTTCCATGGAGCCTTCCAGAAGTTGTTGGAGTGGTACAACAAGTGCATTGCAGCTGGAGGAGATTACGTTGAAGGGGACTAGAGTTTCATGTGTGTCCTATCAATAAAAGTGCCCATAGGAAAAAAGTCTGGAAACTTATTCAATGATCCTCATCTATATATATATATATATATATATATATATGATTTGTAAATGAATAGCTTGTAAATAACATTTCTAAACAAGCCAGAGCTCATTTGTTTGCACACAGGTGGTTTCAAGTATTGTTATGTAACAGTAACAATTTAATTTAACATCCGTCATCTGTTGGCACACAGTTAAATGGATAAACATATGATTTGTAAGTGAAGAGTTAATAGCTAATTTTTTTTTTTTTACTGAGTTAGAGCTAACTTGTTTGCACACAAGTATTGCTACTGTTTGTACACAGTTAAATGGTTTTAAGTATTCCTATCAAACACTAATAGTTCTATTCAGTATTAATCTTTAGTTTGCACACAGTGAAGTGGTTTCAAGTATTACTCACACTAATAGTTTTATTTGCACACAGTTAAATGGTTTCAAGTATTCCTATCAAACACTAATAGTTCTATTCAGTATTAATCTTTAGTTTGCACACAGTGAAGTGGTTTCAAGTATTACTCACACTAATAGTTTTATTTGCACACAGTTAAATGGTTTCAAGTATTCCTATCAAACACTAATAGTTCTATTCAGTATTAATCTTTAGTTTGCACACAGTGAAGTGGTTTCAAGTATTACTCACACTAATAGTTTTATTTGCACACAGTTAAATGGTTTCAAGTATTACTACGTAATACTAACAATTCAATTTAACATCAATCATTTGCTTGTTAAATGGTCAAATAGTTCTATTTGACCTATAGATGAGACCCTAACAGGTACTACCACTCCAGGTTAGAGTGGACCTGGGAGTAATAGTAATGAAGAGATACTCCTTCTTCTCCAAACCTTCAGGACTGGAGCCTCACCATTAGATGGTTTAGTGTCATGTCCAGAACACTTGTTGAGGCAAAGGCTCTAACCCCACCTGCAAAGATGTGGTCTGTATAATCTACAGCCCAAACTAATTGAGCTGAATAGTTTAGTGTCATATGCAGGACACTCGTTCAGGGGACCCTTCTCCCGGGATACAGTCAGCATATTCTACAGCTCCAGTCGACTAGGCTAAGATAGTTCTGTATTAAGTCAACAAACAATGCAAATCTCATTTTTCTATACAGAGAAGAAAATATATTAAATTGATTTTGAACATAGTAAAAATAAGAGTCCCAACAGTTTAACTGTAGTTTTTGTAATGACCTTGTGATCACCTCAAATAGAGAATAACAAATTGAGTTCAGTCAAACTAAAATGAAGCCAAAATCTTTAACTATATGCAGACATAGTCATGAACATGTTACATAAGAGAAGGTTTTCCTACCGATCAGGACTCACCAAAACCCAACCAAAAACCTTTCATTAACTGCCTGTAAATATGGGTGAGACAGATGACTTGACGCTCCAGTTTCTCAATAGCCAAACTAGCCAACAAGTCACGTGTTATCTTTTGTATTCAAAACATGATCACAAATTGCTTTCTTTTGTTAACAACATAAAAAGTACTTTACTAAAAGACTCATTCTTGCTTCATTCACTTTCCTATACTATTTTCTAATAAAAGCAAAACACATTCTTACACACCATAGCATAATATATCAATTCAAGAAAAAGAAACTCATTCAACTCAAATATAAATCTTGTAATGCATTTGTTTATATTCAAGCTTATTTATCTTTAGTGTTCATTTGTTTCAATTTGTTCATTTCACCAGACCTTTGACCTGGTGACTCCTCCTTTCTGGCAGCAATCTTATAAAACCTAACTGTAAATGGACAGGGGAAACATAGAACTTTTACTTTCTTTTTCTTTCTCATACTTAACTCATTTATCTGACCGATAAAATGAAACGCAGTTTCCTCCAAGCAGTGGTCGTGTTGATACTGCTATATGGATGCACTACATGGACGCTAACTAAACGGACGGAGAAAAAGCTTGACAGCAACTACACAAGAATGCTGCAAGTAATTTTAAACAAGTCCTGGAGGCAACACCCCACAAAGCACTAGCTGTACGGCCACCTACCTCCCATCATGAAAACTATCAAAGTTAGATGAACCAGACATGCAGGACACTACTGGAGAAGCAGGGATGAGCTCATAAGAGATGTTCTCCGTCGGACCCCCTCACATGGCCGAGCAAAAGCAGGGTGACCAGCACGAACCTACATACAGCAGCTCTGTGAGGATACAGAATGTAACCCTGAGGACCTGCCAGAAGCGATGAATGATAGGGAGGAGTGGCAAGAGGGGGTCGGGGATATCTATGCTGGCGGCATGACATGATGATGATGATGATGATGATGATAAATTTATAGATAGATCATTTTAATGAGCCAGATTTCTTCAAACAGAAATTTTTTGTTTTTGTGATACTTCAAAGAAAATTAATTAAGAATAAGCAAATAAAAACAATTTATCTCAGAAATTTAGACAAATAAAAAGTAGACATTTATTTAAGAAATAAGAAAATATTTAATTAAAATTAACAAATAAATAGAGAATGCTGAAAGAGAATGCATATAAGCTCTTACATGCACAATATAAGAAATATGCAATCTTACAATATGCACAATATAAGAAACAGGGACATTGGCCTAATGAGTAGAGTGTTCGCCAATGGTCCAGGTGATCAGGGTTCAATCCCAGGTCGAGTCATACCAAAGACTCAAAAAAATGGTACTTGATGCCGCCTTGCTTAATACTCAGCATCATAAGGTAAGGATCAAGGGTAAAGTTGACCAATCCAAGGGAATGGAGTAGCATTCTCCCCTACATCTCTGTGTTGTAGCTACTGAAAATGGAGCCTTCAGGTCACCCTTGAATAAGATCACCCACTATTACAAGGAGCACTCCTACAATATGCACACTATAAGAAATTATGCAACCATACAATATGCACAATAGAAGAACATAAGCAACCTTACAATATGCACTCTTACAATATGTATCATATAAGTAAATATACACTTTTACAATATTCACAATATAAGAAATATGCAATCTTACAATATCGGAAAATATGCACTCTTACAATATGCACAATATAAGAACATATGCAACCTTACATTATACACTCTTACAATCTGGACCATATAAGTAAATATGCAATCTTACAATATGCAAAATATAAGAACATATGCAACCTTACATTATACACTCTTACAATCTGGACCATATAAGTAAATATGCAATCTTACAATATGCAAAATATAAGAACATATGCAACCTTACATTATACACTCTTACAATCTGGACCATATAAGTAAATATGCACTCTTACAATATGCAAAATATAAGAACATATGCAACCTTACATTATACACTCTTACAATCTGGACCATATAAGTAAATATGCAATCTTACAATATGCAAAATATAAGAACATATGCAACCTTACATGATACACTCTTACAATCTGGACCATATATGTAAATATGCAATCTTACAATATGCAAAATATAAGAACATATGCAACCTTACATGATACACTCTTACAATCTGGACCATATAAGTAAATATGCACGCTTACAATATGCAAAATATAAGAACATATGCAACCTTACATGATACACTCTTACAATCTGGACCATATAAGTAAATATGCAATCTTACAATATGCACAATATAAGAACATATGCAACCTTACATTATACACTCTTACAATCTGGACCATATAAGTAAATATGCACTCTTACAATATGCACAATATAAGAACATATGCAACCTTACATTATACACTCTTACAATCTGGACCATATAAGTAAATATGCAATCTTACAATATGCAAAATATAAGAACATATGCAACCTTACATTATACACTCTTACAATCTGGACCATATAAGTAAATATGCAATCTTACAATATGCACAATATAAGAACATATGCAACCTTACATTATACACTCTTACATTCTGGACCATATAAGTAAATATGCAATCTTACAATATGCACAATATAAGAACATATGCAACCTTACATTATACACTCTTACAATCTGGACCATATAAGTAAATATGCACTCTTACAATATGCACAATATAAGAACATATGCAACCTTACATTATACACTCTTACAATCTGGACCATATAAGTAAATATGCAATCTTACAATATGCAAAATATAAGAACATATGCAACCTTACATTATACACTCTTACAATCTGGACCATATAAGTAAATATGCAATCTTACAATATGCAAAATATAAGAACATATGCAACCTTACATGATATACTCTTACAATCTGGACCATATAAGTAAATATGCACTCTTACAATATGCACAATATAAGAACATATGCAACCTTACATTATACACTCTTACAATCTGGACCATATAAGTAAATATGCAATCTTACAATATGCAAAATATAAGAACATATGCAACCTTACATTATACACTCTTACAATCTGGACCATATAAGTAAATATGCAATCTTACAATATGCAAAATATAAGAACATATGCAACCTTACATTATACACTCTTACAATCTGGACCATATAAGTAAATATGCAATCTTACAATATGCAAAATATAAGAACATATGCAATGTTACATTATACACTCTTACAATCTGGACCATATGCAATCTTACAATATGCACAATATAAGAACATATGCAACCTTACATTATACACTCTTACAATCTGGACCATATAAGTAAATATGCACTCTTACAATATACACAATATAAGAAAAATACAAATACAGATTTAATTTTTAGTTGTGACACAATATTAGCACCAAGTCTGCAGATTCTAGAATATACCAACTGCATTCCTCCCATCAAAAAAAGAAAAAAAGAAAATCAGTATCATATGTACGACACTCAACACCATCTGATGGTGAGGCTCCAATTTAGGAACTCTGAAGAGTATGGAGTCACTCATTCACAGCCATGACTTCCAGATCCACTGTGATCCAGAGTAGAAGTATCTGTTAGGTTCACATCTATGGGTTAGATGGATCAGTTTGAATATTATTAGTATCAAGTAGAAATACTTGAAACTATATAACCATATGCAAATGATTTGTATCAAGAATTGTTTGAAGTTGCAATTGCTCACAAAGGATTATACTTATTAGTTACTTGAAACCATATAATTGCTTGAAATACTTAAAAACATAATTATGTATAAATTATTCATATCAGATAGAGATACTTGAAACATCTATCAGCGTGCAACAAATTATCAATATTATTAAATATGAATAGCAGCTTGAAATTATATAATTTTTGGCAAATCATTTGTGTTAATGATAATTACTCGAAGCTGTAATCGTTTACAAATGATTATCATCATTAGTTATATGAAACCATAGAAATATTTGCAAGAAAAAAAAAGATTGACTTCAGCATTGAATAACCCAACAAATGTTGATATGCAATAAAAACCAACCAACCAACCAACAAATCAATCAATCAATCAGTATCAACAATTCCTCAATAGATACATAAGAATAATTAACTGGTAAAGTGTTAGTTATGTAGGAGAAATGGAATTACTATAATAATTTATCCAAATGGATGTTCAAGAAGTCTGATAACAATAAAAAAACAGAAAAGGGATACAGATTTTAAACCTTGAGTATAGTGGACCAACGTCAGTTGCCAGTAGACAAGTAGCTGCTTGGGTCAGGTATGATCCATGTGTCAGTTTGACCATTGAAAGTGTGGAAAGATTAGATTAGTGAAATCACTGAAGTCTATGCGGAGACCACATGAGCAATAAGGCTTAAGATTTTTTTGAGATTAGTGACTGATTTGACAAATAGAGTAACAATAAGCAGGTTTGAAGGATTTATAAACAAATACTTTTATATATACAAACATAGCAGAGAATTAAATTTGAGCTGAGTGAGTTCTTTGTGGGGGGGGCTGCAGTGTGTATGGGTGTAGGGTATTACTTTTGATAGCAACAACAAAATTAACAGAGAATAAAAATGAAAGGGGAGAAGTGAACAAAGGAGGGTAGAGTACTTGCAGAGTATTGACAGAATGAAACAAATCATATTTCTGTCTTAGTGTTGTATACTGAGACCAAGATTGTATTGGTATATCACTATATCCAGATTAGTTGGAGTAGCAGAGTGCTTTGATGGTTCACACTTGGTTTCCAAAAGGTACAACTAATTGTCTCAGTTATATTAGTTGGTTGGTTGTTTGGGTTTTATAGCATATCAACCTTGGTAGGTTATTTAATGCCAAATCCATTTTTATACAAATAAACAGTTCTATTTCAAACAATTCAGTCTAGCATAAGTACACAGTTTAATTGTCAAAAATATTTCTATTTCAAGCTATTCAGTTTATTCAAATAGTTCTAATTCAGCTAATTCAGTTTAGTAAACGTGCAGATTTTGTTTACACACAGTTAAATGTCAAAACAGTTCTATATTAAACAATTCAGTTTAATGTAAGTACAGTTTCAATGTCAAAAACAGTTCCATTTTGAACAATTCAGTTTAGCGTAAGCACGCAGTTTAATTATTAAAAACATTTCTATTTCAAGCTATTCAGTTTAGTCAAACAGTTCTAATTCAAACAATCCAGTTTCGCATAAGTATGCAGTTAGTTCTATTCAACCCATAGATAGGGCCCTATCAGGTGCTACCAGTAGTATTAATATCCCTGTAGTATTACTATTACTCTTAACATCAGTATTATTTCAGCACCCCACCAAGCTGAAATGTGACACAAAGCTGTTTTGATGTAAGAGGCCAGGCACAAGCTGAAGCTCAAATGTGTGGTCAGTTCTAAAATGCCTTGAGCCCCTTCAGGATTCCCCTAAAAAGGGGCACCTCACATGGCAGGTGATGAACCTGACAATGCCAAAGCAGGTAAAAACTTGGAGGAACAGTTCCAAGAGGCCAAGGCAGTTGTCGGTCTCAACCACCGACACAAATGCTAGGCTTCCCTAGCATGCATGTTAGGTGACCTTGACCGACAAGATGAAGACAATTACTCATAATGTCTGACTGTTCTAATGATTGTCATAGAAAAAAGGTTATAGACCAGTTTATTTACTAATGAAGAAAGATATAGGCTAGTCCACAACACTCAGAGATTTGGCCCTGAGATTTTGTCTGTTGGTGAATAAATATATGGCTGAAATATCTAACAGAGTGGAAAAGAAATAAGACATTAAAACCAATTGTGTAAAGTGTTTATATCTTTATGACATTGGATATTGAAGAAAATATTTAATTTAAGAAAAAAATATATTGGAGAAACTTATAACTGCCTGTGAGGTTGTCATGGTTATTACCAATCATAATGAAACTTTAAAAAGTGGGAAATGAAAAGTGTCCAAAATTGAGTCTATGACCATTAATCAAACCAGAAATCTCAAACTCAAGCACTCAAAATGGTCATAACATCCTGAGTGAGAAGCACAACAGGCCAAAGTGATATGCGGATAGGGTGGTAATTTCCACTAATTATAATGCTTATCAGCAATACAATGGATTACCAGGTCATTTCAGCTAACCTCTAACCTGGTAATCCATGCTACATACATCAATCTACTAAGATCCCACTATAAGTAGACAGTTGAAGCGGAAAGAGCCATTGCAATTTCTTTTCTCATACATCTCTCATGTATTTTATTCCTCATGCATGACTGAGCTGCTGTGGTTAAATCACAGAGTTTAACAAGTTTATTTGAAATAAACATAGTTATAAAATTGTCAAAGGATCATTCTAATGAATCAGATTGTCCAACCAGATAATGATCAGTACAAGTAAATATCTTTGAACTTAATCTACAAACTGTTCAAGTCTCATGGTTCTCCACTCATTAGAAAATGAATAGAATGTTATTTAAGTTGTCTGTGAACACAGTAAAAGTTATGCAACAGTAACATTTGAATCACTAAACAAACAGTTTTAAATGGAAAGCTTTCTTTGTTAAATAATATTCATTGTGATATGCATTTGTGAAACACACATAAACCTTTTTTATAGCAAAAATATCAGTTCTCTTCAAAGTTTCTCTAAACAGCTCCTGTCAAATAAAACATTTTTTTATAGTAAGGTGACTTGGTTACCAAAGACATTATTTTTACAAGGCAGCCAACAAATCTTTTAATTCTATATTGAAATTGGCTCCACCTTTCTCAATGTAATTAAGCAACATGTTGTCTGGTCTGTAACAAAACAGGAAACCTTTGTAATATTGTGAAAAGTAAAAAGAAGAAATACTCAAAACTCATTCAATAAACATGTCCTTCTCATAAAGCACAAACAAACCTCCAGCAGCTTTTTGACATTTAACAAGTGTCTCTTTGAAATATGTTAGCAAATTTGATTTGCTTTCTTTGTTTTATGGTATATCAGCCTTTGAGGATTATTTAATGCCAAAGCAATCCTTGTAGAACAGCAGTGATACTATTTAACCCATAACTGAGGGGATAAGGGGATTTGCCCAAGGATATTTGTTCAAAAGGGAACATATTAGCACAACAGGAGTTCAAACTTGCTTACTACAATGTCGCTGTCCACCATGTTAACCACTATGCCACAAAGATTGCTATGTTAGCAAAATTCTTGTTGGTTGGTTGGTTATTTTGTTTAATGGCATATCAACTCTTGTGGGTTATTTAATACCAAATCTTTTTTTTTCTATGTATGATTTGATGTTTATTAATATATTGGTAGAAATAATTTTCATTACCTGTTTCTCTTCTATTACATTCAAGATAAAAAGGGTTGGATGTTTATGTGCCAAAAGAGCAATTAGAAGAATACTCTCAGGACTTAATCATATAGGTGTGAGGGCTTGCCATGATGATCTAATTGATAAAATCGGGCCTCTCTGACCACCCATCTAACCCAAGTTAAAGGTGAAGCAAGGTGTTGCAGTTTACATAACTACTAAGTACCAGGGTCACAGACTGCTTAACCACCAGGATCGCATCCTTGGCATTACAGGTTTCCACCCACAGCCCACAGGTGGTTCCATTTGGTGGGGTGAGGAGTCTTACCCTTAGGCAGAGGTACAGTCAGCATATTCTACAGCCTCAGTGGACAGTGGGTGGGAACTGGGGGCAAAATTCTTGATTCACTAAGACTGAGTCTTAAGAAATTACAAGACTGTAGTTTTGTATGTCTGATTAAAATATTTCTAATTTCATTAGTATTCTTTACAGATATAAGGTGTGAGCAAAATGTATCAAGACTCTTTATACATATATATTGAATATATATGATTTGGTTTGATTGGGTTTTATGGCATATCCACCATTGTTGGTTACTTAATCCCAAATCTTATTTCCACATATATGATTTTTAACCATATAGTTTGTAGATAAGATTTTTAAATGAGTCAGAGCTCATTTCATTGCATAAAGTTAAATGGTTATACATATGAGTTGTAAGTATATAGTTTGTAGGTAATCTTATTTTTAAATGTCAGAGTAAATTTGTTAAATGGTTCGAAATAGCACTATGTAACATTAATAATTCAATTTAGACACACAGTTAAAGAGTTTCAAGCACTACAACTTTACACTAATAATTCTATTCAATATTATTTATTTGTTTTCCACACCGTAAAATGGTTCCAAATATTGCGATGCATCACTAAAAATTCCATTAAACATCAGTCATTTTTTTGCACATACATAAATGATCAAACAGTTCTGTTTCTAACAATTCAATTTAGCATAAGTCAGTTTAAATGTCAAACAGTTCTATTCAACCCATAGATAGGACCCTAGCAGGTGCTACTACTCCAGGCCAGAGTAAACCTTAGAGTGATAGCAATTAAGGGGTACTCTGCATTACCCAAAGTTCCAGCATTGCTGGAGCCTTATCATCAGATTGTTTAGTGTCATATCCAGGACAGTTGTTGGGGAAGTCTTACCCTCTGCAGATATTCAGTTAGTGTATTCTACAGCCCAGCTGGCTGGGTTATCTTCATTCATGGACAGTACAATATATATATATATATAAATATATATATATATATATATATATATTGTCATCCACAAACACACTGTTTCATAGTATCATATCACTTCAGTGTGGCTAGATACATGAGATGCTTCAAGGTGGGATCAAAACTTGCCAAATTTTACGTCAGGCTGATAACATACCCCTAAGCCAACCTGCGGCTCAACATCAGCACAGGAATTTAATGCATATGTATTAACTTTTGTTTATTTACATTTTACACTCTCATATATATATATATATATATATATATATATTATTTGTTTATATATACATAGCACTTATACCCTTGGGAGAGGTATAAATCCAATTATTCTCCCTCCATTTATGGTTAAATAGTAGGGGAGACTGGTTCTTCAACCTTGGTGAAGCAACGAGTCTAGGAGAAGGAAAACTCTAAATTCAAACCTGTTAAACTCCGCTTAAAAAATTGACCTTGTGTCATATCCTGCCCAAGCAGAGGGGTTGGTAAATATGTATATACATATATATATGTACATATACTTACTAATTTACTATCTACCAGCATTCACGGTGACAAAGAAAAAGAAAAAAAACCCTGCCAGAATTCAGAGATAACAAATCTCAAATCACTGCCTGGGGAAAAAAGAAAAAGATTATCGGGAGAAAAAAAAGAAAAGGCCAACTTCGTCACAAAAAAAATCAAGAGATATGCAATCAGTTGGTCAAAAGAATAAAAACCCACCGCAAAATGCTGCAATGCTACAATTACAAAAAGTGCTAAATACTAAATAGAGCCAATTACAAAAATTAAATCACGAGTCGGGACTATCCTACTACAGTTTCACCTAAAACGGCTCCTCAGGATACCTAGCACCAAGGAGTCGTTTGAGGCGAAACTGTAGTAGGATAGTCCCGACTCACGATTTAATTTTTATATATATATATATATATATATATAAACCGATAGGATTAAACAATCATATTAGTATTCAATGAAGTAAAAGAGTTGTTCAGCCGTGTAGTATAAGCATTAAAATGAATTTGGATATCACCTTACTACTGTTTCATCACTTACTTATTAATTTCATATGACTTCTATAAAACAGAAACGACAATCTTCAAATGAAACTTTAGAAATAAAGACACATAAAACTATTGATAATGAGACCAAAGCATGGGGTAATAATAAACAAGCTAGACTGCAGCCTTGTAGTTCACGAGTTCAAACTCCAGTTGTTCTATTACATTTACTTTCAGAGTAATACCTTTGGGAAAATATGAACCCTTTTAACTTTCTACCGGGTCAGATTTGATACAAGGTAATTTTATTGTAGGGGTCCATGCATGACTTGAGACTCATATGTGACCATTACAAAAAATGCTTGATCTCATCAGCATTCCCCATTTTGGGGGCAAGTCAGATGCCAAGCAATGAACTCAGCCCTGCCAAACAAGTATTGTTGAGAGAGAAGCCACACTGGGACCAAGTGATTCTGGTAAATGAATAACCCACACATGTTGATATGCCATTAAACAAAGAAACCAAAGCAAAACAAATATTCTCTTCTGCCAGTTATTTTTGCTTCTTTCATTTTGAACTTGTAAACATGCCAAGAAACTTTTCTTTTTTTTTTTTTGTTTTTAAATCTGTATTGTACTTTCTGAAAATCATGAGGTACTGTGTGAGTGAACAATGAATAAAAATTATGCAAACAGAACTTTTGAAAAGTTTTTTTTTTTTCTTTTTCCTCTTTTTTCCTTCAGATTTCTGCAAAGGAATCACTGAGGACTTATTCAGGTCAATCAATGATTTCTGTAAACAAAAATACTGTGCAAACCAGTCAACAGCTTGTCAATTTTTGATTTTTAAGTTTTAAATGCCACGTTTTATTTTTCATCTTCAAGCAGCTTTTATTTGTTCAAAAAATTCCAAATTATGAAATATATGAAATTTAAACAGTATTCTTCTAACTTGCTCTTCTTCACCAAATAAAAATATATGTAGTTGGGAGCAACCCAAAAGCTCCCTTTTCAATAGCTACTACACCGAGATGTAGTAGTAATTTACGAAGCTCTTTGCTTCGATGTAGCACAAGGCCAAATGAATGGGGCACCCAATGAGACTCGAACTCACTCGTGTAGGTTTGCCAGTCTAGCTTGCTAACCATTACACCACCAGAGGTGCCCTACACCGAGATGTAGTAGCTATTGAAAATTTACTGGGCATAACTCCTTTCCCTAGATTGTTCAACCTACCCTTGATCCATACCTTATCATGCTGAGTGTTAAGCAAGGAGTTATCAAGTACCATTTTTTAAGTCTTTGGTATGACTGGCGCTGGCATTGAACCCAGGTCTCCTGGACCATTGGTGAACACTAACCATTAAGTCAATATATATAAGTGTTTAAGTTGAAAATACTTTTTTAGTTCAAGCAGTAAATTGTAAAATAAAAGCCTAAATTCAAAATAAACACACACCTTTTATCAGTGATGTTATGATTTTTTTATTCTTTTTATTTAAGTTAATGGGCCCTTTCCTCTAGAATATGGATGATGAAAGACATAATAATTCGTGTCTTTTTTTTAATATTAATAAATTCTTGGAAAAGGTCTATCTACCATGAGACGCTTTTTGTACTGGTTCTCTTACAGGTCTCCATAGAAAAAATATCGGCTAATAAAAAAGCACACACAAAATAACTAAGACTAAAAAAATTATCATTTAAATAAAATGATTTTTTTCTATCTAATTAGTCAAATGTATCTATTCAATATTTTCGCATTAACAAAATCCCAGTTACCTTAAGTGGGTGGAAGAATTTAATCTTCAGGTGTCAATTTTAAATCTCTAAAAAAAAAAAAACCTTTAACTTAATTTTTTTTTTTCACTTTTATTAACTCCATCCTTTGAAAATTAGGTTACGGAAATGAATGAAGTAAAAAAAATGCCTAAAAGAGCAATATTGTACTTTTATTTTACCGACTTTTTTTATCTTCAAATATAAGACATTCATAAGAACAAAAGAGACAATCAAACTAATTGTACAACGAATTATCTTTTAAAAAATGCAAAAATCATTTAACTGCACTTTTCTTAAAGGAGTCAAATCAACAAAATGATTGAAAAGGTGACGCATGACAAGAAAACAATTAAAAATATATTTCATCAAAATTTTTAGGTAAAATGTCTTTTAAAAGAAACCTTATCTTTTACTTTATCACTTAATTTAATTTTTTTAATGGATATTGCTTGCTTCGTGTCAAACTTAAATGCTTTTAGTCAAATATATAAAACTTCGAAGTACTTAATAACGATGAAGAGCCATCCTACTTTTGAATTATGAGGAGATGCACAACAACTCATATATATATATATATATATATATATATATATATATATGTGTGTGTGTGTGTGTGTGTGTGTGTGTGTGTGTGTGTGTGTGTGTGTGTGTGTGTGTGTGACCGATTGTTGTTATGCTTTTTTTTGGGAAAAAAAATTATTTTCTCTGTGAATTTTATTTACACTGTGCTCTTTACCAGGAATATCTAAATTTAATATTCTAATTTTGAATATTTTTTTATTTGTCCGGATTGGAATTATTCCCTATTCCGGATTTACTGGATTGAATAATATCTTTATATATATATATATATATATATATATATATATATATATATTCTTTTACGTGCAGGATTGGAATAGAGCTTTTAAAGCGTGTTCAGATTTAAAATGCATGAAATATTTTAAAACCGATTAGAATATCTTAATCGGTTAAAAAATATTTTATGCATTTTAAATATGAACACGCTTTTGAAAACTCTATATATAATAATATAAAATGTGTGTGTGTGTGTGTGTGTGTGTGTGTGTGTGTGTGTGTGTGTGTGTGTGTGTGTGTGCCAGTAAAGAAATAATTGCGGAATAACTATGAAAGAGCTGATCAAATTGTATTAACCCATTCATTCATTTATATCATGTCGATTTCACTTATAAAGAAGGACCCCCTTATCCCACAAGCAGCGACATCATAGTTAATGATTTTACTAACTCCAGTCGTACTATCACGTTCACTTTTGAACTAATACCCTTGGGAAAGGTATGAACCCCATATCTTTCGTTCTAGCCATGGGTTAAATAGTACCACTACTGTTCTTCTACAAAGGATGACTTTGACATTAAATAACCCATGAAGGTTGATATGTCATTAAACAAAGAACCCAAACATAAAAAGAAGAATGGTACAATTCCATCACACAAACTAAGAGTCGAAATCAATACTTTTTTTTAACTTGTTTAAAAATGTATGTTACTTCCACAATGGCTCTTGGTATAATAAAAAAGATTACTTAATTCTTTTTTGCTCGGGGACATGTTCCTATCGTGAGATTTATAGGTTAGTTGGTTTCTTTTTTTAATGCCATACCAAATTTCGTGGATGATTTTATATCAACGCTATCCTTGTAGAAGGACAGTAATGGCACTATTTAACATATAGCTTGGAGGATAAGATGATTCATACCTTTCCGAAAGTGAACCCCAAAGACTGACTGGAGTTCAAATTCGCTTGCTACGATGTCTCAGTCCAGCATATTAGTCATTACACCGCTGAGCCCCACCCCGTGAGGTTTAAAAGTCAAACTTATTTTCATGTTTTTCATTCATGAATATTGACAATTGAATATTGATATGAATGCCAAAATTTATAAATACAACACACTCACACAAAACTAAACAAAACTAAAACAAAAAGCGCACATTTTTTTCTGGCATTAAATTTAACTTGACCAATTTACAAGAGAAAAAAGTATATTCTTCTTCAATGTGTGACCTCTGGATGCTTAATCTAGTAACCTGGAATAAGGCCATTAATTGTCGGGCGTTTTAATGAAAAATGAATTAATCAAATATTATCAGTGGCTCCCACTCAGTAAGTTCACTGCTTAATGTTATTTCACCTTGGAAATCATTTAGGAGTGTTAAGTAAAAGCCAATAACACAAGATTACTTATCTTTACTTAGGCTGAACTTGTGAAAACGAGTGTCACCAACTCGGCTTCAAAACTTGAACTAGAGAGAGAGAGAGAGAAAGAGAGAGAGAGAGAGAGAGAGAGAGAGAAAGAGAGAGGAAAAAACTAGCTAACTTTTCCGCTTTATCAACGCGTATACACACACACATAAATCGTTGAATCGACTATTTGTTATGACGACAGATATTAGATGATATTTGTTCAAAGTCTCGTTTCCTGCTCATCAGCCCATATCAGAACCATACTAAACATTATTATTGTTGTTGTTGTTGTTAATAATAATAATAATAATAATAATAATAATATTGTATTTGTCAACCGCGACGGTTGCCAAGTAGTTGTTAAGGGGCGTGCCTGTTTGGTTGCTAAGGACTCAACTTTGACTTCATTTAACAAATTTATTCATCACAAACTTTTTTTTACAGTGATGTCAATATTACTTTAGATGAGAAAACTTTTCTTTCTTATCAGCATCTGAACTCGTCTAAACTAAGAAAGTGTCTTTTTTTAAAAGATGTTTTGAAATTTACCAAAATATTTAAGTACTTTTTTCAATTCATTATTTAGTAAGAGAAAATCTCAATCACTGTCCATTATGTAATGTTGTCCTCACTTTTAACTAAAGAGTCACCTTAAGTTATTTATTTACGGAGGCATTTTATTTAAATATATATATTTCTTAAAAAAGCCGGATTTAATTGGAATAATAATGATCGGAATGAAAAGCACGACAACAAAGGATATGAAGGCCTACCTGAAAAATTCAGATGGTTTCTGCTTTCCTTTATCTTCGACAAAACAAACGTCTATCGGCAGAGAAGGCTGTGATATACTCATACAGGTAAGAAGAAAAACTTCAAAACGGAAATCGATACCTTAACAGTTTGTTTATAAACTTCTTCTTCTTCTTCTTCTTCTTCTTCTTCTTCTTCTTCTTCTTCTTCTTCTTCTTCTTCTTCTTCTTCTTCTTCATTATTATCATAATTATTATTATTTGTCGTTGAAGTATTTATTCAAAAAGTGATAAACATTCATTAATGACGCTTTAAAAACAACGAAATAACGAAAGAGTTATATAATATTTCAAAATATTGTTTTTCTTATATCATTACTTTTGACTTACGTGTTTTACAATTGTCAAAATAACCTGTTACAATATTTCCTCCGTGGTTATTGTAGATTTTACGATACATCGTCGCATTAAAAATAAACAAACAATGAATAAATAAATACAAACAAGACCTTATAATAATCAAACAAAAAAAAAGAACTTGCAAAATTGTTGACTTTGTTGTCCCAGCTGCCCACGGAGTAAAATTGAAAGAAAGTGAAAAGAAAGATAAATATTTCGACCTTGCTAGGGAATTGAAGAAACATGAAAGTGACGGTGATACCAATTCTAATTGGTGCTCTGGGTACAGTCACCAAAGGATTAATAAAGGGACTGGAAGACTTTGAAATAAGAGGACGAGTGGAGACCAACCAAACTACTGCATTATTGAGATCGTCGTGAACACTGAAAAGAGCCCTGAAGACTTGAGGAGACTTGCTGTCACTCAAACTCCAGTGAAAGATCATCAGCTAACGCCGATGTGAAAAACTCAAGGAGTGAATAATAACAGCAGATGTAGATTATGTGGTGATGGAGACAAAACGATCAATCACATTGTAAAGGAATGCAGTAAATTAGTGCAAAAAGACTATAAGGCTAGACACGACTGGGTAGGGATGGTGATCCCCTGGGAATTGTGCAAGAAGTTTTAATTTGACCATACGAACAAATGGTATATGCACAATGCAGAACCCTTCCTGGAAAATGAAATGCATAAAATTCTTTAGGATTTGGGGATACAAACAGATCATCTAATCTCAGCCAGACAACCAGACCTAAAAAGAGTCAACGAAAAAAAAAAAAAAAAAAAGCTGCTGGACTTTGCCGTTCCAGATGACCACAAAGAAAAATTGAAAGAAAGCAAAAAGAGTGATAAGTACAAAGACCTTGCTAAAGAACTGAAAAAACTATGAAAAATGAAAGTGTCAGTGATACCAATTGTAATTAGTGTGCTGGATACAGAGTGGAGGACTTGGAAATAAGAGGAGACCGTCCAAACGACAGCATTGTTGATAGGAGCCAGATTACTGAGAAGAGTCTTAGAGACTTGAGGAGACTTATTGTCTCTCAGAATTCAGTAAAAAAACCATTAGCTAGTGATGGTATGAAAAACTTTCAAAAGAGTAAAATAATAACAATAATAATACAAAGGCACATCAATTACGACGGTGATACCAGCTGCAGTTGGGGGGGGGTGTCCTCGTGGTGTAATGGTTAAAGCAATGGACTGCGGAATCGTAGTACGTGAGTTCGTACTCCAGTCGCGCTTTTATGTTCACTTTCGGGCAAATACCCTTGGGAAAGGTATGAACCCCCTTATCCTCCCAGCTATGGGTTAAATAGTATCTCTACTGTTCTTCCAGGAGAATGGCTTTGGCATTAAATAACCTAAAAAGAGTTGATATGCCATTAAACAAAGAAACCAAACCAAAGAAACCAAACCAGATGCAATTGCTGTGCTTGGAATGGTCTAAAAAGGTTTACAAGAAAGAATGGAGGAATTCGAAAGCCGAGGAAAAATTGAGACCATTCATACTATAGCAATGTTGAGATCAGCCAGAATACTGAGAAGAGTCCTGGAGACCTGAGGAGACTTGCTGTCACACAGACTCCAGTGAAAAACCACAAGCTAACATTGGTGTGAAAAACTTTCTAGGAATAAAATAATAAGTTTTTGCAAAATACAAAAAATTGCATTTCACTGAACTATTTATTTTCTTCAGAGAGTATAATCAATGTGACTGAATCATATCATCCAAAAGAAGCAGCAAAAAATGTAGATGCATAAAATATATAAAATCACTACCTCAAGCTAGGTCTTGGGTAAAAATCAAATAAAGGATTGTAAGGAACTGAAAGTAAAGATGAAAATCAAATAATAATAATAATAATAATAATACATATAATCACTATCTTCCCTCATGCTAGGTCTTGGGTAAAGACCAAGTAAAAGATTGAAAGGAACTGAAAGTAAAGCAGAAAATTGAATAATGATAACAATAATACATATAATTACTATCTTTCCTCATGCTAGGTCTTGGGTAAAAATCAAGTCAAGGATTGTAAGAAACCAAAAGCAAGCTGAAAATCAAATAATTATAATAATAATAATTATAATAATCTTACAAATAATCACTATCTTCCCTCATGCTAAGTCTTGGGTAAAGACCAAGTGAGGGATTGTAAGGAGCCAAAAGTAATGTTGAAAATCAAATAATAATAATAATAATACATTCAATCACTATCTTCCCTCATGCTAGGTCTTGGCCAAAGACCAAGTAAAGGATTGTAAGGAACTGAGAGTAAAGCTGAAAATCAAATAATAATAATAATAATACATTTAATCACTATCTTCCCTCAAGCTAGGTCTTGACCAAAGACCAAGTAAAGAATTGTAAGGAACTGAAAGTAAAGCTGAAAATCAAATAATAATAATAATAATAATAATACATTTAATCACTATCTTCCCTCATGCTAGGTCTTGGGTAAAGACCAAGTAAAGGATTGTATAGAACTGAAAGTAAAGCTGAAAATCAAATAATAATAATAATACATTTAATCACTATCTTCCCTCATGCTAGGTCTTGGCCAAAGACCAACTAAAGGATTGTAAGGAATTGAAACTAAAACTGAAAATCAAATAACAATAATAATAATACATATAATCACAACCCACCCTCACGTTCGGTCTTTGGTAAACACTAAGTAAAGGATTGTAAGGAACCGAAAGTAAATGTGTAAATCAAATAATAATAATAATACATATAACCATAATCTTCCCTCATGCTAGGTCTTGGGTAAAGATCAAGTAATAAAGGATTGTATGGCACTGAAAGTAAAGCTGAAAATCAAATAATGATAATAATACATATAATCACTGTCTTCCCTCACGCTAGGTCTTGGGTAAAGACCAAATAGGGATTGTAAGTAAAGTTGAAAATCAAATAATAATAATATTAATAATACATATAATCACTACCCACCCTCATTATTTACTTTATTATTGTTGTAATTCATTTATCCTTTGAATAATTATTATATAATTTCTATCAAGAGGAAGTGATTGGACATTAAGGTTAAAAGCTGCCTTTAGTAGTTCCCAAGTAAACATTTTTTTCAATTGTAATTTGATCACTTACATTTCAGGTGACCACTGTTGACCCTCAACATGCAATAGTAGAGTTTAACGAACGAGAAGAGTGTTATGTATTAACTGATCTGAACACAATTAATGGAACATTTGTTAATGATGTTATAGTTCACAACGCTGCAGTGAGGCTGGCTCCTCGGGATATAATACGTTTTGGAGCCAAAGAAACACCTTATGAATTCTATGTTTGCAGCAGCTCACAAGTGAGTTTAACATTTTTTCATCAATTTTAAAACTGAAAGATTAACATACAATCTGTAAAATAAATTTGATTTACAAACAAAAATATATCAATGATTTTGATTTAATTTAGTTTGTTTTGGTTTATTTGTTTAATGGCATATCAATCCCTTATGGGTTATTTAATGTTGAAATTGGATATAAATAATTTTTACACAGTTATATGGTTTCAAGTATTCCTATCTAATGCTAATAATTTATACACAATTATATGATTTCAAGTATTCCTATCTAATATGAACAATTGATACACAATTATATGGTTTCCAGTAACTATTTCTATAATCATTTGTTTGCACACAGTTATACGGTTTTAAGTATTCCTATCTAATGCTAATAGTTTATACACAATTATATGGTTTCCTGTAACTATTTCTATTTAATAATAATAACTATTTTTTGCATACAATATATGGTTTCAAGTATTCCTATCTAATACGAATAATTGATATACAATCATATGGTTTCCAGTAACTATTTCTATTTAATAATAATAATTCTTTGCACACAGTTTTAAGGTTTCAAGCATTCCAATCTAATACTAATAATTTTCAAACAAATCTATTTGACCCATACATAGGTCCCTAACAGATAATACCACTCTGGGTCTGAGTGGACCTGGGAGTAATGGCAATGAGGGTTATTCTACCTTGATCTTACAGTGAAGGATTCATTCACCTCTACTCTGGTGATAGAATATGACACAAGATCAATCTAACCCTGGGACCTACCTAGGAAATGACCCTCCCAGAACATGATGCTTGATATACAATCTTATAAGTTCCCCAAATGTGTGTCTGTCCGTACCACTAAGGCTCTGCTATTTTTGGCCAGATTTCTAATAAATTTTCAGGAATTGTTTAAAAGGTCCCTGAAAAGATTTTAAACTTCATTCAGCTAAGATTATTTGATTTTTAACTCCTTAAAATGAAACTTCTTCTTATACCAATAAAACATTAAGCAATCTCAAATGTTAACATAATTTGCAATCAGAGGAAATGTTGTCATTTTCAAAGCTCTGAATGACAATCTTTAAAAATCTTATTATGTTCATCCAGTCATCATGAACATGGATTTTCAAGTTTTAAAACAAAATTTTTTTAAATCAAGCAAAGAAAACAAATACATCACATGCAAAATTATCTTTCCAAAGGTTCTTTTATAATGAAAATATTTGCCATATTAAATTTTGAAAGTGATATGCATGTATGAATAGCTTAATTTGCATATGGAGTTATTTATGTAGGGATTGACTCTTCTGCCAAGGATCAAAGTATAGTATCTGTGCATTAAAGTGTTACTCATCCATGGTGCTTCTACCATGGTGCTTCTACCAAGGATGAGTGTTGTTTTCACAGCACTTTTGCCAAGGATCAAAGTTTAGTATCTGTGCAAACTACCTTGCATTAAAGTGTTACTCCTCCATGGTGCTTCTACCAAGGGTCAATGTTGCTTTCACAGCACTTTTGCCAAGGATCAGAATATAGTATCTGTGCACACTGCCTAGGTTTAAAGTGTAGTATCTGTGCAAACTGCCAAAGAGCTGTGTATTGCTTCCTGGTACTTCTGCTAAGGATTAGAGTATAGTATCTGCCAAGAATCAAAGTGTCACTGTGGTATTTCTGCCAAAGAGTAAAGTGTCATTCCTTGTCACTTCTACCAAGGATCAGACTGTAGTATTTGAGCACACTGCCTAGGGTTAGAATGTTTCTTCCTGGTACTTTTGTCAAGTGTCAGTGTTTAGTATGTATTTTTTCCAACACTTCTGCCAAGAGCAGGATATGACACAAGGTCAGTTTTTAAACAGAGTACAACTGATTTGAATTCAGATTTTTCTTTCTTTTATACTGGTTGCCATACCAAGGTTAAAGAGCCCATTCTGTCTTACTATTTACTCATAATTGGATTCATACCTTTTTTGAATTGCTGTTTGCTTCATCTAAGATTTGAACTCAGGTTACTGATTTCATTTCTTACAACAATAACTGTTACAACATGAGCATCTAATTATCTGCGCAGACTATCAAGGATTAGAGTATAGTATCTAAGTTACCGGACATAGGCATAATGGTTAGAGTGTTCGCCGAATGGCCCGGGAGACCTGGGTTCAATCCCAGGTCGAGTCATACCAAAGACTTTAAAAATAGTACTTGATGCCTCCTTGCTTAACACTCAGCATTATAAGGTACAGATCAAGGGTAAAGTGGAGAAATCCAGGGAAAGGAGTAGTGCCCTCCCTTACACCTTGATGTAGTAGCTATCGAAAAGGGAGCCTTCAGGTCACCCTTAACTATGGTTGCCAATTTTACTTTTTTATCTGTGCAGACTGCTGAGGATCAGAGTGTTGTTTCCCAGTACTTTTGACAAGGATTAGTGTTAAAGTATCATTCTCAGACACTTCTGCCTTGGGGAAAAGTGTCATTCTCTGACACTTCTGTCAAATCCTCTTTATATATATATATATTAAATATATATGACTTGTAAAATTATTTTGTAGATAACATTCTTAAATGAGCCTGGGCTCTTTTTTTTGCACACGGTTAAATAGTTTTATGTATTGTTATATAACAGTCACAATTTAACATTAGTCATTTGTTTGCACCCTTAGTTTGTTCTATTTGACCCATAGATAGGATGCTATTAGATGCTACCACTCTGGGTCAGAGTGAACCTGGGAGTGATGGCAATGAAGGAGTACTCTGCATTCCCCAAAGCTCTAGCATTACTGGAGCCTCACCATCAGATTGTTTAATGTCATATCCAAGACACTCATTGTAAGGGGAGGTTTTACCCCTCTGCAGAGAGCCAGTCGATGTATTCTTCAGCCCCAGCCAACTGGGCTAGAAAAGATCAAAGAGTAGCATTAAAGTGCCATGCCTCAAATTGAAGTTTTTCTCCCTGTCTAAGATTAGAATGTAATATCTGTATACACTAAGATAAAATGTTGCTTCCTGACACTTCTAACAAAGATCATAGTGTAGTATCTGTGTGCAATGCCTTGGATCAAAGTGTCACTTTCTGGCTCTTCTACCTTGGATTAGATTGTTGTATTTGTACTTGTGGAAATCCCATATTTATTTCAAAATACTAATACACTTAAAACAATCTCATTTTAATTTTCAATGCATTTTTATTGTAAAATCATCAGCAATACATTTACATTATGTTTACTAGCAAATATATTCACTCTCTGATGAGCGCAAATATTTACATTTTAATGTTATAAAATATCATATTAAATTAGAAAAATTAATAAAACTAAATAATGGCACATAAAAAGATTAACTGATCTTAATTTTATTTTAAATGATTTCTATATAAAATTATACATACTATTGTTTTATAATATATTTTTAAATAAAGCAATAAAATTAGAAATCAATAACACCAAGTAATTTTTTTATTAAACCTGGTTTTGTTAAAACTACCATGCAACTTCTCCACGCCATATACTACATAAACCTTCATTTTTTAGTGATATATAATACACATTGTAGGATTTTAAAATTTTAAACAAATTAATAACCAAGCTTTTGTGCTTGCCTGGCCTTCATGCCAGGTGGATAGTATTAATTTGAATTGCCTGGTCCCAGGGCTTCGGTAGGGCTAAATTCATTACTAGGCACCTGAAGCACTTCAATAGAGGAATGCTAAAGGAATCAAGCATTTTTTTGTACCTGCTACGCATGAGTCTTGATTCATGCATGGCTCCCACATTAAAATGACCTTGTGTCAAACCCTACCTGGTGGGAGGTTGGATAAATATCAACATGAACCTACCTGCTGTTTGCATCAGGTTAGTGTTATTAATTTGAATCACCTGCTTCCAGGGTGCTGTTCCCCCCAGGCAATACCTACTTTGTAGGGCTTGCCACCTGAGGCACTCTAATATAGGTAATGCCAAGGGGACCATGCATTTTTTTAAATAACCACTAATTCTCAGATTAAGAAGCCTCATCTCAAAATGATTCCAATTAAAGACAACCACCCATGAGTCTCACTTTGTATATGATTCCCCATGATTCAAATGACCTTGTATCCTATATCAGCTTGGTGGAAAGTCTGTTAAATCCCATTGATAAAACGGTAGGTGTCACCCCAAACAATACCTACTTTGCAGAGCTGAGTTCATGCCTTGGAACCTGAGGTCCCCCAAAAATGAGGAAAGATGACAGGATCAAGCATTTTTTGTGATGGCCATGCATGAGTACCTCCTCACAATAACTCAGCTAGATGATGATAGAGCTCATTATTAATAAATATGATAATCAATATAAAATAATGATTATTTAATGGTAAATAAGAATAAATTATAAATACCTAAGGGAATTGTGACATTAGTGGTGACATAGTTTCAGTTACAGACAGATACATAATCTTCATTATAATCAGATAGTAGCCCTGTTCTTTTAGTAATGTCTACTATAATCTCTTTTTTCCTGATTTTCAATGTATTTCTATAGTAAAACCATTATATATGCATTATATATTTGTTATGAAATTTATCATTGTGCTTCATTATACACTGATATATTTGGTATGGCTTAATTTTTATACAGTACTTCTTTTGTTTTTATATAAAGAACTTCAAACATTCTTTACTCTCTTGCTTAAGTAACAGATATGGTTGAGTGGCGAAATATCAAAAGGAAAAAGGAGTAATAAAACTCATGAATATGTTAAATCAAACAAACCAACAAATTTTATCAATATTAGACAATACCAGAGAAAAAAAAATGTATAAATCTTTGAGATGGTAATTTTTTTTTAATCAATGGATAAACAGGCAAATGGAATGATTGGCTGGATATTTAGACATTTTATTTCAAGTGAGGTAAATGTTGCTATAAAAATATATAAAATCCTGATAAGACTTTATATAGAATATTATGCTCAGCTCTGGGTTCCAGAGTCAAAACATGGAAATTGGAGTGTTATATTGAAATTAGAGTGCATACAAAGAAGAGTGACAAAAATAATAAAAAGAATAAAAGAGTACAGTTACAGATTAGAGAAATTAGGATTAACTACTTTACTAGAAAAAAGAATGAGAGGTGATCTAATTAAAACTTTCAAAATAATTAATGGAATTTCTAATTCTGCTATATATTTTTTTGATATTTCTCCTTGAACTGGAAATTTACTGTCAAGACAGATTTAAAAAATAATGTCTACAAACCAATTGGATTTTTTTGCTGATAGAGTAATACATTTTTGGAACAAATTGCCTGATCAGATCAAAAATAGCAATAGTGTAAAAAATAAATAAATTTCAGAAATAATGACAAAAAAGAATTTAAGAGGACATTTTGGGGAACTATTGGATGAATTACTTAACAGAATTTGATTTGTACATGGATATTATATTAATAGTGTATATTTTCTGTGTAAAGGTTCATTTTTTTTAGGGTTGAGAAGATACCTGAGGGGAGATACCTGAGGAAGCATAACAAACAAAACAAACAAGCAAATAATAATAATGATAACTTGACAAAAGAAGAAAAAAATTTAGCTGAGGTGAAAATCCAGAGAGGTATATTCCAAGGAGATGCACTATCACGATTACTCCTTGTAATAGCAATTGTGCCATTCAGTCTCATGCTTAAGAAATGCACAGGGGCTACAAACTTCATAAATCCCAAGGAAAGATTAATGTACATGGATGACATCAAGCTGTTTCTCAAAAATGAAAAAGAATTGGAAACCTCAATACAGGCAGTGAGGATATACAGTCGGAATACAGGGATAGAATTTAGCATAGAAAAATGTACCATGATAATAATGAGAAGTGGAAAATGACAGAAGAAATAGAACTACCAAATCAAGAAAACATCAGAACATTCAGAGAAAAGGAAACTTACAATTACTTAGAATATTGAAAGCAGACAACATCAAACAAGCAGAGATGAAAGAATTCTTGGGTTGAATTTTCTTTCAGTTGTTTAACTTTATAGAATTTTGGTAGTCGACTTTCGTTTGATTTTAGTTTTATTTCTGGAGAAGCTGTTTGAAATATTTATTGGCTATTCCAGAAGCAAGTGACAAAACCTTTCTGCTGGCTATTTTTTCCTGCCTTAACAGTCTGGTCCCCAAGTTCATACTGATGGCTCAATAGTAGTTCTTGACAAATTGTTGGAGATAGCTTCTTGGTTCCATATTGTCTAGAATTACTTCTCCCTTTTCCACTCTGGCCAAATTAACTGCCATATGTAGTCACTTTGATTCCTTGTTAGAAATAACTTTTTATAAAGGCCTTACATCTCAAAGATGACATAGACTATATTTGTCAAGTAAAGAAGTGGTATATTTACAACCTGGAATTCATCCCGGAGAATGAGATGTCCAAAGTCCTCTGCGATTTTGATGGTTTGGTTTCTTTGTTTAATGGCATATCAACCCTTGTAGGTTATTTAATGCCAAAGCTATTCTCCTAGAAGAACAGTAGTGGTACTATTTAACCCATAACTGGGAGGATAAGGGGGTTTATACCTTTCCCAAGGGTATTTGCCCGAAAGTAAATGTAATAGCACAACTGGAGTACGAACCCGCTTACTATGATTCCGCAGTCCATCGTTTTAACCATTACACCACGAGGACACCCCCAAAATATTTTAGGGATTTTGAGAAAGAAAAAGATCACCTAAACTCAGCAGGATGACCAGACCTCGTGATAGTCAACAAAAAAAATAAATTTAGTAAATAGTCAACTTGCTGTTTTAGCAGACCACAGAGTAAAATCAAAAGAGAGCAAAAAGAGAGATAAATACCAAGACCATACTAAAGAACTAAAAAATCTATGGAACATGAAGGTGATGGTGATACCAGTTGTAATTGGTACACTTGGAACAATCTCCAAAGGATTGATGAAGGGACTGGAAGACCTAGAAATAAGAGAACAAGTGGAGACCATCCAGACTACAGCATTATCAAGATCGGCCAAAATACTGAGAAGAGTCCGGGAGACTTGAGGAGACTTGCTGTCTCTCAAACTTGAGTGTGAAACCATCAGCTAACACTGGTGTGAAAAACTCTCAAAAGTAGTTGCTGCAACTATTATTATTATTAAATAATAATAATAATAATAGTAGCAGCAGCAGCAGCAGCTGCAACAACCACAATAATAGTAATTTACTAAGCTTTATGCTTAGATACAACACAAGGCCATATGAATGGAGCACTCAGTGAGACTCAAACTCACTCATGAAGGTTTGCTAGTTTAGCTTGCTAACCATTACACTACCTGAGGCACCCTCAATAACAACAATGAAGATAAAAATAGAAAGAATTGTTAAACTTTTTAGTTAGAATAAATATATTTTTACAATTTGAAATTCATTTCATAAAATAAATTAATGTGAGTTAATTGAAATGATATTCAAACTTAAATAACTTTATAAAACGTTAAATTTTATTCCAGTTGCAGTGCATCACTGCAAATTATTGCTATATCAGTGTATGGTTGCAAGGAAAAAAATAAACACAGTTGCAAAAACAAAGAACACGACGGCACATAAAAATTTTAACAATTGTATTGGAAACAAATGAGTAAAAAGTTCAAATAGCTGGGTTTGTAGAAACCTGTTGATATGGAATTAAAAAGTAGAAAAAATATCATATGCTTGAATTGTTAGTGATACATAGCAATACTTGAAACCATTTACACTTTGTTGACGTGCAAAACTGCATTGTTTGCAATAGAACCATTTAAGCGTTTAACTGTGTATAAACAAAAAACTGTGTACTTATACTAAACTAAATTGTTTGAAATAGAACTGTTAACATTTAAACTGTACTTATGCTAAATTGAATTGTTTGAAATAGAACTGTTTTTACATTTAACTGTGTGTAAACAAAAAACTACTTATGCTAAACCGAATTGTTTGAAATTAAGTGAGACCATTTATCTGTGCACAAAAAAAAGAAATGGAGCTCAGTCTTGTTTAAAGATATTATCAACAAAACGTGTTTACAAATCATATATATTTAATTCATACGTATAAAAAAGATTTGGCATTAAATGACCTACAATGGTTGATATGCCATAAAACCAAATCAAACATATGAGCAATGCCGGTGCTTGGGTCTCATTCCCGTCCACTGAATCTCAGTCTGATCAGCGACCAGTCTGGTGACAGATTGCTCTCGGTCTGGACCTCTCCAGGTGCTGAGTAGCACTTTGGCCGGCCGTGCTGTCGGGGCGCAGATCTGGCCGAGTGTGTCTCGGTGCCTGGAGAGTATTTCCTACGGCCTCAGGGGGCCTTCCCCCCAGGCTTTTACTCCCTTCGGGGAGGTTTGGTTTATCGCCCGGCGCCTGAGGCGCCCCTAATAAGGGGAATGGCGACGGGGCCTTAGGCATTTTTGGGAACTCGGGGCGCGTGTGGGCCTTGGCCCTGCGCCCGGTCCCACCTAAAAAAAAGGCCTTGTGCCATACTTGCCCGTAAGGTGGGGCGGTCGACAAATACCCCGTCCACTGAATCTATAATACGGGAAGGGGGCATCCTACTTCATGTCAGTTTTCATTAAATAGTCTTCATATAAAATATGACCCCCCCCCTACTCTACACCTAGCGATGCTCCCGAAAATTTTTTAATGAGATTTTTCTATGACAAATCGGATATTTATAAGATATAGATTGAGATAAGAAAAAAAAAACATATCACTTGAGCTTCTTATTCAAAAATAAATTAGATCTCAGCGAAGTCTGAATTAAAGAAAATTTTGTTAACTGTAAAGTTAACAGTTTATTAAAATAAACCACTAATTTATTAAATTCTTATTTTAATATAAAATTTGTTGTTTATGTTTAACTGTTAACCAAAAATTCTTTAATTCAGGTTTTTGAGATTTAATTTATTTTTGAAAAATTCTTAAACAATTAAATTTTTCCCCGACTTTTCGAAAAACCGCTGGTTCACGAGTAAATGTAAATATACACTTTAGCTTTGTGTTAAAACTTTGATATGAAATTAATTTTTTTTTACAAGGAGACTTTATAATATCAAAGATTTTTTTTTATTCTCTTAAAATTCTAAAAAGCAGTATTTCTTTCTCGAAATAAAAAAATTCGCACTTCTAGATACAAGTCAGACATACCTACCTCGTGCCAATGAAAATTTTACATTAAAACCAATAATGGCTTGAGAGATCCCAACTCTGTTGACTTTTAGATAAATCTTGAGAAGATTTTTTATGGTGATTACGAACAAACTATTTATTTAAAAAGATACACGAAAAATTAATAAGTCTGTTTCACCGATTTGTGATTGAGTGGAATTTGTACAACTAAAAGTTACTATGGTTCACAAAGTAAACTTGGAGAACTGTTTGCAACAAAATTGACCAATTGAAGCGGAAGCGAACCTACAGCTGCCAGTTAGTGAGAATGGCCGTCCTTGTCGGTCTAAGAGACATGGTTGGGTGTGTTGGCTGTGCAGAAGAGGATGACCTGTGCGAACCCGAGACGTCCGCTAACGAAAACTCAATCTCCGTGGTGGCCGAGCAGTGCCATATTCTACTTATGCAAATGACCAGTATTTTGCATAAGCCAGTTTTCAGCCTTACATCAGATGATAAATGTCTGCTTCGTAAGTTGTTTTTTTTTTTTTTGAGAGAGAGAGAGAGAGAGAGAGAGAGAGAGAGATAGCGAGCAACTGCAAGGATTATACAGAGATGAAAAAGAAAACGACGACGAAACTGATTTTCCGTGTTTATTTTCAGAGGCATTCAAAAAATAATAATTCGACTACATTAAATGGCATTCTTTATTTTATTTTTCTAATTTGATTAAATTCACCTTACTGAATTTTTTTTGTAAATAAACGAAATATACTCACACCCTCACTTGCGAGTGAAGTATACACAGAAAACGAGTGTTCGAATATTTGTCATTTTTTTCTGGCTCATCGATAAAAATTGAAAAAATAATATACACATAAACATCCTTGATAATCTTTTAGATAAATCAATTTTCTCTTTCTTTCTAATTTTTCTGTTTGACGGGATTTAATGGGTTTATAATGATTTTTATAAGCCTTTTTCAAATGGAACCCACCGAAAAGGAAAATGTATACAGCGTTTTTGGGTGGCGTGAGCATTGAATTTTTATAAAATAGTCTTCACAGAAAATAAATGAAACTCCCTTTTGGGGGCCCTAAAGTTGGCTCCCCCTCACTCCATGGCCAGTTGGGATTCAGGGATTGTACGGGTATTATATAATGGCTCTGAGTAGCCTGTCTCTTAACCTATTCAGCAAAGTGTTAAATTGTGACTTGATTTCTACCTAGAATGATAATCTCTTTTTTTTTCTTTTTCAGAATTCCTGTTCACGTGCTTCTCCTTTTCAAAGACCTACATGGGGTCAACAGATAAAGCTCAGTAGCAACCAACAAAGCTTAAACCCTTCCTTCTCAGCACCAACTCTACCTCAGTTGTCATCAACTCCTTTTCATTCCCACCAGGATCAACTGGGTTCGATCATGGCCTGGGCTCCTTCAATTACTGGCACTGCATTCACTAGTCATGTTGTCAGTAATAATGGTGCAGGCGGAGCTGGCATTGCAACTAATATGAACAGCACAAATGTAACTGGCCTTGCACAGACTCCAGTTCCACAACCACCTGATCAGGTGCGACCTGCAATGAATGGCCATTCTCAAAGGATCAACTGGGAAAGAGTGCCTTCTATACAAAAGGTTTATACTGATCCTCCATCTGCTTCACAAAGTAAGTAAAATTATTCAAACCTCCCACTTCCTTTCTGACTTTGTTTTCTTTGCTTTAATGGCATTTCAACCTTTATGGGTTATTTAATGCCAAAGTCATCTTTGTAGAAGAACAGTTGTATTTTACTCATAACTGGAGGGATAAAGAGATTCATACCTTTTCCCAAGGATATTTATCCAAAAGTGAATATTTGAATTCAAAATCACTGCAAGGCTGAAGTTTAGCAATTCAGCCACTACACCATAGAAACTCTTCTGCTATTTGCGTAAGAGACAATTAGTTACCTTTTTTATGGGACTGATTTGTTACTTCCTGTAATTTTGATGGATTGATTTTAAAGGCATGTCAATCTGTCTATGGTTATTTTATGCCTGGAAGTTAGACAATTGCATTCAGGGTATGTTCATATTTACATTTTTTTGTATAGTTTCTTAAGAGATGTTCCTTCATTTATGGTGAGGGGTGCATTCAGCCCGATTGAGTATGAATAATTTTTAAACAGATCTCTAGCCCAGTGAGCTGGTGGGGTTGTAGAATATACCAACTGCATCTCTGCAGAGGGATAAGACCCTCCCTCCAATGAGAGACATGGATATCACACTAAATCATCTCAGCCCAGTCAGCTGGTGGGCGCTGTAGAATATACCAACTGTATCTCTGCAGAGGGATAAGACCCTCCCTCCAATGAGAGACATGGATATAACACTAAACCATCTCAGCCCAATCAGCTGGTGGAGGCTGTAGAATATACCAACTGCATCTTGGCAGAAGGGTAAGATCCCTCCACTTAATGAGTATCCTGGATATTACATTAAACAATTTGATGGTGAGGCTTCAGTACCGCTGGAGCTTTGGGTAATGCAGAGTACCCCTTCATTGCCATTGCTCTCTAAGTCCACTCTGACCCAAAGTGGTAGCACCTAACAGGATCCTATTCATGGGTCAAATAGAACTGTTTTGATATTTGAACTGAGTTGCAAGTGGTGTAATGGTTATCGTCATAGGAAATGGACATGGTGACACAAGAACGAGACTGATAGTTTTTCACATAGCACTAATACCCTTGGGAAAGGTATGAATCCAATTATTCTCCTTCCAGCTATGAGTAAATAGTAGTGCAGCCTGGTTCTTCAGCCTTGGTGAGGCAACTAGTCTTGGAGAAGGAAAACTCTGAATTCAAACCTGTTAAACTCTGCTTAAAAATTGACCTTGTATCATATCCTGCCTGTGTGGAGGGGTTGATAAATATGGATATTTGAACTGAGTGCAAACAAATGACTAATGCTAAATTAAATAGTTTGAAACAGAACTATTTGATCATTTAATTGTGTATAAACAAATGACTGATATTTAATTGAATTGTTAGTGATATATAGTAATATTTGGAACCATTTAACTTTGCTAAACAGAATTTTTAGAAATGGAACTGATCATTTAACGGTGTGTGTCGACCAAATGTATTTACAAATCCTATATTTAATATATATGTAAAAACGGGATTTGGTATTGAATAACCAACAATGATTGATATGCCATAAAACCAAATCAAACCTGAACTGATCTCACAATAATTGTCATTTGTTACCGTTTGGTGTAAAATTTTAACTGACAATAAAGATTTAAAAATGAAAGCTGTTAAGAAAAATTAGATTAGATGAAGGGACTCTTCACATTTTTCTGTTCATTTCACCATGTTTATGATCTGAGTTTTGATCTTTTACCCAATTTGTTGATAAAAAAATTTAAAGAATAAGATTACAATAGTTACTTTTTGAATAAATAAATGTATTTTTTGTTTGCCATCTTCATTACTACAAACCTAACATTCTTAGTTCTTTGTGTGCTCGGATGACAAACAACACAGATACAGTTTTCTTATATGCACATTATTTTATTATTGATAACATTTCTCCATCATCCACCATGATCTTGCAAGGAATTTGTGAGACCAAAGATGGAACTGTCACCCACTTCAGTCAAGTACTTTTCACCAACTAATGATAATTTATTTTTATCTTAACTTTCTAGGATCATGTGATCAGGTGACGTCTTGCATCCAATCAGAGCTAAGCTTTCATTTGATTTTGAAGTCACCATACATCATTCAAATCCAATAGTTTTTCCAAAACTGTTTTAGCCTAATGGCTAGATTCGTTAGTTTGGTGTGTTTTATGGCATATCTGCCCTTGTAGGTAATTTAATGCCAAATCCTTATTATAAATATATATTAGATATATATGATTTGTAAATGAATAGTTTGCTGGTAACAATTTTTAGATGAGCCAGAGCTTATTTATTTGTACATAGTTAAATGGTTTCAAGTATTGCTATCTTACACTAATTATACAATCTAACATTGGTCCTTTGATTGCATGCAGTTAAATGGTTTCAAGTATAGAAAATGATTAAATATTTCAGTTTGACCATAGATGAGACCAGAGTGGACCTGAGAGTAATGGCTTGGAAAGAGTATTCACCATTAGATGTGTTTGTGTCAATCAGGACATTCATAGGGAAGGTCTTACCCCTCTGCATATTCTACTGCTCCCCCCCGCCAGTCAAATGGACTGTAATGGCTTGGATTTATTTAACTATCCTGCACTTCATATAAACAGATTTTACCAATCTGTTATGTAACAAAGGTAATGAAGAGGCACTCTACAATCCTCAGAACTGCAGCCCCACCACCAGATGTTTAGTATCATACCTAAGACACCTTTTTTTGGAGAGTAGTGGTCTTACCTCTCTGCAGGGGATACAGTCTGGATATTCTAAGCTCTACTGACAGAGTAGTGTAATTTTGAGATAAGTCGTCATTATTCCAATAATAATTCAGACTACTGAACTTAATCCTTATATTGCTTTTGCTATTATCACAATACCAGGTCAGTCTGTGCATATACTTGCCTGACATTAATAAAGAATTTAGCTTCAGGAAGAAGGATGTAACCAACCCTCTTATCTAAAAGAGGTCGTCAGGTTCATTGGCTGAGGCATCCCTAAAAAGGAATGTCAATGGAGGTAAACTTTTTTTGGCAACACTCTCCTTTCATCTTTTGTCAAGACTACATGATTTTCATCTCTCTTCAGGACAACATGATTTTCATCTCTGCTTTTTTTTCCTCTTTTTCAGACAATAATTGGGTTTCAAATTTTTTCACCCCTTCTAAAGTTCGAGGAAATTCCCCTGCATTGAATGCATCATACACGATTCTCCCTGCAGGTGATATTGTATTTGATGACAAGGTAAAGCAAATATTTATCTTATGAATTAACCCTTCTAATTAATCTAATCCACTTCAGTCATTACTTATTAATTTCTTTAGTATTTAAATATGGGCATCCATATTTGTCTCTTAATGTTGTTGTTATTATTATTGGTGTTGAGACTGAAGAAGCTTATTGACAATTAAATTAATCAATCATGTTCTGGGCAAATAATAGTGCATCTTCAATGACTTTCAAGTAACATTCACCATGAGCCTGTCTTACTTAAGGTTATCTCTCATTCATATATATATATATATATATATATATATATATATATATATATATATATATATTGTATCTACTGCTTTTGATTAGCTTATAACAGGAATTTTCAATATAGAAATACTGGGAAGATTCTATTTCCAGCTAAAGAATCCTACCTGACACTATTCACTTGTTCACTATTTAAATAAAATCCCATAGATTGAAATTAGAAGCTTTATTCAAATCATTAAGTAATTTAGATATTCATTGGGTAGCACCAATATGTATTTCCCTAACCTCTTTGCCTTGAGCAGGATGTAACATGAGGTCAGTTTTAAGCAGAGTAAAGATGGTTTGAATTCAGAATTTTCCTTCTTCTGGACTGGTTACCTAACCAAGGCTAAATAATCTAGGTACAGATCCTATTTTCAAATGGGAGGTTGTGAAAAAAAAAGCCATATATATAAAGCAGATAATAAATATTGCAATTTATGCATGGAACAGAAACTTGTCATAGCTTCCTACAATAATCCCATTGAATTACATAATCAAAGGTTGGAAACGCTTAATGTTTGTAGGCATAAGAAAAGTTGGTTCCTTGGTAGATAAGTTAAAATTTAATTTTATCTTATTTATTTATTATATGTTTTTCTTTTTTATGCTAATTTTATTCATTCTAGTAACCTTTTAATTAATAAAATGTAGTTTTGGACCAATCTTTCTTTGGTTAGAACTATCCTGATGATCCGTTTACGTGAAACCTAGTTAGATTTTTTCTAACTCTGTAGGCATTCATATTTCGCACTACTTAGTGTATTGAGTACTCTTATATTTAGCTTAGGGAATTCTGTTCGTGTTTTTTCTTTTGGCTTGGTATGCGTTATTGTTTGATTATTTTCAAGTTGTATGTATTCTTTCAGGCTTTTGTTTTTTTATAGAATTTTTTTCCTGGATATCAGTTTGTGCAATATTTCTTTTATTTGCAAATTGTATCATCTAGGTTTTTTTCACACTGTTAGGATAATTGAATAGTTACAGAAAAATTAATATATATACACACAAACATACAATTGCCCTGTTGGCTGGGACTGTAGAATACACTGACTGCTTCTTTGCAGAGGGGTAAGACCCCCCAATGAGTATCCTGGATACGACAATAAACAATCTGATGGTGAGGTTCCAGTAATACTGGAGCTTTGGGGAATGCGGAATACCTCTTCATTGCCATTGCTTCCAGGTCCACTCTGGCTCGGAGTGGTAGCACCTGATAAGGGTCCTATCTATGGATTAAATAGAACTAAATCATGGTTACTTGACTTTACTGTTTTTTGCATTTAAACTGCATGCTTATACTCAACTGAATTGCTTGAAATAGAGCTGTTTCGACATTAACTCTGTGTATTGCCCAGTTGTCTGGTGCTGTAGAATACACCAACTGCACATCTGCAGAGGGGTAAGACCTCCCCCCATGAGTGTCCTGGATGTGACACTAAACAATCTGATGATGAGGTTCCAGTGATGCTGGAGCTTTGGGGGATGCAGAGCACCCCTTCATTGCCATTGCTCCCATGACCACTCTCGCCCGGAATGGTAGCACTTGATAGGGTTCTATCTATAGGTTAAATAGAACTAGCTGCATACTTATGCTAAACTGAATTGTTTGAATTAGAACTCTTTAACTAAACTGAATAGCTTGAAATAGAAATGTTTTTGACAATTAAACTGTCTACTCATGCTAAACAAAATTGTTTAAAATAGAACTATTTGCATAAAAATGGATTTAGCGTTAAATAACCTACAAAGGTTGATATGCCATAAAACCCAAACAACCAACCAACAAATACACACACAAATATTATGAGAATTTTAGTTGTATATAAAAACATCTTTTGCTTTGATAGGATAAGAAATTGCTTCTCTTAGAAGTGAAGTGAAATATCTAAAATCTTTGCAAGAGGAATTACACAGCCCAAATAAGATTACTTTGTAATCACTTACCTCATATTTTATTGAACAGTTACAGTTTAGTCCTAAAATTACAAATTGATCATCTGCCATTACTTGTAGTGAATATATCAGCACTTTCTTTGGAAGAAAAGATTAAAGAAATATGGCTGATTTGTTGCTAGTTGAAGACATCATTTTTGGATTATTATTATTATTATATTTGTATATACTTTTAGGTAAATCTAAATAAGATTAATGTAAATTTCAATGGGTGGGTATCTGTTCTATACAAGTACCAAATGAATATATAGGAATGGGTGTGAGTTGACGAGTGGTTCTGAATCCCAACAAAAAGAATGTGAAGAGGGCAGGGCGAGAGAAAAAGAAGTCGGGTTACTAAACTGATTAACCCAATAATTTCCTTGTAATTTTGCCTCACTTCACTCAACTTCCAGGCTCTAATTATTGTGAGCACTCTGACTTTGCATCAGGGAATTTTCTTTTTCAAACTTCTTATCTTGTTTAATGAATTCCGTTTTCATTTATTCAAGGCTCGCTCTAAAAGCAAAGCCTTTTATTTATATCTTTAGAAACTATAGTAGATGCAAGTAACACAATAATATCATTGAATAGAGAAAGTTTTCAGCTAGAAAACACTATTTCTCTGTATAGTTACAACCATTTGCTATGCATCTTTGCAAGCAATAAACATGAACCTAGAGAGTGGGTTGCTCTGATAGTAATGCCTTCTGTTTATGTTGGTCAACAATGTCAGTGGCAGATGTTAGCAGTATGACAGTAGGGATACAACCTGCCTCCTTACAGATTGGGGCTGAGTGGCAGTCTGGCAAAATAGCATCTGACATGAAACAGTGAATGCGAGTACAATTAAGTGTTGGGATGTAGGTGACAAGTTATGTTCAACACAGCTTTCAAACCACAAAACAAAGAGTCTTTTAATCAGCTTATCCTTGTGAATTAGGCTGCTGAAAAATGGACATGGGTAACAAAGAAGCTATCATCACAGTGACAAATAATTGGTTGCCTCCCCAGATTCAGATTTTTTACAAATATGGCAAACAGAGTATTGTACATAACTGGCAAAAAGGTATCATCAATGATGATTATTATCTGAAAAATTAGTTTAACAGCTAAAAACTTGCTTCATCCAAAAGCATTGTTATGGAAATTTACTAAGCTTTTTGCTTAGATGTGGCACAAGGCCATATGAAGGGGGCACCCAATGAGACTCGAACTCACTCGTGTAGGTTTGCTAGTCGAGCTTGCTAACCATTACACCACCAGAGGCGCCAAAAGCATTGTTATGCTCCCTTTATTTGTTAGGGAAACATGTTTTGTGGAACTGTTATTATCATAAGAAATGGACCTGATGAACTGAGTTCAAATCCTGGGTGAATCTGTTTGCCTTTCACTTTGTGCTAATGCTCTTGGAAAAGGCATAAATCCTTCTCCTCCCAACCCCAACTACAGATAAATAGTAGGCAGAGTAGGCTCTTTAGCTTTGGCAAGGCAACTAGTCTAGGAGAAGGAAAATATCTTAATTCAAAACCAGAGGGCTCCAATCTCTGTCTTGACGAGAGATAGTAAATTGAAAAAAAAAACTTTCTATGAGACTCTTTCTATCTATACAATATTTCTTCTACTTGAAGTTTCCTCCGCGAGTTCGTACTTCAGTCGCGCTATTACGTTCACTTTCGGGCAAATACCCTTGGGAAAGGTATGAGCCCCCTTATCCTCCCAGCTATGGGTTAAATAGTACCACTACTGTTCTTCTAGGGGAATAACTTTGGCATTAAATAACCTAAAAAGAGTTGATATGCCATTAAAAACAAAGAAACCAAAGAAACCAAATTGAAGTTTCCATAAAAATAAATTGAAACCATAATTTTTTGAGTGCCTCCCTGTATTTGAAAAGTTAATCTGGTTACATTGTTTAATGGCATATCAACCTTTGTGGGTTTTTCAATGCCAAAGCCATCATTGTTGAAAAAGAGTGATATTATTCAACTCATAGTTTGAAGTATATGAGTTCATACCTTTCCTGAGGGTATGAGTCCAAAAGTGAACGTAATGATTTGAAAAGTGCTTCTGTCTCGACTACATGACAGGTGCAATCCTAGCATTTGGTGATTGATCATGTTGCCAGTATGTTCAGCTAATTCTACCCTGGCTCATATATATGGGACAGACAGTTATAGCCTGTTAGACAAGTTTGCTATTTCTTATCCTAGATGCGTCTGAGGACAGATGTTATCCTTATTTAAAAGGGTCGACCTGATTTAGATTATTGATTTGTTTACTGAATAAACAGAACAATGTAAATCTGACCTCTGAGTTCTTTTCACAGTACTTTTAGTAGTGAAATCTGCCAATCATAACTTATTGATAAAACTTATGCATGGCCAGATCAGCATTTTGGTAATTTCACACATCTTGTTATGTTACGTTTTGCTCTGGCCAAACAAATGACAACACAATAAAGACGAGTGACACAGTCTTTTAGAAAAATATACCTCTCACTTTATTGAAAGGGTTGTGTGTGAGAGGGAGTTGGAGACCGAACAGAACTGCAACATATTGACCTCCCCAGCTCCTCCAGATATAGCAGTGTGTCTTTCTCATTCTCCAGGGTTGCTCAACCGGAGGCTCGGGGGCCCAGCTCTCTGCTGGGTGCTGTTTTCTCTACAGCATCATTTCTCCAACTCTTCTGATCTCCAAACTCATTGAATTTCCTGTGCACTGAGTTATATAATAGTTCAACGCCCACTCAATCTCTTCTCATAACTGGCCATCGGAATATGCACTTCTGCCGTCTTTGGAATGGCATGTTTGATCATCATCAAGCGGAAATAACTGTCATGCAGTTCGCAGGTCACTCTCTTCCAGTGCATCAGTTTGTGACTGTACCATGGGATTTTGACCCTGTCCCATATTGTCAGCCAAGCTTGCCCACGCCGATGGAATATACAACTTCCGCCGTCTTTGGAATGGCATATTTGGCTGGGTCGGAGGTCAATATACAACAGTTATATTAGGCCAAATGTCTTTTTTTCCCATTCATCTCTCATTGCATAACTTAAGATTAACCAGAGTTATGGCCCCTAAATTCTCTGTGCTTACTCAAAGGTCCCTCAAGCATGTTTTTATCATATTTTAAATTCTGAAATTTAGTGTTATATATATATATACATAGGTTTTTCAAAAAGTTCTAAACCTCATCCAGAAAAAAGAACTATAGCTGAACATTTTGGTTGTACCAACACTCTACCATTTCTTATAAAACCAGAAAAACTAATTAAGATTTCTTTAACTTAAAAGGTGAGAGTTGATTTGTTGCTGCCTCCCACCAGACAGGACTTGACACAAGGTCAAAAGCCCGAAGGCCATGAAAGTGGGGATAAAGCAGAGGGGAAGGTCAGGAACGAGCTGAGACTTGAACCCTGCTGGTCATTGACCCACTAAGTGCAATGTAGGTCTACTGAGACAAGCAGTATCATGGAACTAAATCTAGATCCGGGCACGTATGCCAGAATATAACTTGAATTAGACCATGAGGTCTAGTGCTATACAAGGGGTGCATAGGAGTCAAAAAAGCAGCTCGCCCATCCAAAGGTGGCCCAGCCGAAGCTGAGGGCCTTTCGGCCTCGAATCTGCCATTGATCGATCTCCCATCTGGCACAGCCAAAAGGCCGAGAAGGTGAGAAGAGTGCAACAAATGTAAAATCTTGGGGAGGCTTAGAATTTTTTGGACAAGCATGTGTGTGTGTGTGTATATATATATATATATATATATATATATATATATACACACTAAACAATCTGAATCTATTTGCCCAGTTTGCTGACTGCAGATGGGTAAGCCCCCACCCCCCAATGAGTGTCCTGATATGACACTAAACAATCTAATGGTAAGGCTCCCATAATACTGGATCTTTGGGGAATGTGGGGTACTCCTTCATTGCCATCACTCTCAGGTCCACTCTGGTCCAGAATTGGAGCACCTGATAGGGCCCTATCTATGGGTTAAATAGAACTAAACTGTGTTGCTTGAAATAGAACTGTTTTGACATTTAAACTGCATACTTATGCTAAACTGGATTGTTTGAAATGAACTGTTTTTGTATGCTAAACTGAATTGTTTGAAATAGAACTGTTTTTGATATTGAAACTGTACTTACACTAAACTCAATTGTTGGAAATAGAAAAGTTTTGACATGTAACTGTGTTTAAACAAAAAACTATACTTATACTAAACTGAATTGTTTGAAATAAAACTGTTTAACTAAACTGAATAGCTTGAAATAGAAATTTTTTTGATAATTAACCTGTGTACTTATGCTAAACTGACTTGTTTGAAAATAGAACTGTTTATTTGTTTAAAAATGGATTTGGCATTAAATAATCTACCAAGGTTGATATGCCATAAAACCCAAACAAACAAATAATCTGAATCTATAGGAAATGATACAATTTTCTTGTTAAAGAAGGTTCTTGAAAAAACAGAACAATTTTTAACATAAAAAACATGTATGCACATGTTCTAGAAAAATCAAGGATTTGGAAAAACCCTACTTAAAAAAACACAAGACTTGACCGCATTTTTTGACTAATCTTGCATGTCAAAAAAATGTGCAGTTGCTTTCTTTGTTAGGAATTTGTGGAGCTAATACACATGAGTGTGATGTCCCCAAATACTATAAAGTCAAAACATCTTCAGAACAGTTTACTCATCTCTACAGGCGAGATGGATACAACTGTGTCTGGAAATTACAACTGTCAACTTGGACAATAACTTTTCAACTCTCTATGGCTGCTGATAATTCACTACAACTCACAGTGACTTAAGACACGAACAATTTCATTTTTGTTTACAGATCTATCCAAAAATAAAACTTCTCTATTTTGTAGCACTCATATTCATTGAATCATTTTATTAAAATAAGTCCACTACACAACCATCTATAATAATATTGATACTTCTATTTATGAAAGAGTGAAAAGTTTTCATTAGCATTTCACAGTTATCTCTTATATATGAAAATTTAATAGATTCGAAAATGATCTTTAGCAGAAATGCAGACCTCACAAAATTATCATATATTTGCAACTTGGACTGGAAAGTGTTTATTCTCTAAGTTGGAGAATTTCAAGTGTATTGCTCTGATAAAACTTTCACTGTTTTCCCATTTTTGCTTAGTTAAACAGATACAGACACGTATGTGTATATATATATATATATATATATATATATATAATATCCAGTAGGAGTCCAAAAGCTATGGGTGTGGAATATTTGTATATAGAATATATGAGGGATTTCATATAAATCTTTGGGAGGGCTCAATGTATGGCTATTATTATATATGCCTTTCAGGACGTAGACAAGAAAACTCACATACAAAGTGGGGGTGTCCTCTTGGTGTAATGGTTAAAGCGATGGAATGCGGAATTGTAGTAAGCAAGTTCGTACTCCAGTCACGCTATTACATTCACTTTTGGGCAAATACCCTTGGGAAAGGTATGAACTCCCTTATCCTCCCAGCTATGGGTTAAATAGTACCACTACTGTTCTTCTAGGAGAATGGTTTTGGCATTAAATAACCTACAAAGGTTGATATGCCATTAAACTAAAAAAACAAACTAACTGAACCATCACATACAAAGCGTATATAATGTATCTGGAAGAAAACTCAACCATGGTTAAAGTGCCATTATAAATTCATTTTGATGAAGAAACATTTTTGTCTCATCAGGTGACAATAACACACTTCTGGGTATGACCTTTTATTTATGCACACACACACACACACAAACATTATGAGAATTTTTGTAATATATATATATATATATATATATATATATATATATATATACACACATATATTTTACTTTGACAGGATAAAAAAATTGCTTCTCTTACAAGTGAAGTGAATCATCTAAAATCTTTGGAAGATGAATTACTCCATGAACAAGAATTACGCAACCAATTGGAGGAAAAGGTAAGGCAATTTCGATCATAAAAATTGGCTGGGCAAAATTTAATGGTTTAAATTTGATACAGATGAATAGATTCTTTGTTTGTCGAGAGAGAGAGAGTTCAACAAGTATGAAGTACAATAATAAAATTAAGTTAAGATAAATAACTGTTCCAAATATCCTTTTATTGTCATCTATATATAAAGCTGTTGTCCATTTGTTTGTCTGGGTGTGGGTTCCACACAGAATTGTGTCTCCAAAACAATCTCCTCTTGTCTCAAACAATGAAAGAGAGGGAGTCTTTATGGTGTAAAATACTGGACTGCAGCCTCAAAGTAAGCAAATTCAAACTCCAGTCACGCTATTATATCCACTTTTGGACTAATATCCATGGGGAAGGTATGAACCCCCAAATCCCACCAGTCATGGGTTAAATACTATCACTACTGTCCTTTTTCAAGGATGGCTTTGGCATTTAATATCCCATGAAGGTTGATATGCCATTAAACAAAGAAACCAAATCAAACAATGGAAGCCTTTATGTACATGGATGCATGGCTAAAAATTGCTAACTTTGCATTCCCATTTGATTGGGTCTGGGGAGATCAAGCATAAAACAATAAACCTAACCCTTGCCCTTAAAGATATATTGCCTGGGAGGGTTTGGTCCTTGAAGTCGATGTTTTCAGTGTATGTATTTACCTAACAGGATGCAACACAAAGTCAAAAACAAGCAGAGTAATGTTGGTTTTAGTACAGTGTTCCTTCTACTAGATTGGTTGCCATACCAAGACTAAAGAACCCAGTATACCCTACTATTTACCCATAGCTGGAAAAAGAGCATTAGTGCCAAGTGAAATGTAAACTGCTTCATCTAGGACTTGAACTCTAGTTAGAAAGTTCACTTCATACAATGATTACCATTGCACCTTCAAATCTCTCCAGTGTAAGTCCAGACAGAAGTGAATTTTGTGGCCTCAAAAATTTATTTACTTAACACTTCTACTTTGAACTGGATGTGATGCAAGGTCAAACTTTTCGGTAGAGGCCCTCCCACACATGGATGCAGATTTGGGGACAGTGCTAAAAATTGTTTGGCATAAGACAATGAATCTGACTCTTGCTTTTTTAGATGAGGGGTAAGTACTGTGTCGGAAGAGCTGCCTGAAATCAAGTTCTTCAATCTTAGTTCAGTTTAGAAATGAAATTTGTGGCTGCAAAATGGTATTTACCTAACCCTTCTGTTATGGTCAAATTTTTAAGCAGAGGCCTTCCTTCATATGGATACATATGGAGGGCAATGCTAAAAATTGCTTGCTCAATCAGCATTCCACCTGTTGGGATGTGTCTTGAGCATCAAGCAATGAACTTGACCCTTTCACACAAGTGACAAGTGTTGCCTCTGAGGATGGCTCCCTGAAGTCTAGATGGTCTATGTAAGGCCCAGTCGGGAGTGAATTTTATTGCTGCAAACAAATTCCTGAGAATCCTGCTATATTACTGGACATAGGTATCAATTTTCTTCTTGATGGGATTAGTTAAGTTGCATATTTTGTTCCAAGAATTAAAATACAAAATGAATAACTTTGTTTTACCATATATTTCAATCTAATATTTCCAATAAGCTTTCTGGGGATTTTTGTTGATTTTTTTTCTTTTTTTTTTTTTTTCAATAACTGACTAGTTTCTTGATAGCATTTATGATTATCAGTTACAATTATGATTTTATCAACCTTGACCTTCAATAGCCTTATGCATATGTAGCAGTCTAAAGATAAATACACCTATTCATTTCAGTTTTGGCTATAGTTTCAATGCTGCAGAGTTTGGTAATAGATAAAACTTAATAATATCCATTTTGATTATATAATGTTCCACTTCAAATACTAAAATCCTAATATCTTTGGTTTAAAAGAAAATTAACTTTTTATTAAAAATTATTTGGGGTGTATTTATTTATAAGTGATACTGTAGATATATGCATATGTTGAAAGATGGTGATAAAGATAGTTGTTCCAACATATTTCAAGTGATATCTTTTTTTAATTATTCAGTGTATTCAGACTATAGTCTTTATCTTTATTGTTAAATTATCAACATTTTGGCTGATGCATCCTTTGGACTTCTTCAGGCATTTCAAGTTAAACTCAGGAGCCTACCCAAAACTTCAAACTCGAGTAGGCTCTCAAGTTCAACATGAAACACCTGAAGAAGGCCAAAGGACACATCAACCAAAATATTGTAAATATATCTATAAAGATGAAGACAATAATACTATTACACTAAATGATAAAAATTATTTAGCTTCATCTCAGAAATTTAAACAAATCGAGTAACATTGTTTCGTTTGGATTTTTTGATTTTCAGTTAAAACAAATGAAATCAGAATCGGCAGTTCCTGATTTTGCAAATGTCCAGTTGAAAGAAGAAATTGAAGATAAAACAAACCAGTTGATGAGTGTACAGTCAGAATTAGACAAGATTAAAAAAGACAAGAACATCACAGTTGGACTTGTAACACAAATGCAAAAGGATTTGTCTAATAAGGTATGATCTTTTTATATATTAACTTGAGACGAAAGAATTTCTGAAAAATAAGCTGATGGTCTTTGTTTGATTGATACTCTGGCCATGGGTGTAGCCAACCCATGACTGCACATGCAACATATTTTCTTTCTTAGTCTATGGATTTATTAGTATTCATGTTACATTATATAATTTGTATTCAAGGACAAATTATGTTGCCCTGTTTTCAGGGCTTAGAATATACTGAATTCATCCTCTTCAGAGGGGTAAGACCTCACCCCTCCTAGCAGCCAAATCAGCCTTAGACCTAAGCCTCAACAATATCTCCATTCTGTATACTCACTTGAAACCCCAATTCTTTCTTACAAAATGACAACAAATCTGGAATAACAATATTAACAACAAACACTTTCAAATAAAGCCCACTTTGGGAAAATGGAGACCAGCCTTCAGAAAACCAGGAAAGGAACAAGTCATATCTCGATTGCAGATTGGCCACACAAGTGTCACTCATTCTTTTATACTCAAGTAGGGACAGCCACCAGAATGTTTGACATACCAGACACTTTACATCATTAAACATGTGCTAGTGGAATGTGGAGCTGTAGCTATCACAAGAGAGCAGCATTTCAAAACAGATGATATGAGAGATATGTTTGAGAATGTCCACATGGATGATGTTCTCTCTTTCTTGAGATACAGGGTTATACCTAAAAATATAACACTTTTCACAATTCCAGAAAATTCAGCCATCCAAACGCCCTATCGGCTGCAGAGGAGTAAAAAAACCCAAATGAGGCTACCTGTTGGTCATGGGTGGTGACCTGTAATACTTAAGGACAGGATCTTGGTGGCTGAGCAGTCCTTGACCTGGCAATCAAAGAGGTTGTGTGACTTCCAACACTCCACTTTGGCCCTTATTGGGTTAGATGGGTGGTTGGAGAGGCCTGATTCAATCAATCAGCTGGTCATGTCAGCCCTCTTTCAGATTTTTGCAAAAATCTGAATTAGAGGGCGATGGCTGTAGGGTCAGTCATGCTGAGAAAAGGCCTATACTCCTTTCTGACCCTGGGTGAGTAATTATCTTGGGAATGAAAACCCAGGGAAAAAATTAAATTGTCTACCACCAGCATGAGTATATTGACTATGTATCCCTGATGTTACTAGGCGAATGGGTTTCCCCCAGGCACATCCCCATGTGGGACTCCGTGGTGGCTGGGGAGCATAGTCAATGAAACTCAGACTTTCTTTATGGCTTATGAAAATATAACCCAAGCGAAAAATAAAAAAAATAAAAAGACCCCTCTCAGAATCAAAAAGTGAACACGAAACAGATGAAAACTTCTATCAATTCATTGTACTTGAATCAATAGAAGAAACCCCAATCACCAAACTATCCTCATTCCTAATTCAAAAAGCAACAGAAACAAACTGTAAACCAATCAATATCAAAAAAGCTATGAACGACACCATTATTATACAAACAACAAAACAAAAACAATGAGAAAAAATACGAAATGGAAACAATTTGGAAAACTAAACATAAAAACATACCCTCACCCAACCCTAAACTTCTCAAAAGGAGTTATAAAATCCCCAGACCTTGCATTGTATTCCCTTGAACCACAAGGCATAACAGACATGAGGAGAATCTCCATATGCACAGATGCAAGAATCATAGACACAAACACATACACTAACATTTAATAAATCCACAACCCCAACCAGCATTAGAATAGGTTACATAAATACAAAAATAGAAACTTACATACCAAACCCTCTAAGATGCCAAGAATATGGACATCATAAAGATAAATGCACTAGACCACCAATATGTGGAAAATCAAATCACACAGAATTAGAATGTCAAAATACCTTTAACTGCATCAACTACACATGAGAACACCCTGAGTACTCATGGAAATGTGGAAAAAAGAATTACAGATATAGAATACACAAGAAACATCTCCTTCCCCGAAGCCAGGAAATAAGTAGAACAAATGCAAGAACAACTCAGTTATGCATATGTAACAAAAAAAGGAAATGAGGAAAACAAAGAAACAAAACAAAAACAGGAATTACTGAACAAACTGATTAATGAATTAAAAAATCTAATAGAAATACTAAAAACGATCACAAAAGAGACAATCAAGGGACAAATTTTAACAGTTCCAGATGAATGTGAGGCACACAACCGAAATCAGGAAAAATCCCCTTAGCAAAAAAAATAAAACATCCAAACTAAACAAAAAACACTAATAAATGAACCAATCCCATTATCCAACAGATTCAGCCCAATGGATATAGAAGATCCTGTTGAAACAACCATAGAAGATTCTGATGAAACAACAACCCATATCAAAACAGACACTATAAAACTCCAAAGGAGACTTAATAAAAAATAAATACCAAAGACAACCCAACAGAAAATGAAACAATAAGTCCTACCTAAAAAATGAAACACAAGCTACAAAAAGTAGACATAGATCAACTTCAAGATCAAAGGAAAAAATCAAAAACTAACTCTAAACCCCCCTATAGAAACTTAAAATAAATTTAAGATGGAAATTGAAGTGGACTCAACACCCACAATTAAAAAGCCAGAACAACTTAAACAGAAAGCACAGGCCCACAATGACCAGGCTGGAAGATAACATATGAACGCAAAAGGGATCAGTAAAAGACCAGGAGGCACATTAAAACTGCCCCCAGCCCAATTCAATGCAGTCCTTTCACCATCAAGAACCAAGTCACCTATGGGAATAAATGCTTAGGGACCAACAAAAAACCAAGTCACCTATGGGAATAAATGCTTAGGGACCAACGAAATCCCTACAAAGATAATATAGTATAGAAAGCATGGACAGTGACACAGACTGCATAGTTGCCAGCCTCGATCTGGAAGGTATAACAAATAACTACAAGACTTGAAACCATTTAGCTATGTGCAAACAAATGAGCTCAATCCTTTTTTGTAAATGTTACTTACAAACCATCCACTTAAAAAGTAAAAACAAAATTACTGACAAACTAATCTCTCACATATCCTGTATATTTATTTAAATGTGTGCAAACAAATGACTGATGTTGAATTGTTGCTGGTACATAGCAGTGTCCAAGACTGTTTGACTGTGTGCAAACAGATGATTAAAAATGAATAGAATGATTTGTATTGGATGGAGATACTTGAAATCATTTGGCTGTGAAAAAAAATAAGCTTGAGCTCGTTGAAAAATTTCATTTGCAGAATGTTTACAAATCATGTTTATAACTATTTACCTATGTGCAAACAAATTGCTGAGGTTGAGTTGAATTATTGGTGTTGTGTAGAAGCAATGTTTGTGTGCCGGCACATGGGCTCTGGCTCATTTGGAATATTATCCACTTAGTATTCGTTTGTAAATCTAAGTTTTCATATGTGTATAAACAAAGTTTGGCATTAAGTGGCCTTCAGGGGCTCTTGTGCCATTATACCAACCAAACCAATTGCCCAGTTGGCTGGGGCTGTAGAATACACTGACTACTTCTCTGCAGAGGAGTAAACCCACCTCCAATGAGTGTCCTGGATTTGACACTAAACAATTTGATGGTGAGGTTCCAGTAATGCTGGAGCTTTGGAGAATGTGGAGTGCTTCTTTACTCTCAGGTCCACTCTGGCTCGAATTGTTAGCACCTGATAAGGGTCTAATCTATGGGTTAAATAGAACTAAACCGTGGTTTCTTGACTTTACTGTTTTTTGCATTTAAACTGCGTATTTATACTAAACTGAATTGTATAAAATAGAACTGTTATGATATCAAAACTGTGTACTTATGCTAAACTGAATTATCTGAAATAGTACTGTTTTGACATTAACTCTGTGTATTGCCCAGTTGGCTAAGGCTGTAGAATACATTGACTGCACCTCTGCATATGGGTAACTCCCCCACCTGGATATGACACTAAACAATCTGATGGTGAGGTTCCAGTGATGCTGGGACTTTGGGGAATGCAGAGCACCCCTTCATTGCCATTGCTCCCATGTCCACTGTGGCCTGGAATGGTAGCACCTGATAGGGCCCTATCTATGGGTTAAATAGAACTAAACTACGTACTTATGCTAAACTGAATTGTTTGAATTAGAACTATTTGACTAAACTGAATAGCTTGAAAAAGAAATGTTTTTGACAATCAAGCTGAATTGTTTCATCAAGATCTGTTTTGACATTTAACTGTATGTAAACAAAAATCTATTCTTGTAACTCCTTGCTTAACACTCAGCAATATAAGGTACGTATCAAGGGTAAAGTGAAGCAATCCAAGGAAAGGAGTAACACCCTCCCCTACACCTCGGTGTAGTAGCTATCGAAAAGGGAGCTTTCTGGTCGCCCTCAACTACGGTCGCCAAATTTACTTTACTTAGAACTGAATAGCTTGAAATAGAAATGTTTTTGACAATTAAACTGTGTACTCATGCTAAACTGAATTGTTTGAAATAGAACTGACAAAAAAATGGATTTGGTGTTAAATAACCTACAAAGGTTGATATGCCATAAAACTCAACCAACCAAACCAGAGAACATCTTGCATTTTCCAAAAAACCTCACCTTTTCAATGAAATCTGACCAAACCAACCTTTTCACCAATATCTGGCCAAATAGAATCAAAAACTACCTTAAATTCCATACACTAAAACCCACATAGAAGACAAAATCAACCTAACCTTTCTTGGCATTAAATGACCCACAGAGGTTGATATGCTGTTAAACAAAACTCAAACTCAAACATCCAACTTATCAATCAACTAAGTACAAATAAATTATTGTTAAATAGCAATACTTGAAACCATTAAAACTGTAGTGAGAAATAATAACACCCACTTGGCTGGGCAAACAAATTATCTCAAATAAACTACCTCATATTAGATAGAAATACCTGAAACCATTTACTTGTGTGAAAGTAAATGAGCTATGTTGTTGTTGTTTTTTTTTATGGTATGTTCTCTACAATATATGTTTATAAATCATGCATATCTAATATATGTGAACTGGATTTGGCATTAAATAACCCATAGTGGTTGATATGCCATAAAACCAACCACCTAACCATCATCCTTCCAAAAGAGTATAGCACTAAACTGTGAAGTGTTGTGAGGTTCCAGTTCTGGAGCTCTAAGTAATGTGGAGTAACCTCTTCATTGCTATTACTCCCAGGTCAACTCTTACCTAGAGTCATAGTACCCATTAGGGTCCCATTTATGTGTCAAATAGATCAGTTTGAAATAATGTTTAAAATCATTCTTAAGTATGTTAATATATTGGCTCATGAAATATTGATAGTGCAACTAAGTATGGAGTGTTTATTTGTTTAAAATGTTTGAGAAGATAGATTTTTGTACTGTATATAATTGGAGACTATAATTATTGAACTGACTTCAGCATAAAATAACCAAACAAGGATTGACGTGCTGTAAAACTAATCAACCCAATTACCAACCAACCAATCAACAAACCAATCAGAAAACCAAGCAACACACCGACCCAGCCATCCACTGACCAACTCACCCACCCACTAACTAACCTACCAACCAACCAACCTCCCTACCTGTCAATCAATCAACCTAACCACCCACCAACAAACCTGTCAATCAACCCACCTACCAACCCACCACCATTCAAGCAACCTAACCACCCACCTACTAAAATACCAACCCACAAACCAACCAACCAACCAACCTACCTGTCAATCAATCAACCTAACCACCCACCCACAAACCTACTAACTCACCTAACCACCCACTCACTAACCTACAAACCAACCAACCCACCAACCAAACAACAAATCAACCAGCCAACCTATCCACTAAACTATCAACCCCTCCACAAACCAACTCACCAACCAACCATAATATTAAGAAAAACAAAGATATTACAATTGTCATCCTCACAAGAGTTGATATGCTATTAGACAAAGAAATCAAATATTCAATGGAAGAATCAGTGTGTTTTTTTTTTTAAATTTGAAAATGAGAAGATAATAGAATCAAACTCATCCTCAGACTCAAGGTAACTTTAATGCACTTTCAGAAGCAACTACTTACATAAATCATGTGGTTCAGATTTCATGTTGATCATCAAATCTAAGATGGCAGACTGGATATTGTGGAGTTGCTGGTTGATCTTTCTTTGTAGTTGTCCAGGATTCAAGTCAGAAGGACTAAGACATATTGTGGATAACATGATTACATATTAGAGATTTTTGCTTATCAATTTACACTTAACACATTTAACTATTGAGTTAATCTTTATTAATTCTTTGTGAATATTTTTTACTTTTTCAAAAATTTTCAAAACAAAATGAAATTGGGATTATCAAATCAAAATTTAGAAATAATGCAATTTCTTTGTCAAAGAAAGTTCTAGAAAAAATGGATCAATTTTGGCTCAATTGTAAACCTAAAAAAAAACAAAAAAAAAAACAACACTAGCACATATGTTTCAGAAAATTCAAGAATTTGGGAAAAACTCAACTGAAAAAAATCAAAACACTCAATCACATTTTGACCAATCAGGTGTGCTAAAAGATAGGTAATCACTTTCTTCATTAGTAATTTACAGAGCTAATGTATGTGAGCTTGATCCTACCAAATACTATAAAGTTAAAACATCAACTGTGTTTCAGAGTCTCATAGCAGCCTATGCCTGCTTAACTCCAAGATGACCCGTATCAAGTTACGACTATTAATTTGGACAATAGCCTATCAATTCCAGATACTGGGTTAAAATTCACTGCTACTCACTGTGACTTAATACAAGAACAATTTCATTTCTTTGTTTGCAAATCTATCCAAGAATAAAACTTCTCTATTTTTGTAACATTCATGTTGTGTTATCTTTAATTATCCACTACATCTCTAATTTAACTCAAACATAAAAATTTTGGTGAAATCAAAATAAGCACAAAAGTCTCATTAAGGAAATTATGTTCATCTTGTTTTTGTTTTTTTAAGGGAAGTAATATTTATCTTGTTTTTCTTTTGAATCAATAAATTTTATGAAATTGTTATAGGTATCAATATAAATAATTTTACGAGAATTAGCTGGAATACAAATCTTTTATGGGGCAATTTTAGAAATTGAGTTAACTTCTTAAAATGCTTTCCATATCAATTTTTTTCACCTGACATTTCAACTTAGAGCATATTCTTATTTTATACATGAAGTGGAATAGAAGTAAAAATGTTTTGATTTTTTTATTCAGTTTCTTGGCTTATAAAATATTCTGTCTGGATTAAAACGAATATATTGCCACAACTCTTATCTTTTGAACTCTTATTGATGGCAATATCAAAATGTTTTTTTTTTTTCAAATTATCAATTAGTGAGCTTTACAATTCTATTTTAAATTCTTTTTTTTTTCTCTGTAGGATTCAACAATCAGCAAACTGAGTCGAGAAATAGAAACCCTAAAGAGAAATATCTGGGATCAAGAAGCCACTGTGGAAACACTAACATCCAAAGTAATTTTTTTATTTACTAATTATTAAACAACACTGAATTCTTAAAGAATCCAATTCTGATGCATTCTGCTTCTACACAAAAAGAAAACATGTCCAAACAACAGAAAAATAAGCATTCCTTATTATTATAAATTTTTAAATTTTTTTTAAATTTTTTTTTTTTTTTTTTTTTAGCAATCGGACATTGGCATGATGGTTTGAGTGTTCACCAATGGCCTGGGAGACCTGGGTTCAATCCCAGGTCGAATCATACCAAAAACTTAAAAAATGGTACTTGATGCTTCCTTGCTTAATACGCAGCATTATAAAGTACGGGTAAAGTGGACCAATCCAGGGAAAGGAGTAGCAGCCTCACCTACACCTTGGTGTAGTAGCTATTGAAAAGGGAGCCTTCAAGTCACTCTCGACTACAGTTACTAACTTTACTTACAACTTACTTTTTTTTAAGCAACTAACTCAGGTTATCATTCTATGATAGGGCCCTTTTAACAGTGCTTAGAATATGTCAATTGCAAACTATACAGAAGGGTTTTGGTTTAGGTTCTTTGTTGAATGACATATCAACTTTCATGGGTTACTTAATGTATAAGTCATCCTTGTAGAAGAACGGTAAAGGTACTATTTAACCCATAACTGGGGGAATAAAGGGGGTTCATACTTTTCCCAAGAGTATAACTCTAAAAGTAAATGTAGAGTGACTGGAATTCAAACTTGCTATCTACGATGACACAGTCCAGCATGTTACCAACTATGTTACAGGGACTCCTCCTAAAGAGGTGTAATACCCACCAAAAGGAATATCCTAGTCACAGTACTATACTGGTGAGGTTCCAGTTCTAGAGTTCTGCATTGCCATTACTCCCTGGTCAAATAGATCTTTTAGAAAATTATTCATATTAGAAAGGAATACTTGATACCATATAATTGTGTGCAAATTATTTGTATTAAGAATAGTTGTTTGAAACTATAATTGCTTACTAAGGATTATTAATATTAGTTAATTAAAACCATCTAATAGTTTGCAAATTTTTGGTGTTTGATTGAAATACTTAAAACCCTAACTGCAAAAAAATTATTATTCTTAAATAGGAATAGTTATTTCAAAACATAATTGTGTGTGAATTATTTGTATTTGATGGGAATACTTGAAACCACATAACTAAGTGCAAATTATCTATATTAGAAATATTTCATATTATATAACTGTGTGCAAACAAATGATTTATAAATTTAAAAAATAGAACTTCAAAAACATTCATTGAAACCCTGAGAATATAGTTATGATTTTGCAAAAATATTTACAAATGAATCAAATTTCAGTATTAGATAACCTATAAGAAGTTGATGCACTATTAAACAAATAAACCAGTGGTGTACCATGGGTGAACTTAGCAGATTCAGTGCAGTCGCTAGATAACATCAACAAAGTGGTTTCACAGGAAAGAGAAAAATAAAGGAGGAGGTAATTTATTGCCTGTGAATAGAATGACAGATATTTCCGTTCTCAGATAAGATCAACAAATTACCAGAAAAAAAAACCTGGAAGTATGTAAGTTCCGATTACCAGCCATAAACAGAAAATAGGTTAAGCAAAGAGAATGTTCATATTCCCGTATGGGACTTGAAAAGAAAATATAAGGTCTGTAATTTTGGACTGAAGGCAGAGATCCACTAGCCATTCAAGCGAAGGGAGAGATTCGCTGGTAACTCAAGCAAACCGGTCATCTTCCCTGTATGCATTCTCCAGCTATCGCACTACTTCACAAAAAGGGTCCTCGCCACAGAAGAAAGATATGTGTGAAGTCTCTCTGATTGTATTCTTATTTCACACAAATGTTGCTGTCGAAGAATAAAAATATAAATCATATTTGTATATATCTATGAGTGCTTCGTTGTTTGTCCAGTGGTACAATATGCGACAGTGGTTCTCATCCAATTTTTGGGCCATACCCCACTTTGGTATTTCTAAAATTCTGGTACCCCCCTATAATATTTAATCCTTACATATTCATTAACTTGGTCTCTAAACAAGCCCCACAAAAATATTACCATGTCCTACCAGTGGAGCATGTGCCCCATGTCGGGAATTACTGAAATTCTATAACAGCAAGCAACTGGAAAGAATACTAAAGGATAAGGTCTTGGTGTGACTCAAACTCATATCATCTTTGTCTCAGGGAAGCCTCATTAAACACACCAGCTGCACTATCAACTGAGATATGAAGAGTCATTGGTTTGCAGAAGGTCAAATCAGATCTATGTATCCAACTTCAAATATGGCACAAATAGCTGATTTCTTTACCTACGAATCAGATATTACTTATCATAAAGAGATGCAAATATCTGTGTACAACCCATATCAGGAGGAGTAATCTCTGCTGCATAGTGGCTCACATGCTAGACTGCAAGTTTGAACTCAAGTTGCCTTATTACATTCTCTTTTGGACTAATACCTTTGGGGAAAGGTATAAACCCCATTATCCCACCAGCTATAAACCCCATTATCCCACCAGCTAGTGGTACTATTTAGTACCACTACACTTTTTCTGCAAGGATGGCTTGGCATTAAATAACCCATGCATGTTGATGTGCCATTAAACAAATCAAATGAAACCAAACAAAATTATATCTGAATGTTGGGAAAATTAGAGAAAACCATTTACGTGATTGTTAATATTGTTTTCATGAAGAGTAAAATACAGGCTTTCTTGCTGGGCAAAACATTTGTGATTAATATAATTAAGTGCATGAACAAAGGAGGAGATTATGTTGAAAAATATTTTTTGTTTGAATTAAATGACATTTTCTTCATTAATCTAGGAACTTATTGATGTACCTATATACAGAGTTGCCTGTAGTGTAGGTTATTATCATAAGAAATGAACACAGCATACCAAGTTCAAAACCTGGACAGGGCTGTTTGCATTTCACATAATGCTTATGTACTTGGGAAAGGTATGAATCCAACTATTCTCCCTCCAGCTATGGGTAAATAGTATGGCAGACTGGGATAAGTTTAACCTTGGTGTGACAACCAGTCTTGGAGAAAGAAAATCTGGATTCAAACCTGTTAGACTCCATTCAAAAAATTGACTTTGTGTCACATCCAGCTCATGCAGAGGGGTTGGGTAAATGCATGTAAAGTAAAAGTAAAGTTGGCAACCGTAGCCAAGGGTGACCCAAAGGCTCTCTTTTCATTAGCTACTACACCGAAGAGTAGGGAAGGGCTCTACTACTTTCCCTGAATTGCTCCACTTTACCCTTGATCTGTACCTTATAATGCTGAGTGTTAAGCAAGGAGGCATCAAGAACCATTTTTTGAGTCTTTGGTATAAATCAACCTCAGATTGAACCCTGGTCTCTCAGACCATTGGCGAACACTCTACCCACTAAAACATGTATATACAGGTAATCAAGAACAAATTATAATATAAAGAAAAAGATATTTAATAGAAAAAAAATCATATTTTCAAAAATAAATTGGATACATTTCAACTTAGAAAAACAAAAATAGATTATTTAGTTAAATTGCAATCAGCCTTGAAGATAGCCTCAGTATGACTTTGGACGGGACTGGATCAGGTTGTTCTCATGGTAGCCTAGTTATTGTTGGGCTGCTGTTTGGTCTCCCTGTCAATGACTTCTGAGATGTTGTAGTCCAGAATTCAAATCATGAAGCTTGGAAGCCACATGCAGGTGATGTCCTTAATCCAGCCCCTTCTTGTTCACACAGACTGTATGGGTGGGAGCAGAGTCAAACTAGAATACTTATAGCCTCCTCTCAACCACCTAGTTAATCCAGAGCTAGACCACTATTGAAAATCGATATAGCCAATGTAATAGACCCTTACATGACATAGCTCTCACTGCTCATAATTGTAAAAATGATCACAGATGACAGGTAGCCCAGTTGGCTGGGGCTGTAGAGTATACTGACTGCATCTCTGCAGAGTGGTAACCAACCCCCAACAAGTGTCCTGGATATGACATTAAACTATCTGATAGTGATGCTCCAACCTTGGAGATATGGGAATGTGGAGTACCCCTTTATTGCCATTGCTTCCAGGTCCACTCTGACACAGAGTGGCAGCACCTGATATATGGGTCAAATAGAATAAACTGTGTGCAAACAAATGACTGGTGTTAAATTGTGACTGTAAAATAGCAATACTTGAAACCATTTAACTATATACAAAAAAAGAGTTCAGGCTCATTTAAAAATGTTATCAACAAAAATGTGTTTACAAATCATATATATATATTTGATATATATGAATAAAGAGGATTTGGCATTAAATAACCTAAAATGGTTGATATGCCATAAAACCAAATCAAATCAAAAAGATGACAGGACATTGTTATGTGTCATTATAGATACCTGTGTGGGGTCCATACAACGCCACTTGTCGTTCCTTGTGTTCATCTTCTCTTCCTGGTTTCTCTGGATGGCAACTAATGCATTGAGCAGGATGTACCCTGTTATTCCTCTGCCAGATTGGAAGCTTCCTAAAGTAGTTTATTATACACACGCACTTATTTAACCAACCACCACCATAGACAGGATGTGATACAAGGTCAGTTTTTTAAGCAGAGAACAGCAAGTTTTAATATCACCCCAGCTATAGGTTAAATAGTACCACTACTTTTCTTCTACAAAAATGACTTTGGGATTAAATACCCAACAAAAGTTGGTATGCCATTAAACAAAGAAATCAAACCAAACTTATTATTTACTTATAACTGGGATGAGAGGATTTATACCTTTTCCGAGGACATAAACTTGAAGTGAAACACAAGTCTCATCCATGATTTGAACTTTGGTCACCCATTCCATTTCATGTGATGAAAGCCATTACATTAAGCACACCTACCAATATATATATATATATATATATATATATATAACAACAGTTTATGGTTGTGATTATCTCACTTGGTGGGTTAGTGATAGACCAAATGCAGTATATTGAGAGTGCTCAATATCTGTGATAGAGCTATTATATAATATAATGAAAATGATTTATATATATTCAATAATATGGATGCTTATTTGTGACCATTAGTTTTGTGCTGTCTTAACACGACAATCATCAGGCAAAAACAGAAAGATTTTGGAGAAATTGAAAAGATAGTCAAAAGAATTTTTACATTTGAATTGAGTATAAATCTTTTGTGTGTATATAGATTATATTTTTTGCTACACATATTCATGAGAAAACCTCAAATCTACCATGCGCATGTATCATCATATACACACACACTAACAATTACATATATGACCACACACAACAATATGCAAATATAATCTATACACACACACACACACACACAATAAAGACTTTCTAACATAAAAATTCTTTTGACTATATCTTTTCGATTTTTTTCGATTTCCCAAAAATGTTTCTTTTTCTGCCTGGTGATTGCCATGTAAAGAGAGTATGAAACCAGTGGTCACTGATAAGCATCTATGCTATTGAATATATATATAAACTAATATATATTTCTTTATTATTATGCTATGTTAAATATATATATATAGATAGATAGATAGATATGTGTGTGTGTGTGTGTGTGTGTATAAATATGTAGCAGTCCAAAAATAAACTCCTTATATATTTATGCAATTTTATTTTTAGTTACTAAGTTTCAAATCTGTAGACTTTGGTAATAAATAATACCTAATCATATCCATTTTGAGTATATGTTCTACTAGAAATTCTAACATCCTAGTATCTTTGGTTTAGAAGAAAATTAACTTATAAAAATTGTTAGAGGTATTAGAATTAATGATATCAGTTACTGGTATATTATACCTGTATTGGAATTGTACCAACTTTTTAGCATTAGGGAAGATATTTAATCATTCCCTATTCACCAGGTTTCAATATTAACATTAGTTTAGCCATTCATACACTAACACGGAATAAACATAAAGATGAGATAAACTCACATGAACACACACATACACACACACACATATATATATATATATATATATGTATATATAAGTAAATAATGGATTGTAATCTGACAATATATAAAAAAAAATTGATAACTAGGTAATCCAAATAGGAGAGATTTCTTAAGAAGCTAAGTCAGCTCTATAGCATTTCAGTTCTAACGAACCATCATCAGGGCTATTAGAGATGATATTAGTCCTGATGATGGTTCATTAGAACCAAAATGCTATAGTGCTGACTTTGCTTCTCAATAAATCTCTCCTATTTGGATTACCTTGTTATTAATTTTTCTTTATATATATATGCACACAACATTTTATAGACATATGCAACAAGTATTATAATAATAAGTAATGTATCCCAGACAGATAAATTTCACACATTGTTCATAATGTGAGACGTTACGCCTTCGGCCCCCACACGTTACATCAACTTTTCTAACCATTTCCCTTCTTGGCCGGTGATCAACTAGTGGTTCCGATAGGGGTAATGCACATTTCTTGCCAATACAAGAATACAATCAAGGGAACAGGAGAAAAAAAAGAACAAACGAACAAACGCTTGGGGTTAACTCAAGTGCAGAAAGAGAGTTCTGTAACACTTTGCATTCCTGATAGCATATATGGACTAACGCTAGCGTGGGTTATTAGCGAAAATTCCACAAAGCAACTGGAATGCCGACTCATCTTGACTCGATCTTCTTCACTGTCGCTGGACCCCATCTCATGCTGACTCGCCTCTCTGCTCCGGTGTCCGGTGTTGACTGCCCTTGTCCGTGTCCCGTTGCCAACTCCACTTCGAGCCCAACTCTCTTCTCGCGTCCCCTTCCACTTCTGAACCCACCGAGATTTCAAGTCCAAAACCCTTTGTCTGGTTTCGCGCCAAAACAGACAAAGGAATTGTCTGCTTGGCGGGCCACCTACATAGTGTTACAATAAACAAGTTGTGTATAAGGTATAAAAATGAGAATATTAAGAACTTATTTTTCTTCTGTAGTTTTCATTTCACTGACAAGGTGAAATAAAGTGCCTCACCAGAGTTGGAGACAAAGGTCTCCATTCTATTTAACAAAGAAAGATGAAAAGCATGTTCACCTTGCTACATAAGCAAGGACTGAAGATGTGTCTTGTTGTAGAAGAGAGGACCAAAAAGAGGAAGATAAGGAGTCTAAATTTTCACGTGACCAATGGACCTGTAACATGGGAAGACAACTGTTTTTGTCTTCCTACAGAGGTATACTTATTTATGAGTGATACTATATATATATATATATGTGTGTGCATGCGTGTAAAATAATTTATTATGCATTAGAAATTCTTCTTTTTGCTTCCAGTTATCCAAAACGAGGGAAGGTATAAAAAATTTTGAGGAAAATGAGGCTCGAGAGAAAGAGTTGCAAAATGTCCGCCAAAAGTTGAAGGGAGCTGAAGCAAAGCAAAAACAACAGGAAGATTTCATGACATCACAGAATGAGGAAATCAACAAATTAAAGCAGTCGCTAAGTGAAGAGAGGGAGGAGAAGAGAAAAATTCAGGCTGACTTAGGACAAGTACGTTTTGAACTTGATGACATCACTCGTGCAGAGCGAATGGTTCGTGTTGACATGGAACAAACCACAAAGCAGGTAAATATAACTCTCTTGTTGTGATTCCAGATAAAAGAATACACAATAACTGCTCGCTGTTGTAATTTCCGTGGAAATAAATAGAAAACATTACTTTTGGAGCACTCCTTATGTAATGCTACAGAAGTAAGGATGAACTCCCAAGCAATATTTCCTTATGGACTCCAACACATGGATATAACTGTGTTAGCTGACCAGCAAAATCTTACATATATCAGCTCTATGCAGACAGTGGCTGTCGTTATGAAGAGCTACCAAGAGTAATGGCCGATAGGAATGGATGACAAGAGAGTCAATGAAATCAATGCTCTTGGCATGCCTTGATATGTTTTGGACAATTCTCCTCATCTTCATTGTTATTTTTGCAATGTTTAGGCTACTACACTCTTCATCTTTCTTCAGGTATCTTTTGGTTTGAATTCTTTGTTTAATGGCATATCAACCCACATGGGTTATTTAATACCAAAGCCATCCTTGTAGAAGAACAGAAGTGGTACTATTTAACCCGTAGCTGGTGGGACGAGAGGATTCATACTTTTCAAGGGTATTAGTCTAAAAGTGAACATAATAGCACAAGTGAAGTTGCTTACAACAATGTTGCAGTCCAACATATTTGCCAGTATTCCACAGGGACTCTTGCCAGGGGTATTTTGTCACAGTTAGGAAACTTCAGGTAATTTTGCACTAAGCTCTTTATCTAATCATATTTACCAACCCCTCCGCTCAGACAGGATATGACACAAGGTCAATTTTTAAGCAGAGTTTAACAGGTTTCAATTCAGAGTTTTCCTTCTCCTAGACTAGTTGCCTCACCAAGGTTGAAGAACCTAGTCTGCCCTACTATTTACCCATAGCTGGAGGGAGAATAATTGGATATTAGGGTATTAGTGCTATGTGAAATGCAATCAGTCTCGTCCAGGATTTGAACTCGTGTCGCCGTGTCCATTTCCTATGATGATAACCATTACACCACAGGCACCTCCTCCCTTTATTTAATAAACAACATTAGACTGTTCTCACACCATTGTCCATGCTTCATATCACATAACTTACCTTTGTTATTTTGTCTTTTTAATATTGCCTTTTATTTTTGCTGAACCTGAGCCCCTGTATTAAAGTTAAGATTTCCAACACTTTTAAAGCCCAATCAGCTGGAACACTAAAATAAGACCCTACCCCAACAAGTGTCCTCTTAACTGTTTGATGGTGAGGCTCCCATTCATTGCCATTACTCCCAGGTCTACTTTGACCTGAAGTGATAGTAACTGTTAGGTTCCTATCTATCATTCAAACAGAAATATGTGTGTGAAATATCAATACTTGAATTCATTGAACTGTGTGCAAACAAATAAGCTCTGGCTCATTTAAAAATACAAACTATTCATTTACAAATCATCTTGTGGGATATTGACTTGAAAACCCTTTGACATCTGTCAATGCAGCTGCGGAAGTTGGACACTGGGACAAAAATAACAGGAAATGCACTTGGTACCTAAAGTAAACAGGATGCAGGTGTTCTTGGCGGAAATGCCATGTAAATTGTGTGGGTGGCATGCTAGAAGGAAGCATGATCACATACATTGTGTAGGCGGCAGGCTGAAGGTGTGACCATGAGAATTTACATGGGTGGCATGCGAAAAGGAGATGTGTCCATGTGTAAGCAAATGGCTGGAGGAGATGTAACCCTGAGAATTTGCATGAGCATCTAGGATATTATAAAATGATGAAGATTTCAACCCAAACAGAAGGAAGAGAAAAGGTTTTACCAAAAGTTCATACCTTGACCTCTGTGTATGCAGCTCAGCCATCTTCAATCCTCTCTTACTCAACCCATATGTTCATTTTGGGTAATTAAAGGAAAAGAAAGGAAGCAGATTATTTTATACATCAGCATTGTTGCCTTTCTCTGCTATAAAACAATACGTATAATATATACAGGATTTGGCATTAATTAATTCAGAAAGGTTGATATGCCATAAAACACAACCAAACCAACACATTTATTTTCTTGTCCATTGTTCTGTGGGACAATTTAAAACCATTTTTACTTGCCATAAGTCTAATGCCGTTTTGTCTGTATCTTCAACCAGAGCATTTATGTTTTTTTGTTAGTTTATTTATTTTAGGGTTGGAAGAAAAAGTAGCTGAAATTTTGTGGATATAACAATCAAAACAAGGACTAGTCCAAGATATGACATCATAATCATTAAGTCGTGTTAAAAGCATGAAGTTCCCAGACCCTCTCTCACCATCTGTCCCTATCACCTATCACAGGTCTGCTAGACTGTATCCAGTGTCCACACAGAGCTGATGTATATCAGTTCTTGCTAATTGGCCAACACAGGTGTATCCATGTGTTGGAGTCCATAAGATGTTGCTTATGAGTTTGTTCTTTCTTCTCCAGCTGTTACCTGCATGTCCTGTTCATCTTAGATGGTTTGGGAGATGGGAAGCAGGTGGCCATACAACTGCTGTTTTGGTGTTGCTTCCAGGATTTGTTCACATGTCCTCATCTTAATTGTTATATTCATAACTCTCATTATTTGAAGAATTGTAAACTGAGTTTAAATATGATATGACATATAAATATAGATTTTATTTTTATTTTTCTGTCTCTGCCATTTTTATACTATAATGATGTTTATTTGTTTAATGGTATATCAACTTTCATGGGTTATTCAATGCCAAAGCAATCTTTGTAGAAGAACAGTAGTGGTACTATTTAACCCAGAGGTTGAGCAGCCCAGTTGGCCGGGGCTATAGAATACACCAAACGCATCTCTGAAGAAGAGTAATCCCTCCCTATGTGAGGTTCCTGTAATGCTGGGGCTTTGGGAAATGCGTAGTACTCTTTCATTGCCATCACTCCCAGGTCCACTCTGGCCTGGAGTGGTAGCACCTGAAAGGGTCTATCTGTGTTTTAAATAGAAGTGTTTGACATTTAAACTGAGTGCAAACAAATGACTTATACTAAATTGAATTGTTAGAAATAGAACTGTTTGAACATTTAACTATGTGTAAACAAATGACTGATTTTTAATTGAATTGTTAGATACATAATACTTGAAACCATTTAACTGAGTGCAAATGAATTACTAATAAATCATATGTATATTCATTTAATTGTGTGTAAACAAATGACTGATGTTTAGTTGAATCGTTAGTTCTACATAGCAATACTTGGAACCATTTAACTTTGTTGATTTATGCTAACAAATCATATATGTCTGGTGGTGTAATGGTTAAAGTGCTAGACTACAAAATCATAGTAAGCAAGTTCAATCTCTAGTCGTGCTATTACATTCACTTTGGAACAAATACCCTTGGGAAAGGTATGAACCCCTTATCCTTCCAGCTATGGGATAAATAGTACCACTACTTTCCTTCTAGAAGGATGGATTTGGCAGCAAATAACCCAAGAAGGTTGATATGCCATTAAACAACAAACAAACATATATGTCTAATATATATATATATATATATATAAAAACCAAATTTGGCATTGATTAACCTACAATGATTGATATGCCATAAAACCAAACCAAACCAATCCAAAACATGAGTGTATTCTCGTGTAACCAAAATTTCCTGAATGATGCTGCTATCATTTTGGATTTGGGAATTTAAAAAGAAAATATCAACTTATCAAAGAAGAAACACACATAGCAAAATGAAAATTGGGTTGGTTTTAAACTGTATTTGTTTTTGCTTTTTCCCTCTTGTTTTTCTGATTTCTTCTATCCCTGTTTTGAAAACATTTCCCGATTACAACCACTCATGTTTTAGATACATGTAATTTTTCATTCTATTCTAAAGAAGTATGATGTTTTTTTTATTTCCAGATGGAACGATTCCATAACCGTGTTCTTCAGGTTGCCTTTTCCCTTCCAGGACGAGGTCCACCACAAAAAGAAATAAGCGATGATGAATTAATTGATATTCTCATGAAAATGGCACAGGCACAAGAGAAGGTGGATGAAACAATCAGAGCAATGGAAGGGAAAGTTAAAGAGGCTCAACAACAAAAGGAGGAATTGATCGAGAAATCAAATCTGCTTAACTCACAAGTTTTGCAATTGTTGGTAAGTGTGCTGTTTTTGCAGGATGTATTGTGTAAAGAAGTATAATGAAGAGATGGGACTGATATTAGCTGTTAACAATGGCGGCTGCTGACTTTATTATATTACAAGAAGTAAGTTATTTGTGTAAGGGGGATAACTCTACTGTAATCAGAGTTTAAACATTGTATAAAAATATTACCAAGTAATGTTCTCTGTATTTCCATGGAAACTATACAATATAGAGAGTTGGAGAAGGAAGTACTCCTTACAATCAATCCAAGAAATAACATGAAAATAAAAATTAAATTACCTTACATTAAGAAATCATATGATTGGCCTTATCCACATGACTTCCTTTTGCCTAGTCAGCTGGGGCAGTAGAATACACCAATGGCTTCTCTGCAGAAGGGTAAGACCCTTCTAACGAGTGTCCTGAAAAGGACACTAAACAATTTGATGGTGAGGTTACAGTAATGCTGGAGCTTTGGGAAATGTAGAGTGCCCCTTCATTGCCATCACTCCCAGGTTCACTCTGGCCATGAACTTTTCAACCTTTCACAGGTTTTGTATTCTACAATGTTTTTAAATCATGCTAAGTAGTGGTATGCACTTCCTCTTTCATTATTGAAGTGCTTAGAATGGTTCCAAAAAAGTCTTGTAAAGAAAATTGAAGGAACAGGAAATCCAAAGAACTAACATCCAGATATTGGCATTTTCCAGTTTTGGTGACCATAGTCGAGGGTGACCCGAAGGCTCTATTTTCGATAGCTACTACACCAAGGTTGTTGGGGAGGGCACTACTCCTTCCCCTAGATTGCTCCACTTTACCCTTGATCCATACCTTATAATGCTGAGTGTTAAGCAAGAAGGCATCTAGTACCATTTTTTGAGTCTTTGGTATGACTCAATCTGGGATTGAACCTAGGTCTCCCGGGCCATTGACAAATACGCTAACCATCATGCCAATAACACTCAGCATTATAAGGTAACGATCAAGGGTAAAGTGGAGCAATCCAGGGAATGGAGTAGCACCCTCCCCTACACCTTGATGTTGTAGCTATTGAAAAGGAAGCCTTCGGGTCACCTTCAACTAAGGTCACTAATTTTCCTGAAAATAGCTGAAATACTGAGGAGAATTCTGGGATGTTGAAGGAATTTGCTCTTACTTGATCTTCTTATGGATTTTTGTAAACGTAGTTGACTGAAATGGTGTATGGAAAGATACAAGAAGGTCAGAGAGGTAACACTATGTATACAAAGAAGTTCCAATTTAAAATATCAAAAACTTAGTATCAGAATATAGAGGCCACATTGTTATCATGTCAATTCAGTGTCATGAGAGCCATATTGGATATGAATAAGAACCTACAAATTCACTTGGAGGTCATAGATAGATAGATAGATAGATAGAAGAGCAAAAAATGAAGAAATGAATGCTGAAGATATAGACTTAGATATTTATCTTCAACACAAATGTCTTCTGTCATTACAAGTAACTTGAAATTCCTACAACTTTCTAACAACTAAAGAAAATAAATATCAAGGGTCCTGTTTTTAGATCTGGTTGTTGTTGATTTGCATCTCCCAACCAAGGGATGTTCACCACATTATAATTTCCTCCATAAACCTTTGTAAGCAATGTAAAATTATTGTGTTTGCCTCTGGTTAATATTGATATGAAAATACTTAAACAAAAGAAATATGGTTTGATTTCTTTGTTTGATGGCCTATCAACTTTCATGGGTTATTTGATTCCAAAGCCACCCTTGTAGAAAAACAGCAGTGGTGCTATTTAACCCATAGCTGGGGGAGGGGAATAATAGGGTTCATACCTTTTCAAAAGGGTATTAATCTGAAAGTGAATATGATTGCATAACTGGGATTTGAACTCACTTACTACAATGTCACAGTCTAGCACATCAGCTGCTATACCATGGGGACTGTCCTCACCCCAGAAATATTATAATATCATAATAAATAATACTGTGTAGTTTTGAAAAGGGTCATAACCAATTTCAGAAATTCTTTGAACATTGATGACTCTGAATTCCACACTTTGTTTGCTCATATAATATTTGATTTTGTATCTGCTATTATTACTTTTTATATTTTTAAAATTTAATCAAACTAATATATAGTCTAATGTAATATATAGTCTAAAGTAATATATAGTCTAATGTAATAAATCATATTTTATTTTTTATTTATTTTTAAAAAATATGAATGGTGTTAATGTCTATTTTTAGTCCTCACAATTTCTGCAAAATGATCTGAGAACAACTACATGGTAAAGTTCTGTTTTATACTGTTTTTTTTTTTTTAATTTTCTTAGTTTGAAAAAAAGAAAGCCAAACGAGAGTCTCTTCTTTATTAAAAATCATATTAAAGCTGTAGAGGAGTAGAGAATTTACATTGTATAAATAAGGCAAACAAGAAGTAATTTAATTGTTTTGAAGTCTTTACATCATAAGTAAAATTTATATTAACCTTTATTTACCCAGGATATCTACAAAAGAAATGCAGTATTGAAAACGTTCTAAAAACTAAGTACATATTTAAGATATTGACCCTCACAATACATTGTTTTATAGATATCGACCCTCACAACACACTGTTTTGTTGATGTCGACCCTCACAACACACTGTTTTGTTGATGTCGACCCTCACAATACACAGTTTTGTAGATATCGACGCTCACAATACACAATTTTGTAGACATCAACCCTCACAATACACTGTTTTGTAGATATCGACCCTCACAATACACTGTTTTGTAGATATCGACCCTCACAATACACTGTTTTGTAGATATCAACCCTCACAATACACTGTTTTGTAGATATCGACCCTCACAATACACTGTTTTGTTGATATTGACCCTCACAATACACAGTTTTGTAGATATCGACATTCACTATACACAGTTTTATAGTCTGGGAGATAGGATTGAGTGAGCTTTGCTATTGACAACTTGAATGTTTGTCTTCATATATTTCTCATATCTGAGTACCATAACTCACCTCCACAATTATTTGAGTGTGAAGAACACAATTCAAACACTTGTAGTAGCAGAAATGTATTATTGTTTAATATTTTGTAATGCTAAAAAATGTAAAACAATTCATCACAAATTAACAAGAATATATTGTCTGAGCAAACTTAGTAGAATCAATTCAGGAATTATATGAAATACTAAAAGTGTACATTGTAGAGAAAAGTCCTACCATACAATTGAAGAGCCCATAGGTGTAAGTTGAGTGTCCTCCATAGAATGAAAATTGTTGTGTGAAGACATACAAGGTTTGATGGGGCAAAAGCTTCTCTGTCAAGACACACAAATATGCATGTTTCTTGCTGTCAAGACTTGAATGAAAAGAGTTTGACTTTTCTGTGCTGTTTTATATGCTACGTTGGTCACATCCCTTAGTGGCCATTAGAAATATTATTTGAAAGGCAAGAGATATAACCCCTATAGAGTGGGAGTTCTCATGGCATAATGGTTAAAATGTTGGACTGTGGCCTCAAAGTAAGTGAGTTTGAACTCCATTTGCACTATTAAGTTCATTTATCAATTAATACCCTAGGGAAAAGTGTGAAACCCCTAATCATTCCAGTTTTCTGGGAGCCGTCTGGCATTCATGATGAGTGGACAGAATCAATGACAAGCAAAGATTCACACTGCACTTGGCCATTTTGACCTGGTGAATCATCAACAAGCATTGATTCACACTGTACTTGGCCTTTTTGACCTAGTGAATCATCGACAAGCATTGACTCACATTGGACTTTGTAAATCAATGACAAGCAATGACCCACTTGCATCTGGCCTTCAGGCCTGGTGAACCCATGACCAGTAACACATGAGTCTTGGCTCATATGCAACCTCCCCTCTCCTAATCCCCACTATAAAAAAGATCTTGTGTCAAATCCTACCTGGTGTGAGGTAAGGATTAATATCCCCCCTTATCTCCCTCAAGTATGTGTTAAATAATATTCCTGCTGTTCTTCTACAAGGATGGCTTTGGCATTAAATAACCCATGAAAGCTAATATGCCATTAAACAAAGAAACCAAACCAAGCCAACCTAATTCCTATAGATATAATCCCTACAGTAGATATTGACGCTCACAAAACACAGTTTTCTAAAGAAACGCCTGGCATTTATTACTGAAATTTAGAATCAACTTATTACTAAAAATTAGATGCTCCAAAAACCCATTTTGTTTTCACAATGTTGTAGTATTTCTCTACTGAAATCATGACATTCTGAAGGAACAGACACATTAAATCATCATCTTGTTGTGTCACCAGCACAGATAAAAGTTTACATATATTTTGTAGAATATTAGTTGGTATGATATTATACTGATTCATGTAAATGGAATATTCAGTTTTTTACAAATAGAATTAATATGTTTTTTGATTTTGTTTAAATTTTTACAGTTTACTCTTAACAGTTTGATATATAAAAATATTCTGGTAGTACTCCACTGACAAACTAGATTTTCTTTGAGATGCAAAATTTTTCAATTTGAAGATATATCTAGTAGCAAAAAGAAAAAAAAACTATTTTTCATCAAGAAAAAGTATTTATCAATAAATACACTTTTGAAGAACGGTATAAGTGCACTTGATACTTTGTTCTGTATTTCTTTCATTTGTTCGGGAAATAGACCAATTAAATCACTACAAGTCTCCAGTGACACCAATGCCCATGCTTCAATAATGATTCGCTTCAATTCTTCAAGATTTGATGGATAGTAGTTTCTTAATCTCCACTTGAGAATTCTCGAGAAATTTTCTACTGAATTTGCATGTGGGCCATTTTCAGGCAAATCAAGAACAGGAATCCTTTTCTCCTTGAACCATTATTTTGTCGATTTTGCTGTGTAGAGTGGAGCAAGGTCATACTGGAAGATGGATTCATTGTCCCCAAACTTTTCCCCTATGGAGTAAGGAAATGATCTAGGACATCCCTATAGAAAGCAACATTAATAAATCTTTTCAAGAAACTCATCTTTCCAACACTAGTGGCAGATATACAACATCAAACCATTATGAGATTGAAGGAATTTTACACTTATTTTTTCACATATTTGGCATGATATCTTTCGTATGGCTTTCTCTAGATGCTGAGGCCACAGTCACTGAAGAAAATACAGAATCTTGATTCATCACTAAAGATAACCTGGTTCCATTCATTAACAGACCAATTTTGATGATCTTTAGCCCATATTCAACATTTTCATTTCTTGTCTTTAAATTGGAATCATTTTGAGATGAGGCTTCTTAATCTGAGAGTTAATTTTTTATTTATTGCAGACTTTTTGTCCTCATCTTGGTAGTTTTTGTGTTGTTTCTTCTTTCACTACGTTTCGGCCAAATTTCACCTTCGGCCTTCTTCAGGTGATTTACTGCGACCTCAGATAGGAATGCTGAGTCTTGTAACCGTATCCCCAATAATTAATGCCTTCCATAGTTGTTGTCTATTGCACCACATTTTTTGACCAAGTAAACCTCTGGCCAGCTTGGGTAGGATTTGAAACTGCTATCTTCTGACAATGCTCACCTGGAACCATAGAAACTCAACGCCTCTATCTGCTGCGCTACGGGCCCCGAAGGTCAAAAAACGTGGTGCGATAGACAAATATCGAAGGCAGTAATTACTAGGGATATAGTTACAAGACTCAGCATTCCTATCCGAGGTTGTGGTAAATCACCTGAAGAAGGCCAGGGGTGAAATTTGGCCAAAACATAGTGAAAGAAGAAACAACACAAAAACTACCAAGATGAGGACAAAAAGTCTGCAATAAATAAAAAATTAATTCTCAGATTTTCATTTCTGTTTAAATGTTAGTTGTGGCTTCAAAATCAATATCCTACTGTCATATCCAAACCAATGGAGTCTCTAGAGTGTTGTGGATTGAGAAACAGCTACACCAGCATCATTCCAGACTTTGGTAATTTCATCACACTTGGCAAATCAATTGGTAATAAGGATCCTATTCAACTGATGTTTGTCTGTAGCTGTTTGGGTTTGGAACTATAGTTGGACTGTTTTGAAAAATTTTAGTTTCTTATCTTCAAGATGGCTGACTGAGAGCATCCCACTAAGATAGCTATCTGGTTTTGAGTCTTGCCAACTTCCCACAATGCATGAATGATGGCTTTTTGTGCCTCTGACATATCCTCAACTTCTGCTAAATGTGACACTGTGTAATAATATACTTAACACCAAAAATTTCTCTCTTTGTCTACCAGTCCTTTGACATAGAATACTCATCAAATTACTTCATATGTAAATCATGAATTTATCTGGGAGGAAATGCATGATAATTTACAAATAATGAATTGATATACTATTTGGTATAAACTGTCCAATTTTAAACAAATTCGAGCAAGAAAGATGAAAGATTTGCAAAAATAGAAGATTCCATTTCACTGAATTGGTGTAGTACTGGTTGAACTCATGGCGTAATAGTTATTGTCATAGGAAATGAACTCGGTGACCTGAGTTCAAGTCCTGGACAAGGCTGCTAGCATTTCACATAGCTTTCTAATAGCTTTGGGAAAGGTCGGAATCTTTCTATTCTCCTTCCAGCTATGGGTAAATAGTAGGGTAGACTGGACTTTTAACTTTGGTATGGCAACTGGTCAAGAAGAAAGAAAACTCTGAATTCAAACCCGTTAAACTTCAAAATCAACTTTACCTTACATTCTGCTCATGCAGAGGGATTAGTAAATATTTATATTGGTAGTATACTTAAATAGGAAATGTACTTTCCTCATGCTGAATGAATATAAATTTGGCATTAAATTACCCACAAAGGTTGATAGGCCTTTAAACAAAGAAACTAGACCAATAAATATAGATACAAGAACACTCACATGAACAATTAACAACATATCCTATTGCGTGAGCAAACTAAATAGGAAGAATACAAACTGAGTGAATAGAGATGTGTAAGGTGGAATTGTATATACATCTATGTGATGTTCTAAGATAAATGAAAGTTTGAAAGGGATTTGAGGTGAGTTTTTAATTGTTGATTATGTGGAATGAAATATACTTGTATGCTGTGTACTATTCTATGGTGTCATGTTCAATGTGACTCAAGGTCTGCTAGGGACAAAAAGACTCTGTTATGACTTAGCCCAGTGGGCTGAAGCTGTAGAACACACTGACTGCCTTTCTGCAGAGGAGTAAGATCCCCCAAATAAATGTCCTGGATATGACACTAAACAACTTGATAGGCTCCAGTAATACTGGAGCTTTGGAGAATGCAGAGTACCCCTTCATTTCCATCACTCCCCGGTCCACTCTGGCCTTGAGTTGTAGCACCTGAAAGCATCCTATATATGGGTCAAATAGAACTGTTTGACATTTAAACTGAGTGCAAACAAATGACTTATACTAAATTGTATAGTTAGAAATAGAACTGTTTAATCAATTAACTGTGCATATTCAATAGTGAGTCCTTTGACACAGAATACTCATCAAATTACTTCATATCTAAATCATAAATCATGAATTTATCTGGGAGAAAATGCATGATAATTTACAAATAATGAATTGATATACTATTAGGTATAAACTGTCCAATTTTAAACAAATTCAAGCAAGAAAGATGACAGATTTGAAAGATATATTTAATATATATGTAAAAACTGGATTAAATAACCAACAACAGTTGCTATGCCATAAAACCAAACCAAACTGATCTGTTATGACAACTTCCTTCCTCTCTCTGTGCACTTTTCTGTATAGTAATGTTGTCAGCTCCACATCAAGTTGCAGATGTGGATCAAAGTATACAAGCTCAGAGATGGCACACATAAGAAAAAAGACAATACTTCTGAAGACAGTTTACTCAACAGAGTAGATATGTGTGACACTCTGCTATCTGCCTCTGCTTTGTTGCAGTAGATGTGGGTGGGGACAACCCTCTTCATCTTCTAGTGTACAGCTAAATGGCCAGAACTGCCATCTCTTGACACTGCCAACCGACTAGTCTGGTCCCACACTGTCCTTGGGCTCTACTCTCATGTTCAATTCTTGCCAGTATATATGGAGCACTCCCCTACTCTTATATGCACACAGACTACCAACAGTGGGTAATTAAACTAGCTTTTCTCTTTTATCTACAAGTTAGCCCCAAAAGTCATGTCTAACAAAGATAAAAATGAATTTTCCCCATCCTAAACTTTTGACTTGTATTACCAGTTATATAGCAGGATTCAGATAAAAAAAAAAACAACAAAAAAAAATAACACACACGTGGCTGGAGAAGGGTAGCATTCAACTTCAAAAATGAATAAAATGCGTTTTGCGCAAGAGGCTCCGAGAATGCACAAATTATTTGCTTACAAATTATATGTATATAAAAACAGAATTTAGCATTAAATAACCTACAAGAGTTGACATGCCATAAAACACTACCAACCAACATTATTTTACTTAATTCAAGAACACAAAATGCTTTTTCCACATTTAGACAGTGGAACATCTGGTTCTGGAAGCCTTAATAATAAATTTCAAGTCTTTCTTTACAAAACTGTTTTATGAGAGTCTTTCGTTGTTGTTGTTTTTTTTTTTTAGATAAACATTTTAAACTATTTCTTTTGGAGACACTTCCAATTTATATTTATATACTTGCATTTTTCTGCAGACAAGACTTGAATCCAATGGTTTGCGGAGTGCCAGTCTGAAGAAAGAGATGGAATTGTTTGAGTCTGTTATTGTGGAGGCACCATTTGTTTGGGTGAAGACCCACTTTCTGAAACTTCTCAAAACAGAGATGAATTGGCAGAACAAAATTGAATCTTCTTTGAAGAAATGTGGAATAAATGTTAAAGTATCAACTAGTGGTGAGTTTTTTGTTTTTATTTTTTTTTATTTTTAAAATTTTGGTTGATTGATATCATAATTCTCAGGGATCCTTATTTACACAACAGCAGGTAACAAGGCATTTTAAAGATAATATTAAAACATAGACTCTTGATGAAATTTGAATTCTTATATCCTTTTGTCTTGAGGAAATTTGATTATCCATACCAGCTGTGTTACCAACTACATTATGAATGCTGAAGTTAAGCAGTGATGAGTCTGTTCAGTATTTAGATGAGTAACCATTTAGGAACAATAGATACTATAAGCAAACTGTGTTCCAGAGTAAATAACAAAACAAGAGCAATTATAATCACAGAAGTATAAATCATGTATATGAACCGATCCAATACCTGTCCTATTAGCAAGCTTTAGAATACACTGACTGTAACCTCTGCAGTGGGGTAAGACCCACTCCATAAAAAAGGGGTGTCCTGGGTATGACCCTAAACTGGATCTGATAGTGAGGGTACAGTTCTAGAGATCTGGGGAGTGCAGAGTACACTTTCATTGCCATTATTCCCAGGTTACTGTCCAGGAGTGTTACAGGGTGCAGAAGTCTAGTTGGTTTCAGAAGTCTAGTCGAAGAGGAATCAACCTATTGGGCACTAGTCAACTTACTTAACTTGCAAAATGAACTGACGGATGTTCACCAATCAGACATCAGCAAAATGCTGCTCTTTTCCACTTCAAACTTAGTCTCTTTTATGTTCATCAAATCTCGCCACTTCACGTGAGCTTATCTCATTCTTCTCCATAAAACAAGTCACACCTCTTACGTCCTTTTCTTCATCTGGTTTCCGTGTGCCGGTAGCAGAGAGAGCACACCTGTTTCTTTGAGGTAAGATTGTTTATGGCATTACTACTACAAGAAGCAAAATATGGAATAATTTTACAAATATTTTCTATAGTCTGATTAGTCCAATTTTTGGAAAAAAATGCAATAAACCTAAATTTTCATGATGAGCACTTTTTCATTAAAATTTGGACTATGGGTGAGCAAGAAAAGAAATGACAAAGAATCTATGATTTGACTCATGCTGAGACCAAGATAAAAAATTTTTTGAAATAATTGGAGTTTCTTTATGGCCTCCATCAAGCCCAGACCTTAACCTGCTTGATTACTCTTTGAGAAAAGAAAACAAACTTCCCATCCAAATATTGGTTTGCTTAAGACTGCTATTGAGGAGAAATGCAATAAAATGTCTGAAGAATTTATTTTGAAGGCATGTAAATCATTTCGAAGGCATGCTGACACAATAATTGAAAAAAATGATGGCCATATTGAGTAAATTTACTGTTTTGTGTTTATCTTCTTATTTTGTTGTTTATTTTTAAAAATTAAAATTGATCTTGTTTTATCATAATCCTTTATTATATTGCCCAGTCAGCTGGGGCTGTAGAATACACTGACTGCACCTCTGCAGAGGGGTAAGACCCCCCCCCTAACGAGTGTCCTGGATATGACACTAAACAATCTGGTGGTGAGGTTCCAGCAGTGCTGGAGCTTTGGAGAATGTGGAGTACCCCTTCATTGCCATCGCTCCCAGGTCCACTCTGGCCCGGAGTGGTAGCACCTGATAAGGGTCCTATCTATGGGTTAAATAGAAATAAACCGTGCTTCTTTCATTATACTAATTTTTGCATTTAAACTGCGTATTTATGCTAAACTGAATTGTTTAAAATAGAACTGTTTTGACATTGGAACTGCATACTAGTGCTGAACTGAATTGCTCAAAATAGAACTGTTTTTGATGTCTAAACTTTACTTATGCTGAACTGAATTATCTGAAATAAAACTGTTTGACATTTAACTCTGAGTATTGCCCTGTCAGCTGGGGCTGTAGAATACGCTGACTGCACCTCTGCAGAGGGGTAAGACCCCCCCTAATGAGTGTCCTGGATATGACACTAAACAATCTGATGGTGAGGTTCCAGCAGTGCTGGAGCTTTGGGGAATGCGGAGTACCCCTTCATTGCCATTGCTCCCAGGTCCACTCTGGCCCGGAGTGGTAGCACCTGATAGGGCCCTATCAATGGGTTAAATAGAACTAACAGCATACTTATGCTAAAATGAATTGTTTGAGTAAACTGAATAGCTTGAAATAGAAATGTTTTTGGCAATTAAACCGTACTTACATTTAAACTACGTGATTATGCTTAACTGAATTATTTGAAATAGAACTGTTTTTTCAACATTAAAACTGTATTTACAATTAACTGAATTGTTACATATAACTGCTTGAATAGTTTGAAATAGAATGTTTTTGACAAACTGTGTACTTATGCTTAACTGAATTGTTTTAAATAGAACAGATTATTCACATAAAAATGGATTTGGCGTTAAATAACCTACAAAGGTTGATATGCCATAAAACCCAACAAACCAAACCAAACCTTAATTATACTAGAATATTCCTAATTTTGTTCTGCACCCTGTATTGTCTCATGTATGGGTCAAATAAATCTGTGTCAAAAGTATTTGTATATGTTAGGACCACCAGTAAAAGGAAAAACTGTTGATAAATATCTACACAAAAAAAATGTCAATATGAACCAACAATGAATATGATTACTTAAAATCTAGGTATAAAATAACCCTTGACAGTTTGACATACCATTTATCAATCAACTGTCTGATACAATTCAGCAACTAAAATTATGTATTTATCTAATTCTTCCACCATGGACACAAAATCAATTTTTATGTGAAGTATAACTAGTTTGAATTAAAAGTTTTCTTTTTTTTTTTAGATTAGTTGTTGAACCAAGGCTAAAGAATCCAGTCTGCCCTGCTTTTTAACTATAGCTGTAGGGGAATAGATGGATTCATGCCTTTCCCAAGAGCCCTAGCACAAAATGAAATGCAAACACCCAAACTGTTCAAAATTGATTACTTTGCATACCACACTACATTCAGTTTATTCATATTTTATTTTATTGTTCCATTATTATTACTAACTTTTTATAATTTCAAAACTTATTATTAAACTAATATATAGCCCCATACAGTGTCTGACAGAATGATCTCTTGGGTTTGGAGCATAGATAAAAAAGGCAACATAGATCCTATTCAAAATTTAATTTGACTTTAAGAAAGAATACTACTTGCGATTTTGTTTTCTTATTGTTACCACTTTGTTTTAAAGATTATATCATCCAAATGCTTACTTTCATGAGTTATTCATTCCTGAATCCCATCAGTTATTAGTTAAAAAGTGAATGTGATAGTGTGACTGGAGTTTGAACTCGTTTACTTTGAGGCCACAGTCCAGCATGTTAGCCATTATGCTATTAGGACTCCCCTCTGTTTATTTGAAGTTTAAAATTTATATATTTGCTGAAAAAACTCAGCTAAGTGACCAACAAAGCCTTTATCCGATGATAACTCTATAGTTTGGTATGAATTTGGAGCTAAAGCATCATTACTACTGAGAACATCCCTGCAGTATCTTACAATACCACCAAACTTTGTTGGTTTCCCATCACATGGGAATGCCAGATCAAGATGCAGCCTTGTCATAAAATCTTTTATTGTATTAATAGATTTCCAGTAATTAAGCCTTAATTCAATGATGTAAGATTTGGTTGGTTGGTTGGTTGGTTGGTTTCTTTGTTTAATTGCATATCAACCTTTATGGGTTATTTAATGCCAAAGTCATCCTTGTAGAAGAGTAGTGGTGATACTATTTAACCCATAGCTGGGAGGATAAGGGGGTCCAGTGTCTTTCCTAAGGATATTAGCCCAAGAATAAATGTAGTAGTGTAAGATTTGAACTGACTGACTAGATGGCACATCAGTCCACTGAACAAGAAATAGAATTTCAGTGAAATTCAGTTGCAAAGTTAATGTATAAAATCTTGATAATGAATTGTTAATTCAATAGGGTTAACTTGAATTATCTGACAAGATGACAACACCAAATTCTTTGGAAAGTCAAGAAAATGTTCTACAAAACTGAAATCAAAAGAACTTCTTTAAAACTAATAACCAAAGGGAAATTTTTTTGAAAAAAAAAAATTACTTTCTTTTTTTTTTTCAGAAATTTCTTTTCATAAATGTAAACTCTACATTGTTTAGACTTGATTTATAAAAAAAATATTTTAATCTCACTGAAATATTTGCTTTGAGGTAAATAATAGTGCTCCAGGGTTGAACATAGGTTTGTCATCAAATTTTTCATAGAAGAGAAGGGCACACCATATTAAATTTACTGATAAATGTGTGATATGTGTACAGAGAAGCATGTTTTAGTCAAAAAAAAGTTGACAAAGGAACTAAATATGTGTTTGTTGGTTACCTTGGATAGTGTAATGATTAGCAAGCTAGACTAACTAACCTTCTCAGGTAAGTTCAAGTCTGATTGGGTGCACCATTCATATGGCCTTATGCTACATCTCAGCAAAAAAGCTTAGTAAATTACTAAATATGGGTTTTCCTCGATGAGCTAGAGTCAAAAAGATAGTTTTCACTTCTTGAACTAACTCTCCAGTAAAGAAAAGTTCTGGACACAGCAGTCAGTAAAAGTCTTCTGGGACTTGAAAAGAGCTATGATTATTGATTTCTTTGAAAAAGGTACCACTGTAAACAGGGCTTTCTATTGCCAACTTTATTGGGAAAATTCACCTTACTTATTGAATAAACCTCAGCATTTATGGTGTAATGGTTACCATTGTAGGAAATGGAAATAGCAATCTGAGTTCAAACCCTGGACAAGGCTGTTTGCTTTTTACATAACATTAATACACTTAGAAAAATCATGAATTCAATTATTCTCCCTCCAGCAATGGGTAAGTAGTAAGACAGACTGAACTCTTTAACCTTGGTATGTCAACTGGTTTGTGAGAAAGAAAAACCTCAATTAGAACCTGTTAAATTCCACTTAAAAAATAGACCTTATGTCACATCCTGCTCATGCAGAGGGGTTGGTAAATATATATACATATATATATGTGTGTATGTGCATGTGTTAATATGAATATCTATAAAAAAGCAGATGTTGCTGATGATATTGCCTGTATATATTTACCATTTCAGAGCCCAGTGAGCATATTGACTGGCTTCAAAACAAATGGTCAGTTGCTCTGGAAGAAAATGACCAACTAAAGAAACGAATGATTAAAAGTGATGGAGACCACAAGAGTGAGTTACAAGTTGCTTTGGAGAACAAAGAGAAAGAAACTGTGGAGAGAGTGAAAGAAGCAGTGGAGAAGACTTTGCGAGAAGGTATTTATTGGAAAATGTTGACCCTTTTCATTAATAATCTGCTGTAAACTTTTAATTCTGGTATCAATAGAAATCTATAATTTCTCTCATCTTAATTTGAGTTGTTTTTCATGTATATTAAAAAAGTGGAAATAATCAAAACTCCAACCAGTATTTATAAAAGAATATATTTTATCAAATGAAGCATTATAAGGGAGGATTAGTTTTTGGCTAGTATTTCTTTCATCTTAATTTCAGTCGCTTATAATTACTCTAACTAAAGCATTTGTAGCATTTTAACATATACATGTTACCTACAGCAACTGGAAGATATAAAAGACAAAAGGTCATTCCCTCCCTTGTCTGCCAAAGAGTTCTACTGGTAGCATGGTCACACCTGTATTTAAGAAGGAGCCTGAAAGTTAAAAGCTTCTTCTTACCGTTCACAGCATGCCATAGCACAGATTAGATTCTATCCTCCACGGACCAGTCAAACTTTGGCCCAAATTGAACACAACATCATAGAACAGTACACTTTTTAAATATGTAAGTCTTTATTCAACATTTCTATTTCTCTCCTATGTAAGTAGAGTAAAGACTTTTGATCTATGCTAAAAACATCCCTTCAAACAACTCTTTATTAGCTCTTTCTTGTATCTCATATCATTCTTGTATTTATTCTATTAAGTTTGCTCGGGCAATGAAATGTGTTGTTAATTCATCATGAATTGTTCTCACATTCATTTTGCATGAAAAAATATTCAGCAAACAACCATTCCTTTACACATTGCCATTGATTATTAATTTTTAATATTTCTTCATCTTAATTTCAGTTACTTTTCATCTTTTTCAAAACTCATCTCAGAAGATATTACTTCTTTGTTTTGCCTTTATATATAAGTTTATTCTGTTAATCAATACTAGCACTAAAGTAGGCATGATCAACATAGATAACTTCGCCCTTATTTGACTGGTTATAACTCTTAACAGATCTATGACAAAATATTAAGACTGTTTACTTATTGGTGGTAATTCTTATCACAAAAAAAATTTTTCTCATGATAAGTGAAGTCTCTGGATTTTCTTGACTGGTTTAAAATGGAAAGATTTTTATGACTTTTCATTAAGCCAGTCTAGCATTAGTTGTTTTGTTTTTCCCAATTTGTTTCTTTCCAGAAATAATCAAAAGTTATTGCAGTACTGTATCTTGAATATCAGAGGTCTGAATATCGAACTATCCTTTTCTTCTATTTGACACAGGTAAAGAAAATTTAGCAAAGGCTGTGGAAGAAATACAAAATTTAGAAACAGAAAAGCATGCAGAAGCAGTTAAAAAAGAAAAAGGAAAGATTGAAGAATTGAACATCACTGTAGATAAATTAAAGAAGGTTAGTGTTGTTGGATATATTCATGATTATAAAAAGCAACTGAAATTAAGATGGAAGAAATGCTGAAACCTTTCTATAATCATTTTAATTATCTGATGTTCTAGAATCTAGCAGAGTATAACTGAGCACAACTATGCAATATCTTTTCGTATCATATACAGAGATGCACTGATTGTAAAGCTTGAAATAAATTAGCAGTGAATACAACCATGCAATATCTTTTCATATTCCAGCCTAGTTGGCTATGTAGAATACACCAACTGCATCTCTGCAGAGGGATAAGACCTCCCGCTTCACCAAGTGTCCTAGATATGACACTAAATCATCTATTAGTAAGGCTCCAGAAATGCTGGAGCTTTGTGGAATGCGGAATACCCTTTTGTTACCATCACTCCCAGGTCCACTCTGGCACGGAGTGGTAGCACCTGATAGGGTCCTATCTATGGGTCAAATAGAACTGTTTGACATTTAAACTGAATACAAACAAATGACTTTAGTTTAATTGAATTATTTGAAATAGACATGTTTAACTATGTGCAAACAAATGATATTTAATTGAATTGTTAGTGATACATAGCAATACTTGGAACCATTTAACTTGGTTGACTTATCTTAAATTGAATTGTTAGAACTTGAACTGTTTAATCATTTAACTGTGGGTAAACAAATGACTGATGTTTAATTGAATTGTTAGTGATACATAGCAATACTTGGAACCGTTTAACTTGGTTGACTTATCCTAAATTGAATTGCTAGAAATAGAACTGTTTAATCATTTAACTGTGTGCAAAAAAATGAACTCATGTCCATTTTAAAAATGTTATCAATAAAATGTGTTTACAAATCATATATATTTGATATATATGTATAAACAGGATTTGGCATTAGATAACCTACAATGCTTGATATGCCATAAAACCAAATCTTTTCATATTATATGTGGAAATGCACTGACTGTAAAGCTCAAAATAAGTTAGCAGAATATAAGTGAGTACAACCATGCAATATCTTTTCATATTAAATGCAGAAATGCACTGACAGTAAAGCTCAAAATAAATGCGAGTATAACTGAATACAACCATGCAATATCTTTTCACAAAGGTGAAAAAAAAATTGAATTAAAAATAAACAAAAAATAAAGAGAGCTTCTATTATAAAGTTAAGCTTGGCACAAGTTCTCATAGGTTATGATATCAGAGTAATCACTAACCTATCCATCCATTCAAAAAACCCAAACAATGCCTAAATTCGGCCCATCATAAAAATCATAGTATAAATCATTATACTATGATTTTAGCTAGTCAAAGAGATTAAACATTTGGGGGTCTTGTTCCTTTATGAAAAGGGATAAACTATCCAGCTGCAAACTATTGTTTCAGCTTCCAATGAGGCACATCCCATAAATGGCTTGATAAAACTGACTGAATGCTCAGTAATTATGTTGAATCACCAGTGGTTATCTGGTTCCTTTTATATGTACATGCTGAAGAATATTCCTTACTGTTGACTGTTACAAAGACATTCACAGAATTGAAACCAATGAATATAGTATAAAGATTCTTATCTTCAAAATAAAACTAAGGTAACTTATTTCCTCCACACTAACAGCTTTGTTTTGTCTTAAGTTCTTTTTTGGTTTGGTTTCTTTGTTTAATGCTATATCAACATACATGGGTTATTTAACACCAAAGCCATCCTTGTAGAACAGTTGTGATACTATCTAACCCATAGTTGAGGGGATAAGGAAGTTAATCTTTCCCAAGAGCATCAATTCAAAAGCAAAGTAGATGCGCAACTGGATTTTGACCTCTCTTACTCTGATGTTATTGTCCAGCCCGTTAACCACTGCGCTACAGGGACTCCCTCAATTTCTTTTTTGATGTGTTCTTATGTTAACAACTAAGGTGACTCAGGGCTGCAAACTGTTAGTGTTACCTTCTATTACATCCATGTCTTAATATTAAACAATACACTTTATATATAAGTAAGTAAAGTTGGCAACCATAGTTGAGGGTGACCCGATGGCTCCCATTTCGATAGCTTCTACACTGAGGTGAAGGGAAGGGTGCTACTACTTTCCCTGGATTGCTCCACTTAACTCTTGATCCATACCTTATAATGCTGAGTGTTTAGCAAGGAGGCATCAAGTACCATTTTTTTAATCTTTGGTATAACTCAACCTGGGATTGAACCCTGGTCTCCTGGGCCATTGGCAAACACTCTAAACACTAGGCCAATGGACCAGTTAGTAAAGTTAGCGACCTTAGTCGAGGGTGACCCGAAGGCTCACTTTTCAATAGCTACTACACGTAGGTATAGGGGAAGGGTGCTACTCCATTCCCTGGATTGCTCCACTATACCCTTGATCCTTATCTTATAATGCTAAGTGTTCAGCAAGGCGACATCAAGTACCATTTTTTGAGTCTTTGATATGACTCAACCTGGGATTGAATCTCGGTCTACCGGACCATTGGCTAATATATATATATATATATATATATATATATAAAGTGTATTGAAATTAATACAGAGATCTACAACTAATTGAGAATGCAATAGATTATTCAGTAGCTCATGATAATATTGAAATTACAGAAGCAAGTCAGGTTATCAGTCTACTGACTAAATGCCAAAAGAAAATTAGCTTGGCAAGCAAGTGCATTTCATTTTGTGCTAATGCCCTTGGGAAAGGTATGTATCCAATTAATCTCCTGATATGGGTAAAGTAATAAGGCAGATTGGGTTCTATATTCTTGGTCGGGCAAATAGTCTAGGAAAAGGAAAATCTCTGAATTAAAAACCTGAGCAGTATTATTCAGAGACACTGATGCACCATTCTTCTGTTATCAGCTCATCCAAAAAGTATGGCTGGCTCTATACAAGCTTTCACCACTATAAACCAATCATCTATTTGGTCCATTTGCTTAACTTTGGCTAAGTTAATATTTTTTTTATTGATGTTGTTGGACGAACATTATTATTATTTAGGTGCTAACCCACAGACCCAATACTTTAAATATAAGTTTGAAGAGATATTTTTGGAGTCATTTTTTGAGGAGAAAAATTAGTTGGGGGTGGGGCTTATATGCCCTCAAATATGTTACTTTTTTTAAGAGACTTCAACTTGTGTTATTTGTATTGTTCCATATGAAAAGCTGATCAATGAGAAAGACAAAGAAACTCAGGATAAATTGGAAGAAGTCAACAAAGTTTTAACTGAAATGGAGGAGTTAAAGGTAAGTTTTATTTGCATCATTGTTTACTTAGCTTCATGTTATACTAGTTTGCAATTTTGGAGGACCAAGTAAGAATTACACTCGTAACAACAGTAATGACTTGTAAGAGTAGCTTGATAACAATTGCACTTAAATGTCCTAAACTTACTTTGTTTGAAGTGAATGATGGGATTTTGCAGTGCGGCACTTGCCAAATAGATATTATCATGTAACAGATAAATCTCCATTGCAGAGTAAGTAAAGTAGTAAAGTTGGCGACCTTAGTCGAGGGCAACCAGAAGGCTCCCTTCTCAATAGCTACTACAGCGAGGTGTAGGGGAGGGTACTACTCCTTTCCCTGGATTGCTCCACTTTACCCTTGATATGTACCTTATAATGCTGAGTGTTAAGCAAGGAGATATCAAGTACCATTTTTAAAGTCTTTGTAATGAAAATTAGGAAGAAATTCGGCACTCACCCTAGCACAAACGTCAACGCATATACTCCGCATGCAAGATCTGTTTCTTTGACAAGAAAAAAAAACATGGCTGCCCTGAGCGAGCTTTTATTGCAAATGGTTACGCATCTTCATGTCAGCAGTCACGTAAAACCACGGAGAGTGAAGATGCGCATGCAAATGAGGGCAGGCAGAAAAGATAAAAACAACGGACGTTGTTACTCTGCATTATTTTTGCTCCTGCATTGGACATGAATTGATTAGAAGAGAAGCAGTGGTCAAATTAAAGAGACAAGAATTATCAAATACTAAAAAGAGGTGTTGGCTAGTGATTGCAGGTTTTTGCAGTCAAGAGACGTGGTGGCAACTCTGCCCAATACAGCAACCTGGGACTGAACCCAGATCTCCTAGACCATTGGCAAACACTCTACCCACTAGGCCAATGATCCGGTGAAGAGTAAGTGGCCTTTAAAAATACTACCTAGCTGCAAACTACTGTTTCAGCTCCCAGCCAAAGTATGCTTCAGAAATAGCTTGATAAAACTATTGGAATGCTAAGTGGCCAAATAGAATCATGAGTAATTATCTACTTTCCTTCAGATATACACAGTGTAGATTATTTATTTCTAGCATTCAGGTTGTTACAAAGACACTGGTAGAATTTTAAGCAACGAACGCAGCATAAAGATTATCTACAAAATAAAAATGAAAGGTTATTTATTTCATTCTTATTAACAGTTTTGTTTGATCTTAATTTTTTCTTTGACATGTGATTGTGCAAACAGCTAAATTGACAAAGACTTGCAAACTATGGTGCTACCTAAGCGAAGAAAACACACTGAACCCTTTGCCTTTTCTCTTCTAATTTTACTTTTACTTCAAACCCCCTAAACTCCATGCATTCTTATCAAGATCTAAGATTTTAAGTTGGGTTTCTTTGTTTAATGGCATATCAACTGTGCTGTTTTGCACAGGATGTATTGTGAAAAGAAGTATAATGAAGAGAGAAAACTGTAATTAGCTGTTAACAATGGCAGCTTGCCAACTTTATTATATATCAGGAAGTAAGTTATTTGTGTAAGGGATATAACACTTCATGGGTTATCTAATGCCAAAGCCATCCTTGTAAAAGAATGGTATTGGTACTATTTAACTCATAGCTGTGTGGAATGAGAAAGTTAATGCTTTCCCCAATAGTTTTCATCTGATAGTGAACATTATAGCATGACTCAAACTTGCTCACTACAATATCACAATCTAGCACTTTAACCACTATGTCACAAGAACTCCTCAACTAATAATTGGTTAGAGTTTGTTTAACTTATTGGTGGCCAAAAAATTTGATAATGAGTTACTGTCTATAAGATTATGAATATTAATGGGAACCGAACTAAAAGTTTTTTTAACAAAAAATTGGGTCCAGAATCTTTAATTTTTGTATCTGTATTTTTGTATCTCTTGACCAATTGACACATTAACACAAGTTTTTAAAATTTTTTGATTCTCCACAGACAATTATTTAACTTGCCATGAAAAATTTGATTGTTCAAAACTCAAGATAATTGAAGAAATCTTTTCCCTCCAAGGATGTTGATAATACAATTTTTAACCATTTAGATTCATAGATAAATCAACTTATTTAATTTCAAACCTACCTCAAGCATACATATAAGCAAAGAAATAAGTATTTCTTCTGTATATATGGAATTATCGGGAATGTTGTTAAATGTGTCGGATGTATAAAATAAAATTTTGGAGTAGTGCGTGTTCCTCGCAAATAATTTCCCTAACAAAAAAACAAAACCTAAATAACTTTAAAATAAAGATTTATTATTCAGATTGAATAATATACAAAGAAACTCACAATGTTGAAGAAAGGGTAATATAACTTTGTTTGGCAGCGTGGCATCTCTCAGGGTTTGGTGAAGTGAAGAAACAGTTCAGTGGCGTGGCTTCTTTTAGTTGGCAATGGCGATGTGTCGGTAGAATTGGGTTATCACTTTCTTTTATGAGCTGTAAGTGGATCAAAACGGGTATGAATGTTTTTTTTGGGGAAAATCTTGATTGGTTTAAAAATATGTGAGCACGAATTTTGTGTATGAGACCTTGATCCTTTTTTTTCTAGAATGTTCCAAGTTGTTTCCTTTGCTGATTGGTTTAAAAGTATGTATGTGTAAATAAAATTTACGCTACAGAATTATTACTTACTCAACCACCTTTTGGTTTAATTCTTTTGAGTTGTCTAAATTTCTGAGACGAAGCTTGTTGATTTTTATCATTAAAGTTTTTCGGACTATTGTCTTCATCTTTATTGTTATTTCCACAACATTTTGGCCGATATGTCCTCCAGCCTTCTTCAGGTGTTTGTTGAACTTGGGAACCTTCACGGAACTTCGAACTACGTCCTTTATTGAAACCACGGGGGTCGCCTGTTCTGATTCCGTTAGCCATAACTGGATACAAGTGTTAAGTATTCCTGTATATTACTCGCCTGTAGTGATGATTGAACCTGCAACCTTCAGATGATTGTCTCCTTAGAAGCTCAGGGAACCAACGCCTATAACCTTTACGCTATTTGTCCAGCAGAACACATGGCGTAATGGCGTAACGTAGTTCGATGTTCCGTGAAGGTTCCTGAGTTCGACAAACACCTGGAGAAGGCCAGAGGACATATAGGCCGAAACGTTGTGGAAATAACAATAAAGATGAAGACAATAGTCCGAAAAACCTTAATGATAAAAATAATTCTTTGGAATTAAAATCTACATTCTTTTCTTTCAAGAATGCATTTAATTTCAACTTCATTTAAATTTTCTTAAAATTTAATGAATGTTTGTTTATACTTTTATTGAGTTAAAAATGTTCACACTGCTATTCTATCTGTCACCTGCTGATAAAAAAATTTCCGCAGCGGTTGCATATATGTTTAAGGCATAAATACATTTTTCTCTCTACTTAGTGACACTCTCATACAAAATTTTTTTACCCACACAAAATATACCTCTTTAGATTATGCTAACAAAAACTTCAACATTGTGATATGAAGCAGAGAAGATTGAGAACGATTAATCGAGGACCTGTAGCGAGAGAAATCACACATGCCACAGCTCAAAGCATGCACAAGTATGTCTGGCATGTAAAATGAGATCAGAGAAAGAGAAATAGATGATTGGGAGATCGAATTCACATCCTTCCGATCATGAATTGTGTTTGACGTCAGGATTACCTACATGCTGGCGCCCATGTAAATTACCGCGTTGTGCAATTGACCTGGATGTGACATTTTGGTATGATTATTTAAGTCCTGCCTAAATGCGCCGGAGCAGAAGGCGTTTTTCGCCTCACTTCTCCAGTTGTTGGGTCGCATTTGGCCGGCTGTGTTTGCCTGGGCACAGATCTGGCCAGGTGTGCCTCAGCACTGGAGTTTTCCTCTGGCCTCAGGGAGCTGCCCACCCCAGGCTTTTACCCCTTTTGGGGAGTTAAGTTTATTGCCTGGCCCCTGAGGCACCCCTAAAAAGGAGAATGCCGATGGGGCCGAAGGCATTTTTGGCAATGCCGGACGCGTATGGGCTACGGCCCTGTGACCAGACCCATCTTAAAAACGGCCCTGTGCCATACTTGTCTTGTGGTGGGACAAATACCAAATACCAAGGCGTTTTGAGTCTCCTCTCCAATTGTTGGATCGCATTTGGCCGGCTGTGTTTGCCTTGCCGTGGATATGGTCGGGTGTGTCTCAGTCCTGGAGATTTCCTCTGGCCTTAGGGGGCTGTCCTCCCAGGCTTTTACCCTCTTTGGAGGCGGGGTTTATTGCTTGGCACCTGAGGCACCCCTAATCAGGGGAATGCCGACGGAGCTGAAGGTATTTTTGGCAATGCTGGATGCATTTGGGCTACGGCCCTGCGACCAGACCCACCTTAAAAACAGTTCCGTGCCATACTTGTCCGGTGGTGGGACGGATGACAAATACTGAGGCATTTTGAGTCTTCGCGATGCACTACAAGAGATGGGCTTAGATGTTGGACTGCTGAAGAAGATTGTGGCAGGCAAAAAGGAATTCATAGGAAGAAGCTAAGAGAACTGTTATTTTCAACGTAGAAATTCAGCTGTCCACCTTCTATTAAGAAGACGACCACGACACAGCAACAACACTTGAAATTGATTCCATGTGTTCAGTTAGGAGAGACTCTTTTCTTTCCATTACTGTAAAGGCATACTATCCCCCCCTCTTCTTTCAGAACCATAGAAAAAACAAGGTTTAAACAGAATATGAATACATATAATTATGTCAAATAAATTATCAGCTTGAAGACATTTAGTTGGTATAACATGCACAACATTCTTATATTGTAAAAATAAACTACTAAACATAAAAACAAAAGCACTTGTAAAAATAAACTACTAAACATAAAAACAAAAGCACTTGTAAAAATAAACTACTAAACATAAAAACAAAAGCACTTGTTGCAGCTTCATAAACCAACAATATTATCACCCTTATAATCAAAATAAGGTTTTAAGTGAATTTTATCAGAAAGTAAAGATACTATGGTATCCTTCTGCACTAGTAACTCAAGTTTATTTTTAATATACATAAGAAAATAGTTATCATATTTGCTCTATCAAAGGATTCATATATGTTGATAAGGTTAGTCTTTTAATGGTTGAATAGCTAGATAGAATTAATTTTTTGCTGTCTCTTAACAATCTGTGTCCTTTATAGAAGCAGTTATACAAAAATCAAAAAAAATATCATTTCTGTGGAATATTAATATTTATTGTCATTAAGTTTAGCAACTCATATATAGACTTTATTGAATTAAAATGTTTGTTTGATTCTTCTTGCACCAATAGTAGAAATGATATTACCAATTTTAATATAGAAATCACATTTTAAGGTTTGGTTTGTTCTTTCTCCATTTCTTTCATGTTTTTGATCAGAATTTCAAGAATATTTTGATTAGTTACATATCTAGGAATCTTATAGCCCCTATTGTATTCATTCCACATCTCTACAAAACACATGTACTGCAAAATCAGATTCAGTTACGAGAGACAGATTAATTTTTGGATATGAGGATTTGATGATGCTGCATATAATAAGTGTCTCTTGTTGCCTAATTTCAGTAATTTCTATCAAGAAAATTTAATTTCCTTGCTAAATCATCAGTATTATGGAATTTCTTTTCTTGTTTGCATGCTAAATCACAAATAATACTTTAATTTAAAGCACTATTAAGAGCAAAATTCTCCAAGAAACTGGTGACTCTTTAGAGGTGGTCAATAAAGATAATGAGGGACAATTTGATAGAATTCTACAGGTAGCACAATCATGAAGATATGTTTTCTGAAGTCTAACTGCAATTGTGGTTCCTATTTTTTCATCAAAGGCTGACAATTTGATTCTTTCGTTGTTAAAAATGTACTTCACATACCAACAAGAGATTTTTAAAGGTAAACCTATTTTAAATTCTTGTAAAGATCTCAGAAAAGATAGTAAGTAAAAATCTACAATATGAAGCATTTTTCTTATAGTTCTAGGAAAAATGAAGAAAGTGTTCAAGCATGATTTAATTTATTAATTCAACTAAGTTACATAAACATAAAGAGAGAATTTTTAACATTAAAATAATGATTAAAAACATTTTTTATGAATAAAACAATTTTTTTATGAATTTGAAATTTTGAAAATTTCTTCAAAGTTTAATTTTTTTTGAAAAATGAAAATTTTAGCATTTAACAACTTTGCTTGATTTATCAGTCGTAACTTTATTTAAATGTATTGTGAATGACAAGGACATGAAATTAATTTCATCATTAAAGTTTCAATTAAATTTGCTTCTTAATGCAAAAAAATACTCACTTTGCAAAATTTTGTAGGAGTAAAATCCATTCTTTTCATTACACATGTCCATAGATCAGATAATATTTTATCTTTCAGAAAAGAAAACATAGAATTTAGGTCCATTTTTATAATTTCCTTTGCAATGAAGTAAAACACATCTTTAAGGCATTGTTTTTGTTTATAAATTGATTCAATATTTAAAAGAAAAAAATAGATAAATAATTTTAAAAATTGTGAAAATCTGATAGAGTAACAACATTTTTCCTGAAAACTGAAAAGACTCAAAATGGTGACATCATATTTTCTCCCTTCCATGGAGCTGGCCTTCTCTTTTGGTGATCTTGGTTCAGACATAGTTTTGGGGTTGAAGCATCATTACCACTAACCCAGAACACCCTAACAGTACTTCACAATATCACCAGTCTTTGTCGGTTTGTTATCACTCTATGAGAACGCTATATCCATGCTGATGCAGTTAGGGCCTTTTTTCTGGATTTTTTAAAAATATATATTTCCTCTTTTCTGAGAGTGAAAGTTCAAGATTAATCAGATATGTGGAGGCTGAGTTAGTAATAAAACCTAAGCATCTTACCTCGATTGGAAATACATATATATGTTCAATTTTATGAGTATAAGTTTTGGTTTATATTATCAAAATGAAGCAAGAGTATTGTTTTAATGGTGAGATGAAATACTTACTCATTTTTTTTACATTCACTGCATATATCTACCATAAATAAGTATATCCATAACATTTTCTTTATAAGTTAATTTCTTCTAAACTAAATATACCAGGATTTTATTATTACTAATGGAAGATTATACAATCAAAATAGATATCATTAGATATTATTTATTACCAAACTTTACTGCATTGAAACTCAGAAACTAAAAATATAGTTTCTTTGTTTTTAATGGCATGGGTTATTTAAAGTCAAAACCATCATTATAGAACAGCAGTGATACTATTTAACCCATAGCTAGGGGTGGATAATGGGATTCATACCTTTACCCAGAGTATTAGTTTAAAGGTGAACTGGATTTTGAATTCACTCACTTTGAGACAGCATTCTAGCACTTTGACCATTACACTACCGCGACTCCTCTCAAAATATAGTCCTAGGTATGATGTTAAACTGCACCTGGTGGTGAAGCTACAGTCTTGGAGTTCAGGGAATGTTGAGTAACCCTTCATTACTATTACTCTCAGGTCCACTCTGACCCCAAAAGGTTGTACTTGTTAGGGTCCCATTTGTTCAATCTTTTACTAGGGATTATCATTATAGCAATACTTGAAACCATTTAACTGCGTGCAAATAAATGGGCTCTGGCTCATTTAAAAATGTTTCCTTCAAACTATTCCCTAAAAAATCATATATACTTTATGTATAAACAGAATTTGGTGTTAGATAATTATCAAATGTTGATATGCCAAATAACCTAACCAAAAATATAAACATGTAGAAGTTAAAAAATAAGTACACTGCTTATATATATATATATATATATATATATATATATATGTGGCAGTTAAAACACTTCATATTCATGCAGTTTTCTTTCTAGGTACAGATTCATTGCCGTTTTCTTTCAGATTACAAATCCACTGCCGTTTTCTTTCGGGTTACAAATCCACTGCAATTTTCTTTCAGGTTACAAATCCACTGTTTCCAAATTATGAGATATTAGAAATTATAAGTGCATGAAATTATTTCACAAGGGACATTTTGGTCAAATTCAATAAATCTTATCAGTTTACAATGAAAATTAATTTCTCTCTTTACAAATCCTGAACGTATTGATATGACATCTAAGAAAAGTATAGTAGCATTCATCATCTTTTCAAGCAACCAAACTGAAGCTGATCCATCCATTACAGCAGTTTCCTAATAAGGGTTCAAATAGCTTTGTAAGGGAGCTTTTAAGAGTTATAAGGGGGTGTTGACTTACATAAAGCTATAGTTTGAGCATGGTAGAAAGTGTAGCAGAAAGAATTTCAAACTATTATTTAGTGTGGGAATTGTTTTGCCATTGGAATTTCAAAATTATACATTTCATCAAATGAGAACGACCCATGCCATATTGCCGGGCACACCTCCCCGGGCACTATAAAAGGCAGCGCTAACAATGCTCGCCCTCTCTTTTCATTTCTCATCCCTCTTGGCTGGCAGCTAGGTAAAACCAGCCAACACGAGAGATAACATTTCTCTCTCTAACTCGGGACAATTCCAACAGCAGACAGGGACTATCCATCTCGAGAGTGCACACTTCAGCATTTGTTCCTCTGCATACCTTAGGAGACCATTTCCTGGTTAAATATTTCTCCCTCCTAAACCAAATGGACCCGATGCCTCTGGCTAAGCACTAAACTTCCGCATAACCATTTACAAGTGTTACCATTTTCTTCAACTCACAGCATAAGGAAAACTTCCTTTCAAGCAGTCATTAAACTACTAGATTAAAAGCCATCAATGTCTAAGCATTCATTGTTTGTTTCCTTTCTATAAAAATAACAAGAGGCAACAGAACAATACAATGTCAATTACTATTTATGCAAAAACGGTAATGTCATCTGCCCTCATGTTATAAAAGTATCTAAGTATTTTGGGTGGGCATTCATGAAAAAATGTTGGGAACCATTGGTTTAGAAGAAAATTAATTATTTTTATAAAAAATTCTTTTGTTTTTACTTATCTATGGATGATATTGCATTTTGATATAAGTTCAATTTTGATTTTAGTATTCATATAATGTCTAAAATATATACTTGAGCAATTTAAACTTATATGTAATATTAAAGTAAACATTAAAACAAACAATTTTAATGCAGTCCTTAAATGTTTTACTTGGTTTTGTTTTTTTGTTTAATAATGACATGTCAACCTTTGTGGGTTATTTAATGCTAAAGGAATCCTTGTAGAAGAACAGTAGTGATACTATTTAACTCATAAGTTGTGAGGGTGAGTAAGTGAGTGTAGTGGTGGTATGTAATTAGTTATTTCAGTGGATATGCGTCCGTATTTTACAAGTATTGCTCTCAATATTATTTCCACCACAAATGCAACACAAAACTTTACAATGGTGTAAAAAAAATGGAATAGGACACAACAAACATTAAACAACTAACAATTTAATATACATAAAACAGAATGTGAAAATAAAAAACATGATGTGTAAATGGCCTTTTGGAAAATAAAGTTTGGCAAGTTAGAAGAAAATAAATTTGTTTACACATGTGTGTATGTTTAGATGTTAACAGAGTCTGTAAATAAGTAGTTCTTACTTACATTAAGTTCATATCGTGTTTTATGATTGTGGTGACAGCGTATCACGTTGATGAAAGAAAGTTTGTCGTTTTTTTCTTGTGAAAGTGATTCGCGGCCATCTATAGCTAGGTCATGAACTTTGGCTGTAGAAGAAAGGAATTTGCCTGACAGAGTATCGGTTACTGCTTTACTGACCACATGACTTAGTGAATGACTCGCTGACTGTGTGTTATTTATACCCTAATAGTGGATCAAAGAATTGTCCTAAAATTTTGGCACATAGACATTTATTGACCAATCAGATTTGTATTTTACGATTTTATTTTAGAGCCTAAATATTTTCTGTTAGTTGACTTCTGATCCTATTTTTCTAGCATGTTCTTATTCTATGTTTTAGCTGATTGGTTGAAAAATATAAAAATGTAACTTAAATGCTAATGCAGTTTTGATCCTAAATTTCTAGAATGTTCTTAAGTATGTTTTTATTGCTTATTTTAAGACTAGAAAAAATATGTATCCCATAAGAGTTCTTACTTTTTCCAAAGGTATTAGTCTAAAAGGGAACATAATAATGCAGTTGGAGTTTGAACTCACTACGATGTTGCAGTCTAGCACATAAGCCACTACACCATGGGACCCACCACTATCACTACTCAAATGATTTACTTTGAATTCTACTGTTTTCTTAAGAAATTTTTGATTTAACCCTTTGTAAGCTATATAAATATAAATTAGGCAAGAATACTTGTCCAGCAAATGTTTTTTTTAGCGAGTTATATACAATCTTACCATAAATCTTTCTGATGTAAAAATCTACAATCACATTCTTATAAAATGAGCTGCCCAAAAATTGGCAAATCGCTTGATAGAAACTGCAATCAACTTAGAAAGCTCTACATAATGGTCTGTCAAGAAATGATTGAAAAATCCTATTATTTATATTGTAAGGCTTCTTGTTGAGTTCAGTTGATGAATAGATGTTGTTAATTTAGTGAAGGAAAACCATTTCTGATTTCTTCCTTCAATGGTTTCTAAGAACCTCACTTTTGAGTTAAGCTAACGAAGACAAATCCCTTTTGAATGAGTTGATACAGTTAGCTGAAGAGGCCCTCTTTTTCTGTGCAGAATTATGGCCTCTGACCCATGTTGATGTGTCTGTCTAACAAGCTGTCACAGCTCAGATTACTTAATCACCTTTCCCACCTGACAAACCCTGATGACATTGATGATATATAATGTAATAACATTTTCTATCCCTGCATTATTGATTATTGGTTCCATTTACCGAGTTAGTTATCTTGTGTATGGCTGTTGCCGGATACTAGCTAGTAAAATCAGCAGGTTCATTTTACCAAATTCACCCTGCCTCTAAGAGCACCAATGACCTGGTTACTCTCAGAGCAATTTCATCAAACAAAATAGTCTCCATAGTTTTTAATTTCTTAAAGAAAGAAAAAGAGTAATATTACGTAGTCAGGATATAATTAGATAATCCAAGGTGGGTACATTAAGTGAACAGAAAAGTTTCAAGAATAAAAAGGATTAGAAGATTAGCAGCTTCTTTAATTCTAGTGTGCAGAAATTTGATCACAATGCTGAAGACTGGCAGAGAATTTTCTTAGTCTCTTTTCAGACAGAGACCTACCAAGCAGTCAGCCCAGTTTTATCATGTTCAATACATTCTATACTGATGTGATAAGTCAAATCACCTAGCCTGCATGATGTCAATAAAGTAAATGACATTAATTTTTCTTTAATTTAAACCAAATATTCCCCATAAACCATACATTTGATTTATGCTTTTAAGGTCAATAATTTGAATACTGTAGAAATGAATTTTAATGGACAAGTTATTATATTGTGTGAATTGAAGAATAAAGTTTAAATGTTAGCATTTTTTTAGACTTAAACGTTTTTCTTGTTGATTTTAAATATTAACTATACATGTTTATAAAATTTTATCCAAAGTTTTTTGTTCTACATAATTTGTTGTTGCTGTATAAATGTAAATTTTATTACTTTGTTTTTCTTTTGCCTTTGCACCACTATGTGCATTTTCCTGTGTGCTTATGCAAAACTTTTGTTTTAATTGCAGTTTTCACAACTGCATATGCTTTTTTAATAGAATAAAATGTCCTTCAACATAATTTGTGCAGTTTATCAATGTTTGCCAATAGTACGGGAGACCTGGGTTCAATCCCAGGTCGAGTCATACCAAAGACTCAAAAAAATGGCGCTTGATGCCTCCTTGCTTAATACTCAGCATTATAAGGTATGGATCAAGGGTAAAGTGAAGCAATCCAGGGAAAGGAGTAGCACCCTTCCCTTCACCTTGGTGTAGTAGCTATCAAAAAGGGAGCCTTCAGGTCAACAACTTTACTTTTACTTATCAGTTTTCTTACTCCTTAGAATGAAGTAACGGCAATCATATTGGGAATTATCTGACTTTGCTATTTTCAAGTTCTCTGATTGATATCTTGAAAAAAAATTGGGTACACTCAATGGTTTGTTGATAATGTTTGTTGTTCATCATAAGCTGTATTGGAAATTACCAAAAACTTTTTGTACAATTCTTGGCATTCTTAATGCAGTGTTTTGGTTGATTCATTCTGTCCGCAGAATTTAGAATACACTAAGTACATTTATTGCCTTCAGATGGAGTTTAGATTATATTTTATGCAAAAAGTAATTTTTTTTTTTCAAAACCCAAATTTACATTTTTCACCCAATAGGAATATACATATCTAATTGCAATTGTCTTATCTTTTCTTACGCACTCACAACATTGAATTGGCTGTAGAATACACTGACTGCACCTCCGCAGAGGGGTAAGACCCCCCCTAATGAGTGTCCTGGATATGACACTAAACAATCTGATGGTGAGGTTCCAGCAGTGCTGGAGCTTTGGGGAATGCAGAGTACCCCTTCATTGCCATCGCTCCCAGGTCCACTCTGGCCCGGAGTGGTAGCACCTGATAGGGCCCTATCTATGGGTTAAATAGAACTAACAGCATACTTATGCTAAAATGAATTGAGTAAACTGAATAGCTTGAAATAGAAACGTTTTTGACAATTAAACCGTACTTACACTTAAACTGCGTGCTTATGCTTAACTGAATTATTTCAAATAGAACTGTTTTTCGACATTAAAACTGTATTTACACTTAACTGAATTATTACATATAACTGCTTGAATAGTTTGAAATGGAAATGTTTTTGACAATTAAACTGTGTACTTATGCTAAAGTGAACTGTTTTTAATAGAACAGATTATTTACATAAAAATGGATTTGGCATTAAATAACCTACAAAGGTTGATATGCCATAAAACCAAACAAACCATCACAACATTGAAGGAATTTGTGTTACTATAAACACAAATACCAATATTCTATAAATGTTTTATTCTTCACACTTTTTATATAAACCAACTTCTTCACATTATTAACAACATTTTTTGACCCGGACAATTTTTATTGCATTCAAAACAAACATTTTGTTTTAAAAAATTTTCATTTTTTTCATTGAATTATTCTTTGAAATTATTGTAAGAAATCATCTTACAAGATCTGTAATAAAATCTTCAAGTTTCTATTTTTTCTTTTTCTATATATAAGGATTTTAGTCATTAAGACTATTGAAGATGAATTTTTTTTTTTTCATGGTGATATGAAATTATACATAATAGAAAAAGTTAGTTTGTATTGGTATATGCCATGCTTAAATTCTCAGAGCTCTTCTGGAAGAATTTGTTTTTGTGAAATTGGTATCCTTTTTAGGTTTCAACATCTCAGCTGGAAAAGAAACTGGAAGAATCAAAAGAAGAACTTGAGATGCAAGCCGAGCAAAATAAACTCCAATTGCAGACTGAAAAGAACAACCGAGAAAAAGAGATTTTGAGTTACAAAGAGCAGATCAAGCAGCATTCAATAACAATTTGTTCTTTAGAAGAGAAGCTAGCCAAGATAACAAAAACTCACAAGAAATCTGCTGATCAAATTGTAACACTTGAGAAAAAACTCCATGGTAAGTAGCAACTAAGTCATTTATTAACTGTAAAAGATTAATTGAATATATGAGGTTGACAGTTGTGTCTGTCATTGTTGTAGTACTGGGAATAGTCCCAGAAAGCCAACAGAAAAAGCTGGAGGAAAAAGACATTTGAAGAAGAATCAAGATCATCCAAATAACTGCATAGTTGAAGGCAGTTAGAATCCTGGGATTATGGAACTTTCATTACCAAAAATTCATAGCCATAGAAAATTCATCACCAACAATTCATAACCCAATAAAATTCATCACCAATAATTCGTAGCCATAGAAAATTCATCACCAACAATTCATAACCCAATAAAATTCATCACCAATAATTCGTAGCCATAGAAAATTCATCACCAACAATTCATAACCCAATAAAATTCATCACCAATAATTCGTAGCCATAGAAAATTCATCACCAACAATTCATAGCCATAGAAAATTCATCACCAATAATTCGTAGCCATAGAAAATTCATCACCTGCAATTCATATCCAACAGTTTATCTCCAACAGCCACAAATTAATTGTAAAAAAAAAAATTTAGTCTGTCACAAAATTTCTACATTACAATAAAGTCAATTTCACTGCTCTTGTTGCTATAGAAATGTTAGTAATTGCTTTCAAATGTAGAAGGTAAATAAATCGGTAAATAACAAGCAAAATGAAGAGGGAAAGAAATTTCAACAATGTTCATTTTGTATTACCTATGTGTAAACAAAGTATTGTCTATTGTGTACTATTTTGTTGCGTCATGTTCAATGTGATACAAGATTTACTGAGGCAAGAAAAAGATCTAGTCTCTTAGCCATTCCCGGAGTAAAGAAAGAGAGATCTTCACGTCTTTGTTGCTTTGGCAACACTATCTAGTAATCATTAGCAGAAAATTTTTTTGGCAGACAAAAGAATTAATCTAACAGATCTATTTGACCCATCGATGGGATCCTATCAGGTAATATCACTCTGGGTTTGAGACAACCAGGGAGTAAATGTAACAAAGATAGGACTCTACACCCTCAAAACTGGAATCTCACCACAGGATGCAGTTATACTCAAGACACAGATTTTTTTTTGAGGGGGCATCTTACCCTTCTGTAGGGAATTCAGTTGGCATATTCTACACTCGGTCAACAGAGCTGATTTTATGTGAAGGTAAAATACTTCATGTAATAAAATAACTGAACTAAAGATCACAAGTCAATGAACAATGCAGGAAAATTTGCAAACAATAAACAAAAGGTTTTAAAGACAAGAAAGTAATTGATTGAATATCTTATTACAATGACATCATTGAAAATTCAGACTTTTACCTCAGCTGAAATTAACTTGTAACTGGGAAGAATTAGACAACAAATAATGGTTTGTCTTATTTTTCTATCTGTATATGTTACTAAAATTCTCTTTCTGCTTGTATTTATGAGGTGAAGTAAAAAATGATCACGATTGATTCTTTAAGTTTTAAAAATTTCAAATTTAAATGAGGTGGACGGCTGAGCAACTTAGTTGTCTAGACATCGAGACACCATCTCTTTACTATCTAGACATTTAGACAAGTCAGTGTCTATTTTCAATACTTTTTGATCTGCAATCTCAATACTTATTGATCTGCAGTGTTGATACTTTTTGATCTGTACTCTCAATACTTATTGATCTACAGTCTTAATACTTTTTGATCTGTAATCTCAATACTTATTGATCTGCAGTCTTGGTACTTTTTGATCTGTAATCTCGATACTTTTTGATCTGCAGTCTCGATACTTTTTGATTGGTACTTCCACAGTCAACACATTGCTTCATTTGATTTTTTTCTTGTTTCCTTAACTGAAAAAATGAAAATTTATCACAGGATTAACAAATCTTAAGTGGAAGACATTAAAAGAAATACAAGTGTGGAGTTAGCTTCAATTCCAATCAGTTGGGGCTGTAGAATACACCAACTGCATGGGATAAGACAACTACCCACTCTAATGAGTGTCCTGGATATGACACTAAACTGCATCTGATGGTGAGACTTCAGTAATGCTGGAGCTTTGGAAAATACAGAATACCCTTTCATTGCCATTACTCCCAGGTCCACTTTCACCTGGAGTGGTAGCATCAGTTAGAGTACCATCTATGGGTCGAATAGAATATTTAATCATTCACTATACTTGAAACTATTTAAGAGTGTGCAAACAAATGTCTGTTAAATTGATTTACTAGTATTACATAGCAATACTTGGAACCATTTAACTGTGTGCAAATAAAACTATTAGTGTTACATAGCAATGCTTGAAACCATTTAACATTGTGCAAACAAATAAGATCAGGCTTGTTGAAAAATAAAGTTGGCTGCAAACTATTTGTTTACAAATCATATATATTTAATATATATTGTCACGTGATAGCTCACGGAGACGAAGAGGTAAGACTGATACTATTCTCCCGTGTTGAATTAGCACTATCTAGCAGTCAAAAAGTGACCATTAAGAGAGAATGTGGGTCACAGAGGGGATAAACAGATGTTAGTACTTAGTGACCTCAGGTCGCCGGACATCGGAAGGGGAAAGAGAGAGAAGCCAAATGATTGGCTGGGACCCCAAAACGGAAGTGGGGCTCCCTTCCCCTCAGCGGAAGTAAATAGGAAGAAATTTAGTTTTTGAGCAAGGCTCGTGGCAGGCGAACCATAGCCATTTTACTCCGGGCTGAAGACAAAAGATTAACTGAGACACGAAGGACTCCAAATCCTTCAAGCCAGTATTAAAAACAGAACAAAATCTAGTAGCCCGTGAAAGAAGAAAATTCTCCAGTGGAACCCCGTCGAAAATAAGATAAGTAACTTTGGGGACATTTTTCCTTTATACTCAAATTTCGTTTACCACTCTCTCTCTCTCTCAATTTGAAGAAAGGATAAAAGTCAGAAAAGACATTTATATTCGTGGACTGTCCAATTATATGTTTTGACACTCTGAATGTGTATATATAAGTAGTAAAGGATTTTATGTATTTTCATTTTACCATGTGGTCTATGTTGTTACTTCATGCTTTCCTTTCAGCTTCTATTCGCCTTATGTTATCTTGCTTGGAATTGTCCTATTAATTCCTAAAGTATCACACGGGAAACCGGAGTTGCCGACTACTGCAATATTAATATTATCACGACTAAGACCTATAGGCCCGTATTCTTCTGTTATCTAAGGGAAAGAAGTTTAGCGGCCTGGTGGGTGTGTGATAGTGTGAAATTTGGAACCCCTTTGCCAGCGGTGGTCAGTCTGGCTCTAAATTAATCCCTCACGTAATATGCCAGTTCTTATATGCCTGAGAGAAAAACTCTGAACAGGACTTATTCTGTAGGGGATCAAGTGCCAACCTGCCCCATCTTCACACGTGCGAAAATAAAGTTCCGTTTTGGGATTTTAGACGATTTCGCGTCACAATATGTAAATACAGGATTTGGCATTAAATAACCCATAAAGGTTGATATGCTGTAAAACACAACCACCCAAACAGTCAATTACATCATGGATACATTTTTACATTATTCAACCAATAATTATTTACTAAGCTTAGCTTAGTTGTAGGACAAAGCCAAAAGTATGGGGCACCCAGTAAGAATCAGACTCACTAATGGTGGTCTGCTAATGCAGCCTGCTAACCATTACACTGTGAGATACCCTTCAACAAATAATGAAAATATGTATTTCAAATATTCATAAGTTTAAAAGGGTATCGTGCAAGAGTTTTGAAAAATTATTTTTCTTTTAGGAATTAATCAGTTCAGTGTTGAATACATACGTTATTTTTTCTTTTTTTCTCACAGTTTGGGATACATGGCAAGTATTTACATTTGTTTATTTCTAAAATTCTTCTCTATCTGTTTTTGTCATTCTATTTCTCTCGTGCAAAACTTAGTCTCTCGCATAGTATACTAGGAGATTAAATATTCTATTTTTCTTTCTTTTTATTAATTTTTTTTTTGTTTAGCCCAGTTGCCTTGGGTTGTAGAATACATTAACTGCATCTCTGCAGAGGAGTGGGACTCTCCGAATGAGTGTCCAGGATATGACACTAAACAATCTGATGGTGAGGCACCAGTTACGCTGGAGCTTTGAGGGATGTGGAGTCACCCTTCATTGTCATCGCTCCCAGGTCCACTCTGGCCTGGAGTGGTAGCAGTTGATAAAGTTCTTCTATGAGCCAAATAGAACTGTTTGACATTTAAATTGTGCACAAACAAATGGTTTATGCTGAATTGAATTGTTAGAAATAGAACTGTTTGATGACTTAATTGTGTGTATGTACAAAATGTGTTTACAAATCATATTTAATATATATGTAAAAACAGGATTTGGCATTAAATAACCAACAATAGTTGATATGCCATAAAATCAAACCAAACATTTCATTCTTCACTTACTACAAGGCCAACATTCTTCTCTTGCCATTTGAAACTCAGACTTTTACAAGAATTGAACTAAGGAAAACTTCTCAACAATGATCCCTGGCCCAGTTGCCTAGGGCTGCAGAATACACTGACTGCATCTCTACAGTGGGATAAAACTCCCCCAATGAGTATCCTGTAACAATCTGATGGTGAGACTTCAGTAATGCTGGAGCTTTGGGGAATGTAGAGTACTCCTTCATTATCATCACTCCCAGGTCCACCCTAGCCTGGAGTAATAGCAGCTGAAAGGGTCCTGTCTATGGGTCAAATAGAACTAAACTATGTACTTATGCTAAACTGAATTGCTTGAAATAGAACTGTTTTTGACATTTAAACTGTGTACTTATGCTAAACTCAATTGTTTGAAATAGAACTGTTTATATTTATAAAAATGGATTTGGCATTGAATAACCTACAATGGTTGATATGCCATAAAACCCATCCAATCAACAATGATCCACCGATAAACTCAGTGTTAAAAATGGGGTACCCAATGAGGTCTAAACTTGAATTTTGACATAAGGCCACCCCAAACCACCAGAGGGGGAGGCTAAACTCTAAAGACCGATTTGACTTAATCTGTTGCCGATAATAAAATCACAAAGGAAAAAGTCAAAATTTAGGCTAGTATTAAATCTCGTTACAATTCATATTCTTCATTGTGGTAAAACAATAACACAGCCTGTAGATTATTTTGATGTTGCTGACTGGTGGACATATCAGTGAGCAATCTTGTAACAAGGAATTAAGTCTTTTTTAGCCAATCGGAAAGCATCATAGACTGAAGATGTGGACACTTTCTTGATCCTATCAAAAACTTTTAAAATAACACTCTGCATTCCACAAGTTCGTACCCAGGCCTCCTGGTCAGGTGGTTACATTTACATTCTAATCTTGGCCTCAGGGGACCACCCCTCAGGCTTTATTTGTTTTGCAGGGTTGGGTTTATTGCTTGATGACTGAGGTGCCCCAAATGCGGGATGCCAACAGGTTCAATATTTTTGCACTTGCTGCACATGAATCTTGATTCATGTGCAGCTCCCACAATAAAATAGCATTGTGCCTTATTCTAGCTTGGTGGGAAGTCAGTTAAATACCAGTTCTCATCTTGCCTGGCATGTCAGTGGTTAGTGATGACTTGGTTCTGGGAGGCCATCTCCCTAAGCTTGTTAGAGCTGAGTTTATTGCTCAGCACCTCAGAAGAGGAATGCTGATGGGTCTAAGCATTTTTTGGATGAGCCACTCATAAGTCTTGATTTGTGCGTGGCTACTTACCATAGAAATGACCTGGTGTCATATATTGACTTGGTGGGAAGTTGGTTAAATTTCTTTCATCTTACCAGCTTCGTACTACTACTACAACAGACAGCTCTTTCACTCACCTCAACTACCAGGCACAGATAATATCAGAATATATCCTTTCAGGACCAAGCCACCATCTTACCTCAAGTACTCACCAAATGATACCCCAAAACAAAAAAATTATCCATGAACTTGTAGAGAAGAGGAAAATCTCGTATTTTGTTTTGGCACGCTATTTAATTCAACACTGAATTTCACCCAATCAGGATGACTTATCCCATTCAGCCCGGACCTTCATTTCCGGCTAGCAAAACGGGTGAGCGGCCAAAACCACTCTCTTCAGCTTGAGGTGGCGACCAGAACAGACGTGCCTCTGGTCGTCCCTGCTTAGCGATGCTTTTTAGCTAAACAAGCCACCCAGTGTGGACATCTCACTGTGGCTTTAACACTAGCAGCAGCAACATGGACACTCAACGAGGGAACCATCTAATTTATGGATTCTTTACGAGGAATCCCAGTTGAACATAAATTAGAAACATTCAGCATGCCTTCCACAGGCACCATTTCTTGTCACCCCAAAAATTGCTATGTCGATCTGACGCGCAATCCCACTCTCGACACGCTTGCTCTCAATTCACCTCTGGGCCACTTTAATGGAGACCAACGCACGCCTCTCCACCAGACGGACAAAACTACACGGTGACTTTGAATACTTCCCTCACACGTCCAACAACACGCTGGCATCTCAACATCCCGCTAAGCTATCGTGTCTCCAAAACTAACAAGCCTAAACACCACGAGTCTTGCAGCACCAAGAACAAACCAAATATTCAAAGCTGCAAATAAGGAACATTCGCTGTTGTGTGTGTTGTTAAAGAATAGTTTCGTAAATCATTTGTTGCCTTAAAAAATATAGCGTTAAACAATCAACCATTTCACCTCACCGCTATAAACTGACTGTAAACTCAACCCCACAGACATCCAATAACTTAGCTTCTTTGAAAGTCTTCTGTATTAATACAAGGAATTAGAACTCTCTTGTACATTTCTATATATAAATTCCAGCTCGTCGTTGATTCTATTGTTGTATTCTAACCATTTCTTCCATCCCTGCTATTCAAGTAACCACTACGATATCCTGGTCAACGATTCACCCCTTTTCCACCCATCCTAGCCTTCAGAGCATTACCATTCACTGAAATAATACTAGGTACTTTGAGTGGTGTAATTGTTAGCAAGTTAGACTAGCAAACCATCACGAGTGAGTTTGAGTCTTATAGAGTGTCCCATTTATACAGCCGTGTGCCATGTCTAAGCAAAAAGCTTCGTAAATTAATATACAGTTTATTTAAGAGCATCTCGGGTGGTGTGATGGTTAACCTGCCTGATTAGCAAACTATCACGCGTTAGTTCGAGTCATTGAGTATTCCATTCATACGGCCTTATGCCATAGTAAATTACTACACGGATATAACATTAGGAAGAAAAGTCAATAAATTTATGGTGGCTAATTAGGATTTGTCGAAAAATATGTTAATGATTTGAGTGACACGTAAAGAATTTATCGAGTAAATACTTTTAGTTTAAGATTTGTTTTTCTATTTTTTCCTCCTAAGTGTGATTAATCACCTCAAAACAATATTGCCTTCTCATCATTGCCAGTCCTTGATCATTAATAAATCATTATTTGTATACCTACCATGAAAAAAAATGTATATACCTTGATTTTTGACGGCACTTAACTGGTTGATATTAATCCCCCACACAAATAATAAATTCCCGCTATTTAGACCTCGGATCGGCTGTGTCAGTATCTATTGAACTCACTAGAGTCATTATATTTATTTACTCACTCAGCTTAGCTTAAATATGGCACAAAGCAACATGTTTCGAGCTCTACTTTCTGATTTTTACCTGCTTATTTTCGGTTTTATTTACTAGATAAAAAAATGAAAGAATCTAAATAGTTTTTAAGTTAAGGAATAAGGAATTTATTCTTTCAAGAAGTCAATCGCAAATAAGGTTTCGATTTAATTATAATTTTTAAAATGGCAAAAGTAACTTTTAGAAATTATTTTAAAAAAAGAAAGAAAAAAGATATCTCTTTTTGTTTTTTTACACTGAGTAAAAATTTTCGCTCGGTTTTTTGTGATGAAATAGAAGAAAAAATTGATTCTTTTTTTATGTGCAAAAGACGCGATTTTTAAAAAAAAAAATAACATTTAATTCAAAGATCATTTTAACATGGAGAGGAACTAAAACCGTTCTTTCTTCTTTTTCTTCACCTCATTCATTTTCATTTTTAAAACATGTAAGTTTACTTTTTTTTTTACTTTGAAATACACACACACACACACACACACACACACACACACACATATATATATATATATATATATATATATATATATATATATATATATATATATATATATATATAAGCAATATGAAAATCTATTTTAACGAAAAAAGGCGTAGAATTGAAACTTAAATAAAATAATAGCGATAATCTGCATATCAGTAAAGATTCGTTTTTTTACAACTCCATTAATTGATTTATCTATGACGAATTTTACAAGAACAATATCCGTTGGTTAAAATCTAGATTCGTCTGCGGCCCCCATCATAAAACGACCTTGTACCATTTTTCTTTTCAAGTTTTTGTTTCCATAAATCAATACAATTAAAATATAATGTAAAAGTAAATAATGATTATTCTTAAATATCAAATAAAGATTAAAATATCTTCTCTGAGATTTTGTTAAACTTTATGTTTCTCAGTTAATCGCAGTTTTATTTAATGTTTCAGAACCTACTAAATAGAATTGTAATAAATAAAAGTGTTTGTCAAGAATAGCCCAACCATGAAGATTTCGCTTATTTTTGCAATATTGTACGAAAAATTATTATGTAATACTTACAGTCATCATCAAGAGAAGAATAAGTTTCAATCATTTCTATGATTTAAAAAAAAAAATTGAACATTTAAATCCCTAAATTATGTCTTCAACTAGCTTCCTATCAGCTATCAGCCGTATTTCGTAAGTCTTTTCCTTCGTCATTCTCTAAGAACTATGGGTGATTTGTAATTTTTAAAAAAATTGTAAAAAAATAGTAAAAAAAGAAAATGAAACAAATGACGGAAACCTTTTCTTAGCAGGATGCTGAGGGTTGTGGACGATTTTGCCACCAAAGCGTCACTAACTGCTAAAGATGAATATTTACAATCCAATCTTTTAATCATAATTTATTTCTTTACTGGAGGAAACTTTTGCAAAGATTATGATTTGTGTTTATCCCTGGAAATCAGTTGTTGAAACTCATTTACTTTATTATCATTATTATTTACTCCTTTAGAGTTTTTCCCATCAGTATTAGCTGATGGTTTTTCACTGGAGTTTGAGTGACAGCAAGTCTCCTCAAGTCTCCAGGACTCTTCTCAGTATTCTGGCCGTTCTCCGTAATGTTGTCTTTTGGATAGTCTCTTCCCGTCCGCCAACTTCAAAGTCCTCCAGGCCTTTTAATAATATTTTAGTTATTGTGCCAAAAGCACCAATCACAATTGATACAATCGTCACTTTCATGTTCCACATGTTACAAGACGAGATCTTGCCTTGATTTGAAAAAACAAAAAGAAAGAAAAGAAGAAAAGAAAAAAAAAAAACGGAAGTTAACACTTCGAGTTCTCAACTCAAAATGAAAAGTTAGTCGCTCACGCATGGGCTCCGCGCAGAACTTCAGTTTGCGATAAATTAACAAAAAAAAAATACATTAATAAATATCCAATCGGAACGCCTCCTGCGGGGCACAAAAATTGCCGTTTCTGAGCCTACAGAAAATATATAAATAGACGGACCAAATAATTATCAGCATACTTGTTCCTTCACACGACCCGTGTTAAGGATTCTACGCACCGTCCGGCGCCTGTCATCCGATACATCAAACGATCGCCGCCGCTAAGAACATTACCCTAGTTCCGAAGAAAACCATCCCTTCACCACGAGAACTTTGTAACTATCCCTTCACCACGAGACAAGTACAGTACATGAACTTTGTAACTACTACCACTGAATTCATTCTTTAACTGTGAACATATTTCTCCATTCTACTCTCTGTACTTAATCTATTTATAAAAATTTTTCTATAACATCATTACTGTGTTATTGTGAGTATCTATACGTTCTTTGTTTTGCAACCATACGCATTTCTCGCCCACAACTCAGAATATAACACACAGTTTTTTTTCAATTCTCTAGCAAGGTCGAGGTACTTAACCTTCTTTTCACATTCTTTCAGTTTTATTCTGTGGTTCGCTGGGACAGCAAAGTCGACAATTTTGCAAATTCTCTTTTTTTTTTTTTTTTGATTATTATAAGGTCTGGTCTTCTGGCCGAGATTAGATGATATTATTATTATTATTATTATTCCTCATAGAACAAACAAAACAAATATTATCACATATTATTTATTATCAAATTCTACAACAGTGAAACTTTGCAACCAAAAATAAATTTGTAACACCTATTGTGACCAGAAAGGAAATTGCTTAAATATATGAGGTGTACTTTGTGGGGTTTGAAGGTTTTTATGAAGGTCAGTGGCTAAGGGCAAGGCTGTGTTGCCGTAAGATATCTGACTCCATATTTTGGTTATATTATTTTACCCCACGTTGACTGGCCGGTGCAATGCCTTGCCCAAAGAAGGTCCATAAGAAATATACAAAAAAGAAAGATAGAAACAGATAAGAGACGAAAACATTTCTTCCATACTTTCCTTTATTTACTTGGTGAATGGACTAACCAACGCTACGTCCCAAAACATAGCGTGGTGTCCAAAACACCCGACAGTAAAATCGGTGTTGTCGGTTCGACGTCACTGCCCGAAAAGAGAGGTCGGTTCACAGAAAACCTGAGTATTTATCTCTCTTCACCGGCTCCAAATTCACCACGCCAAAATCCTTCTAATTTTGGCGCGACCGCTTCCCATTGGCTACTTTACATTTTATTATTTTTCTTTTTTCTGATTTTAACCGGATGGATGCGTGGAGCCTTATGTGTGGCGACGCGTTTATACATTTTGTATCTGGCAGCCGACGAGTCAATATCCGGTTGGGAGTTTTACTGTTAATTCCTAAATCGCCACAACTTATTTTTGAACTGCTACATATTATTATTTTTGTCAATACTGTAGAGTTTGGTTATAAATAATATCTAATAATATCTTTTTGATTGTATAATGTACCACTAGAAATAGTGAAATCTTGTTTTTAATTAGTTTAGAAGAAAATTAACTTTTTATTAAAAAAATTGTGAGGGCTATATTTATTTATAGGCTTTGGTTGGTTGGTTCATTTTTTCGTTTAATGGCATGTCAACCCTTTTTGGGTTATTTGATGCCAAAGTCAGTTTTTTTTTTTGTTTTTTTTTCCAAGCAATTATAGGGTTTCAAGTAGTTGAAACAATATTTCTAATGTCAATATATTAATGTAGTCAAAAATCATTTAAACCTTATCTAAAAAACAAATATATTTGACTTATAGATGGTACCATGTTGAAACCATCACTCAAGTTAGTACTTGATGGAACTACTGATTGTAGTAATTGTCGAGTTAGTTATCTGCCCTGAATCCTTCATTGAACAAGGGTCAGGTAATCTGCTCCAAGTTTTTGTTACTCTCCTTGTAAATAAAAAGAACACTACACATATTTTAAAAGGTCATCTTTATGCTTTTTGCCTTGTTGATTGAGTTAAACTATCCTGCCTAGAATATGTGAAGATGAATACCTGCACTTAAAAAGGTATGTCTTATTTTTATGTGGAAATAGGTTTGTAAATTCCCTACCGACCCTAACAGGAACTCCTACTCTGGGTCAGAGTGAACCTGTGAGTAATGGCAACACAGGTGAGCCTCACCACTAGATACAATTTAGTGTCATATTTAGGATACTTATTTGAGAATGATACTGTGAGTGTGTGTGTGTGTGTGTGTGTGTGTGTGTGTGTGATTGACTGATTTTAATGGCATGTCAACCCATCTAGGGTTGTTTTATGCTTAGAGGTTAGGGAATCACATTCATTATATGTTCATATATACTTTTTTTTCTGGTTATTTCTGAAGAGGCTTTTTTTGCTCATTTTTTGGTCTTATTGAATACAAATAATTTTTAAACATCTATTTGACTCATAGATGGGACCTTAACAAGTACTTCCACTCTGGGTCTGAGTGGACCTGGAAGTAATGGGAGCAAAGAGGTACTCCAATCTCTCCAGAATTAGAACATCACCATCAGCGGCAGTTTAATATGGTACCCAGGCCCCCTTTTTTTTTTAGTTGGGAGGTAGGGTTATTACCCCTCTGCAAGGGATACAGTTAAACTGTAAATTCTTCACTCAACCACATCACTCAATAAAGCACAAAAGATAGCTATTGACTTTCAACTTCCTGCCAACTTTAGCTGTGGTTGTGTTAATTTATAATTCCTGTACACATTGTCCTGACCTCAATGTAGCCTCTTTATAAAAAATCAGTTGAGTTATTGTCATATCAACCCTATCAAAAGCTGAAAGTTGATATTATTCATAATTTATTTATAAACAGTATCAATAGACTTATTCAATTGTTATAATTCTGTCTCTTTCAATTTATCTACCAACTCTAATACACTAGATATAAACAAAACTACAATTGTCAATGAGTACACATGACCATAGATTTACCTAACTTGTGATGGTAAAAAGATGGATGATGTTGGTTGGTCATTTTTATGGTGCATCAACCCTTGTTGGATCATTTAATATCAAATCAGTCTTTATTTTATTTGTTTACTTATTTATTTATTTTTGCAAGCAACTGTGTTTTTAAGTAATTATTCCTATTTAATTATAATCATTTGTATATAATTATAGCTTCCAATAACTATTCTTAATACAAATGATTTGCATATAATTTCAAGTAACTTGTTTAATAATAATAATTTGCTAACAATTGTAGATCTTCAGTTAACTATTTGCCCAGTCGGCTGGGGTTATAGAATACACCAACAGCATCTCTGCAGAGGAGTAAGACCCCCACCTCCTAACAAGCGTCCTGGATATAGCATTAAACAATCTGATAGTGAGGTCCAGTAATGCTGGAGCTTTGGGGAATGTGGAGTACATCTTCACTGCCATCGCTCCCAGGTCCAGAATGGTAGCAGCTCATAGTGTCCTATCTATGGGTCAAATAGAACTAAACTGCGTACTTATGCTAAACTGAATTGCTTGAAATAGGATTGTTTCGACATTTAAACTGCATACTTATGCTAAACTGAATTGTTGGAAATAGAACTGTTTGACTAAACTGAATAGCTTGAAATAGAAATGTTTTTGACAATGAAACTGTACTTATGCCAAACTAAGTTGTTTGAAAAAGAACTGTTTATTTGTATAAAAATGGATTTGGCATTAAATAACCTACAAAGATTGATATGCCATAAACCCAGACAAACAATCAGTTAACTATTCCTATTTAACAATAATAAATTGGATAAAATTGTATGGTTTCTCCTAAGGTACATGAACTTCTATTGGAAATGATATCAATATACGACTAGCAAAGGAATAGACTGCTGTTGATAGGTTATCGATCCTATGGAAGTCAAATTTATCCAATAAAATAAAATGCAATTTTTTCCAAGCAGCAGTCGTGTCAATTCTACTATAAGAATGCACCACATGGATGCTGACAAAGGGTATAAAGAAAAAGCTAGATGGAAATTGCACAAGAATGCTATGAGTTATATTGAACAAAACCTGGAAGCAAAATCTTACAAAACAGCAGCTGTACAGCCACCAACCTCCCATCTCTAAAACCATCCAAATAAGGCAGACAAGACATGCAGGAGAAGTAAAGACAAACTCATAAGTGACTTTCTCCTAAGGACCCCTTCGCACGGACATGCAAGTGTTGGATAACCAACTAGAACTTATCCACAACAGCTCTGTATAGACACAGGATGTAGTCTAGAAGTAATGAGACGAATGGCAAGAAAAAGTCAGGGAAATCCATGCTAGTAGCATGACATGATGGCATATGGTTTCTAGTATTCCTGTCTGATACTAATAATTTACAATTCCTTATATGGTTTAGAGTGATTATTCCTAATATGAATCATTTGTATACAATTATATTTCAGAGTATTCCTATGTGATACTAATAATTTGTAAGCAATTTAATGTATTTCATAATCATTTTAAACATTATCTCAGATAGACCTATTTGACCTATAGAAGAGACCCTAACAGGTATTCCCACTCTGGGTCAGTGGACCTGGGAGTAATAGCAATGAAAGGGTGATTCCTTACTTCCAAGAGCACTGGAGCTGGAGCCTTACCACCAAATGCAGTTTAGTAACCTCATGAGAGAATACAATTGTGGTCTGTTAAGTAGTGAGACTGGTTATGTACAAAAGTCTATTATCAATTTAATGACAAAGTTCTTAATCTCATTCAAAATAGTTCTTTTTGGAAGCAACCTACTGACATTGTTTCCACTGCGGAAAACAATGCTGAAAGTTTTCAATTGGTTTGTCATGATCTGTTGCATGTTCTTATCAGTTCCCAAAATGAAACTCCCATGGGACTGAGTTTAGAATTTGAAAAATAGAAGATAGTGGCAAGGACTCAGGTCAGGGGAATCTGAATATATATTTTTTTTTATTAACAACTCTTTTATAGAGAGAGTGTCAAGAAAGTAATGAGACTGTTTTTTATTCATTTTTAGGTTGGCAACCCCGATTGAAAATTACCTGATGAATGTTAATTCATCACCAATCATTTTCCTTATCAAACATCAATCAAATCTGATGAGGGTCTTCACTCTTATCGCATTTATCTTAGTTCATACTTTGACAAATTAGCCAGAATGAAGAATCCCTGTGGTGTAGCGGCTAACACGTTGGATTGTGACATTGTAATAAGTGAGTTTAAACTCCATTCTTCATAGAAGCCTCTTGTGCCACATAACAAATTTTTGTAAAAAATTTTGTTATAAATAAAGAGTTCAAACTCCACTTGTGCTGTTAGATTCACTTTCAGACTAATACTCTTGGTAAAAGTATGAAGCCCCCTTCTTTATTGCTCTGGCTATGGGTAAGATAATATCATTACCATTGTTCTATAAAGATTGCTTCGACATTAAATAACCCATGATATACCATTAAACAAAGAAACCAAACCAAATCAGCCAGAAAAAGGTTCATCCAAAAATGCTTTGTATTGTGTGTAAAAAAAACAAAAAAACTTGGGATGGAACTTGATCTCCATAAACTTGTCAAATTGTCTTTAAATTTCATTTTTGTGATCCACTAAGCCAAACACATTAGTCATAATCCAAGATGATTCAACTGATTGTGAATTCTATAAGGTAAATGTGAATTGAATATTTTTACACATGTTCAAGTTCAACATTGATCATATGATTTTCAATCAGAATTTATAGTAGTATTAAGGTTTCTGCAAAATTACCACATGAATCAAATAAAATTTTCAGTCTTTGAAGCAGCAAGCACTTTTAAATAAACTTTGAGGTCTTTCCATTTAGAGTAGGCTATCGGAAATTATACAACTTGTAGAATTCAAACAGACTAAGTGTAAGTAAAATTTGATTACAATTGTATTTTAATTGTTATAAGAAAAATAAAATTAAAAAGGAACAGTTTGACAAGAATCTTAGTGAAACCAATAGAAGTGTTGTTGTCTACTACAGGCTACACTTAATTCCCATAAAAACCCTAAACTCTGATAATGTTGGTTCCATTCTATTTTTTGCCCTCTTCAAGAAGAGGTCACTTCTCTAAGTCTATTGATATTTTAGTGTTAAAGATGTCTACTCTTTATTGCTTAATACCTACATTTTACTTTAAGATATTGAATCGACTAAACCTATATTTTATATATAAAAGGAAAACCATTATTATATATATAGCGAGAGAGAAAGAGAAGTTTTACAAATTATCACGCTTTATACATAAAATGTAAACCTATATTTTATGTATAAAAGAACCCAAGCACTTTTGTAATTGGAGACAATAGAAACAAATGAATAAACAATCAAACAACCAAAACCTTTTTCATATTATAGAACTTTTCAGGGTGTGTATAATAATGTGTTTAATGACTCCTCTTTCCTTATAAAAATGGTGGTCTCCAGTATTATTTCTTTTTTGTCATACTTGTCCTCTTGTATTGTATATGCCTTGTTTTTTTTTTTTTCTTATACTTATCTATCTGGCTAGATTCTCTTGTCTTCTATCTGGGACTTCTTCAGGTGGTCTTGGGTTTATCTTGGTCTCCGTGTCCACTTCTGTTCTTATAAATAGACCCAAAGATTTTGTTTGATTTTCGATATCTTTATTCACCCAAATTCCCACGTCAACCATGCGGCTGAAGAAATAGCCATTTTAGGCATCTGTTCATTACAGTACCTGGACTACTTTAATTAACTCTACCAAACTGACTTGTTCTCATGACTGAACCAACCAATCAGAAAACTGCTAAAAAGGTCAGCCAGGGGTCAAGTCTTGTCTATCATGTCACATGTTATTTTCCATGGGTCTTCTTCTAACAAATTATCAGTTAACTTTTGAATTCATATTTTGAATTCTACACTTACTTTACAAAATTAATAAGCAACCTATTCATTATGTAAACGATTGGTTATTATTTTTGGTATTATGAAAATGATTACATTTTATGATACCACATTCTTATACAGTATTGCTAGTATATTTGTTCCTTGATAAGTGATTTATTTTTAGGTTATTGTCTAAGTTAAGCTTAGTAAATATCTTCTCACTATAAAAAGTGAAACTTGTTATTTTTCCTTTTTTAAAATTATATTACAGAAAGTCGGACTCAACTGCCTGCCAAACATTCACCACCACCGCCCAAGCCAAAGGTCATAGTCCAAAAACCACCTGCTGACCTTCAGGCCCGGGATCAACTAATTACAGTTCTCAGGTAATGGATCTTTATGACTTCATTTTTCTTTGTAGTAAGGGTTGTATTCTATTTTGCTTTTCAAGATCAATTTAAGATTGACTTGTCTTTTGACAGGGATCATGTTTACCAGGATCAATGGATGATGGACGGATAGCAAGAGAAAGTCAGGGTATTCTGTGCTGTGAGCATGACTTGATAATGATGATGCTTATTGTACAATTACTTACAATTCTCAATGTACATGTATATTTTTTTTATGAAGATCTTTCAGTGTGCAAATTTCTAAAGAAAGAATCCTTCTAATTTCCTGGGGAGTTTTTTCTATTTATTTATCCTTCTCACCTTCTCTAATTTATCATCCAATAACCAAAATATGAAAATTTTTTATACATTTGAAGCTCTAAGTTTTAGGAGTTGTGTTATTATACTCTTTGCAAGTTTTTCACACAAGTAGTACCAGGTGGTTTTCATTAGAGTTCAAGTGACAGCAAATCTCCTCAGCTGTCTTCAACTCTGTCTTCTAGGTGATCTCAGCAGTGCTGTGGTCTAGAGAGTCTCGATTTTTTCTTAGACTTCTAGTTTTGCCAGTCTCTTTTCTAGGTTATTCACAATTGTTCCAACAGTTCCAGCTATGTTTTATATCATTGTTGTCTTCATGTTCCATAGCTTTTTCAGCTCTCTAGCAAGGCCCTAGTATTTATTTAGTATTTTGCTTAACTTTTAGTAAATTCTCAATGATTTGGAAATGTAAAGAGGTTTGAAATATAAAAGAAAAGATGATTTGGAAAGAAAGAAAATGAAAAATGAAAAACAGATGAAGTGATTCAGAAAAGAATAAAGATGAAGTTAAATATGGATAAAAATATTCAGATTAGGAAGGGGGACAGTAAAAATAAATACCTAGAGAGAAGAGAAATAAATATGAGATATGGTTGATAAATAATGTCTTTAAAGGTAGAATAATAAAACTGGTATTAGGTGCTTGGTGATAGGGAGGATATTTAGCCGAGTCACCTCTCACCAAGGACTGATATCAGCTTTAATATATCGGTGATATACTAACACTGAATAAATGGAAAGATAAAATAAGATCATTTACATACACAGAAACATTTAATAAATACATAATATACATACAAGTAGTATTGGAAAGAATACATAAACGTATTTCAACAGATAAAATATTCACATTATTCTATGAGCAAGCAGTATATAAAAGGGGAAAAAATGTGAAAAAGTCTTATTTGAGATTGATGGACTGTAAAAAGGTCATCGATATATTGTCTTTACTGTTCAATGACCTGGAGGGAGACAATGTCTCTACGATTCAATGAAAAGATATAAAAGAGGGTTTGAGTGAATTTCTGAGATTGTTCACAAGCCACCAAATGGACTGGCCCATTCTCTTTGGGATACAATTATTTATTGTTTCCCTACGCAGGATATATAAAACGAAATCCCTCGGCCATTATATTATAGCACCTGTGTAGCGGCAATTTTAAATCTTTCTCCTTAGACCCTGCATAACTGAATATCGTTTGAATAAAAATTATGTAATAATGATTATCTGAAAATTTTGAGGTGTCCTAACAATTAAAAGCGTAGAAAATGGATTTACAGAACATTGTTCAAATTCCTACTGAAGTAGTTTGAATGTACTTTATATTAATACCCTTAAGAAAGGCATGAATACACTTTTTCCAATAGGTTAGATCAGAGATTACCATGTAATCATGGGTTTCCAATGTTTTTTTCCTTGGAGTGGAGTGGGGGGTATATTTAGAAATATATATATTTCTATAGGAGGTCTTTGTGGTGTAATTGTTACCATTGTAGGAAATGGACACGATGATAAATCCTGTATAAGACTGTCTACATTTCATATAGTGTTGATAAACTAGGAAGTTATGAATCCAATTATTCTCTCTGCAGTAAATAGTAGGGCAGACTGTGCTCTTCAATCTTGATATAACAACTAGTCTAGGAAAAAAAAAACTCTGATTTCAAACCTGTTAAACTTTATTTAAAAATTGAACTGGTGTCATGTCCTGCTTGTGTGGAAGGGTGTGTGTATATATATATATATATATATATATAGGTATTATTTGGTCCAGTTAAACCGGAGTTGGGAGTAATTCCATCAGGACAAGAAAACTATTCAAAATTGAACATTTAATTTTTCCTGGTAAAGAGCTCAATGTAACAGACATTACAGAGCAATAATTTCATTAAGAAAAAATACAAACCGGTCGCATTAGGATTATAAAAAAAATCTTTTTATTTTTTAAAAATTCTAATTACTTTTCAACTTAAAACTACAGATTTAATACTAAATTAGAAAATTAACTTTATTCAATAACTTTAATTATAATTAATATAATTATTACTGTATCATTACATAAAGTTATTGAATAAAGTTAATTTTCTAATTTAGTATCAAGTCTGTAGTTTTAAGTCGAAAAGTAATTAGAATTTTTAAAAAATAAAAAAATTTTTTTAAAAATTAATTTACTATAATTCTAACCAAAAATAAAATAAAAAACGGAAGTGGGCTAAATAAGGAGATAACACTTCACCCCTCTTCTATTCCCTCCCACCCTTCTTTCCTGTGTCTATTCTGATTTATTTTATCCATAAGATCTGAAGAAGTTCTGTTAATTTTTTTTCGTGTTTTTTGATTTTATCAAAAACACATAACAGGATGGAAATAAATTTATAATCCTAATGTGACCGGTTTGTGTTTTTTCTTAATGATATATATATATATATATATATATATATATATATATATATATCTTAATTGCAACCCTGTTACATGATAAGCATTCCAAAGAGTACTGCCTTTGCATATATTTATAGTGAGTGAGTGAATGATCCCTTGCTCTTGATAAGAAGGCTTCATCCAGAGGTTTATATAATCTGTTTGCTGCCCTTCGTAAATGCCAATGCATATTACTTGAAAAGGAGATTATCATCACAGGAAATGCCACAAAGTGTCCAGTATGGTAACTCAACCAACAACTAAGTCTGGCATAGACAACCTTTTTCAAGAAGCAGACTGAAGGAGACAAGGCTAGTCATGAGGTCAGCTGCACTACTCAAAAGAAATTCAAGAAATGAGGAAAAGTTGATTTTTCTTTATTCTTCAGTAAAAAGAGCTTTTCTATAAAAAAATTGATGTCTTGGTATAATATTATCACTGATATCGATTTGATTATTCTGTTGCTATAATACATTATGGAATGATTAAAAGGGAAAAATGATACTTGAAAAATCAGTGTATCTAATAGGAATATGATTTGATTAGTGTAGGAAAAAATTGAATATTTAGAGAGAGACTGTTTCAATTAACAAGTAAAAATGGAACCAGACAAACAAAATTATAATAAGTGTTATTTTCCTTGTGAAATTAAGTGGCCCATTCAGAAAGCGCCATGGGCTGCATTTTACACATGACTGAACTTGGTCAAAAACAGAATCGGCATTATACAAGGTGCCTTCAATAAGTTTCCAGCCTTTTTTTGTACAGACATTTATCGTAGACTCTTTAAAATTCATTATGTTATTGCTATACATCTTATGAGATGACTGACCAATTCTTATGATTTCAGGTTCAAATGAACAGCTACAGCAGCAATTGGAATACACCCTACTAAAGCCTGATTGTCACTGATGTTGAATTTCAAAAATGCAATCTGGACGTCAGGACACTTAAGAAGAACAATATGCAAAAAATTCTGTTTTAAACTTGGAAAAAATGCTACTGCTATGACCCAGAGACCAAGAGACAGTTTCCAGTGGAAGCATGCTGGCTCTCCCAGACCCAAGAAGGCCAGACAGAGCAAATCTACCCATAAACTTTTGATGATCCCTTTTTTTGACAGCACTGGCATGATCTACATGCACTGGGTTCCCACTGGACAGACAGTCAACAAGGAATACTATGTTGAGGTTTTAAGGGAGTTCAGGAATAGATTCCGTTGGAAGAGGCCAGCACTCTTCAAATCGGGTCAGTGGCATTTCCACCAAGACAATGCACCAGTCCACAACTCCATCCTTGTCACAGACTATTTGACCAAGATGGGCATCAACACAGTTTCTCAGCCTCCCTATAGTCCAGACCTTGTTCCCTGTGACAATTGCTTATTCCATAAGCTCAAGGAAAACCTTAGAGGCTGTCGTTATGAGACAATTGAGGAGATGAAATAGGCTGTGATGAAGGTCATTGACATGCTCACACAAGAGGACTTCGATGGGGCCTTCCAGAAGTTGTTGGAATGGTACAACAAGTGCATTGCAGCCGGAGGAGATTACTTCGAAGGGGAGTAGAGTTTCATGTGTGTACTATCAATAAAAGTGCCCATCCGAAAAAAGTCTGGAAACTTATTGAAGGCACCTCGTAGCTTTTCGCTTTACTCTAATATCGTACCCAAAGAAATATACTTCCCCTAACACTCTATATCTCATGGCCAGATATCTTGATAAAATACTTTGTCACTTGATAGTGACCAAGGAAAAGAATGTGTAAGTGAGAACTTGGATAAATCACTCTCCCATAACTACCTTGCCTACCCAGGAAGTAAGCATAGAAAGCTTTTATCTCAATCAACCTCAACAGGGTCCACTCAAATTGGTTTGGTTTCTTTGTTTATTGGCATATCAATCTTTTGTGGATTATTTGATGCCAAAGCCATTCTTGTTGAAGAACAGCAGTAATAGTATTTAACTTATAGTTGGCAGGATAAGGGGATTCATGCCTTTCCCAAGGGTATTAGTTCAAAAGTGAATGTTATAGAGCAATTGGAATTTAAAGTCACTACAATATCACAGTCCAGCATGTTAACCACTACACCATGGGACTCCGCCTCCTCTTAAATTGGGGGGTGTCCTTGTGGTGTAATGGTTAAAGCGATGGACTGCGGAATCATAGTACGCAAGTTCGTACTCCAGTCGTGCTATCACATTCACTTTCGGGCAAATACCCTTGGGAAAGGTATGAACCCCCTTATCCTCCCAGCTATGGATCAAATAGTACCACAACTGTTCTTCTAGGAGAATGGCTTTGGCATCAAATAACCTACAAAGGTTGATATGCCATTAAACAAAGAAACCAAACCATCCTCTTAAATTGCCACATCTACTTTAAAAAAGTAGTTGGTGTTTAAATGACTTTTTAAGACTATTTTTTTTACCAAATATTTGGAAAAGAATTTTCTGTTTCATTTGCAGGAAAGAAGCATTGGAACTAAAGCAGCAACTACAAGAAAAAGAAGAAGTTATCATTGGTTTACGTAAAGACCTTCTTGGGACTTCTGCTCGTTTATCAGACATCAAAGGTGAGATACATGCAATGAACAAGTGTTTCATCTATTATGGAATATTTGCATTGATATTAAATCTACCTCGTCCAAAATTCAGTTTAGGTCAATTCCCTATTTTCATAGACCAAAATATTTTTTCTTGAATAATTTCAAAGATTTTCAAATAAATTTTAATCATTCATCTTTCTTCATATTGCTTTTTGGGATTAATTTAAGATCGACTTGTCTTTTGACAGGAATTATGCTTACTGTACAACTACCTACAATTTTTATCATATATTTTATAAAATCTCAAACCCTAACCCCCCCCTTTTTTTTCTATTCTAATCTTCATATTCAAAAATGTAATATATATCCTCTCATACACACACACACACACTCACACACACACACACACACACATATATTGTGTGATACTTTCTTCCTTGTTTTCCCCATCTCCCCAACAATTTAAAAGACGTAAAAATTTGTTAAATTTGAGAAATAAAAATCTGTAATTATTTGATAGAATTTTGTTATTTTAAACTAAAAACTCTCGTGAAATTATTTCATTTTAAATTCAACCAAATTTATCATTTCTTGTTTATTTATAGCTGCCACAAAAAATGCAGAGGTGTTGTTTATTTCTAATGTTATTATCTCTTCTTAGGAGAACTGAGTGAAGAAAGCAAGAAGAAATTGGAACACAGTAAACATTCAATCAACATGCAACAAAGAGAGATGAATGATCTGAGACAAAAACTAGCAGCCTTGTCAAAGGTGATTGAAGACAAGAAAGATCATATTAAAAAGTTACAAATGGATTTGGAGTAAGTAAATACTAACACAAGTATGTGTGTATATATATATATATATATATATATATATATATATATATATAAACATTACTATAACATAATATTATTATCATTATTGATCTTGAGTTTGTATCATCTTGTCACTTAATTCAAATCTCACATGACTGAATTAATTCTTTGTAATTAGAAAGTTGTGAATACAACAAAGGATTATATGAAGAGGCTGCATCTTAATCTGGTATTCCCACGATCTGATGGAAAACTGACAGAATCTAGTGGTATTGTAAGATATTGCTAAGATGCTCTAGGCTTGTGGTAATGGTGTTTGACTGTGAAATAATGTCTGATCTCAGCATCATCATCAAATAAATAGCCCAGTTGGCTGAGGTTGTAGAATACCCCTGCCTAACAAGTGTCCTGAATATGACATTAAACTATCTGATGGTGAGGTTCCAATAATGTGGGAGCTTTGGGGAATGCAAATTACCCCTTCATTGCCATTGCTCCCAGCTCCACTCTGGCCCATTTAACTGTGTGTAAACAAATGTCTGACGTTTAATTGAATTGTTCATGATACATAGCAATACTTGGAACCATTAAACTTTGTTGACTTATGCTAAATTGAATTGTTAGAAATAGAACTGTTTGATTATCTAACTGTGTGTATCTACAAAATGTGTTAAGAAATCATATACTTAATATATATGTAAAAACAGGATTTGACATTAAATAACCTACATGATTGATATACCATAAAACGAAACCAAATCAAACTGTTAAGTAATCTCTGTTGCTCTGAGAGATGCTATGAGAGTTAATTACCTAACATGGCACCCCAGTAAATTAATAGGTTATGGAACTATGTAAAAACAGGATTTGACATTAAATAACCAACAATGGTTGATATGGTATAAAACCAAACCAAACCAATCGTCTGATGAAGACTTTCAGTGGGTTCTTTTCTTTTTAGATTTTTGTACATGATATATATTAATTTAAAGTAAGTTATTTAACTACCATTCATTGAAAAACAAAAACCTATAACAGCAGTTTAAGGAAGTGTAATAGTAGTAGTAACAGTAACAAATTCAATAATGCTCAATACAAAAAAAAATATCATTGAACAAATACAACAATAATAAACAATAAAAAATCCCACCTTACTCACTACATTAAGTTTCATAATCTTATGATTATCATATAAATGTCTGTGATTAAAAATGTTATAAGAATATTTAATCACCAATACTTACCTGGTAATCAAAATATTGTGAAAGTTCAAGTTGTGAATTTATTAATTTTTTTTTAAATACATATATATATATATATAGGTGCTCATGGTGTAATGGTTATCATTGTAGTAAATGAACACAGTGACCTGAGTTCAAATCTTGGATGAGGCTGTTTGCATTTCATATAATGCTAATACCCTTGGGAAAGGTATGAATCCAACTATTCTCCCACCAACTATAGGTGAATAGTAGGGCAGACTTGGTATGGCAACTGATCTGCAAGAAGGAAAACTTAGAGTTCAAACCTGTTAAACCCCACTTAAAAAATTCACCTTGTATTATATCCTGCATATGTGGAGGCTTTGGTGTGTGTGTATATATATATATATATATAATTACTATCAGTCAAAAGAGTAAAATTTCATTAAACTGATAGAAAGTTAAAATGTTTGATTGGTTAGGTTTCTTTGTTTAATGACATATCAACCTTTTGAGGTTATTTAATGCCAAAGTCATCCTTGTAGTATTGCATATTGACCTTTGACTGAGCTGGATGTTTCAGCTGTATAAACAATGTGATTGTCGGATGCACCTGTGTAAATAAGCTGAAGCATGTCACATGGGTGACAACCGGGATTCATAGGCATTGTGGAGTTATATGTACATGGCCCACAGCAGATACAGGCAGTTTTGCAAGGGTCAGTCTTCAATCTGGTGTCTTAGGTCTTGATACAGTCAGTTACGGAGTCTAGTCACTAAGTGCCTGGTGGGGCAACGCCCCACAATGATCACTGGCTGGGAAGCCAAAGAGGAGAAGATGTAAGACCCTGAAGATAAGACAATATGGTATGGTCGAGAGAAGAAGTTATAAGTCAATATAGCAGTCTGTCTTTGTCTCCCTCCATCTTCTTGTCTCTCTCACACATACACCAGCTATGACTTCTTTTGAGAAATAAAGTGTGAGAGTTATATTTTTATAAAGAAAAGTGTTATGATCATTCTTCCACCATGCCAATTCATCATTCATCTTGCTGGTATTGTATACAACAGTAGAAGGTATGATACTATTTAACCCATAGCTGGGGAGATAAGAAGGTTCATGCCTTAACCAAAGTTATTAGTCCAAAAGTGTACACTACAGCACAATTGGAATTCAGAGTTGCTTACTACAATGTTGTAGTCCAGCACATTAGCCACTACGCCATGGGGACTCCCCATCTCTAAGGAGTTAAAACTAGGAAGAGTGTTTGATATCCATTTGAGAGTGAATATAATTATTGAACCTGCTTTTTTCTTGATAGTTTAAAGTTCTAGTTTCAATCATCTGGCAAATAGTGAAAAACTTATCTATTCTTAAGGCAAAAAAGTTCAAGCATGAAAAAGTTATTACTTGCCTAATAATCACAACTAAACTTGAAATTTTAATCCTTCTTCCCCAAGTATGTTTGGTTGGGTTGGGTTGGGTTTTATGGCATATAAACCATTGTAGGTTATTTAATGCGAAATCCTGTTTATACATATTGTTGTAACCTAACAAAAGGTTACTGAATAAGAAATAATCAAAAGGAAGGTTGAGAATGAAATGGAAATCTTTATAACATTAACAAAATATGATACTTGCCAACAGCGTGAAGAAGGTACCCACTGCTAGTGGTGACTACTTAGTCAGAAAAATTACCCACCCTCACAATAGTGTCCAACATATCTATGAGGCAGGGGCGGAGATGGGACTAGTGCTACTCGTGCCCGGCACGACCAATAACTCAGTCAATGTTATTCAAAATGGATTAAAAATCATCCATTAATTTCAAGCAAACATACTTAGTCTGATCTCAATTAAATTACATATCTATTCAAGTTTCGATAACTAAGTAGCCAAAAGTTCATAAATATATCTGGGAATAATACAATGATGCTGTTTTGAATGGATGGTCTTTGTCCGGTCACCGTCAGATTCATTGAACATCCCATAAAATCGGCTATAATGTTGAACGCCCGATCCGTGCCAGGCACTAGACCCTTATAATAACAGTAATGTTAGAGAAATACGCTTTTGGCTGTAGCCAGTAACAAGAGCAACCCTTACACTGTGCTCAAAAATCTTAGCACAGACTGCTGATAGATGTATTGGGAAGAGGGAGAGGGACCAAGAGAGAGACAGAGAGGGGATAGCAGATTAGAGCCGTCGCCGACGTCATCATCATCGCTGTGGTAAATGTTGGTTAAACGGCGTGTTTTAATTTGTTTTTTCACTAACAGATGTCTATTTCTTTAATGAATGTTGCATATATTACATTCTGTAACTAAAATTTGTTTATTTGAATACATTTTCAACAAATAATCTTTATTTTAAGCGAAATTGAAACTACTAGCTGTGTCTGTGTATATTGTCATCAGTTTCTTTATTCTAATAAACATATTTTTCTCGTCATCGTAATGAACATCTCTTTTCTTCTATACTTTTGAAAGGAAAAAAATTATCTTATCTACTGTATTAACAAGACTACAAATTATATAGTATCTTGATTGTTTACAAAAAAAACACCATGCAAGGTACGTTTGTCAATCTGTGCTATACAATGGAGAATCACGCAATAGCAACTATGATGACTTACTTTGAGTCCATGGACCACGGGTTGGGAAGTGAAGTCGACAGAGGGCGAGGGGGCACAAGTAGGAAAAATAGGCTAGAGTCGCCACTGCTATGAGGACATACCCATTAATGTTTATTGGTAGGTTATATAACACAGATAAATATATATATGATTTGTAAACACATTTTGTAGATAACATTCTTAAACGAACCAGAGCTCTTTTTTGTACACTGTTAAATGATTTCAAGTATTGCTATATAACACTCACAATTTAATATCAGTCATTTGTTTCCACACATAGTTTGTTCTACTTGACCCATATATAGAACCCTATCAGATGCTATCACTCCGTGTCAGAGTGCACCTGGGAGCAATGGCAATGAAGGAGTACTCTACATTCCCCAAATTTCTATGTCTAGGTCCTCACCATCAGATTGTTTAATGTCATATCCAGAACACTCATTGGTGGGATACCAAGTATGTGTCTTTAGAATTTTATATATATATATATATATATATATATAAAGACAAATACTTAGAGATATGCGAAAATAGAAGATATACAATATGAAGAAATTTTATTAAAATTGCAAGGCCCCTTTCATCTGAGATTTGTCAAACGACATATGTATATATATATATATATATATATATACAATGTTCTTGCAAGAGAGAAGAGAAAGAGAGAGTAGGCTGTTCTGATGAAGACAAGGCTCTATCACTTGGCGTTCAACGCAGTCATAGAAAAAAGGAATGACAAACAATGTTCAGCAACAAAAAAGGGTGTATTTATGATTCTATAAAATAAGCAATTCTATAGAAAACAATCTCATTACTTTTTGAATGAAATGTTTTCTTTGTTTAAAGCACCCTGTAAACTCTTCATACTTAGCTCTCTGAAACTTTTTCTTGTTACTTGAACTAAAAATTCATCTCAAGAGTAAGAGAATTGAGAATATGAAACACATTAAAAGAAATATACTAATGGGTAATTTCATAGGTGCTTTGACCAATGGAAAACTTACTGGGATAAGTATGTTGAATACCAAGGGAACTATATTTTTTTTTATGAGAGGCTCTGTCAGTTATTGCTCTTAATATATGTTTTTTCTTTTAGTTGAATATTTAGTTTTCATTTTGCTAATTTTAGTTGCTTTTTACTGCAGCTTACACCATGTATTTGTCGCTGCCTCCCACCAGACACGACTTGACACAAGGTCAAAAGCCCGAAGGCCGATTAAAGTGGGGATAAAGGGGAGGGGAAGGTCGGGAACGAGCCGAGACCCGAACCCTGCTTGTCTGTGCTGCTCATCGGCTCACTTAGTGCAATGTGAGCCTGATGAGGCAAGCAGTTTCACGAACCCAAATGTGGGTCCGGGCACGTATGCCAGTTTGCGGCTTAAACTAGACGCATGGTCTAGTGCCGTACAAGGGGGACAAAGGAGACAAAAATGCAGCTCGCCCACCCGAAGGTAGCCTAGTCAAAACTAGGTGCCTAATTAAAGGCCCCAAGTCTGCCATTGTTCCTTTTCCAGAGCCACGCTCCGGACCGAAGTCCAGAACAGGCCCCGGGGCACTCGCCGGGAGCTTGCCCTACTGCAGCTTACACCAGTTGTAATTTTTATGACAATGAAGATAATACTAGTCATAATATCATGAATAATAATAATAATTGTCAAGGTGACTATTTTGGAGAAAATTAAAGTTTCTTTCATTATTCCTTTTTATCATAAGTAGAGCTCTATTTTGGGGACTTTTTGAATATAGTTGTTCATTTGTTGTTGCTTGGGGCAGAAATTTGTTTTTTTTATTATGAAGCACTTGTTTATTTGTACTTCTTTATTTTAAAGACGAGAGAAAGGATCGGCAAGTGCGTTTAAGAAAACCAATGAAGATCTCAGTGAACAAATTGCATTATTAGAAAGATTTGTAAATCAAGAGAAAGAAGAAAGATATAAAATTGACAACTTCAATGAACGAGAGGTAAGTTAAAATATATTTATCTGATTTTTCAAGATGAGATGTAGCTACTCTTGTGTACTGTGATGTGATGTTCTCCAAGTCACAGCTTGGAGCATAAAAAGTGCTGTCAAAAATAATCTAATCACTTGTTATAGGTAAATAGTTGGGCAGACTGGTCTCTTTAACTCTGGTAAAGTTACAAGTCTAGGAAAAGGAAAACTCTAAATTTTAACCTGCTGCAAAGGTCAGAACAAGGATCATTCCATATTACTAGTACCATATAACTCAATACAATCTTGCATATTATTTGAAAAGAAGATGGTCACTGTTAAGTAATGGCCCAGTTGGCTAGGGTTGTAGAATATGCCAATTGCATCTCTGCAGAAGGGGTAAGACTCCTACTCCCAACAAGTGTCATGAATATGATATTAAACAATCTGATGGTGACGTTCCAATAATGCTGGAGCTTTGGGGAATGCAGAATATCCCTTCATTGCCATTGCTCCCAGCTCCACTCTGGCCCAGAGTGGTAGCATCTGATAGGATCCTATTTGTGGGTCAAATAAAACTGTTTGACATTTAAACTATATGCAAACAAATGACTTTGAATTGTTTAAAATAGAACTGTTTAACTATTTAACTGTGTGTAAACAAATGTCTGATGTTTAATTGAAATGTTCATGATTCATAGCAATACTTGGAACCATTAAACTTTGTTGACTTATGCTAAATTGAATTGTTAGAAATAGAACTGTTTGATCATCTAACTGTGTGTATTTACGAAATGTGTTAAGAAATCATATACTTAATATATATGTAAAAACAGGATTTGGCATTAAATAACCTACAATGGTTGATATGCCAAAAAACGAAACCAAATCAAACTGTTAAGTAATCTCTGTTGCTCTGAGAGATGCTATGAGAGTTAATTACTTAACATGGCACCCCAGTAAATTGATAGGTTATGAAACTACAATAACAAGAATATTTATAATCCCAGCTTATGGGCAGGATCTTTAGCTAGTAACACTGAACTGAAGCATTCATTGCATAACAGTTATTGTTGTTGGAAATAGACTCAATGAACCAAGTTGAAATCCTGAACAGAGCTGTCCAAGTTTCACTTTACACTAATCTCTTTGGAATGACATGAATTTGTCCCTTCCGGACCAGCTATGAAAGTGCAAACTGGGTTCTTCAGCCTTTGTAAAGCAACTAGACTAGGAGAAGGGCAGATACTGAAATCAAAACCAGTGGGGTGTAGACCTTGCAAATCCACCCCATAAAAATACATAACTGCTACATAACTGCTCAAGAAAATAAACAGGAAGGAAAACAGCAAATTGCTGACATCATCTCCTCATGACATTTTTCCAGTATAAATGGTTAGAAGAATTAAGAAACAAAGGCTGAACTATGTTTTTGTGAAGACTTAATAAATCTCATCAAGAGGTTTAACACTAATGGCTTTCTGATGGCAATAATAAACTGCAAATGTAAATGCATCATTTTTTGTTTTCATTTTCCAGTGACAGAAAAGTCATAATATTGGTTTCTGACCTGGAAATTTTTAAATAAATGTCTATTTTATAAGGTTAAACAAAGAGATAAAAATTAGCTAACCTGATGGACACAAAATAAGGATCCAGTTTAGCATTATGTTTACATTGTAAACTGAACCATTCTTTAAAAGAATTAAGTTTTGGAATTTTCAAAAACTAATCTCTTAAAATCATGATCCAAGATTCCATTTGGTTTACCAGCACTTTTTGTTGCGAAACTTGAGCCAATAATTTCATTTTTTGTTCTTTCTTTTCTCAATTGTTTTCCAGCACTTTTTATTACAAAACCTATCTGAGTTAATAATTACATTATCCATTTTAAAAAAAATTTTCTAGAACATTTTGTCACAGTATAAAATTGAATAGAACATACCATATCATTTAAGGAATTGGGCAGAAATGATTCTCCTTAACTTCCTTTTTCAGAAAAGCATAAATTACCAAAAATTGGGAGAGAAAGTGAAGTGGATCTCTGTTGTTATTCCTCTAATTTGAATTCAATCAGAATACTCCTTCTCCTAGACTGGTTGCCTAAAACTTTAATAGTTAATAATTTGATTCCATACAGTTTTTGTATTCTCAATTGTTTCTACATTTTCTTTTTATGTAGAACCAGTATGCCTCTGAATTGGCTAATTTAGGGGCTCAATGCCGAGGAGAGAGACATGAACAAGTGATTAATCGTCAACGAGAAGCCCTTGCAGAACTACGTAAAAAATTGAAGACATTAGAGCAAGGCAAATTCCGTGAGTAGATTCACACACATTTAAGCTTAATGAATATGATCAAACATCATTTCATTATCATTTAGACCTTAAAGCATTCCCTATTGGAAACTTGTTGAAATGGAGGGAACTTTTAGTCTTTAAATAAACATTTTTGAAAACTACAATTTGAATTTTTTATAATGGTTCTCAAATTTCTTCAATATTTTTACTCTTTTTGCCATTTGTTAGTTTTGTCAAAGAATCTGTTTTTATTAACATTCATTGTTCTCTTAAGAAAAATGTGGGAGATCAGTTCCTGTATGTGGAGAGAGAGTGAGGGTTTAGGTAGAAAAAAAGAGAGTGGAGAGTGCTAAAGGGAAAAATGGTAGATAAAAAAGGGGCTGGGAAGAGAGAAAAAGAGAGAGATAGAGAGAAGGCTACTCAAGAAGGGAAGTAAAAGAGTGTCAGAGGTCCTAAAAAGAGATAGAAAAGTGGGAGCTTGGGAAGAGAGAGGAGAGAGCCAGGAGAGTGAGGAAGAGAGATCAGAAAGAAAGAAAGTGTAAAAGTTCTAAAAGTGAATTAAAAAGTGAAAAAATAAATCTTTTTTTCCTCATTTTCTATAATTACTTTTCTGATTATCTTTTTTTAATTTCAAAAATTAGAATCTTCTTAAAGGTTCTTCCAAGTTTTAATCAATTTCTAGATGAATGACTAAATTAAGATATAAAAAATGGCATCAATTTAGTAAATTGTAATAGAATTAATTTTTACTACAGTTATTGAAAAGATGCCCAAATGAAAAGGGGGAAATCTTTACATTTGAATCTTTGACCTTATAGACTACAGTACAATGCTCTAAGATTTTAATTACAACCAGATACATATTATAACAAACAAATATATAAAATAACTATTTAGTGTATATATGTGTGTCAGAATAAGTCAGTCATAGGCAACAATTAAGATGAAAGAAAAATGAAAAAAAATTAAATAAAAGGGAAGAGGAAATTAATGCATGGAGATGATAAAAAACAGATTCTGTAAAATTCACATTGGTTAACTATTTGTCTCAGTATCAATACTGCATCTATAAAAAATGATGTCAACATACACATAGGGAAAGCATGGACTAATATTGACAGCTGTTTATCATATAGAAATCTAATCTTCCAAGCTGTGGCCATATCAGTACTATTGTATAGTTGCACCACCTGGACATAGAAAAAATGACATGGGAACCGCACAAAAAGGCTACATACTGTTTCAAACAAAAGAACAACTGAAGAGCCACTTGGATCCCATCTCACAAACCATACAAGATAAACGAGACATGCTGGGCAGGGCTTGAGAGAAGTAAGGATGAACTCATAAGTGGCATTCTATTATGGACTCCTACACTTGGACACACCAGCAAAGACTTACATATATCAATTCTATGCAAATACCAGATGCAGTCTTGAGGACCTACCAGGAGCAATGAATGATAGGGACAGATGGAGAGAAAGTAAATGGGGACAAGTAGAGACCTCACATCACCACTTCTTTGAAATGTCTCTTACTTTCTGCTTAGTGCATATAAATATAGCTTTGAAAATGGCTGAATGTTTCTGAGATTCTTTTCAGGATCCAAAGATATCAAAATTTATTTTGAGGAATTTGCTAAAGAAAATTAAGAGCTAATTACAGGCTTATTCTGTGAGGTCAGTATCGAATGTAAATTATGTTTATGAGAAAACATTTTTTTTAATGAAATTACTCCATACAAAAAAGAACTGATTACTAGAGTGTAATGATCTGAGTGGGTGGACTAAAATGTTCTAGGCCTGATTAAAATATAAATGACCTAATCGGTTTTCCCAATAGGCAGGCTTCTTGAGGGTAATAAATGTTAATCTTGCTAGAATATTCTTTATGAGCAGTGGTACCTGGCATTGCCCAATGAAAATTAACTTCAACTATGACATGTTACATTGCAGCAGACTCAAAGTTTGTCACTTGATTTGATGCCAAGGAGGAAACAATGGACACATTTTTCACAAAATCCCACAAACATTTATTTTTTGATTCTACAAGTTCTTTTTCAACCAGTCTCATAAGAAGGAAAATGTGAGGAGGGGTTTTGTTCGGTTGATGGAGCAAATATTCCTTCTTTCATAAACCAATGTCCACCTTAAAAATAGACATTTATTTCCTTTTGGCATCTAAAACTTTTGAAACTAACTTCTTTAATCTACACATGACTATCCACAGAACATCCCAAGAACTCATTTCACTGTTGTTTCTGAGATTCTCATGGCTGAAAATTGAATCTTGACCTGCTGTCAATCACTCTTTTATATTGTCAGGGATATTGGTGAGGAGAAAGGTACATTACATTATAGCACAATTAAAATATGTACTTTATTATGTTTTTTTTTTCTAGCCCAACACAAACCAGGTATGTGCTTTTTTTGTAGTTGTGGGGTCCATAGTTTATCAACAACTGTCCTTAAATGAAGCAATTTTATTTTTATTAAAACAAAATAAATGTTATACAAAATTTATATAAATTGGTGAGTGTTATCAAATGAGAAAAAATGTTTCAACATTTGAAAAGGAAATTTGTACAAAACATTTCATCATTTATTACCCAAATTTTTTGGCAAGGGGTGTCCTTGTAGGATAGTGACTAATGTGCTGGACTGTAACATTAGAGTAGTGAGTTCAAACTCCAGTTGTGCTATCACAAATACATTTTCAAATAATCTTAGAAAGAGTATGAATCCTATTATCACCCCCAACTATGGTCTAAGTCGTACCACTACTGTTCTTCTGTAAGGATGGCTTTGGTTGATATACCATTAAACAAAGAAACTACTCCAAATCTTTTCTTAAAATCCAATATGTAATTCATTTTTGAAAGAATTTTAAAATCAAGGGAGTTTTTGCTTAAATTAGTTTCATTCAAATTATAAGGTTATACTGTTTTACACAGAATTACTTTTCAAACACAAATTTCTCTGCTCCGAGAGAGTTTATTCAAAGAAATTTTCGATCAAAATTTTCTCCAATCTTTCTTGATGATAAATTTTATACAAGTTTACAGATTTTTCTTTTCAGGTGTTGAATAAATTTGAAAATGGTATTTGACAAACTAGCCATATGGGATGAAAAGTTTCTGAAAAATGGATCTTCTTATGATAAATTATTGTACCATTTGTAAGAAGAATGAATGGTGAAAATTCTGATATAAAAGTTATTTATTTTTAAAGATTTTTCTCTGGTGACCTTGAATGATCTCTATTGTCAACCTCATATAGCCTATGTCACAAACAAAATTAAATTAATAAGTTTTTTGTTGTTTTAATGTAAAAGTAACACAACAAATACAAAAAACAAGAAGCTCATTTATTTGAGGTTGGTTGGTTGGTTATTTATTTTTTTACAAGTAACTAATATTAAGCATTTGTAATCAAGTTTAGCTTCAAGAAACTATTCTTGATACAAATAATTTTATCACAGTCATATGATTTCAGGTATTCCTATTTAATATCGATAATTTGCAAGGGACTATATGGTTTCAAGTAACTATTCCTATTTGATAATAATCATTTGTTTATACACAGTTATATGGTTTATATATATATATATACGAGAGAGAGAGTGTGTGTTCCCATGGTGTAGTGGCTAACATGCTGGATTGTGACATTGTGGTAAGCAAGTTCAAACACCAGTCACAATATTACATTCACTTTTGGACTAATACCCTTGGGAAAGATAAGAAATCCCTTATTTCTCTTAGTTAAGAGTTGAATAATATCATCACTGTTCTTCTGCAAGGAAGGCTTTCACATTAAATAACCTATGGTAGTTGATGAGCCATTAAACAAAGAAACCAACACCAAAGTTGCTGTCTGTTTATTTATTTCTTGGTGATATGATCTAGACAAGACAACCATTAGAATAAAAAGACAAGGTATTGTCAATAATTGTATATGGCAAAAGTTTTACATAGGTATGACCACAGATTTAGTGTTACATTACATGTTGCTTTAAAATTGCATTAGACCTAAAAACAAGTATATTTGGATTAAACCTAAGAACAAGTATATTTGGATTAGACCTAATAAGTATATTTTGATTATACCAAAGAACAAGTATATTTGGATATCACTTAATAACACATATACTTGAATTAGATCTAATATCAAATATATTTGCATACACACAATTATTGTTTATATATATATATGAAAATAAAACAATAAAATTGCACAGTTTCTTTTTAAAATCATTATGCAAATTAGATATCCCATGATTGATAAACAGGATTTGTTAATACATATACAAGTTGTCTCAAAATCCATGGGACCCATGTGACTGCTAATAACTCTACTAACAATAATGCTGTGTTCTTTTTTGTTTCAGATTTGAAAATAGTATGCTATAACAACTAATAATCCTTGATCACAATGCCTTGGACAAGAGAAGAAAAATATTTTGCGTCACTACTTATTTGGAGACAAAATCATTCAAAACTCTCACAAAATAGATGCAACCCATTTTTATGATAATGATTTATTACTGAAACAAGAAACTCAAAAAAGATTGCATGTCCTGGAAGCTGATATAACAAAAAAACAATATTGATTTGATATGTGGCTCAAAGGGTGCATTTTTTTGTTCAGGACCTGTTCCAAATGCCTGCCTTTGCGCTTATCTCAGTAATAAATCATTATCATATTAATGGGTTGCATCTATTTTGGAACACCCTGTAATATACATTGCATGTTAATCATACATGTTAATAAGCCACTCGGCATCTGTGCCAAGTGGTTTGTGATTATATTAATGGCTCTTCTTCCAGGGGATCTTTCCTGCAGGTAGAACCTGCCCCCTCACCTCAAAGGGTTATAGGCTGGGTTTATTGCCTGGTATCTAAGGTGCCCTTGAAGGAGAATACTGATGGAATCCAAGAATTTTTTTTTTCAAACTGCTAGGTAGGGGATTCACTTCCTCCATTACATTTCATACAAAACTAACCTTGTGTCCTATTTTGGGCTCATGGGGAGCTGAATAAATACCTGGTTTGTGATTATACTGATGCCTCATGTTTCAAAGAATCTTTCCTGCAGACAGAACCTGTCCCTTCACTTAAAAAGGTTAAAGGCTGAGTTTATTGCTGAGCACCTGCAGTGCTCCTGAAAATGAATGCCAAAGAAAGTAAACAATTTTTGCTCTTGACCTCTCGGTTGGCTTGCTTTCCATATGGTACCTCCTACAGTAAACTAACTTGTAAAGAGCTAGATAAATCCCATGTTAACAAGATACCTGAAATCCATGCTGAATGGTTTATGAGAAAATTAACAGCTCAGTTTCCGAGGGCCTTTTTCTCTGTCAGTACTTGTCCCCTTGCTTAAAAGGGGAGCAAGGGCTAGTTTCATTGCCTGGCACCTGAGGCACCCCTGAAGGGGAAAACCAAGGGAACCAAGCAATTTTTGCCTCTGCCTCAAGAGGCTTGTTTCTTTCTGACCACCACACTTCAAACCAACCTTGTGTCACATTCTAATTTTCTGGGAAGACAAATAAATCCTCTACGAACAATTTAACATAATCTAGGTGGTTTCACTGTTAGCATAGGTGCAGAAACACACAGAGAGAGAAATTCACATTTATTCATTAATAATAATGACCAAATGAGTGTTGTTATAATTTCCACTTTACTACAACTATTCACATCATCTTAAATGATCTTTCTTCAGATAGTGGTAGCAAGTCCTTAAGATATCAGGCAAAAGAAATATCTGACTTGAATGAATTCTACAATTTCGATAAGAACAATTCAGCCAGTCTTTCTCTTCCAATAAATAAGTCACTAAGTTTGGGATCCAATCCAGAAGCAGAAATGGAAAGAAGTGCTCATAAAGAAACGGCAGATGCATTAGAAGCCAGTGAAATATCAGTAAGTCTTAAAAGTATATATTTTTATTATCAAATAATCGCTAATTTTATGGAAGTGTCAAAATGAATGCAGTTTTTGTTGTCTTTGAAATAAACTATTTTTTTTTCATTATACAATGTGTGAAAGCACATGCGATACCCTGCCCTCATCAGCCACCAACCAGGGGTGATAACACAGCTTTGGTAGCTCAAGGTGGTACTACCACTCCTGGCACTACCAAGCAGCATTTGGAAGTGTCAAAATAAATGCAGTTTTTGTTATCTTTGAAATAAACTATAATTTAACTATATTCATGTAATATATCATTCTAAAGAACAAATTTCACTACCCAGTGAGAATCAAACTCACTAACAATGGTTGGTTAGTCTAGTTTGTTAATCAGTATAATATGCAAGGTACACAATATGTACCTAAATTAGACTGTTAAAACATCTGTTTGAAGAGGCAGAAATATACCCTTTATATATTCTTGGTCAGTGCCTTTGGGGTGGGAAGAGTCCTCATGGTGTATTGACTAGTATGTTTGACTGTGACATTCCAGTGAGTGAATTTAAACTCCAGTCACACTGTTACATTCACTTTCAGATTATTACCTTTTGGAAAAGTATGATTCCCTTTATGTCCCCAGTTAAATAGTATCACTTCATTTCTTCTACAAGGATGGCTTTGGCATTTAATAATGCATGAAGATTAATACAGCCTTAAACAAATCAAACCAGTCATTTCAAAAACTAAGCACAGTGATAGCTCATTGCCACACTGTATGGAAGATTCATTGTGAATCAGGCATACTACAACCAAATCCCTAGATCACCATCAATACTGAGGGATTCAAATGACTGAAGGTTCATTGAGTATGGTCAGTCCTCTTTTAAAACACTAGATGTCATTGTGCTGAGTCTTCAACCAATGAATAGCAATGCATTGAACTAATAGCTAGCAATTCAGTAAAAAAAAAAATCAATTTTACTGCCATTTGCATCCTGACATCAAATCTGACAGTGTAAACCTTGTTGCTGAGAAACAATAATATGTACTTGTACCACTATTAAAATGAATATTGAACACAGACTTGTAATGTATATTAAGAATTCAACAAATGCAATCTCTTTAAAAAAAAGTTATTTTTAAAAGTTAAAAATTTCTAATTGTAATTTATTAATTACTGTCTAAAAACTATTTGCAAAAATTGGGGTTGACTGGATTTTTTTTTAATTATAAAAGTGGTCCTCAAGTTATCAGTTTCAAAACCAGTACCCTAGACAAAAGTTGATATTTTTGCATTGGGTTTTCTTGCAGAGCATTGATAGGTGGCAAATGATTAACTTTTTGAATTTTTAATATTATTTTTATCTGTTCACCTACTTAAATGCATTATAGAAATTTTAGCATTTGCTTCTTTTCATTATATATGAGAGGCGTCCAAAAAGTAAACTACAAACATTTACAAATCTAACTTGTTTATTACAGTACAATTAAGACATTATGTATATGTTACCAGCACTACTATGATACTTTTTGTTAAGATAAGTTATCTCTGGTACTGTTGATAATGCTAGTTGGAAGTGAATATCTCTTTAGTTGCAACTTTTTAACAACCAACCTGCCAGTATGGGATCAGCGAGTTCTGTATTGTTTTAGTCTGTATATTTTGCCATCAAAAGCACTTAGATATTTCTTTATGTCTCAATCAGGATTCCATTTTAAATTCTCTAATTCTAGATGGGCATTGAAGGATCTCCAGTTTATATCTTGCTGAAACACACTATCCATCTTTTCAATCAGCAGCGGGTCTCCATTTTCTGTGCTGATTTCTGAAATAGACAACTGACAATGCCAGTCTTGCTTGGCCTGTCAAACTTAAATGAACTGCAATTGCTTACTTCTCCTTTGGTCAGTCTGTGTACATAGTCCAAACTTCTAAACCCTTCGTTCAAATCTTATGGTCATTTTTCTCTTCATTGAACTATGGAGGAATCTTCATATCAAATGTCATCTCGTTTGCTCTGCAACCAGTAGTTAATTTCTTCTCTCATCAATTTACCTGGTAACTATCTATGTACTTCTTCCTTTCAGGTTTGTTAAGCTCTGAGCTTATATAGTCAGCCCTTGCCATCCTGTTACTTTAAGCTGGATCCTGATTGGCTAATACTATTGCTATGCAGATGGTATATTATGCTATGCACCACCACTCTACTTATCCAGACATGCAATTATTCTAGGGGAGATAACTCTTATCTTAATACTTTTCACTGTAGGGATTGATGTGCTTGTCTCAAAAAAAGTCATGTTTAATCAATTACTCTTCAGTTAATTGCTTTGAAACAAAACAAGATGGCATTTTATGATATCCCAACTTCTTGTAAACAATTTCATGGACCAACAACTTCATAAGATCAAGTTTCATAGCCATATCACAAAATTTTCACCATTCATTGTCTTGAATCAAAGCTCAAACACATGAAATATTTTTTGTTGTTGACAAGATGATAGATGGTTCATTTTTGTCATTTCAATTTAATCAAGTAGGCTTTTAAAATTTTTTTATATAACTTGTGATATTACATGAAAAATTTATTAAACAGATATACCAAAATATTTTTCACTTTAACAATGACATATATAGTGACACAGCAAATGCTAATAGTATGAATAACAAAAAAAGAAGTAATTTACTAATCCACCATGTTTACACTAAAATAATTTCAAATGCATTTCTATAGTAAAATAATTTCAAATGCTTTTCTATACTAAAATAATTCCAGATGGATTTCTCTTTAGTAAAATAATTTCAAATGCATTTCTATACTAAAATAATTCCAAATGGATTTTTTTAGTAAAGGATTTCAAATAGATTTCTCTCTAGTAAAATAATTTCAGATACATTTCTCTAGTAAAATAATTTCAAATGTATTTCTATAATGAAATAATTTCAAATGCCTTAAATGCTTTTAATATCTACTATATCAGTATATATGCAATTATTAGAATGAATGAACATTTCTGTGTATTTGTTTAATAAATCATACCTATATCATGTGTTACATAATTGATTCATGTATAAAAATAATATATTTCACTTTAATTAATTCTCCATTTTCATTGTCTTTTTTTTTTATCTGTAGTTCCTCTTCATGTTAAGGCAGCTGCTTGCCTCATTAGAAGTAGATGATGGCACAGGATTGCGATCCCTGGCTCATATATCCCCAGATGAGAGGCCACAGATATTACAAGCCAGGAAGCAAACATGTGAAAATCTTGTTAAAGAAATTAAACGCCAACAAGACCAGCTGAATGAAAAAGAACGACTTTTAAAGGATTATGAAGAGGATTTGGCAAAGATGAGGTAAAAAAATAATTTTTATGAAATATAAATCACGAATCATTATCAGCATGAGCATCACCACCATTTTCAATATGATCACCACTACAATTAACACCCCATCTTTATCACAAATATTTCCCTTGTTGACTGTATTTGTGTGTGTGTGTGTGTATATATATATATATATATATATATATATATATAACATCATTCAATAAGTCCCGGGCTTAACTAATAAAAAACAACTTTTAGGTAAAATTCGACTTTATTCATTAACAGTCTTCTTCTAAGGGGATACACTGATTCCTATGCTTCTCTAACAATTCGAGGCCTTTTTTGTATAACAATTTGGCCTCAAAATACACTTCAATTTCCAATATCACTTCTTCATTGAGGCCAAATCTCATATACATGTGTGTATATATATATATATATATATATTTATACGTGTGTGTTTACATATACCTATGTATGTAAATATATATGTTGACATCAACACACAACTAGCAAAGCCATGGACAGCCATAGATAGGCTATTGGTCATATGGAAGTCAAACCTGACTGATAAAATGAAACAGTTTTTTCAAAGTAGCAGTTGTGTCGATACTGCAGTACATGGATGCTAATTAAACGTATGGAGAAAAAGCTTGAAGGCAACTACACAAGAATGCTGTGAACAATATTGAACAAGTCCTGGAGGCAGCACCCAACCAAGTAGCTTGCCCAGTCGGCTGGGGCTGTAGAATATACTGACTGCTCCTCTGCAGAGGGGTTAGACACCCCCGATGAGTGTCCTGGATATGACACTAAACAATCTGATGGTGAGGTTCCAGTGATGCTGAAGCTTTAGGGAATGTGGAGCACCCCTTCGTTGCCATTGCTCCCAGGTCCACTCTGGCCTGGAATGGTAGCACCTGATAGGGCCCTATGTATGGGTTAAATAGAACTAAACTGCATACTTATGCTGAACTGAATTGTTTGAATTAGAACTATTTGACTAAACTGAATGGCTTTAAATAGAAATGTTTTTGACAATTAAACTATACTTACATTTAAACTGCATGCTTATGCTAAACTGAATTGTTTGAAATGGAACTGTTTTTGACATTGAAACTGTACTCACACTAAACTGAATTATTTAATATAGAACTGTTTTGACATTTAACTATGTGTAAACAAAATCTGTACTTATACTAAACTGAATTAGCTCTGTTTGATTAAACTGAATAGCTTGAAATAGAAATGTTTTTGACAATTAAACTGTCTGCTCATGCTAAATTAAATTGTTTGAAATAGAACTGACTTTTTGCATGAAAATGGATTTGCTGTTAAATAACCTACAAAGGTTTATATACCATAAAACCCAACCAACCAACCCATAAAGCAGCAGATGTTCAGCCACTTACCACCTATCATGAAAACTATAAAAGTTAGATGAACCAGACATGTGGGACACTGCTGGAGAAGTAGGGATGAACTCATAAGTGATGTACTCCTGTAGACCCCTTCACATGGACGATCAAAGGCTGGACGACCAGCTAGAACCTACATACAATAGCTCTCTGCCGATACAGGATGTAGCCTTGAAGACCTGCCGGAAGCAATGAACAATAGAGAATGGTAGTGGGAAAGGGTCTGGGATATCTGTGCTGATGGTGCGATATGATGATGATGAAATATATATGTGCATACATCTATGTATATACATACATGTGTATATATATATATATATATATATCTAAATTATCCAGTCAGTGTCCAAGGACAATAGGTGTGGATTATTTTTTACGTAGAATATATGAGGGTAATCATATAAATCTATGAGAGTGCTCAATGTATGGCTATTGTTAGTTCCCTATTTATTCTCTAGGGTATAACAAAATTCACATTCAGAGCGTATATAGTACAATTAAATGGAGACTCAAACTCAGTTAAGCCGTCATAATAAATTTATTTCGGCGGAGAATATTGTTGGTATATTCTCCGTCTTGTCAGATAACTCTTTTTACATGCTCTGTATTGTCCCAGAGATGCGAATGAGGAGTTACAGTTCGTATTCAGAAGATAAATAGGAAAATTAAAGATATTAAAAAATAAATTAAAAATCAGAAAATAAAGATAAAGATAAAAATAAAAATAAAAAACATAAAAATAAAAAACAAAGTGGAACTCAAATTACAAAGCTACAAATTCTTTCGTTTATAGGCATGAGCAGAGGGTGTGAACATATTATATGTTAGAACAATTCAGAAACAGGAGTGGAATTAATCTACTGGTCAGTCCCTTCTAATTTTGTGTTCTGTTTGTGGTTTCTTCTACTTGGCAGGTGTGCTTTTCTAAACAGACTAAGATCGTTTAACTAATGGCTATCTCATATATGATTTACATTTATTTCTGATATGTCTGTTAATTAACCCAGCTGTTGCCATCTTAGGTATTTCTCTTGTTTCAATTAGGATCGAGATACTTAAACCAGATAAGGTGGGGACATTTATTATAGTCGTCAAGTGTTTGTTTTTTTTTTATAATTTTACCCTAAAAATGGTCAAGGGGAATTAACCACTCTAGAATCACAGGCCCTATTTTTGGATTAATATTCCGTGTTCATCTGGCCCTTATCTATCTTTATCTTTCCCTATCTTGGTGATATGCTGTTGGGTTGATCTCTATTATTTACTAATATTTCTTTATTATTCAAGATAATTTAAATTTTCCTCTATGTCTACACTTAAAGACAAGCTCATTTCTTTCGTTCAATAAAAGTTTTCTATTCTTGAAATTAATTATGCTAATTTTTTCGTCTAAGCATAGGTTACATCTACCGTTGAAGCTGTTGGTGGCAGATGAGTGCCTTAATATTTTCCACTTAATTTGTGGGGATATCCCCTGATCCTTTAGGCCCCAGAAGTATTTTGATAAAGCAGTCTGGTATCTAAGTTTCCGGTTGGAAAATGACTGTCTATGGCTGTACCATCTTTGCTTCCAGTTTCCCGCGGAGATTCCTATATAGACTCTCTCCCCGTTCTTTTGCTGTTCCATAGGAGAAATGCATGCTTGGTATACGACATTCCTTGTGGTGCAGCGTCCGCCTAAGGGGCATTCTTCTTTATTCCTACAGTTACAAGACTCCACGTTTGGGTTCCTATCCCTCGTGGTAAGCTCATTGAGTAGCCTCCTATTATGGTTGCTTAGTATGTTGTACATATTCTTAGTGCAGGAGTAGCTAATTTTCACTGTATTTCTATTAAAAATCCTACTCAATGGGTTGCCTCTATCAAAATGTTTATCTAGTAGGTGTAGAAAGTATCTACCTATGTTAATGTTAGTGAGCTTACAAAATGGCAGATTGAACCAGACTACTTTTCTATTTCTATTCTTTCCTCGTCTATTTCTGTGACTACTATTATTAATAGTCTCACCTACCTTGAGGGGTGTGTGGGTCCCACCATTATTCTTCCTAGCTCTCAAATTGAGGTCCACCGGGGTTAAGTATTCCAGTCTACCTTGGAATCCACTGTCCTTCAGGGCGTCATCATATCTACTCTTGTTTTCCTCGAAAATTTTCCTACCTGAGGACAGCTTATTAATTCTTTGGTTCACCGCATTGGGTATCTGTCTCAGAACCGATCTTGGGTGGTTCGAGGATATATTTATGTATCTGGGGGCGGAATCGTTCTTACTAAAGGGTTTGAACGTACCATTATTTAAATTCAATGTGACGTCCAGAAAGTCTACTATTTTTAAATTTGAGGCTATTTGAATTCTAAACCCTAGTAGTTTGAAGGCCCTAATAATTTTCTTCTGTATACTAGCGGTCTTCGGACCGTTACTGTCTGGGATATAAATAATCCCGTCATCTCGGTAAAGCCCCACTTGTTGCGAGTTAAAAATACGACCCAGCGTATCTAGGATATAGATCCCCACTAAGTCTGCTACCTGAGCCGAATCGTAGGCCCCCATGGGGACGTCGAAATTGTCTACGTGACTTTTTACCCAAGATCTGCGGTTATCAGATAGGACGGCTTTTCTACTTGCTAGGATAATTTCTATTTCTTCCTCTGTGATCTCTGTATATTCTCTAGCGTGGTTAAGGCTCCTCACTAATAATTCTTTAGTGATGGAAGGGTAGAACTCTATGATGTAGAATTGTACGAAAGTGGACCTCTTTTTATCCTTAATTTTCCTAAACAAATCGATAGTATCCATAGAGTTTTTCCACAAGTTATATTCATGGCTACTAATCAGTCTAGACGTAATCTTCTGTATTACATCTTTAGATACAAAGCCTAGCTCGGTTTTTTTGGGGTTAATTAATCTAGTCTGTTTCTTATCTGGGAAGTTTTTCTTGTGAGGCACTCATCTGCCGCCAACAGCTTCAACGGTAGATGTAACCTATGCTTAGACGAAAAAATTAGCATAATTAATTTCAAGAATAGAAAACTTTTATTGAACGAAAGAAATGAGCTTGTCTTTAAGTGTAGACATAGAGGAAAATTTAAATTATCTTAAATAATAAAGAAATATTTATAAATAATAGAGATCAACCCAACAGCAGATATCACCAAGATAGGGAAAGATAAAGATAGATAAGGGCCAGATGAACACGGAATATTAATCCAAAAATAGGGCCTGTGATTCTAGAGTGGTTAATTCCCCTTGACCATTTTTAGGGTAAAATTATAAAAAAAAACCCAAAAAAAACAAACACTTGACGACTATAATAAATGTCCCCACCTTATCTGGTTTAAGTATCTCGATCCTAATTGAAACAAGAGGAATACCTAAGATGGCAACAGCTGGGTTAATTAACAGACATATCAGAAATAAATGTAAATCATATATGAGATAGCCATTAGTTAAACGATCTTAGTCTGTTTAGAAAAGCACACCTGCCAAGTAGAAGAAACTACAAACAGAACACAAAATTAGAAGGGACTGACCAGTAGATTAATTCCACTCCTGTTTCTGAATCGTTCTAACATATAATATGTTCACACCCTCTGCTCATGCCTATGAACGAAAGAATTTGTAGCTTTGTAATTTGAGTTCCACTTTGTTTTTTATTTTTATGTTTTTTATTTTTATTTTCATCTTTATTTTCTGATTTTTAATTTATTTTTAATTTCCTTAATTTTCCTATTTATCTTCTGAATACGAACTGTAACTCCTCATTCGCATCTCTGGGACAATACAGAGCATGTAAAAAGAGTCATCTGACGAGATGGAGAATATACCAACAATATTCTCTGCCGAAATAAATTTATCATGACGGCTTAACTGAGTTTGAGTCTCCATTTAATTGTACTATATATATATGTATGTATGTATATATATATATATATATATATATATATATATATATATATATATATGCAGGTATATATGTGTGTGTATATATATATATATATATATATATACCTGCATATTTGTTGTACTTGAGATGGAAAAATCATTAGCTATCTTTATATTCCTGAACGTAATTTAAATATATTGTGTGTGTTATAGCGTCTCATCAACCGAAAAGGACATCGACACGAGGTTAACAAAGGCATGGACAGCTATCAATAGGCTATTGATTATATGGAAATCAGACCTAACCAATAAAATGAAACACAGTTTTTTCCAGGCAGCGGTCGCATCGATACTGCTATATGGATGCACTACATGGACTAACGAAACGGCTGGAGAAGAAGCTAGACGGCAATTACACAAGAATGCTGCGAGCAATCTTGAACAAGTCCTGGCGGCAACACCCCACAAGACACCAACTGTATGGCCACCTGCCTCCTATCATGAAAACTATTCAAGTTAGACGAACCAGACATGCAGGACACTGCTGGAGAAGCAGGGACGAACTCATAAGTGATGTACTCTTATGGACCCCCACACATATGGCCGAACAAAAGCAGGACGACCAGCACATACATACATTCAGCAACTATGTGAGGATACGGGATGTAGTCCAGAAGACCTGCCGGAGGCAATGAACGATAGGAAGAAGTGGCGGGACAGGGTCAGGGATATCCGTGCTACCAGCACGACATGATGATGATGATAATATAGTAACCAAAACTATATCTAATAATTTCATATTTTCATGATCATCATTAATCCTATATTTTGAAGAATTTTAACCTAACTAATGAAAGAAAATTATTCTCTATAGAAAGAAGAGAATATAAAACAGGAAGATCAAGTAATCAACCAGGTGAATCTTGCAATATTAATTATTTTTCAGTCATAAATGTATGAAATATTTGATATTTATGATTAAATTCATTTTTCCTGATTTTTCTTTTTTTTCATTTCAGAAAGGCTGAAGAATTCGCCTCTAGAAAGTCTGCTGAAACAGATCTGCTTGCTGTATGATATTATTTCTAACCTTTATTTCATCTTAATTAACTGTTTTATACTGTGGAGAATAGAAAATTTTCTCCATCGGATGCTAAATGTATTTGATTCAATATTACAGAGATGGGCAAATCTATATTATAGTAATTTGAGAAAAATTGAAAAACAAGGTAATCCAAAGAGAAGAATTCAATGTAAAAGAAAGTCAACATTATAACATTTCGGTTCTAAGAAACCATCATCAGGACTTAGAAAGGATGATAATTACCTTGTTTTTAAATTTTTCTGTATATTATCAGATTCATTTCCATTATTTACTTTCATTAGAGTAATTCAATTTTTGTTACAGTAACAATAAAATTGTACATTGCAGCTAGATTCTTGTCAGTATAATAGCATTAAAATGCTATAATTTAGAGAATGAAGTAATTTCCAATCCAAATTTCAACTTACTACAATGTGAGGTCTGCATTGTTGTTCTTATAATGTTCTTATTAGAAATCATTCTCAATTCAAAAAATATGTTAGGCTTTATTTCTAGCTAACCCTAGAAATCTAGCAGTAACTGTCAGAACTAGCAAAGGGAGGAGAAATGTATAAAAAATAAAGGAGATAAAAGATGGGGGTTGGGAAAGCTCTCTTTTGTTACCTGAAAGAGAAGCGTGTCTATATTTCTTAAAAACAAAAAACAATTAGTTCCCACAAAGTAATTTATTTCAAGAGATATAAACTTTACAAAATCCGGCTTTGCATATTTTTCCCTATGCTTGTTGAAAACATTGAATTTAAGGTTACAAAAATAGCACACATTCAAGTAATGACAATATTATAACTAAAAAAAGAGAAGAAGCGTATTAAGAAATATAATGACTAATTTGCACAAAGCCATGCCATCAATCACCTACAGTCAGTTTAACTTTTGTTAATGATAAGATACCTTTCTTTGGTATTTTATGTCAAAAGTTCATTTTGAAGCCAATTTTTAGGATTTATTCTTCTTCGTGATGTCTCCTTCTTGTGTATAATCAACCTGGACAACCATGTTCTTGTAGTTTCCTGTGTAGACTTGTTGAAAACAAAGCTTACTATTTCTTTAAATGAACTTCGAGTAGAACACCGCTTCCTCCTCTTCTATGAATATCTTTTGTTTCAACTTGAATTTTCTTCTGTTGAGCTGATGGAGGCTATTACCACATTTTCTGACCTGGCCAACAGCTTCCTTTGTCAGCAAAAGTCCAATAATACTGCCTCCAGACCTTAGATTCAACTTTCTTTTGAAGGGAACAGCATACCAAAACCACAAATAGCCTGCAGTAGGCTTATTGTTTCAACAAGTAACAATAAAAACCCTGTAAGAAAAAGAGGCTTTGCCTAAGACTAATGGGCCTATTTTGCTTAAGCTCCTTTGCTTAAGAAAAACTGCTTAAAGTTGAAGGTAAATAAACAAGAGCTCGCAAAGCAAAAAGAGTGAGCTAAGCAAAGCCTTCTGCTTGGGCTGAAAAAAAAAACCCAAAAGAAGAGAGGAGACCCTTGTGAGTCTCACTTAAATAACTGCTGGGGCTGGGGCTAACAGCACAACTTCAAAACAGCCAATTAGATTTGAGCAGACATTAACTGCCAAATTTACAATTTTCAACTTTCTGTATTTTTGAATGGCTGACCAAGGAAGATTCGAGCAGGTATGATTTTTTAAATCTTAATTTTGATTTCCACACCTGGCACAATCTTTAATATAAAGAAAGTGTTTTAAAAGTTTAAAAATTAATTGCTTCAACATTCAATGATAGATGTATAATATGCTTGGTAATGTAATTAAATAATCTTGAAAACCTGGAAAAAATCCTGTTAACACTAAAAGAGGAATATAAATAAAAAAATTACAAATTGCTTGATAAAATTCATAAATGATTAACTGATTATTCTATTTTAGAATTTATTTTACAAGGATTTAAAACAGCAGATAATGGAAGTTGTTACACTGATGAATTCCAAATGATTCTTAATGTGCCACATACTGTTTAGTAGCCAAGTTGGCTGGGACTGTAGAATACATTGACTCTATTGATGTCCAAACAAATGACTAATGTTAAAATCAAATTGCTAGAAATAGAACTCTTTTATCATTTAACTGTGTATTAACAAATGACTATTTAGTTGAATCATTAATGATACATAGCAATACTTGGAACCATTTGACTGTGTGCAAATGTATGAATAGTGTTGAATTGAATAATCAGTGTTAAATAGCAGAACTTGAAACCACTTCACTAATGTACACACAAATAATTAAAATTAGATAGAAATGTATTAGATCACAATAATTGAAACCATCTGTGTAGAAACAATAGCTATACAAATTAATTTTGAAAATAAAATTACTGACAATTTATTTACTTACAAATGATATATGTATAACCATATGACTGTTGAATTAAATTGTTAGTGTTACAAAACAATATGTGAAACTATTTTACAGTATTCAAATAATCAATAGTAAATAAAAATACTTGAAATCATTTAACTTTGTACAATAATCATCATCAAGTCGTGCTGCTAGCATGGATATCCCTGACCCTCTTTCCCCACTTCTCCCTATTGTTCATCGCCTCTGGCAGGTCTTCAGGGCTACATCCTGTATCCTCACATAGCTGCTGAATGTATGTTTGAGCTGGTCATCCTGCTTTTGTCCGGCCATATGTCAAGGTCCATAGGAGTACATTACTTATGAACTCATCCCTGCTTCTCCAGCAGTGTCCTGCATGTCTGGTTCGTCTAACTTGGATAGTTTTCGTGATGGGAGGCAGGTGGCCGTATAGTTGGTGTCTTGTGGGGTGTTGCCGCCAGGACTTGTTCAATATTGCTCGTAGCATTCTTATGTAATTGCCGTCTAGCTTCTTCTCCAGCTGTTTTGTTAGCGTCCATGTAGTGCATCCATACAGCAGTATCGATACGACAGCTGCCTGGAAGAAACTGCGTTTCATTTTATCGGTTATGTCTGATTTCCATATGATCGATAATGTGCTAATAAATCATAAATATAAACAGGATTTGGCATGAAATAACCTACAATGATTAATATATCATAAAACCCAACTAAACTAACCCATAATGTTTAGCTTTTTTTTTCTTAATGGCATATCAGCTGTTATGACTTATTTAATGCCAAAGACAACCTTGTAGAAGAATAGTAAAAAGTAAAGTTGGCGACTGTAGTTGAGGGGATGACCTGAAGGCTCCCTTTTCATTAGCTACTACACCAAAGTATAGGAGAGGATGCATCTTCTTTCCCTGAATTGCTCCACTTTACCCTTGATCCCTATCTTTAAATGCTGTGTTAAGCAAGTACCATTCTTTGGTATGACTCGACCTGGGATTGAACCCCAGTCTCCTGGGCCATTGGCAAAATGGTAACTATTTAACCCATACCTGGAGAGAATAAAGGGGTTCATACCTTTCCACTGGGTATTAGTGTGAAAGTGAACATCACTAAAGTTTGAACTCACCATGATGTCTCAGGCCATTATACCACAGGGACTCCTAATATACTGTTTAGAAATGTACAATAATATATTCTTAAAAGCATCCTACTATGTATTGATCCTATTACTGATACCATATGGAGCTATTTAAATATTACAGTAAAATAAGAATGCACTCCTATATAGGGTGTTTTTTTCGGATTTTTTTAATTTCACTAAGATTTGGGAATACTTTATTGGATTAAGATTCTAATAAATTTCTATTTTTTTTATTCCAATTTTGAAACAAAATGACATTCCTGTGTGACGCCAGCACATACTTAGAACCGTTTCTTCTGACAAGTGCACCAGATAAAATATATTTTTAGTTTTTTTTTTAAAGATTATTTTTAAGTCAGCAGGAGTTTGTTTTTCTTGATTTGAAGCTTGTAGGAGTTCCCTCCCCTGGCAAAAGTAACCCATTTCTCTTTAGCTGCTAGATCTGTCTCAGCCTATCTCATCCCCTCTTTATTTCTTATCCTTATCTAATCTTTTTATCTGATAATACCATAGGTTTTGCCTACGTACCAATAGTGCACTTCTACTTTCATGTTTATTACTTTTAAAGCAATGCCTCTAAATCATAGCAAGTTATTCTATTTGCTATGTCAACTAAACTAGTAGACCCATTCTGCATGAGGGTTCATACATTGGCTCAGATGCATTTTGTGTAAAAGTTGCTGTAACTGAGGGCTGCTCTTAAATTAAAATCCTTCTTTTATGACAGCTGATAGGATCCCAAGGCAAACTCAGTGCTTCAAATATAGATTTGTTGAAAAAATAAAGTCCTCTGATTTACTGAAATGCGTCTTCATTTGGATCTTTTTTTTTTTTTTTTTGTAAAAAAATAAGCAAGGGAGAAAACATGGTTTATGGTTAGAAAAATCATCCAATTTAATCTTAAATTATTTTTTACACTATTGCTGTTTTTGATTTAGCAATTTGTTTCAAAAATATTTTACTGTATTTGTAAAAAAAATTCAATGGGTTAATAGACTTAGTTTTTGACTAAGTTTATAGTTCAAGGAGGAATATTGAAAAATGTCTACCATAATTAGAAGTTCCATTATTTTGAAAGTTTCAATTAGATTACCTCTTATTCTTCTTTCTAGTAAAGTAGTTAATTTCAAATTTAACAAGTGAAGAACCACTCTCAGACAAACATTTAAAAAGTGTCATATTTTCCTGAATATTTTTTTCTTTTTTGAAAAATGTATGTGTTAAATAATAGGTTGGTGTAATCTGTAATTTGGCAGCCAGTGTAGAATACTGTAAAACAAGTGAAGCATGTGGGATGACCCCCAAAGGTTGTTTGAGACTGGGGTTTTTATTGGACAGAAGTCACATGATCAGATGACACTAAAAAGTTAGATAGAAATGTGCTGGCAAAGGTTCTGAAAAATCTAACTTAATGATGTAGATTGAAATTCTTCAAAAAACATTAAAATAACCAATGAAATTTTGTCATTTTACAGGAAGATTTGATTAACAAAACAGAAGAAAGTGAACTTCTACGAGAATCCTTGAACCGTACAACTTCTCAGTTGCATCAAGAGAAACGTCTCAACAATGCCATCAAACAAAAGAAGGTTTGTAGAAAAGATTTCAGGAAAATCTTTCATTTATAATAAAATAATTATTATTTGTCATGCCTCCTTGGACATCTTCCCTTCTTACTATTTTATGTCAACCTCAGAAGAAACAATCTTTGCACAGAACATATACACTATTAATATAATATCAATACAGCAAATCAAATTCTGTTAAGTAATTCATCCAATAGTTCCTAAAAATGTCCTCTTAAATTCTTTTTCTTACCATTTTTTCTTAAGTCATCTGATTTGTTACACTATTTTTGTTTTGAATTTGATTTGGCAATTTGTTCCAAAATTATTTGACTGTTTGCAAAAAAATTCAATTGGTTAGTCGACTTAGTTTTTGAAATCTGTCTTGACAGTGAATTTTCAATTCAAGAAATATTTAAAGAAATGTCTTTCACACTAAAAAAATTCCACTTAGTTATCTCTCATTCTTTTTTTCTACTAAAGGAGTTAATTCTAATCTCTTCATGTAACTTATCTTTTACTCTTTTTTATTATTTTTGTCACTCTTCTTTGCATGCCCTCCAATTTCAATATTATATACGAATTTCCCTATCGTAACACTGGAGCCCAGGCCTGAGTACAATATTCTTAATGAGGTCTTATTAGAGTTTTATATATTTTTATGGCAACAGTTGCCTCCTTTGAAAAAAAAAAAAAAAAAAAAAAAGAATTTTAACCATCCTGCCAATAATTCTATCTGCACTTGGTATAATAACCAAAATCTGATTGTCAGCTTTAAACGTAACACCAAAACCAACTTTAAATTACATTCCTCATTTACTTTTTTTAATTGTCTTAATATATAACTTTCATATTTTTGGATCCAATATGTAGTACTTGGTATTTTTCTATATTAAATTTTAATTGCTTTAAACCTTTGATATAACTTGAAACCAATGATAATTAGGAGTATGAATGTCAAGGTGCCACTGTATATGCAAATATAGATACGCACATATAAGTTAAAAAAGACGGTCAAGGGAGAAATATCCATGACTTGATATAAAATGCACTTCTCTATTTTTTTTTTTAGATTTAGCTCTTAAGGGAAAACAGATAAGAAAGTTGAGAATTTTTTATAAGTTAAAGGTAAAAAACAATTACCCATCCATTGTAAATCACTTTAATTATCTTTGTTGAACAAATAAGGGATCTCTTGCTTCAGAAATACTGAAATTTGACTCGTATTACTTCCCCACCACACACACTGAATTTGTTTGTGAAATTTTTCTTTTTTGTTTGGTAGACTTTCCATCTGGAGAATGAAAGAGCTCACATTGGTGTGCAATCCACTCCTCACCTTTGCATACAGGACAAATCAATTTCTAAGGTAGGAATTTATTTAGGAGGGTCTTTTTCCTCCTACCCATCAGCTTTCCTTTTTTCATTTCCTTTCCTCTTTTTGGAAATGAAAACTATTCCGTTTTTTTCTGATTTCACAATGTTTTCAGTTAAGTTGACCATTCTTGGTTTTAGTATAGTTTCGAAATTTAATGGCATATCAACCTTTGTGGGTTATTTAATACCAAAGCTGTCATTGTAGAACAGCAGTAGTGATACTATTTAACCCATAGCTAGGGGAATATGGGGCTTCATGCCTTTCCCAAGGGTATTAGTCATGCTGTACTATATTCCAGGCCTGCTCATGGCGCACATGAGAACCAGAACTTGAGGCCTAATGAAAAATGTTTAATTTTCAGGAATTTTGGAAGAAAATTTAAGAACAACATTTTGACCCATACCTGAGGATAATAGAATATGCTGAAAGTTGAATGAATGAAAATGTTTTTTTTTGTTGTGGACACTAAGTATTAAACAAAATAAAGAGGTACCTAAGATTTCTGGTAAAAGATATGATCCACATATTGTTGAGACACAAAGATTCACACAATTTACAAGTCTCACCGAACCCTTTCTTCAAATTTTCATTCAAGTTACCATGTTAAACAAGCAGTATCTGAAGAAAAGAGAACATCATCTCAGTAATAAAGCAAAATAATTCTATATTTCCCTAGCTATGGGTTAGATAGTATCACTACTGCTGTTCTACAATGACAGCTTTGGCATGTAATAACCCACAAAGGTTGATATGCCATTAAATATAGAAACTATACTAAAACCAAGAATGTTCAACCTAAATGCTGCTTCTTTGTCTGATCTGGGGTTGTGATGCTTGCAAAAGTTTTTCCAAAACTATATTTCCAAAAATATGAGCATGCTTTCTCTCTGTTGAAAAAAATGAAACTCAAAAATAAGCAAAAAATATTATTTAATGATTTATAACACACCTTTTCCTTTATTAAATAGAAAAAGATGAAACAAAAAAAATTAACCATTGACGAATGTGGTCAGAAGAAACCTTAATTTTTCCATGGTCAATTGAATTGGTGTATTTTCTATACTTTACATTATAAAAATGGGTTTCATATTCACTGGGTTGATTATCATTTCTTGTAATATATCTGGCTATGTATACAAGAGCTATTTCTATTCATCAGAAAGAGGTGGTTCTAAATTTTCCAAATTGTCAAATATTCTTAACCTTCCACACAATGTTTATACTCATTCAATGTATATTATTGACCTGGCTTAACATCAATATTTACATTTTGATTTAAAAGTAAAGATATCTGCTTAATATACAGCTTTTCAATACACTGCAGGATATTTGACAAAGTTTACTAATTTCTTTTTTGAATGGATCAGTGGTAAATTGCCGAAGTAGCATATATCTATAGCTTGTAGATAAAAGATGTTGACAGAGACTAACAATTCTGTATGCTAGTAGCAGCGTGTTTGGATAATTGTTTTGTACAATTACCTAACTGCCACCCATATTAAGAGCCATTTGACCAAACTCAATGATAAAATCAAGTCAGCTGTCTTTCAGAGATCTGATTTCAGCTTGTGGAAGGTTATTGAGTAGTTTATCAATCTGAAAGGTTTTAACATCCTGTCAAAACCTTGTTTATGAAGATGGCATTCCTATCTGTACTTATTCTAGACTGCAAGAGGAGTGCATTATGTTTTTTTCTGAAGCAAGTAGAAACCTGTTGTCTTTCTATAGGTTTTGCAACAAAGAATGTTTAAGGTGTGTCCAATATGCAACTTGTTTTACTCCATTATCATCAAAGATTAGTTCTCCTGTCTTTTCTGTGAGCCACAAATTGCAAATATTTTTCAACAAATGAACATTATCAAAAAAGCAAATGTTTATTATCTTCATTTAACCAAGATTCAGGGTTTGTAGTATATGATTTAAAAAAGAAAAAAGCTTAATTTACTTAGTTATCATCTCATATAATAGCTTTTACATCAGCTGGTACAGAGGTGATGGTCTAAACTGATGACTAAAATTGTTCAAATAAAAAGGCTGATGTTGCATAGTACTCAAAAGCATATATTTCATTCCTATCATTCTTTATAAAGTTTTTGGACAGGCTGCAAATATAACATAATGAAATATAATGAAAGCACAAATTTTTATAAATTCACAAAATAATGGTCAATAATACCATCAATAACTTTTGATGACTGAGCAGTTAAAATATTTTTATCAAAAATGCTACAACTGGACAAAGTCTATTTTGTTATTGATTAGAGTTTTTCAAATTTGTATGATTGTTCTTATCTAATTCTAAAAAAAAAAAAAAAAAAAAAAAAAAATTCTGAACTTCTGTGGTATCAAAATTTGAAGGTCAATATAGTTGACAAATAACAGTTTTGTTTATAATATTCAGATTGGCATTTGGAACTGATTTTTCTCTTTCACTCACTCTTGTCTTTGTCTTTTGTAATTGCTTACAAAACAAATTACAAAAGGCAAAGATAACTCTCCTAGAGCATTGCTGGAAACTAGGTAATATCTGAAATGATAGATTAAGCTTCTTAAAAGCAATTATTTCTTTTACGGCGTCAGTTGAGGTGTAACTATTCATCAAGCCAAATCAATTATACGCTTAAACCCAACATTTACCTCCCTCCCATACTAATAAGTTAAAAACAAATTTTAGAGGGTTGCTTTAAACGTGAGAATACACTTTTAAAAAAATTATCAAATTAATTAAATTTTTGGTACTTGTCAACATAAGATCAACTGTAGCTTGGCTCTCTCTCCTTGAGTGTTGCTCTTCGATACAGCATTTTCCTGTCAAAGGGGACAGGGATTAGGTTTTTGCCCAGTGCCTCACAAGGGGAATGCCAAGATAGAGGGCTTGGGTTGTTTTTGAGACAATGCCTGCAGGACACATAGTGTAATGGTTATAGGTGTTGGTTCTCAAAGCTTCTAAAAGAGATAATCATCTGGAGGTTGCAGGTTCAATCCTGACTGCAGACGGGTAACAATACAGGAATAAGTAAAGTTGGTGATCTTAGTTGAGGGTGACTTGAAGGCTCCCTTTTCAATAGCTACTACACAGAGGTGTAGGGAAGGGTGCTACTCCATTCCCAGGATTACTCCACTTTACCCTTGATCCTTACCTTATAATGCTGAGTGCTAATCAATGTGGCATCAAGTACCATTTTTTGACTCGACTTGGGATTGAACCCCCAGTCTCCTGGACCATTGGCGAACATTCTGCTCATTAAGCCAATACAGGAATACTTAGCACTTATATCCGGTTATAGTTAATGGAATCAGAACACGCAACCCCCATGGATTCAATAAAGGATGTGGTTCAAAGTTCTGTGTAGGCTCCCAAATTCCACAAACACCTGAAGAAGGCTGGAGGACATATCAGCTGATGTGTAGTGGATATAACAATAAAGATGAAGACAATAGTTTGAAAACTCTGAACAATACAAAACATAACTTATAAAAAGAATTAAATTTTATCAATGATTAATTCTTGTAAATAACAATATCAAAGAAAAATATTAAAATAACTTTGTGATCATTGACCAATAATGGATATTTTGTTGTAATTTTACATCAAAAAGTTTTGCAGTAAAAATAAAAAAAGGATTTAAAAAATGTCCTAAAAAAATCTGAACCTCATGGAAGAAGCAAAGTGCATTTGCTTTTTTTTTTTTTAAAAAAGAAGAACCTTAAACTTTAAGTGAAAAATGACGAAATTAAATAAGAATCTTAAAATTCAAAGTAACAAGAAGATGAAGATTCCTACACATTTTTGCATAGTGAATTACTGACTCTAATGTTTGTATCTATAATCTACATAAAAAATAATATAACAACTCAAAATAAATAAATCTTATTTACTTCAGTCTATTAAGATAGATGATATTCCAGATGTAAGGAAAAATTTCATTGAATTTCTTATATTAACTACACAGAACGAGCTAGCTTAAATGCAAACTGAAACTAGAAAGCCACATTACTGAAATTGGTGTCCAGTTCTGTTCATTATGACTTGGCCTCTAATATAGAACATAATTGTATGACTGGAGTTCAAACTCACCTACTACAATGTTGCATTGACTATTATGTTATGGAGACACCTTCTCCCAGGACATACTTGTCCCTTTATCTCAAGAAAGAATGATAAATAGCCTTATTCTATCTCTTGGGAAAGAATGATAGATATAATGATAGTTTTATTCTATCAGTAACACTTGCATGAATTCCTAGCCATAGACAATCTTTTTCTTTCTGGATTTCAGTTCATTTCTACTGTTTGGTTTGGTTTATTTGTTTAATGGCATATCAACTCTTTATGAGTTATTTAATGCTGAAATTTGATTTATTTGTAAATGTTTGATTAGAATCAAAACTCTTTTCAACATTCCCTTGCAAGACCCCCTCCCTCCAATGCATGTCCTGGATATGACACTAAACAATCTGATGACAAGGCTCCAATAATGCTGGAGCTTTGGGGAATATGGAGTACCCCTTCGTTGCCATCACTCCCAGGACCACTCTAACCCAGAGTGGTAACACCAGATAAGGTCCTATCTTTGGGTCAAATAGAACTGTTTGACATTTTAACTGTGTGCAAAGAAATGACTTATGCTTAATTGAATTGTTTGAAATAGAACTTTTTTTATCAGACTATTTAACTATGTGTATCTATAAAATGTGTTTACAAATCATATTTAATATATATGTAAAAACAGATAGGTTGGTTTTTATGGCATATCAACCTTTGTTGGCTATTTAACGCCAAATCCATTTTTATGCAAATAGTCAGTTCTATTTCAAACAATTCAGTTAAGCATGACTACTCGGTTTGTCAAAAACGTTTCTATTTCAAGCTATTCGGTTTAGTCAAACAGTTCTAATTCAGCTAAGTATAAGTACAGATTTTGTTTACACACATGTCAAAACAGTTCTATATTAAACAATTCAGTTTAGTGTAAGTAGTGTTTCAATGTTAAAAACAGTTCCTTTTCAAAGAATTCAGTTTAGCATAAGTACACAGTTTATTTGTCAAAAACATTTCTATTTCAAGCTATTCAGTTTAGCATAAGTATGCAGTTAGGGCCCTATCTATGGGTTAAATAGAACTATCAGGTACTACCATTCCGGGACAGAGTGGACCTAGGAGCAATGGCAATGAATGGGTGCTCTGCATTCCCCAAAGCTCCAGCATCACTGGAGCCTCACCATCAGATTGTTTAATGTCATATTCAGCACACTCATTACTTTAACCCCTCTGCAGAAGTGCAGTCAGTGTATTCTACAACCCCAGCCGACTGAGCAATACGCAGTTAATGTCAAAACAGTTTTATTTCAGATAATTTAGATGTCAAAACAGTTCTATTTTGAGCCATCTATTTTAAACAATTCAGTTTAGCATAAATACACAGTTTAAATGCAAAAAACAGTAACGTCAAGAAACCACGGTTTAGTTCTATTTAACCAATAGATAGGATCCTTATCAAGTGCTACCACTCTGGGCCAGAGTAGACCTGGGAGTGATGGCAATGAAGGAGTACTCTGCATTCCCCAAAGCTCTAGCATTACTGGCACCTCACCATCAGATTGTTTAGTGTCATATCCAAGACACTCGTTGGAAAGAATGGGGTCAGTGTATTCAACAGCCCCAGCCAACTGGGCAAGTAAAAACAGGATTTGGCATCAACCCATAAAGGTTGATATACCATAAAACCCAACCAAACAAATCATTTATATATCATACAGGCACCTGCCTGAATTTCAACCATTTGTTGTCTTGCCTTTACTGTTGCAGAATTCAAGTGAACAAACTCAGCCCAGTTGGCTGGGACTCTGCAGAGGAGTAAGACACCCTCCCTCCGAATTAATATCCTGGATATAACATTAAGCAATCTGATGGTGACACTCCAGTCTTGGAGCTTTGATGAATGTGGAATACCCCTTCATTGCCATTGTTCCATTCTGGTCTGGAGTGATAGTACCTGTTAGAATCCCATCTATGGGTCAAATAGAACTGTTTGACATTTAAACTGTGTACAAAAAAAAAACTTATGGTAAATTGGATTGGTAGAAATAAAACTGACCATTCAACTTTATGTGAACAAGTGAGTGATGTTTAATTGAATAGTCAGTAATTCATAATATTTGGAACTATTAAACTGTGTGCAAATGAATGAGTAATGTTGAATAGAACTACACAAAACTCTTCAACTGTGTGCCTAAATTGAATTAATAGTATTACATAGAAAGGCTTGAAATGATTTACCTGTATGCAAATCAAACCTACTAGTGTGGAATACTTGAAACCGTTTGTCCATATGCAAAAGAGAATTATTGGTATTACATAGCAATACTTGAAACCATTTAACTGTGTGCTAATGTATAAAATTAGTGTTAAATAGCAATATTAGTAACCACTTCACTGTGTGCAAACAAATGATTAATATTGAATGGAATTATTTGTGTTATTAATGATTAAAACCATTTAACTGTGTAGAAACAATAGGAATATAGTGTACAAACAAATTAATTCTAACCCATTTTAAAATAAAATTACTTACAAACTGTCTACTTGTGTGTGAAAACAAATGACTGATGTTAGATAAAAACTTGAGTGTTACATAGCAATACTTGAGACCAATCAACAGCAAAAAATGAACTTAAGCTCATTTAAAAATGTTATCTAAAAAATGTGGTGACAAAACATATATATTTAATATACATAAGATTTAGCATTAAATAACCTACAAGAGTTGATATGCTATAAAACACAACCAACCAAACTCTCAACCCTTTGCCAGTAATCCATATTTCTCCCTTGACTGTATAAAACATAGTTAAGTCTTTATTTTATTTTTTAAATTTTATTCTTGTGAATTTTTTTTGCTTTGATTTATTCAATTTTTAAAAAAATTTATTTTTAGTTTGGTACAGGCCATAAGAATGCTGCTAGAGGACTTGTAAGAACTAAAGATTCTTATCTAAAATCATCAAGGAAAGAATTGATGAGGAAAGGTAGACTGGATAGATGCTACTCAGATATTGGACCTTCTGTAAGTTTTTTCATCTTTGTGTGTTGCAGAATGTTTTTTTTTTTAATTTTTTTAATTAGACTTTATTTATTATTATTGTTTATGCCTCCTTTGGAATTTCCCCTTTTTACTATCTTCTCATATAAACCTTAAAAGAAAATCTTTGTACAGAATATATATCATAAGATAAACAGGATTTAGATTATTCATGCAATAGTTCCCAAAAATGCCCTCTTAAATATCTTTTTTTACCATTTTTTTTTCTGAAATCATCTAATCTTAAAATTTTATTACACTATTGCAGTTTTTGATCTGATTTGGAAATTTGTTCAAAAAATATATTACTTTATTTGCAAAAAAAAATCAATTGGTTAGTTTTTGAAATCTGCCTTGATAGTGAATTTCTACTTTGACGAAAATATTGAAAGAAAATATCTACCATAATTAGAAATTCCATGATTTAAATAGTTAATCCTAATTTCTCTAATCTCTTAAAACTGTGACTTTTTACTCTTTATTATTTTTCCATCCTCTTCTTTGAATCTCAATATTAGATTCCAATTTTCATGTCTAGACACAGGAGTCGAGGTTTGAAAAGAATACTCTGTATAAAGGTCTTATTAGGGTTATATATATTTTAAAAACATTTGCTTACCTTAAAATAAAATTTCTTGTAGGCCTTGTAAAAAATGAGTTGTAGTTACTAAATGATAAACATTGAAATCTGGCTTCATCATCAAGTATTGCTCTTGGTAGGTCCTCTAGACTGCATCCAGTGTCCACACAGAGCTGATGAATTTAAGTCTTTGCTGGTTGGGCATTTGTATCTTGATATATGTAATAATTCCTTACAATTTGTCATCCATACAAAATATTGAAAATCTTTCTAGATTCTAGACAGAAAGCCTCAAATGTTTTACTGGATTTTAAAGGAAAAATAATGTTCATTATACCTTTTTTAAAAAAGTTACCTATAATCTATTTACTTAAAAATGTTATGCAAACAGGATTTGGTATTAAATAACCATCAAGAGTTGATATGCCATTAAATCTAATATAACCTAAAAAGTGTTGGACAATTTATATAAATTGAACTAAATTTAAGAAATCTTATAACAAGAAAAAAAAATGAATAAAGAAAATTACTAAAAGGAAAATTACATGCAGTTTAATGAAATATCCTATGTAAATATATGTATATGAATGACTTTGTTTTTCTGCTTGATGGCATATCAACAGAGAAGGAAAATAGTAGCACTATTCCAACAATAGTGAAGGGAAATGAGAGGCTTCAAACATTTCTCAAGGGTATGAATCTGAAAGTGGACATAATAACAAGATCAGAGTTTGAACTCACTCACTACAATGTTGATAATGGACATGGAAAGCCGAGTTCAAATCTTAGCACATGAATCCAACTCTTTTCTCTCCAGCTATGAGGAAATAGTAGGGCAGACTGACTCTATAATGTTGGTATGGCAACCAGCTTAGAAGGGGAAACCGAATTCAAACCTGTTAAACTCACCTGCACCTTGTGTAGCATCCTACTTATGCAAAGAGATAGAGAAAATAAATATCCCCATAAAATTTATTCAGTTTAATGTATTATTCATTTCATTTGTATCATATGAGATTTTAGGGAGATTCTGTGAATTTATTGAAACTTGTAAGCAGACATTTACTTTTGAAAATATCTACATCTGATATGCAAAATCTAATTTGCAGTAATCTTTCCCCCACAATAAAATTTGGCATTTCCTGATATGGAGTAAGTTGGGGTAAAGACATGTGCAGTGTTCAGGTGCTGCTGATTTAGAGAAAAAGAAAGTTAGCCAATATGTATAGCATATTTCAATATTTCTGACTTTAAGTGAAACAAGAAAATATTTACTTAAATTCATTATTCATTATAATTCTTGAAAGATGACATTAGCCTGGATAATCTAATAATTGCAAATAGAAATTATAATTCAAATGTTAAATTTTGTTATGAAACACTTTATTTATGCTAATAAAAATTATTTATTTGTATATTAGCTTAGAAAGGGTATTATATTCAGTTTAAATAATGTTTTTGAATTCTTTTTTTGTTGCATTTAGAGCCCTACTTTCTTCCGCCCTTTGAAGCCATCTACTCCCAAACCACCTCACTCGGAAAAGACCTGAAAGTTGTAGAATCAGTGAGAAGAAAATGTGAAAAAGATTGGAACTTTTAATTCTCGTTCATTTTTTTTTTACATGGCAGCCATCATCAAAAGGAGTTCAGGAAAAAAAATGTTCATAAAATTAAAAAAAAGATTATAAAAAAAGAAAAAAAAAGAAAAGAAAAACAATTGGTTTATAAAATATACCAAAAAATAGAAATTTTTATATAAAATTTCCTGATAAATTTTTTTCAGAAACAAATTGACACTTAAGAAAATAAGTTCTTGATTTTCTGTAGCATTCTTTTTCTATATAAAACAAAAAACTCAATGTTTTCATTTTTTATCTTTACCACATTGTTACAAAGATTCTACTCACCAGCCTTCTTCAAGTTGTTATTATTATACATTGATTCTTCTGAACCAGTTTTTTTAAAATCATAAATGTAGTACCACTCTGCATCTGAAGAGATGTTTGCTGTGCTAGAAAAAAGACATTTTTTTTTACTACACAAAAAAGAATCTACACACTATTACCAATATTCTGGTAGCATAGAATTCAGAAATCCTGGAACCAATAAATTCTAAAATTCCCGTAGGAAGTTAAGATGTCTGATAAGAAACTTGAGTGAAGTAGAATTTTTTAACCTAGTTTGGTGAAACCTGCAGTTATGAAGATGACTTGAACCTTTTTAATTGATCAATATCAGAAACAGTTCCATTTCAAACAATTCAGTTTAGCAATATTACTGTATTTTGATGATTTTCTGGCACAACTCTGCAGTGAAGGCTTTCCAAGTTTAGTGGACAGTTCCTCTTGCTGACAATAAAGCAGTGACCATAACCTTCTTTTGATGCAGTTTTGGCATGAGGGAAATATTTTTCTGTTTCACCTTGGTCCAGCTACTATGTGGAACACCTTCAGTTATCAAATACATATTACAGTCCATGGTGTAGGCCTCTGTGTTGAGTCTAAGGCTATATGGGAAGATGAAAAAAGGTATAATGTCACCATCGCTAGTGATCACCCAAATTCCATAATCACAGATGAGAAGAATTTCAGCTAAAGACCAAAGAATGTTCACTTGGAGGAGATGCTTTGCAACATGGTCTTTCATGGCCTGTGATAAAAATTGGCCCTTTCTCATCTTGTATGAGAAATATTGAATGATTTCTTGCACTATTTGCCTGATGAGAAACTCTGACACTTTCATGTCCCTGGCTATAGACCTAATTGATTTGCTTGGATCACTGTCAATTATGGTCAGGATCTCACCAACAAATTGGGAGTTCTTTTCTGCTCAGAGTGAGGCTTCCTAGTTGCTGTACCTTTGTAATCTCCATTGGATTTATTCAATTCTTTTTTAACCCTCTACATTGTCTTCAGATTGACACTCAAACACTCTGAAATCTTTGTATTGGAACTCCTGGCATGAATGCCAAACAGTACAGCATACCATTTGGGGAGAAATGAATTCTGCACCAACTGACCCTGAAACAAACAAAGTGCATGCACAAAATTAATGATTTAAAATGGCAACACTTTATCCATCACATACTCTGTATATTAGATGAATATAGCTGAAAAATATACATCAAAATTTAAAAAAAAATACAGTTGTTTTTGCACCAACCTAATATCCGAAGAAGAAATGCTCTTGGTAATTTCTGGAGAGAAAAAAAAGGGTGTGTGTGTGTGAATTCAACACAAATACAGCAGATAGAAATAAATATATTTATTTTTAAATTTGCATAAATTATACATAACATTAGACCAAAAGCCAAATTAAGAGTGACTTTTGATTGGACACACTCATCCCCAATTATCCCAACTGACGGTGTCAACTCCCCAGCAATGAAAGGGTCAAACCAGTCAGAGGTAAATTGAGAAACGAAAGTAGATTTTTATAATGAACCCTTCCATCATTTTGTAGCATCTGTGCAGCAAACCAATGGGGTTTCTGCTCGTGTCTAAATTTGGGAGATGGGGTGGGGGGAAATAAATCAACCACTTTTAGTCTTTTTTTTTTCTTTTTTTGTGAAAGTTGTTCTGGATCATCTTTGTTGCATTAGTCATTGTCCATGTTGATCCAGAGTTACAGGCATCTGACTCAAGCATTGATCCGGATCTCACAGCCAGCCAGTCAGATGTTTGTTGTATGTGTAAGTGTGTGTGTGTGCATGCATGCGGATCAAGATCAGTTTGGATCAGGATCAGAATAGCAGACGTCATAGTCAATGTCACTATAGATCAGGTTGCAGTAGTATTGGGTGGTGGTTGTAGTCGTCGTCGTCATCACATAGAAGCTGATTAGCAAATGACTTAATGTCACAGTTTTATGCTTTAAACCTTTTTTCTTTTTTCCTTCTTTCTTAAATATCTGTCCTGTGGTTGTGTATCTCCAAAACGTGTGTTCTTCATTTCAATGTCAAGTCTTTGCAAAAAAAGACAAGACAATGCATTGGGGGTGGAGTAGAGAAAGAGAGAGAGAGAAGAAACATAGCCTGGTCAGTGTCACTTGTGGACTTTTGAGAACAGACTGGCCTAAGAAGAATAAAAGAAATAGGGATTTTTTTTTTCATTATATAGATATACGTTTATTTTTATTTTTTCCTTCTTTTTTTCATCATTCATTGTCTTATTTTGTGCAATGACATTTAAAAAAAAAAAAAAAAAATTTTTTTTTGTGTGTGGATCGGGGATGGGTGAGGTAGGGCAATGAACAATTCCAATTAACAAATGCAAAATTTTAGCCTTTACCTCACTTAACAAACATAAAAGGGTTTAAAAAGTTGAATGTAACTACCACTGAGAGACTTACTACTACCTAGCACCAGAAATGGTTCACATTTTCATTGTGATAATGTTTCTGAAAAGTTTGAGATGCATGAATATCTCTGATGGTACATTGAAAAATGAAATATATTAGGGAACAAGGAAAGGAAAAAAAAAAAAAAAAAAAAAAAAACAGCACTTTCTATGTGTCAGTCACACACACTCACACAAAAAAATTTATATATATATATATATATATATATATATATATGACACTGTAAAGTAAAACCAAAGAAAAATAATCTATTAGGTATGTGCAAAAGTTTCTGGCTTCTTTTTAAATAATAAAAAAGATTTTCTATGCATTCACAGTCACTAATTTTTAAAGGAAAAAAATGTGGTGGTGGTAGTAGTAGTGGTGCTGGGAACTTTTGCACACAGCTATTAAATTTTAAATATAATTTCCTATAACTGTAGCATAGAAAAGACATCTAATTGTTATATGAGAAAGTCATTAAATTGGTGAATGTTTGATAATCTCAAGTGGCAGAAAAGAAAAAAAAAACTTTTGTATTTAGATATTTTCAAGCTATTAAAAAAAAATAGCTGGAGTTATAGACAGAACATTGATATTCATAAAAGTAAAAATAAAAAATAAGGTGCAGCCAAAGAGATGAGGATTATAAAAAAAAAAAAATTTTTTTAAATTGTCATTTGTAAAAGGACAAGTCACTTAAAAAAAAAAAAAAAAAATCTTTCTATTCTAAAAGTTTTTTTCTTTACAAATTGCAATTTAATAAATACAAAAGTAGATACACTGATTGTTTCTTTCCTGAGAATTTGAACATTTTTCTAATATAAATAAATTAATTTTTTTAAAATTTCAAATCTATGTTACTAGAAAATCTTGTCTGTGTGTAAATATAACCAAAAAGAATAATATTTACTAATCTAGGTCAGAGAATAAAGAAATTTCCAGTCCAATAAGCAACCTAGTGATAATTTTGTAGAGTTAGCATTCAACAGAGAACATTCTTTTTAAAAAAATCATCCAAACTGTTGATATAATGGAGATAACTATGAAATGCTAATCAGAATGTTTCACTTCTTTGTAAATAGAAACATCAATTACATCATGGACTGTCATTACAATGAGAACCCAGCAGGTTTTCAAATAGTTATGCAGGTATGCACTATTTAAAAGGTGAGAGCCGACTATATTAACTTAGACCTCAACAGTTCATGCCTTAGAAACAAGAAGCTTTATTTTTCCATCCCACTTACGATGAAGGTGGAATGTGATATAATGTTGAATTTACTATGTGACTACCTCACCATTCCAGAAATTGTCCAGTCCAATCAATAATTCCATTTTTAGGATTCCTCATTAAATACAATGGAACTGGTTTTTTGATCATTTGTTTCTTTGCACAAAAGGATGAGAAGCTTAATCAATAAATCCAACTAATTAAAAGCTAAACTCATCAGAAATTGCTAATGTAATGTTTATATAATGTCTAAGTAACATATTTATACTTTTAAATTCGTTGCAACACTGAAAAACAATTGTTGTTTTAAGAGGTTTGCAAAAAATACAATCTATGGAGATTTCAACCTTTTTAAATCCATTATCATAATATATGCACATTTTTATCCATGCATGTCAAGAAAATGTATCTTATTTTTACAATAATTGGCATTTATATAAACTCTTACCAGTGCCAAACTTTTTCAAACAGAAAGAATTTAAAGAAAAACAAAAATTCAGCTGCAAAATAATTTTTTTTAGTAAGAAATTTTTTGCCCCAAACAAAAATCCTTGAGAGAAAAAAAAATTTCACTTTGAAATATTTAGCCAATAACTTGTCTAAACTAAATTCTATCAACTAAACTAGAATGTACACCTTGAATAAAGGCATACATTCTATATTACCTTACTTTATTCACTAGAAAATAAGGACAAAAATATTCATCTTTACATGATAAAAATTTATATGAATATTTTTGGTCAGTTTTTCACCACATATTTTCCTTAAAAAAAAAAAAAAAAAAAAAAAAAAAAAAAGTAATTAAATTTACCCTCCCTGCCCCAGTTAAAATTTAATAAATGTTGGTACAATGTGATAAAAACCTACTTTTATATTAGCATAAAACACTACTTAACACTCAATTTTGAGAGCTGCACACAGTTTGGATTATCAGTAAATAAACTTCACTGCCACTGATTGGTTAGTTGAAAATTCTTGGGCGGGGGGAATTAAATTATCTGCAAAAAGACTAAAAAATAAAATAAAAGGCATTTTGGGAGAGGAAAAGCAGATAAATAAAAGGCAATATTTTTTTTTTTAAGAGAAAGTGTACAAAAACATTTTGTCCAACAATTTAGGAAAAAAAAAAATTTCCTTAGTTTTTTTTTAGTTTTTTTTTTTACTTTAATCTGTCTCACTGCTGTCTTATAATTATTATTATTAGTAGTAGTATTAAAAGAAATAGTGGTAGCAGTAGCAACAGTGGTTTGTACTCAATTAAGTAATTACAGGTCATAAAAGCTGTAAAAACAGAAGCATCTTTTTTCTTCTTTTTTTTTTGATGACTTGTCTAATATGCTGTTGAAGGGTGACTATTAAACTTGTGACATGACCAGACTAAAAAGAATTTGTTTTCATATTGTTTGTTTGTTTTTCACATTGGTTTCCAGATTGATTACAAAATGATGATTCAGTTTGTTTTAAGTGGAAAAAAAAAATTGAAGGAGAGGAAAGAAGAAATTTGAATGAAGAGGAGGGGGTAGGGTGAAAAAAATTAAGGAAGAGAAAGAAGAAAAAGAGAAGATAAAAATTGAAGGAGGAGGGGGAGGGTAAATAATAAAAAAAAAAAAAAAAAAAAAAAAAAGGAAAAAAAAAAAAAGAAAAGAAAAGAAAACGTGTAATGCATTACAACCAACAGGGTTGTACAATTCACGAAATTGGTGTAATGCATTTTCACCTATCATGTCATACAAGTCCCAAAAGCAACCGTTATATCCAGATGTAATATAGAGCAGCTGTCACTGTCTGAACAGAAATGTAAGTATCCAGCAGGTTAAGAGAAGAACATAAAAAGACCAGGCAAAGAAAGAGACAAGGGTTTGCTACTACTGCTAAGAACAAAAACTAAATTGCTATTGTCAAGAATGACTCAAAGATTTCATTTTTCTTTAATTTCTAAATAGAAGGCAGGTGGATATGACTTTTATCTCCAAACTATTTTTTTGTTAAACTCTTTATTCAGTTTACTCTAGCCACATAGTATCCTGCCTGTTTTTATACAATTAAAAACCTTAGTTTCTAGATCTGGGGCAAAAAACCAAGTGAGCTAAGAATACAGGTTCCCCAGTATAGGAGCTCAAAGATTTTATCAGTACATAAATAGGTTGAGCAGAAAGTACAAATAGTAACTTGCCCAAGGTCTCCATGATAGAAGTCTCCTCTTTGATAGCAGTTAGATTTCCCACCTTCTCTCCCCCACACACAGAGAACAAATATCTAAAATTTTCAGTGCAGCAGATTTTTATGTATTTATCCATCAAATAAGGAATGGCAGCTTAGAAAACTTAGACAAAAAAAAAAAAAAAGTTTTGATACTTATCTGCCAACAGAGGTTGAAAATTTCAATTTTCTATATTTCCCTTTTTCATTGACAAATACATAGCATATAAGAATGTCCTTTCGAAGCCTCTTTATGGACAGATGAAAGAAAAAGGGCAAAGAAAAGAATGGCAGCTTGATGGGTAAGATCATGATTGTGCGAATGAAGTGCCACAATAATAGGCCGTGATAAAAACTCAGGGTTTTTCCCTTGCAAGGTTTGGGTAGCAGCTGTTAACACCTGCAACATTAAGGCATGAACAGCAACAAGTGTAATACCAACTAAGGCAGACATAAGACTCTTAAAAACTTTTTTTTTTTTAATTTTTTTTTTTGTATTGAAAAATTTCTTTTTTAAAAATATTCAACTGTATCATTATCAAACCTCAAAGTTAAATTCTTAAGATTGTACAAGTTACACCCACAGATACACATGGGTAATCAAGGTGGGGTACTATTTACCAACCCCTCCGCTCGGGCAGGATATGACACAAGGTGGGGTACTGTGTAGATAGACAATCTCACAATTGTGGGTTTGTTTGGTATATCATCCCTTGTGAGCTATTTAATGCCAAACTTTTTTTTTTAATATGTGATTTTATGTGTATTAATATAATGGTAGAAATAATTTTCATTAACTGTTTCTCTTGGTGCGGTTAACCCTCAGCCACCGCCTTCTAGCACCTTTAAGATAAAAAAAGGGTTGGGTGTTTATTTGCCATAAGAGCAATTAATCATATAGGTGCTAGGGATTGACATGACCAGCAGATTGATTGGGCCTCTCCAACTGTCCTTCTAACCCATGTAAGGGCTAAAGTGTTGTAGGTCATGAGACCACTTAGTATATTACTCTTGTGGCAAGGTAACTAGCAGTATACATACACACAATTACAGGGTACACTGTTCAAGTATATCCTCATATGAGGACTGCAGATACACATGATCCCACAAAAAGAAAATTCTATGTAGACATACAAAGAGAGTAACATGGCAAGGTATTACATCACCAAGGGGAAGTACTGATTGAACACACACATACACAAGCAGGCAAGAGACAGAATTCAATGAGTAATTTTTTAGTAAATCTTCTTCTACAATAACAGAGAAGAACTCCCCAATAAAAGCTGCCAAAAGAAAAAAAAACAATCTAATATGGAGTCAATATCTGGTGATGATGATGATGATAATAATACTGAGACATTTGAAGTAGTTATAGCAGCAGTAGCAATTTTGGAGATGGGGTAAGGAAAGGTTTAGTTTCTTTGTTTAATGGCATATCAACCTTTGTAGGTTATCTAATGCTAAAGCCATCCTTGTAAAAGAACAGTAGTGGTACTATTTAACTCACAGTTGGGGGTAAGGAAAGGAAAATCTCACACAATCTACAAAATACACTACTGTATTAAAAAGAAAAAGAAAGGCCATTTTATATTGTCCCTAAAAGCTTATTTCCTTATCTCTATTTTCAGAGCTGTGTTATTGAATACATAGCACAAAGAATAATAGACCAAAAATAGTCAGAGGCTAAACTGCTTGAGATATCTGACTCAACCAATATCTACCCAAAACAAAATAAAAACCACACACAAAAATCTACTGATACCAGAGACACCGTTATCACCAAGAAAAAAAAATGTTAGCCTTAATTCACATCTAATTAACAAGATTATTTAATGTCAGTGAAAATGTTTTTCTGGTTATTATAAAAAAATAAATCATCAAATTTTGATGTTAACTGTTTATTTCTATCTAGTTTAAAAAAATCATAATTAAAACTAAGAAAGGTAGTCAAATGTTTCAGTAATAATTTCAAATCTTTGCCTCATTAGTCCCAGGATTGGAGGTGGGGGTTGCACCTAAAGGGAGTTTTAAACTACTGATTTATGAAAATAATTATCAGAAAAAACTTCAAAAACAGAAATTGATTCTTGCATTTTATGTCTCAATTAAAAAAAAATCTGATAAAAATTGTGTAACATTTGAAGCTCCTGAGTAAAATTAAGTCAAAGAAATCACTAAATTAGCTACAAACACTGAGAATAGGCTCATATCACTGCTGGACAGGAGTTTAAAATTTCATGGAGGATATCTTCCCAACTTGGTTTCTTAATAATTTTGACATCCAGTTGAACATCCAATAATCACTGAATGGAGAAACTATACAACAAAACCCATTGACAAAAAAAAAAGAGAAAAGAAAAAAGATAAGGACAATAATAAATATAGGAACTAATCTTATATTTCAAATAATGGATTCTTCAGTTAAATAGTTTTTTTTTCTTGATAGATCTTAAAAGCAGGAGTCATTAATAAGAAAAGTGATGCCCCCCTCAGTCTCATTTTAAGTAATTAATCAAAAGGAATGAATGGGTTTGAATATTTTAAAAGAGGAAGAGAAGGAGGGGGGGATCAAACTATGTTTGCTTATTAGAAACAAAGAAAATGATTTACCCCCCCCCGTCATCACAGTTTTATTTATTCCAAGTTACTTGCAGAAACCAATCATCCTGGTGCCAATATTTAGATAAGGGAAAATGTATTATTTATTTTGAATAAATATTCTAAACATTTCACCTATCAGGTTTTATGAAGGCAGAAGATCATAACTTATATTTCTGTAGACTGAACAAAATATTTTATCAAGTGTATGAGATCAGTTGGCTATTGAGATAATAAGAATTTTAAAAGTGTTAACAAGAAATGTATCAATAACAATTTTAAAATATCTCTAAGGGGCCAGAAATAATTTGTAATATAATGATCCAATTCTTTTTTAAAAAATCTATATTACTTTATTGCATTAAAACTAGAAACAGTATTAAGACTTTTGCTAATGCGATAACATTAGAATACTTTAACTTAGAGAATAAAGCAATTTCCATTCCAATTTGCAACCTAAGAATACTGTGGGATTAATATCTATCTCAATCATTATTTCTCAAAGGATAAACCATTACATGAAAATTATAAAGTATTTCCCCTTATTTACAATTAACTATAATACAAATTTTATAAATATGATGTTACTTGATAATGGATCATAATGCCTATCAAAAAAGTGACCTTTAAGCAAGAGACTAAAAATGACAATATTAAGAACCTGAGCAGAAATAATTAGGCGTCTAAGGAAGGATATCAATTATTGTGTTTAGAGTTATCTCCCCTTGAAAGCTATAAGGTCGTAAATACTCTAATACATACATATTTGTTTGCAATAGTTTAGTTAAGATGTTCGTAAAATTCGAAGTTGTAGAACCAACAGCCAGACATTTATTTTTTTTTGTTTTTGTTTTTTTTTAAATATTAGCTAAGAATGGTAAGAACAGCAGTGATAATAATGGTAGCTAAATATTCCTGGTTTATAATACTGTTAACAGTGATGCTTTTTGAAACAATAGCAAGACTTTAGGAAAGAAATAAGGATTAAGTTAATTATCAATCACATAATCACCATTCAGAACTAATACAGTGGAGGATTAATACTTATAAAGCCACAATTAAAAATACAAGCAGTAATAACTAAAAACGATGATAATAGTAGTAGTATTAATAGTAACTGTATAAAGTGTAATAGAACTTTGGTGTCACAGTAATAAGAGATCCAATAATTAAGTATTTGAGTAGCAGTATTAGTAAAAGGATTTTAGCTTCTCAAAGATTCATAAAGCTGTGATCATCTAGTGGTTGGGAGTCCACATTGTAGCAGTATTAGTAACTGGATTCACATGTAAGTGTTAGTATGAAGTAACTACAATTTAATTACTGGCTTTAAATAAAGTAGATCTTTGTTAAACAAATTAATATATCGGACGGAGAATGTAATTTTGTATTTTAAGAAGCAGTTTCTAAAAGTCTGTTAAGATTTTTTTTTTTTTTTTACAAACAAGTGAATACAAAGAATAAAAAAAAAACATGAATGGAAACAGTGATAACGGTAAATCTGATACCACTAGAATTACAAATTGTAAGACTTTTTTTTTCTTCTTAAGAGGGGGAGAAGAAGGAAAACGAGGGGGGTTAAACTGTAGCAAAATGTTTGAAGCCAACTAAAAAAAGATTTAATAGAAGGAAAGAGATTGTGAGAGTTAAGGAGCTTCTTTGGAAAAAAAAGAGCCTGGAGTGGGGAGTCAAGATAGAAGAAGGCTGGTGTTTGAGGCAAAAGAGAAAGAAGGGTAGACTGGACAACGACAGCTTTCTATTCCAGGGGGACAAATGGACAGGGGTGCATGATTTCATGCTGAAAGTAAACTTTTTAGACATACATACACACATTCATCAGACATTTCATAGACACACACACAGTGAGGGTATTCAGTAATTGCCCCATTCACTCATTTCTACAGATTTGAGAGAGAGAGAGAGAGAGAGAGAAAGAGAGAGAGAGCAAAGGACAGGGGCCATTCCCTTCACAGATATTCTAGGCAACGTATACAGAATCCACACTCCTTGAAAGATGGACAGGGTGGGAAGGACTCCGTATCAATGGTTTCCTCGGTAACCGCATTAATGCCTTTAGAATTTGGCTAAATTCAGGTCGGTCTTCAGGTTTGAAAGCCCAACAATCCATTAAGATGTCCTGTAAAAATAAATTGAAAGGAATATATGAAATGAAAGAAAGGATAGGTTAAAAGCAAATGAGTCAAAATTTTAAATATTCTGAAGTCAAATTTTATCATTAAAAGAAGAAATTCATAGTCTGATACAGTTATTAGCTAAATTTTGATCTGAAATGCTCACTGTATAACATTTGGTCTATACAATTAATATTCACCATTGAATTAAATGTGTTGATAAGGATGGGATTATGTTGAAAATTAGTTGTTATGTAAAACAAACATTCTTTCACCAGAGTTTAGTTGGCCAGTTGGCTGGGGCTGTAGTATACACAGACTGCACATCTACAGAGGGGTAAGACCACCCCCTCGCAATGAGCGTCCTGGATATGACACTAAACAATCTGATGGTGAGGTTCCAGTGATGCTGGGGCTTTGGGGAATGCGGAGTACCCCTTCATTGCCATTGCTCCCAGGTCCACTCTGACCAGGAATGATAGCACCTGATAGGGCCTTATCTATTGGTTAAATAGAACTAAACTGCATACTTATGCTAAACTGAATTGTTTGAATTGGAACTGTTTTTGACATTGAAACTGTACTTACACAAAACTGAATTATTTAATATAGAACTGTTTTGACATTTGAACTGTGTGTAAACAAAATCTGTACTTATACTAAACTGAATTAGTTTAATTGTCAAGAACGTTTCTGTTTTGAGCTGTTCAAGTTTATTCAAACAGTTCTAATTCAGCTATATACTCATGCTAAACTGAATTGTTTGAAATAGAATTGACTATTTGCATAAAAATGGTTTTGGAGTTAAATAACCTACAAAGGCTGATATGCCATAAAAACCAACCAACAACCAGACTTCAGATTTTTTGATTTATGTACATACACTATAAATAATAAAGTTAAAATATTAACAAAGAAATTGAATAGTTTTTTTTTTTTTTTTTTTTTTAAAGAATTGTTTGCTTTTCAAGGAAGTTGATTTTTGCAATTAAAATTTATGAAGGCAGAGAATCATCTGATAGCTTTTAAAGATTTCATAAATATCAGAAAAAAAGATTTTTCTTCTCAAAAGACATAAAATAATAATAAAAAAATAAATAAAAAAACGAATATCAAATGAAAATCTGCTTACTTGATGTTACTCACAAAGCTTTTCCTCTGATAAGGGCCAATGTATTTCTACTTATTAGAAGTTGATTTGGCACTGTGAAGGTTGACTGTGAGAGTAAAAGCTTTTTGCTACTATTGTTTGGATGAAGTGTTCCTTTATTCATACTCTTTGGTTGATTATCATAGTGAGTCAGGGATAATGAAAAAAGCTCCGAGAGAAGTAGGTTTATGTCTTTCCCAGTTGGAAATTGAGCTTGATTTGTCAATGACCATTAACATAGTCATAGTATTATTGTATTTACTCTGTAAACAACTTTGGCACCAGTTTGTTATAAACACTAAACTTTACCAAACTGGTTATCACCTATGGTATAATATAGTAATAGTACAGCTAAATCAACTAGTGAGATCGCTATTGTTAAATTAGAATTCATTAGCTAGAGTATCCATCTATAAAGATAAAAAGTATTCAAAAACAGCAGGTTATAAAGACAGTAAAACGATTCCTTAATTAAATATTCTATGGTACATACAAAATGTTAAAATAGCTTTAAGTAGAGCATGCATCATAAGTTCTAAAAAAAGAAAAAAAAAAAAAAAAAGAATGTTTTTTTTTTAGTCATGTGTTATCAGAGAACTCTTGTGACAAAAGCAATGAAAAGGAGTAAACTTAATGGCAGTTGATAATAGGGAAAAAAAAGGACCCCCCCAACAAAAAAAAAACATTTTTCTGGAAGGATCGTAAAGTTTGTTTTTTTTCCCTTTTGTTATTCTTGGACTGGACTTGCAATAGCAAGCAAATAACTCTTTATAGGTTTATAGTTTGCACACCAAATTTCATTCTATAGTAAATATTAATCATATAGACCAAATATTATACAGTGAGCATTTCAGATCAAAATTTAGCTAATAACTGTATCAGGCTATGAATTTATTCATCTTTTATCATAAATTTTTGCAAATCATTTTTTAAAGTGTGTGTGTGTGTGTGGGGGGGTAATCATTAAAATTTAGCTTCTAAATTTTTGTTTCTAGCACTGGATTATTAGTCTAAGTAATAATGCTATATGATTATTTTACAGTTTCAGCCTGATTAAATGCAAATCATTATTTTAGCAAGACAAATAATGCTGATTTTTCTCTTCTGAAGTTTGAAAATCTAAATTATGTACAATTAATTGTCTTGCAGCAATCTGGCTTCCCAATGATTATTGTTGGTTGTTAGAAAAACCCTCTTGATGAGAGACAGCCTTTTCCCATGAGGAATTTTTTTTACATTAATCTTTCCCCCAAGGTCCAATGAATAGGTAGAATAAATTTAGTAGCTTTACATTAAAGTGTTTGGTCATCAATAGAGAAAAATAGACTGGGATCATGAAAATATTTGTTAAATATAAAACAAACCGTCTCTTTCAAGAAGTTGGTGCTTTATGGCATTATCAACCCTTGTAGGTTATTTAATGCCAAATCCTGTTTATATACATATATAATATATATGATTTGTAAACAAATAGTTTGTAGATAACACTTTTAAATAGGCAAGAGCTCATTTGTTTGCATACAGTTAAATGGTTCCAAGACTCACTAAGTAATATGAATAATTCAATTTAACATCAGTCATTTGTTTGTACAGTTAAATGATTTCAAGTATAGTAAACGATTAAACAGTTCTATTTGACCCATAGATAGGACCTTAACAGGTACTACTACAGAGTGGACGAAGGTTGGTTGGTTGGGTTTTATGGCATATCAACCCTGGTAGGTTATTTAATATCAAATCTTGTTTATACATACATATATCAAAAATATATGATTAGTAAATGAATAGTCTGTAGGTAACATTTTAAATAAGCAGCAGCTCATTTGTTTTCATACATTTAAATGGTTTCAAGTATTGCTATCAAACACAAATAATTCTATTTAATATAAATTATTTCTTTGCACACAATTAAATGGTTTCAAGTATTTCTATCTAACACAAATAATTCTATTCAACATTACTTATTTGTTTGCACAGAGTTAAATGGTTTCAAGTATTGGTATGTAACACTAACAATTTGATTTAATATCAGTCATTTGAATGCACACAATTAAATGACTTAGCAGTTCTATTTGATCCATAGATAGGACTCTATGAGATACTACCACTCCAGATCAGAGTGGACCTAGGAGTAATGGCAATGAAGGGGTACTCCACATTCCAAAAAGTTTCAAAACTGGAGCCTCACCATCAGATGTTTTAGTGTCATATCCAGGACACTTGTTAGGGAGGAGTTTGAGTTTGAGTTTGAGTTTTGTTTAACGGCATATCAACCCCTGTGGGTCATTTAATGCCAAAAAAGGTTATTTTTAATTTCAGTCATTAAAATAGCGGTTCTATAGAGATGTTTGGTTATATCTTACTGAAAAAGTTGCTTTTTTTTAGAAAATTAAAAATGTTTTCAGGGTTTGTATTCTTAAAGATGTCCCTCAGGTTTCTTGCTTGATAGTATTTAGTGCGGATATGTTTAAGGTTGTTACAATTTAGAAGGATATGTTTGGTTGTGAGTTGTACTTTGCATGATGGGCACACTGGGGCATCCTCCCCTTTTAACAGGTGTGAATGAGTAATGTGGGTGTGCCCAATACGCAATCTGGCAAGTATTACTTCTTCTCTTCTGTTACTTCTGTAGCCTGTTGGCCACTCTCCGATAGCTTCTTGTATTTCATGGAGTTTGTTTTGGGTCTGATTGTCCCATGATTTCTGCCATTTGTCTGATATAAATTTCTTCATGGTTGGTTTTAGATCTGTATATGGGATTTTTGATTTGCACATATCAATTTGAAGAGCTTTTTTTGCAGCTTTGTCTGCTTTTTCATTTCCTTGGATGCCAATGTGACTTGGTATCCAGGTGAATATGATGCTATTATTTTTAGAGAGGGAGTTTAGTTTGTTTAAGAGCTTTGTAATCAAGGGGGATGATGTATCTCTGTTCTGTAGTGCTAGCAGGACTGATTTGGAGTCTGTGTATATGATAAATTTGGAAGCTTTATGATCTGCTATGATATTCATAGCTAGATCAATGGCTGTGGTTTCTGCACTGTAAATTGAAGCTTCATTAGGTAGGCGTTTTAGGGTTTCTTTTTTTTGAGAAATAGCAGCACAGCCTACTTTTTTTCCTTGTTTGGATCCGTCTGTATAGATGTGATAGTGATCTGGGAACTTATTTTGTATTTTTATGAGTTTCTCTTGATAAGTGATGGGGTGTGTTTTTATTTTGGGTAACTTAGCCAGTTCTAAGTTTATAGTTGGTTGCCTTATGGTCCATGGTGCCGTTTTGGAGAGTATGGTATGGTGTACTATTTTAGTGTTGATTTTGATTTCGTTGAGGAGGTCACTTATTCTTAAGCTAAAAGGTCTGATTTTTTTTGGGTTATTTTGATACAGGTTTTCATATTTTGTTTTGCCGGTATAGTCATAAGCAGGATTTTGTGGACAGGAGATGAGTTTGATGTAGTACTGTAGTGCTAATTTTTGTCTTCTTAAATAGAGAGGGGGTTCGTTTGCTTCTATGTATAGACTTTCCTTTGGGGAAGTATTAAAGGCTCCTAAAGTAAGGCGAAGTCCTTGGTGGTGTATTGTTTCCAGTCGTTGTAAGTAGGATTTTCTGGCTGCTCCGTATATGAAGCAGCCATAGTCAAGTTTTGATCTTATTAGAGATCTATATAGCTTGATAAGTGTCTTTCTATCAGCACCCCAGTCTGTGTGGGCTATGGCTCTCAATAGTTGCATGGCTTGATTGCATTTTATTCTTAGCTTTTTTATATGTGGGATAAAGGATAGTTTAGAGTCAAAGATAATGCCAAGGAATTTATGTTCATCTGTTATGGGTATTTCAGTGTTATTTAATGTAAGTTTAGGGTGGTTGTGCATCTTGTGGATTTGACAGAAGTGTACACATTTTGTTTTACTATTTGAAATTGTAAATCCATTTTCTGTGGTCCATTTTTCGATTTTATTTATGCATTGTTGTACTTTCCTTTCTATGGTTGTCATGTTTTTTGAATTATAGCAGATGAGGAAGTCATCTACATATAATGACCCTTTGATTTCTGGAGGGAGGCAGGATGTTATGCTGTTTATTTTTATTATAAATAGGGATACTGATAAAATACTGCCCTGAGGAACTCCCACCTCTTGTGGCTTCGAATCAGAGTATGTGCTGCCAATCAGTGTCCTGAAAGATCGGTCTTCAAGAAAGTTTTGGATGAAGATGGGAAGTCTACCTTGTAACCCAAAGTTTTTAAGGTCTTTGAGAATTCCGTATGGCCACGTTGTGTCATAGGCCTTTTCAAGATCAAAAAAGACTGCCACTAGGTGTTCCTTTTTTATGTATGTTTCTCTGATTAGAGTTTCTATATGAACCACCTGGTCCATTGTGCTTCTTTTTGTTCTGAAGCCTGCTTGTAGGTTTGAGAGCAGTTTATTTGATTCGAGAAACCATATTAGTCTTTGGTTTATCATCCTTTCTAAAGTTTTGCATGCACAACTAGTTAGGGCTATGGGCCTATAGCTGGTGGGATTTGTTGGGTCTTTTTGTTTTTTGAGGATGGGGATGATTGTAGCTTGCTTCCATAAAGTAGGGATATTGCCTGAAATCCAGATATTGTTATATATGTTTAGGAGATATTTCTGGGAAATTGAAGGTAATTCTTTAAGAAATGTGTAGTGGATTTCATCTGGACCAGCAGCTGAGTTATTGGATTTGGATAATGAATTTTAGAGTTCATCTAGGGTGAAAAGTTGGTTGTAGCATTTAGTATTGTCAGAGGTGAACTTTATTTTGTTCTTTTCTTCTTTGATTCTGATGGAGTTAAATTTGTTGGAATATTTTTTGGTAGATGATGCTTGGGCAAAGTTTTCTGCCATCAGATTAGCTATTTGTTTTTCATTCAAAGCTTTTGTGCTTCCTTGGGAGAGATGATTTATAGGAGTGTGGACAGTTTTATTTGATATTTTCTTTACAAAGTTCCAAATTGTTTTGGGATTAGTATTTGAGTTTATTTTTGCAGTGAAGTTTCTCCAGGAGGACCTTTTAGCTTCTTTAATTGTGCGTCTAGTTTTAGCTCTTTGTTGTCTATATTTGTCTAGATTTTCTGATGAAGGGTTGGTTTTAAATTTCCTGAGGATTCTTTGGCGTTCTCTGATCACAGTTTTGCACTCCTCCGTAAACCAGGGATTGTTATGTTTTGGGGATGTTGTAGTTTTAGGTATGGTTTTGTTTGCTATATTAATTAGGGTGTTTGTGAAATGTATTATAGGTTCTTCTTGGTTTATATTTGTTTCTGGGATTAGGGTGTCAAGGCATAGTTTTTTGTAGGCTTGCCAGTTTGCTTTTTTGAAATTCCATCGTGGGGTTTTTGAGACTGTTTGTGGGTCTGATTTTCCTGGTTTAGTATTTTCTATTATGATTGGAAAGTGGTCACTGCCGCAGGAATCTTCATATACCCTCCAGTTATATTCTATAAAGGTGGCTGGATCGCTGAGTGTTAGATCTATAGCAGAGAATGTACCTGAGGATGAGCTTAGGTGGGTTTGAGCTTTCCGATTGTGGAGACATAGGTTGTTGTTATTAATGATTTTTTCAAGGGTCTGACCTCTTTTGTTCGTTGTCCTGCTTCCCCACAAAATGTTGTGGCTATTGAAATCTCCCATCAATATATATGGCTTAGGGAGTTGATTTATTAGGTTATTTAGCTGTTCTTCGTTTATAGGATCTTGAGGTGGAATGTATATAGAGCAGATAGTGGTGGTTTTGTGTAAAGTTGCTGAAATTGCTACTGCTTGTAGGGGGGTGCTGATGTTGATTTTGCTTTGGGGAATGTTTTTCCTTATTAGGATTGATACACCACCCGAAGCTCTTAGTCCCGTGTCATGTATATAGTCATATTGCTCATAATTTTTCATGTTTGTTTTATCATTGCTTTTTTTGAATGTTTCTTGGAGACATATAATGGTAGGATTTTGTTCAGTTATTAACAGCTGGAGTTCGTTGTAATTTGCCTTGTAGCCACGACAGTTCCATTGGATTATCTTGTGGGTATTTTGGTATTTGGCCATAACTATTTATGCAGTGTGTGTCTTGGGTTTAGGGTGTACTATTTAATTTTTGTATTTTCGATTTTAGGTGTCGAGTCCATTTCGGTTTCCATACTTTCTATGTTTCTGGATTTATTTTTGGTTTTTGAAGGGGTGTGTTGAGTAGGTTTTTGTTTTTCTTCTTTTTCTCTGGTTCTTGAGGTTGATCGGTTTCTGTTTTTGATAGCGTTTCCTTTTTTTGGCTAGAGGTTGAAGGGATGTTTTTTGATTTGTCAGTTGGAGTTAGTTGTACATTGGGTATAATGGTTTTAAGGGTTTTGATTAGTTCATGTAGGTCGTTTATTAAATTTGTTAATTCTTCTTCTATTTTTGTTGTTTTTATTTGTGTTTTTGCTTCGTTTTCTACTTGGTTTGAGGGAGTCCTGGTTACCTGAGAGAAAGTTAATTTGTTAAAGGGATTTTCTACGAGTCTTCTTGCTTCAGGGAAGGTAATGTTTCTGGTGATTTTCATTTTGATAATTTCCTTTTCCCTTTCCCAGATTTTGCAGTACTTTGAGTCTGCTCTATGATTCCCTTTGCAGTTGTTGCAGTTTAGACTGTTTTTGCAGGATTCCTCTGTGATTTGGTTCCTGCTCTCCACATTTGACACACACTTGTTTTCTTGTGCAGTGCTGCTTCAAGTGTCCATATTTCTGGCAGTTATGACATCTTCTGGGATTTGGGATGTATGTCTCAACTTTCACCACTGTATAGCCTATTTTTATTTCTAAAGGGGGTTTTGGGTTATTAAAGGTTAGAATGTAGGTATTGGTTTCAATTATTTCGTTTTGTTTTTTGATTGTTATTCTTTTGATGTCTATTACATTTTGTTTTTTTAGTTCATTTTTAATTTCCATTATTGAGCATAATGATAGCTCTCCATTTCTTATCACCCCTTTAGAGGTGTTTAATCTCTCATGGGGGTAAGCTTTTATATCGATGTTGTGGATTTTTTTTTGCTTTAATATTATTTCGGCTTGTTTTTTTCCTGTCACCTCGATAAGGATGGTTCCATTCTTCAAGTTTTTTACGGTTTTGGGTGATATTAGAGCTGAAATACATTTTTCTATGATGAAGGGGGATATTTTTGTTAGCGGTAGTTTTTCTTTTGATTCTAGAATGATGAACCTTGGATATGGCTCATCATTGTCTGAATCACATTCAATATGGGGTCTTTTTGCTTGGGTTTTTGTTTTAACAGAAGCCATAAAAGTGTTGGATGAGTTTCACTGAACATGCTCCCCACCCACCTCGGAGCCCCATATGGGGATGTGCCTAGGGGGAAACCCATTCGCCTAGCAACACCAGGGCTACATGTTCAGTATACTCATGCTGGTGATAGACGAATTAATTTTTTGTCCCTGGGTTTTTGTTCCCAAGATAACTACTTCCCCAGGGACAGAAAGGACTACGAGTCTTTCCACAGCATGATTGACCCTACAGCCATCGTCCTCATTTAGATTTAAAAAAAAAAAAAAAAAAACCTAAAAATCTAAGAGAGTACTGTCATGACCAGCCGATTGATCGGATCGGGCCTCTCCGACCGCCCGTCTAGCCCAGTAAGGGCCAAAGTGGTGTGTTGCAGGAGACTTGACCACTCGATTTTCAGGCCAAGTACTGCTCAACCACCAGGATCCCGTCCTTAAGCATCACGGGTCGCCACCCACGGCCAACAGGTAGCCTCGTTGGGGGGGTTTTACCCCTCTGCAGAGGTGCAGTCAGCGTATTCTACAGCCCCAGCTGACAGGGCGATGTTAGGGAGGAGGATTTTACCCCTCTGCAGAGATGTAGTTGGCATGTTCTACAGCCCCAGTCGACTGAGCTGGCATTCAAGTAGAGGTTAGGTTATTTTTGCTTAGCAGCATTTCAACCCTTGTAGATTATTCAATGCGAAAACATTTTGTGCTGATTTAGTTATCTTTCCTGATTTGAAATCAATTGTTTAGAGAGAATTTATTAAGGACTTTTTTTTTTAATGTTAAATTAGAAAGCAAACTTATTGAAACAGTAAGTAAAGTTGTCTCCCTTTAGTCGAGGGTAACCCGAAGGCTCCCTTTTCGATAGCTACTACATCATTCCCTGGATTTCTCCACTTTACCCTTGATCCGTACCTTGTAATGCTGAGTGTTAAGCAAGGAGGCATCAAGTACCATTTTTTGAGTCTTTGGTATGACTCGACCTGGGATTGAACCCAGGTCTCCCGGACCATTGGCGAACACTCTAACCACTAGGCTAATGTCCGGTACTATTGAAACAATACAACATGATAAAAAAAAACCCAAAATAGAACTATTTTAGGCTAAGAGTTATGTAAAGTAGAAAGAGAGACTTACTTTAACATCCCTGGATGTGATGATGTGACATAGGGACTGTTTGATCCCACGGCCAACCTGCCAGATGATACTCTCGCGAGGCAGTTGCTTGAAAGGCCACTCTCCACATAGCAGTTCATACCAAACCGTACTGGAAAATTATAAACAATTTCTCATATCAAACTGGAATCATTTTTTTCATTCACTCTCAACTAGAAGGACTAAATATTCCATACTAAACTTAAACAAGGAGTTTGTAATCTTGTAACAAAATTTTGATGAAAATTGTGTTAAAAAATAGAAAGCCTTACTAAACTAAAAAAGATAACCCTCATAGATAAGGATCAGAATCCTAACAAAATTCATTGCAATCAGATACATTTAATGTTTGTGGTAAACAGATATTCTAGTAACCACCCTACAAAAATAACAAATTACGCAGCTGACATCATGCTGCTACAATTTTTATTATCATAAATTCTAATGTGTATAAAAAAATGAGCAACACCTACTCTAATTAGTTCTATGTGTTGTGGAGTAATGGTTAGAAAGTTAGTCTCAAAGATCAAGTACCATTGTGTAATGATTTCAATCTTAATTAGGTGACCCATAATTTTTCAGCCTTTGGGCCAAATCTTAGCTTGGCTTAGTTTTTAACAGGGCATCTCAAATGACATAATAGCAAGCTAGACTAGCATACCATTGTTTGAGAGATCAATTCTCATTGGGGACCCCATTTTTTTTCACCTTATGCCAAACTAAGCCAAGTAAATGATTGGTTGGAACAAGAAATCCATGTAGTTCAGTGTTCTGACAGACAATTTCAAATGTAAAACTAAATGTGACAGGTGCCATTGGATGGTACATCGACTGAAATAAAGACAACAAAGATGAGGAAACAGGTAGAAAAAAAAAAAAAAAGGAGAGGATACTAGTAGGAAAAAAAAAAAGAGAGGAAGCTGGTAGGAAAAAAAAAAGGAGAGGAAACTGGTAGGAAAAAAAAAAAGGAGAGGAAACTGGTAGAAAAAAAAAAGGAGAGGAAACTGGTAGAAAAAAAAGAGGAGAGGAAACTGGTAGAAAAAAAAGAGGAGAGGAAACTGGTAGAAAAAAAAAGGAGAGGAAACTGGTAGAAAAAAGAAAAAGTATAACAGTAACAGAATTTCGAACAAAAATTTCAAATTTCAGTCACTGGATGTTTCCTCAGAATTTATGAGTATTATAACATCCATGCCATTTCTCAGAGAAATGGGAATTATCTGGCAGTATCCATGTTCCCTCCACTTAACTTGTGGCAGGTTGTACTAGTTTATATGGTACCACAGCAGTAAAAAGAGGGAGAAAAAAACAAAACAAAAAAAAAAAAAGATACCTGACCATCAGTTAATTAGAGCTATTTTCATTTTTTTAAAACTTATTTTCAGCAAACATTCTTTATAGAACTGTGGGGGGGAAAAAAAAAGATAAATGTTAATAAAATTTTGGTTACTCACCCAAATGCATATACATCTGATTTTTCAGTGAAAGGCAGGTCGGTGTTAGATGCCTGAGTGTTTCCTGCTCGCAAAGACCTCATTATCTCTGGAGACAAGTAACATAACCAGCCTTGGGGAATGGCCAAACAATCACCTTTCCTGAATAATAAAAACACAAACAGATCAGCTTATCTATAAATTTAGATATTTTAATTGATTAATTGAAAAACTTGCTTGGACAATTTGATATCATAAATCTTTTTTCTTCATATGTACACCATTTGGGCTGATTGATTTTTCAACTTTTAAGTATATGATCTGTATGGAAAGGAGGAGGAGGAGGAGGGTCTTATTTTTCTTGCTTAAATAAAAACAATGAAGGTAAATGGAACAATCAACTTAATCTAAAATGTGATTTCTTATCTAGTCTCTATTGAAAGGCATATAAACCTCATATTTGTATCTCAACAAGCTGATGATGAACATTTGATAAAACTTTAAAAGAGAAAGTTCATAACTCTCATAAGAATAATGGGACATTTAATAGCATTTTTTTTCTCACCAAAATGAATGTTTGGGGGGGAAAATGTTCAAGCATCAGTTAGAAACAAACTGAGTACAGATGGTTGTTTGGTGTTTTATGGCATATCAATATTTGTGGGTTAATTAATGCCAAATCTTGTTTTTTTTATATACATGTATGATGAGAAAAATTGATAACAAGGCAATCCAAGTGGAAGGAGAGATTTATTGAGAAGTCAACACTATAGCGTTTCGGTTCTACTGAACCATCATCAGGACCACGAGGGGTGATATTAGCGATGTCAAGTCAACGATGGATGTTTAAACATGCAAAATACAAAAACCTAGGGGGAAAATTTGTATAACAAGAAAAAGTTGGCCATTTAATTAGCAAATCAGTGTTTATTGTTTTAAATTACGTCATTTGACTTATTAGGAATATTGCATAGAATTTTATGTTATGTTTGTTATTGAGAAAGATTTCAAGTCAAAAGGAAGAAAAGAAAGAAAGACAAAAAGAAAAATAGAAAGCATAAAAATGATGATATATGTGGAAAATATTGTAGCTATGTATGACTTGTAAACAAATAGTTTGTAGGTAACTTTATTTCTAAATGAGTTGTTAGAGCTCATTTATTTGCACACAGTTAATTGGTTTCAAGTATTCCTATCTGATACCAATAATTCACACACTGTTGTATGGTTTCAAATAACTAATTATAATCCTAAGTGAATGACTGAACAGTTCTGTTTTACTCACAGATGAGACCCCAACATGTACTGCCAACTCGGGTCAGAGAGGACATGGGAATAATGGCAATGAAAGGGGTACTCCACATTCCCCTAAGTTCCAAGACTGAAGCCTCACCATCAGATGCAGTTTAGTGTCATACCCAGAACAGAGTACAAATGGTAAATCAATTGTATTGTGAACAATATCTTTTTATTACCTCTCAGGAATATAGGCAAGAAAGTAAGGAATTTCAAACCCCTCTACTTACATGCAGATTGTTTAAACCTTTAAATCTACAGATTCTTAGATGAAGCATTTTCATTATGGTTAATTTTTTTTTTTCATTTAATTTTTGTTGTTCCAAAGTGAATATTTCAGATCAGTATTCTTTGATACTTAAATTTTTTATAACTTTGGTATCTGGTTAGAAAATTTTCAGATAGATATTATCTACTTAATATAGTTAAACAAAAACAAGGATTCTCTTTAGCTAACTTGATGAACATAGACTAAGTGCCTTAATAAGCATTATATTTACACTGTAAATTGAATTCCTTTGCAAAATTCTTTTTGTTTCGGAATTTTCAAAAACTAACACACTAAAAACATTCTTTGGAATCTCATGAGATAACCATGAAATCTTTTAGTACTCATTATTCAATGACAGGCAGATAAAAAAAACTGTTACACCAGCTGTTATAACAAAACAACCAAGTTGAAGATATTCTAATTATATTTGAGACTTTTATTTTAGTGAAGGCCGACTTGTGACCAGCAGATGGAATAGGATTCAAAAGATGTGCACGTGTTTTATCTGCCGATCATTTTCATTTGACGCTCTACTTCTAGTCAAGAGGCGATAACTCTCTACAGGTTATCTCCCTTAGTTGCCTTTGCCATTGCAAAAATAGTTGGTGATTTATAGCAAAATAAATCTTTAATTAGTTCTTAAAACTTTGAAAGGTATTATATATTTTCAAAATTTCATGATTTCAAGAAAAAGCAAATTGCTGCCTAAACAAAGATGACTGATCGATTAACTTTAACAGCATGTCAACTCATCTAAGGTTATTTTATACCCAGAGGTTAGGGAATTGCATTCATTGTACGTTCATATTTTAAATATGAGAATTTGAACATGTGGTTCTTACCTGTTTCCATGACACCACTTGGTGAGATTGAAGAGACCAAAGTCTGTGATAACAACTTTGCCTGTCTCCTCCCAGAAGATGTTTTTGGTCTTCAAATCTTTATGTACAATTCCCCGTGCATGTAAATAACCCATGCCCTAAAATAAAAAAAAATTTTTTTTTTTTTAGAAATGTATCTGTGACAGTGGAGAAGAAGAGAGATCACATATTAAAGAAACGAATTCATTGGTGCTAATATATTTTAAGAACCAATCTTTATGGAACCAAATTAAAAATACAGACATTAGATATTAAATAATTATGACATTGATATCAGAAAATATTTTTACACACATACACACACAAGAAGGGTTAATTAATCTGCCATAGTTTCTTCTATTTACATTTAATTTTAGATGGAATTGATTATTGATATATAATTAAACAAGCAACCAAAAAAAACCTGAGTACAACTTTTTACCATCTGACATTCTTTTTTAAACATTGTCGAAAATTTAAAAAATTTTACAGAAAGATCATTTGGTCAATGAATGGAAGCTTGTAAATTGCTATAAAATCTGTTGGGTACTGATGTTTGTTAGTTTGGTTCCTTTGTTTTATGGCATATCAACCTTTATGGGTTATTTAATACCAAATCTATTTATACATACATATTAGATATGATTTATACACCCATTTTATAGATAACATTTTTAAAAGAGCCTGAGCTCATTTTTTTTTGCACAGTTAAATGGTTGAAAATATTGCTATGTAACAGTAACAATTTAAGTCATTTGCTTACACATATTTAAATGGATATACATATATGATTTATAAGGGAATAGTTTATAGGTAATTTCATTTCTAAATGAGTTAGAACTAATTTGTTTTGCACTCTAGTATTGCTATTGTTTCTAAACAATTAAATGGTTTCAATTATTGCTATCTAACACTAATAATTCTATTCAATATTCATTTGTTTACAATGAAGTGATTACAAGTAATGCTATTTAACACTATTCATTCATTTGCACAGTCAAATAGTCCCAAGAATTACTATGTAAAACTAATAATTCAGTTTAGATACAGTTAAGAGTTTAGATGGAATTCTATAAGCAATCAAATTCAATTTAGCATAGCTGAAAGGATTTGAACTTGGTTCGCTGTGTTCATTTCTATTGAACAGTAATAATTCTATTCAACATGACGCATTCTTTTGTACACAGTTAAATGGTTCCAAGTATTGCTATGTATCACTAATAATTCTACGAGACAGCCATATGTTTACACACAGTTTAAATGTCAAATAGTTCTATTTCTAATAATTCAATTTAGCATAAGTCATTTGTTTGCACACAGTTTAAATGTCAAAGTTCTATTTGTTCCATAGATAGGACCCTATCAGGTGCTACCACTCTGGACCAGAATGGACCTTGGAGCTATAGTAATGAAGGAGTACTCCACATTCTCCAAAGCTCCAGGATTACTGGAGCCTCACCACCAAACTGTTTAATGTCACATGCAGAGATGCATTCAGTGTATTCTATAGCCCCAGCCAATGGGGCAATAACTAATAACTGAGGTTCACACCTTTCCTAAGCGTACTAGTCTAAAAGTGAATATAATAATTCACCTATAGTTCAAGAAGTAATACCTTATTTTCTGAAGCACAGATTTTTGTTTGTATGGATCTATTACTGACAGTTTTTCCAAATTTACAAATATCATCTTTGAATACAGAATTCTATGCTGTAATCAGTTTCATATTTCATATTCTATATATATTGAATAAATATTTTGCTTTAAATAAAGAATTCTCTATATGCTTAGCATGAAGGTTATCATTGTAGGAAATAGACTTGCCAATCTAAGATAAATTCTGGATGAAACTGCATTTCAATTAGCACTAATGCCATTAAGAAAGGCATGAACTTGTTCTCCCTACAGCTCTGGGTAAATAGTAGGGCAGACTAACCCCTTTAAGTTTGGTAAGACATCCAGTCTAGAAGGAAAATTGGGTAAATACAGAATTCTATAAGCAATCAAATTTTAAGAGTATTTTTAGGAAAAAGTTAATTAAATTGTGACATGCAGATTTGTCAATAAGCTAAATGGGCTCTGAAATGGTAAATGTATACTGGCATGTCATAAGCAACATATACATATTCATATTAACATGCATGCATGCACACACACACACACTATATATATATATATATATATATATATATATATATACCAACCACTCTGCACAAGCAGGATATGACAAAGTTTATTTTTTAAGTGGAGTTTAACAGGTTCAAATTTAGAGTTTTCCTTCTCCTAGACTGGTTGCCATACTAAGGTAAAAGGGTCAAATCAGCCCTACTGTTTACCCATAGCTGAAAGTATTTGAACTTGGGTCGCTGTGTTCATTTCCTATGAAATAACCCTTACCTTGACCTTTTCTGATCAGCTGTTTTTGGTACACAGTTGGTTTGGGATCACTTGTGAAGTGGGGTCATGGTTGGACGTAATTGCGGGGAAAGACCAGCAGTCACGTCCTGCAGGTGAGACTGACCCAATTCTCAAGCCTCAGGGAGTCAATTCCCGAGGCTTTGGCCCTCCTAGGAGGGGCTAGGTTTATTGCCAGGTGCCCCTTTTATGGGGAATGCCGACAGGTCTTGAGGCATTTTTGTGCTTGCCAGGCGTGTCTGGGCTATGGCCCTGTGGTTGGACCTATCTAAAACTCAGCCTTGTGCCATACTCACTCATTTCGTGTGACAAATATCTGAAATGCAAACAGCCTCATCTAGGATTTGAACTCAGGTTACCATGTTCATTTCCTATGATTAAACCATTAAAACACAAGCATGCCAAAATAAATATATTCAACATAAAATTTACTGTATATTTATTTTTTGTCTTAAGCACCGCATCAAAGTTTCAAGGGAGATAAATACGAGTTACTTACTTTGAACTTTATGAGAGTAAATACAGGTTAAAAGAAGTCCAAAACTGGCTAGGAACATTGCTCTATACTAAAATTGTGATTTAAAATGCATGTATGATTTTATTCAATCTTTGTCATTGTAAAATCAGTGCTGTATACTATTATGTGTCTTAAATAGAAGAACAATGAACTGTAAACCCAAAATTAAAATTTTGAACTTGGCTGAAAAGGTATCACTAATGGAATGTGAAATTCTATTTTTAGAACAAGGGTAGAATTATTTGACTTGTGCTAGACTCTAAATTTCAGTAGAAGACAGGGAAAAGTGGGGGAGGGGGAAAGGCAGGGTAGGAACGAACAAGTAAATGACCCCCCCCCCCATGTTCCATCAAATATTACTATGTAAATTGAACTCATAGCTAAAAACAGGCTCTGAGCTATCATTAGTAAGCAAAGAAATTGTGTTATTTGATGATAAACAGAGAAGATATTTGCAAAATATAAAATATCTATTGTAAGATAGTCTAAAAAATGTTAAATCAGTTTATATTTCTTTTATATTGTTTACTTAGGTTTTTGTATTGAGCTTCTTGTGGTCAATACAAATTTTATCATAATGAAATTGGTTTAAAAGAAAAAAAATGACAGCAGGAAGTATGAATAAGAATTAGAACAGGAGAGAGAGAGTAAATTTTACTCACCTGTGCAATCTGAGAAGCAATATATACAGTTTTGCTGAATTGGAATTTTTGTCTAAATTCGTAAATGCTTGAATAGAGTGATTTGCCTTTACAAAAGCTGAAAGAAGAAATGAAAGGAACTATTAAATGATCCATTAAAAGAACTATTAAATCAAAATATATAAAAAAAAGAAAAAAAACTATATGAATTTTGTTTTAAAAAAATATCAAGGATGAGTTTATTCTATGTACTGTTTAATTGGTTTGGTTTCTTTGTTTAATGGCATATCAACCTTTGTAGGTTATTTAATGCCAAATCCATCCTTCCAGAAGAACAGTAGTGGTACTATTTAACCCATAGCTGGGAGGATAAGGGAGTTCATACCTTTCCCAAGGGTTTTTGCCCGAAAGTGAACATAATAGTGCAACTGGAGTATGAACTTGCTTACTCTGATTCTGCAGTCCATCGCTTTACACCATGAGGACACCCTCTGTACTGTTTAAACAAGAACAACAGACAAAATTCTAATTAAGTCCTACAACCACATTCTTTCTTGGATTTTCTTTGCATTGTATGCATTTACCAACCCCTCTGCACAGGCAGGATGTAACACAAGGTCTATTTTATATGCAGAGTTTAATAGGTTTAAACTTCAAGACTGGTTGCCACACCAAAACTAAAGGACCTAGTCTGCCCAACTATTTTATCCATAGCTGGAGGAAGAATAGTTGAATTCATACTTCTCCCTGGGGGGGGATTAGTGCTATGAGAAATGAAAACAACCTCGTCCAGGATTTGAACTCATTTTGCCATGTCCATTTTCTATGACGATATCCATTTCTCCATGAGGGCCTATTTTTCTTGGCATTGTAGCCGTGGGAGTAGATGGCAGGTTGGTTTGTCAACCCTTGTTGAATTATTTAAAACTGAAATCAGTCTCCCCCCACTCCAGCAGTTATGTGTTTTTAACTAACATCATAATAATAATAATCCTTTGTAAACAATTATAGAGATGACTCCACATTTTCCAGAGCTCTGAAACTGGGGACTAACCACTAGTTTCAGTTTAGTATCATACCTAAGACACTTTTTTTTTTCTTTGAGAGGATCTTACCCTGCTACTGAGTCTGCTTATTCTAAGCCTCACCAACAGGGTGAGTGGGAGTAACACCTTCTTACACACTAACAATTTCAAATATAATTAATAAAACTTTTACATTACCTCGTAATAATGGCCAGATCAGGGGGTTTCATGCAAGCCCCCATAAACAGAACCAAATTTTCATGCCTCGTTTTTTTCAACATTGCAACCTGCAAACAAAAAGGAATTACAATATAAAACCAAATTTGTTTTTCTTCCCCCCAAACCAAATCTGTTGATTAGTTGACTATCTAGAATTAGAATTTTTTTTCTTAAGTATATTTTCTTGTTTTTCAGGTTAAATGATGTCAATAAGAATTGTTCAGTAGAGTTTTAGAAAAAAAAAAATTCTTCATCAATTTTCTTCTAAAAATATCCTAGGATTATTAAATAATGAACTGTGAAAATTCAGATGATGCAAAAATATTTTTCAAAAAGTTATTTTCAATTTTAAGGGGTTTAATTTGCAATGTACATAATGCTAAAACAGCATCAAGATTTTATCATTCCTTTTTAAGTACAGGCCCCCAAAATGTTAATGAGCAAACATTATTTTCTGACAGCTTAGTAACATTTAGGGAGGGGATATTTCTCAAATGATAAAATCTGATATCTGAATCCAAGTCAGGAACTATAAACCATGAATATACATTTCAAATTTGAAGTCCTCATCCCTTGTAAAACTTAAAATAACTTTATGAAATTTTTGTTTAGATAATCTGAAATAAGTTGATGCTTAAAAAACAATTTTAGACAGCAAACTATTTCAAATATTTCTTTTTGTTTTATAAGATTGATGTTTAAAATATCAAGTAGTATTTTATAGCATTTTAGAAACACTAGTTTGATCTTGTGCTTTAAATCTCTTGATGAATAATAAAACTTTTTTTCAACAGGTAGTATTTACACTGACTTTCAACACAGGAAGATTTCAGAGTGATGAATTTCAAATAAAATAAAATAGTTTTAATTGTACAATTAATTGATTAATCATCATCATCATGTCGCGCCGCCAGCGCGGATATCCTTGACCCTCTCTCGCCATTTCTCCCTATCATTCATCGCCTCCGGCAGGTCTTCAGGGTTACATCCTGTGTCCTCACATAGTTGCTGTATGTATGTTCGTGCTGGTCGTCCCACTCTTGCACATCCATATGTGGGGGTCCACAGGAGTACATCGCTTATGAGCTTGTCCTTGCTTCTCCAGCAGTGTCCTGCGTGTCTGGTTTGTCGAACTTGTATAGTTTTCGTGATGGGGGGCAAGTGTCCGTATAGTTGGAGTCTCGTGGGTTGCTGTCGCCAGGACTTGTTTAATACTGCTCTCAACATTCTTGTGTAATTTCCGTCCAGCCTCCTCTCCAGCCGCTTCGTAAGGGTCCATGTGGTGCATCCATATAGCAGTATCGACACAACCGCTGCTTGGAAGAAACTGCGTTTCATTTTATCAGTTAGGTCCGACTTCCATATGATCGAGAGCCTATCGATAGCTGTCCATGCTTTCGTCAGTCGTGTGTCGATGTCTTTTTCGGTTGATGAGATGCTACTTCCTAGGTAGGTGAATTTGTCGACTAGTTTCAGAGAGGCTCCGTCTAGTGTGACAAAGTGAAAAAAGAAAAAAAAAAAAAAGAAGAAAAAACGTTCTCACCTCCAGTTTGAATGCTGACAATTGTGCCTGGTAGTCAGACTCTGGATCCATATTTAATTTCTTTATAGCTACATCTCCATGCCAATGGCCCCTGCACAAGTAAAACATTAAAGGGATAATGATAACAATAATATTATCATTTAAACTAAAGGAATCAGTAGGGTTCAATATAGATTTTTGTCTACTTACAGAGGAAAAAAAAAAAAAAAAAAAAAAAAGTAAATAAACTTGTGTGTCAAGGCTCATTAAAGATTATTATATATGTTAAAAGCAGAGTCCGGATTGGGTGTCGCTGAGCTGGAGCACACTTTCATCGTCCATGTTTCTAGGCACACAAATCAGGTTGGGTGTATCTTGGCTTCGGTGGCAGTCAGTCAAGGCCGCCTGACATGGATTTTGAGAAGCCGGCATTCATGTCACATGTGCTCAGACCAGCACTCCTTGAGCTGGGAAGGGAGGTGTCCCTTCCAGGCTCTTACCCTCCACGGAGGGGCTAGGTTTATCACCTGATGCATCCCATTTTAGGGGAATGCTGACGGAGCTCAAGGCATTTTTGGAACACCTGGGTACATGTGGGCTACGGCCCTGCACCTGGTTCGCACATTAAAAAAAGACCCTGTGCTAAACTTTCGTCTTTGTTGGGCACCAAACAAATATTATATAAAAAGCAGCCACTCTAGATCTATGTTTTAATTTTTTTTCTTTCAAATATTTGTAGTTGGTTGGTTGGGTTTTGTGGCATATCAACCTTTGTAGGTTATTAAACGGCAAATCTATTTTTATGCAAATATTCAGTTCTTTTTCAAACAATTCAGTTTAGCATGAGTACACAGTTTAATTGTCAAAAACATTTCTATTTCAAGCATTCAGTTTAGTCAAACACTTCTAATTCAGCCAATTCAGTTTAGTATAAGTATAGATTTTGTTTACACACAGTTAAATGTCAAAACAGTTCTATATTAAACAATACAGTTTAGTGTAAGTACAGTTTCAATATCAAAAACAATTCATTTCAAACTATTCAGTTTAGCATAAGTACACAGTTTGATTGTCAAAAACATTTCTATTTCAAGTTATTCAGTTTAGTCAAACAGTTCTAATTCAAGTCAGTTTAGCATAAGTATGCAGTTTAGTTCTATTTAACCTATAGATAGGGCCCTATCAGGTGCTACCATTTCAGGTCAGAGAGGATCTGGGAGCAATGGCAATGAAGGGGTGCTCCGCATTCCCCAAAGCCCCAGCATCACTGGAACCTCACTATCAGATTGTTTAGTGTCATATCCAGAACACTCATTTGGGAGTGGGGTCTTACCAGTCAGTGTATTCTACAGCCTCAGTTGACTGGGCAATAATATTTGTGGGTTTTTTTAGCGGGAGGGAGGGGTTTAAAAGACAACAGGATAAAAATACATCAGCAGAAAAATTCTAACAAGCATTTGGTTTGGTTTCTTAAATGGCATATCAAACTTCACAGGTTATTTAATGCCAAAACCATCCTTGAAAAAAAAAAACAGTAGAGATACTATTTAACCTACAGCTGGCGATGGGGTAAAGGGATTTCTACCTTCCCCTCTATTTTAACAAGTAGTGTTTAAGTATCTTAATTCTTAAATGGCTTATACATTAAATGTCAAAAATCATTAGGGATAATTTTCTGCAAAAGAAAAATGACATTCAAAAGCAGAGAAAGTTTACAATAAGAAGCACAAAAAAAAAAAAGTAATTTCAGATAATTTTATTTATAGTAAAGTATTTTATTTATATGATTTATATTTTAAAATGAATAGGTCCATGAAGAGATTTGTATTTTTCTTTAGGATTTATTTATCTATTTCGTTCTCACACGTTTCCAGTTTGTTGCTTTTGTCGGAGAATATATATGGCACAAGGCTTTGTTAATGGGATACTCAATGAAACTTGAACTCACTCATGTTTGCAGTTTTGTTTATGATTTTATATATATAATCATACACACACACATTTAGAATGAAATCAATTCCACAACTGTATTTTTTTTATCATTCATTCATACATATATACATATATATATATATATATATATATATATATATATATATATATATATATATATATAGCTTATGATTACAAATTTAGGGAGAAAAAAATCCACCTGAATAAATATTTAGCAGCTATTTTGATTTAAAATTACAAACTATCTGTTTATATATAAAATAGGTGATACATTTTAAAATTTCTTTATTAATTTATCTTAAAATTACAAACTATCTGTTTTTATAAATAAAATAGGTGACATTGTCTTGATTATTTATTTACCTTAAAATCAATCTGTTTTTAATAATAATAATAATAATAATAATAATAATAGGTGACATTTTCTTAATTTTTTAAATTTGTTTTATTTATCATAAAATTACAAACTTTTTATAAAAAAATAAAAAAAAAATAGGTGACATTTTATTAAGTTATTATTTATTCATCTTAAAATTATAAACTATGTGTTTTTATATAAAATAGAATGACATTTTCTTGATCTTTAATACCTGATAGAAATTATGCTTGCTATGATAATATAATGCTAAAGAATGCACCCCACCCCCCGCAAAAAACAAAAACAAACAACCCCCCCCCCAAAAAAAACCCCAACAACAAAAACAAGTGATTGTAGAAAAATCAAAGAAACAAGTGAATACTTACTTATGTACAATACCAAACCGACCCATTCCTATTTTTTCTCCAATTGTTATTTCTTCAAATGGAATATCCCACTCTTTAAGTTGCACAGATAGCTGAAAGAAAGAATAATAAACAAATATTAATGATACTATTTACCAACCCCTCCGCTCGGGCAGGATATGACACAAGGTCAATTTTTAAGCGGAGTTTAACAGGTTTGAATTAAGAGTTTTCCTTCTCCTAGACTAGTTGCCTAACCAAGGCTGAAGAACCTAGTCTGTCCTATTTACCCATAGCTGGAGGGAGAATAATTGGATTCATACCTTTCCCAAGGGTATTAGTGCTAACAAATATTAATGATAAAACTATAATTTCTGAGTGTAGAGATAGAAAAAAAAAAAATGAAATAAATAAAAGTCCCCTTCATATATATAATATCATTACAATAAAGATGGCCAAGTTCGCCGGGGGGTAGGTGGGTGGAATGGAATACACCAACTGAATCTCTGCAGAATGGTAACAACACTAATAATAGGGTCAATCATTCCACTAAATTTCATCAAGAGTTTGTTTCAAAGGTCCTAAGTTTTTTTTGTTTTTTTTTCTTCAAATTTTTAACCTCTGAATTAAGAAAGCTGTTTTGGAAATAAATTAGCCTGTTTGATAACAAGATAATTGTTATTGTAGAGTTAATGCATCAATATTTTAAAGTCTTTGAAATTCTACAGAGCAATCATGTGATTTTTGCAATTACTAAGTAGTAAGTAAGTTGGCGACCTTAGTCGAGGGCAACCAGAAGGCTCCCTTTTCAATAGCTACTACACCGAGGTGTAGGGGAGGGCGCTACTCCTTTCCCTGAATTGCTCCACTTTACCCTTGATACATACCTTATATTGCTGAGTGTTAAGCAAGGAGGTATCAAGTACCATTTTTAAAGTCTTTGGTATGATGTGGCCTGGGATTGAACCCAGCTCTCCAAGAGCACTGGCGAACACTATGCGGTTATTTAATGCCAAATCATATATATATATACACCTATGATTAGTAAACATTTTGCTTATAACATTATTAAACAAGCCTAGGCTCATTATTTCCCACAGTTAAATGTTTTCAAGTATTTCTATCAAATATGAACTATTATTTTTACTATTAACCATTTGTTTGCACACAGTTAAGAGGTTTCAAGTATTGCTAAGTAACATTAACAATTCAACATCAGTCATTTAAATAAATATAAACATGATATATAAGAGATTAGTTTGATGATAATTTCATTTTTACTTTTTAAGTGGAATGATTTGTAGGTAACATTTAAAAAGAGATCAAGCTTATCTGTTTGCACACAATTAAATGGTTTCAGGTATTGTAGTTATGAATTATATTTTCTAGATTGAGGTTGGCAACTATGCGCTCAGTGTCACTATCAATACAATAAGATCTTAGTAAAGATTTCATCAATTCCTGAGCATTGCACTGTTTATTCATTCATATAGGTGACTTTGTTTTTGATATTGAAGGGACTATATTGAATTTGGCTGAGGGCAGTTTGAATGCGCTTCCTGATATTTCATTGTTCACTTTGGTGGTTGGTCATCTGTATTTTTCCAACTTGGCTAATGGAAACTTGTGGTTTTTGCTTAAGTTATTCCGTTTTTTTGGGAGAGTATTTTTTCAGTCTGTCTTTTACGGTTTTTGGTGAACAGATTGAAGACTTATGTAAGAGCTGTTTTATTGAAGGAGATTTTCTACTTTTAGGAGGAGTGGTTTGTGTTTGAGTGGTAGATTCTATGTATGCTTTTCCTTGGATTACCTCCTTGGATTTCTTTTTATTTGTGACTTTTTGTCATTGAGTTTGTGCTTGCTAAAATTCAACCGAGTGTAGACTTTTCAGGTGCCCCTGAAACTTTGGCCAATCACTAAGCTCCAACTTGATCAGTTTCTCTACCAGAGGTCTATATTTGCTGTCTTGATTAATTGGACACCTCCATGAAATAGAGGCATAGGTATTCTCTCCCATATAGGACCCTACAATTTTCCTTGCTTCCAAGGTCACATTCCTCTTGTGCTTTACTTTTAATATTTCTTTTTTTATAGATGTCACAGGATTTTGAGTAAGCCGAATGGTCTTGTCAGCAGTTTTGACATTTCTTTTCATAGAAGAACTCTTCCTCCAGGTGGCTTGGGTTCTTTCAACAATACTTTCCACATGTCAATTGTCTTTGGTAAACCTCCTTGCAATGTCCGTATTTTTGATATTTGAAGCATCTTAGGGGTGTTGGGATGTATTGTTCAACCCTCTCAAGGCACTAACCAATCTTCACTTCTTTGGGAATATGGGGCTGATTTAATGTCAGGATGTAGGTGTTGATTTACTCACCACCCTTTCTGATTGTGATTCTTTTAATATTGGTCACTCCTTATTTTCCCAGGGCTGCTGTCATCTCCTCTGTTGTAGCCAACGCCAGCTCCCTACTTCTGATAATTCTCTTTGATATTTTCAAGCTTTCATGGGGATATGCTTTAAATTTAGTAGTGTAGAAGCTTTTCAACTTGAGGATGTTTTCTGCCTTTGGCTGTGCACCTTGACAAACAAGTTTCTGTTTTGATTTTCTTTACATTGGGGGGGGGTAACTCTTGACACGATAATCTTTTCTATTAAGGGGAGAATTTAGCTCAGCAGACCTCCCCCCCAGAGATTCAATGACAATGAATCAAGGGAAGTCTACTGCCTCATTCTCAGAGTCTGATTCAGATAAATTTCTTTTAGTTTTATTTTTATTCGAAGATGCCATAAGTGATGTTTATTTTTCACTGGTCCTGTGCTCTACTATGGAGTCCAACTTGTGTTGGGAATGTACTGAGGGAGAAATCCATTCACCTTGGTTGGGACAGGGGATACATGACCAGTATACTCAATTCGGGAGTAGGTTTTTGAGCCCCTGCCATTTTCAGGTTTTCAGTTAACATTACTAATTACTATATAATCTAGTAAGTAAAGTTGGTGACCATAGTCGAGGGTGACTTGAAGGCTCCCTTTTTGATAGCTACTACACCAAGGTGTAGAGGAGGGTGCTACTTCTTTCCCTAGATTGCTCCACTTTACCCTTGATCCTTACCTTATAATGCTGAGTGTTAAGCAAGGTAGCATCAAGTACCATTTTTTGAGTCTTTGGTATGACTCAACCTGGGATTGAACCAAGGTCTCCCGGGCCATTGGCGAACACTATATAATCTAGCAGTGGTCAAATTTCCATCACCTCAATGCAATTGACACTCAGCCACCGCATTCTAGCACCAAAAAGATAAGGGTTGGGAGCTTGTTGCAGATTGAAAAATACGGTCAGGGCAAAACTTATAGGAGCTAGGGCTTGATACAACTAGCTGATTGATCAGATTGGATCTGTCCAACAGCCTGTCTAGCTTAATAAGGGCCAAAGTGATGCGTTGCAAGTGACTTGACCACTAAGTTTCTGGGCGAAGTACTGCTCAACCACCAGGATCCCATCCTTAAGCATCACAGGTTGTCATTCACGATCAACAAGTAGCCTTGTTGCAGGGTAGGAGGTTCCTCTCCCTCTGCAGAGGTGCAGTTAGCGTATTCTACAGCCCAAGCTAACAGGACAGGGATAAGGGGGTTCATATTTTCCGCCAAGAGTATTAGTCCAAAATCAAATATAATGGCATGATGAAAATTCAAACTTGTCAACTTTGTCACAGTTCAGCACGTTAGACACAATACCACGGAGACCCCTTCCCACAATTATGGTAGTATTTACTCCTAAGTCCAAATTTCAATAGCATAATGGAAGACATAACCAAAATTTTTTGAGATGACAGATCAATAACTCTGTGCTTCAAAATCCTTCATTTTCAGTACAGCTATCTTGTAGATAAAACCACAGGATCAGTACTATTCAAATATTGATCACTTTGTTATGCTGTTAGCATGGATTTCCTTGATTCTTTCTTGCCATTCTTCTCTATCATCCATCGCTTCTGGCAGGTCTTCTAGTCTACATCCTGTGTCCTGTTGACATTAAGTTCTCATTGGTTGATCAACACTTGCATGTCCGTGTGAAGGGGTCCATAGAAGAACATCGTTTATGGGTTTGTCCTTATGATGATGATGATGGTATTATACAGTTTAAAAAAAAAAAAAACTTATTTTTGTCATACTCAAAATCTTTTTATTTCTGAAATTCTTTCCAGAAAGTAAAGAGTTAAACCAAATATACTTACACTATATTGTCGACTCCAGTTGTGTCCTGTGGGATCATCCTGACTGTCTATAGAATCAACTCTGTCCAGCAGAGTTCTTTCCCCTATACTCTGTCAAAGACAAATAAGAGAAATTGCATTAGAGATTTCTGTTGAAGAAGCACATTATTTCAAATATGTCAATCAGAGGAAAAGCAAAATTATTCTATTAAGACTTGAAGATATTTGTATAAAGTTATGATTTACATTTTTTTCTTAAAATCATTTTATTTATAAGTTTTTACAATAGTTAAGGATAATTTGCACATCATATTAGACTAAGATGTAAGTGAAATAACCAGCCCATTAGCATAGTGAGTAGAGTGTTTGCTAATGGTCCAGGAGAGCAGAATTCAATCCCAGGTCGTCATACGAAATACTTGGGGAGGGGAATGTACTTGATATCTCCTTGCTTAACATTCAGCATTATAATGTACAGATTAAGGATAAGTGGAGCAATCCAGGGAAAAAAGTAGTGCCTGTCCCTACACCTCAGTGTAGTAGCTATTGAAAAGGGAGCCTTGGGGTCACCCACGATTTCAGTCAGTCAACTTACTTATTAGACTAATGAAAAAGTTTTCAAGCCTTTTGATAAAAATCTTTCATTCATATAAATTCCTAGTATTATTTTTCAATCATCAAAAGTATTTGCCCGTTTTTTGAAGACCATATGCCACTTTTTTCAGGTAGTTCATATGTTCCTTCATAAAATAATGTTTCCAGTTTTGCTTCAAGGAATTGTTCAAAATATTCAACTCCTTGTGAACCACTGACAAGACAAGTATTGAAAGGAGCAGAACATCCAAAGGTTATTAGATCTGAAAAATATGCTACATGTGAAAGAATTGGTACCAGTTGGTAAGTGCTTTCTTTTTGTTGATCAAAAAGAGAAAGACAAATGAAGAGCCCATTTTCCTTGTTTATGAAATTTTTCTATAGCTTGTCAATGATATACTCTAGTTGACTAATTGAAAATGTAATATAAAGCTGATGGTTTGGTTTGTTGGGTTTTATGGCATATCAACCTTTGTAGGTTATTTAATGCCAAATCCATTTTTATGTAAATAATCTGTTCTATTTAAAACAATTCAGTTTAGCATAAGTACAGTTTAATTGTCAAAAACATTTATTTCAAACTATTCAAGAAGTTATATGTAACAATTCAGTTAAGTGTAAATACAGTTTTAATGTCGAAAAACAGTTCTATTTCAAATAATTCAGTTAAGCATAAGCATGCAGTTTAAATGTACGTACGGTTTAATTGTCAAAAACATTTCTATTTCAAGCAATCTAGTTTACTCAAACAATTCATTTTAGCATAAGTATGCTGCTAGTTCTATTTAACCCATAGATAGGGCCCTATCAGGTGCTACCACTTCAGCCAGAGTGGACCTGGGAGCAATGGCAATGAAGGGGTAGTCTGCATTTCCCAAAGCTCCAGCACTGCTGGAACCTCACCATCAGATTGTTTAGTGTCATATCCAGGACACTCGTTGGGGGGGGGGTCTTACCCCTCTGCAGAGAAGTAGTCGGTGTATTCTACAGCCCCAGCCGACTGGGCAATAATATAAAGCTGAATAAACAAACAAATGGATTGAAACTATTAATTATATATATATATATATATATATATATATGTAGCACTATGGGGGTAGGCTGCCAAAGCAGACGATTCAATTGTCTGTTTTGGCGCGAAACCAGACAAAGGATTCTTGGACATGAAATCTCGCCGTACCCGGAAGTGGTACGGGGAGGAGAATGAGAGTTGACGACGCGACCCAGTAGAGACAGAGTTGGTAGTTGGACAGGACCAGAGGCAGTTGGCGTGGATCCACGGAGGGGCAGTCAACACCAGACACCAAGCAGAGAGGCGAGGAGACAAGATAGGGTCCAGTGAAGAAGAGTCTCAAGATGTCTGATCCCAGTAGCATTGTGGAATTTTCGCTAGTAACCCACGCTAGCGTTAGTCCATATCTACTATCAGGAATGCACATGCATGTAGTGTTGCATACCTCCCTCTGCTCTTGGTAACCCCAAGCTTGTCCGTGTTTGTTCGTCTTTTTGTTTTCTCCTGTCTCCCTCGATCGTATTCTTGTGTGGTGGCAAGAAATGTGCGTTACCCCCTCGAACCACTAGTTGATCACCGGCCGGCTAAGAAGTGACATGGTTAGAAGACTAAGAAAGTTAATGTGGTGGGGTGAGGGGGTAACGTTTCACATATATATATATATATATATATATATATATATATATATTGGAGAACTCAAACTATCATTTAGCTATTATAAATTTATTTCAGCTGGCCACTTCATAAGAGAAACCAACCTCTTCAAATAGCCATCATACAATGGAGAGAAAAAGAAAAAAAATTTAATTTTAAATTATTATGATGGTTATCTGAAGAGGTTGGTTTCTCTTGAGTTGCCACAGAAATAAATTTATAATAACCAAATGACATTTTGAGTTTTTCTCAATTATATGAATCTGCTCCATATGAAATTTATAAATTGATTATCATACATTGAGCACTCCTGGAGATTTATAAGAATCCTCTTATATATTCTCATATAGAATCATTGCCAACTAATTTTCTTGGGATACTATAAACACACAAGGGTCATTCAAGAAATAACATGAGTTTTGCCAAAGTTGACAATAGAAAGCACTGTTTACAATTGCAACTTTCTCAAGGAAATCAATAATGATCGGTCCTTTCATGTGCCAGAAGACTATTAGCATGACCTTTTTTTTACTGGCCACTGAACCTGGAACTTTATCTTTGCCAGAGAGTCAGGCTGTTTCCACTCCATGGACTGTCTTTTCAATTCAGGTTCATAGAGGAAAACCTATGTTCAGCCCATTAGTATTCATTCCCCTTCTACATTTTTGAACTAAAACACATTTCTCTACACACATTACACATTCTGTAAATTTCACTTCTCAGCCATTTAAAATTTGATGACAGCCTCACGTTCACAAACCTGTTTGATTTGTCATCATTCTGAATAGCCTCAAAACAAATATTTTGAGAGATTAAAACAATGCAGTTTACATTTATGGAAAAAAACATTTGCTATGCTTTATCCCCCTAATTTATTCAATGACCCTTGTGTGTGTGTGTGTGTATATATATATATATATATATATATATATATATTACACACACACACACACACACACACACAGGGGTTTATTGAATATAGTGGAAGTAAAAAAGATATGAAATGATGATTTCATACAATCTTTTTTGCATAATTATTAAAATAATTTTTTGTAACATATTTTAATGTTTGAAGTTTCTTCAGTTCATAATCCTCAAACCTTTTCCAATGTATTTGTTTTCACAGAATTGTAATGAATTCAACAAAAACCGAAACCAAATTTACAAATTCAAAGTTACTTAATGTAGTAAGAAAAATAATAAAAAATAATCGAGATACTTACAAGGACTAATGTTTTATCGCTGTCATCAGATGTGTTTGTATTTATATCTCTATTTAGGCAACAAAAAAAAAAAACAAAAAACAAAAAACATCAGTAAATCACAAAGAAAAATACAGTTAATATTTAAAACTTTTTAGCAATCCTTTATCTTTACAGAACAGACAATAATTTAGAGACAAAAAATATATATCACTTTTTGCAAGGGGATACAATTAGCATATTTGAGGCCCTACTGACAGGGCAGTGACAAGTATAAAGAATCCAATGAAAGTTTGTGCTCACTAATCAGGTGTAATGATCTACAAGACCAGCTGACTAACAGTTTCTAAGTGATTTACCCTGATTCCGTATATCTAATTAAGTGCTTATGACTGATATTCAAAGGAATTCTAATGCATTCAGGTTTAACTAATGAATTGCCAATGATATTTGTTCATTCACTGCTTGAGTAGCAAGGACAAACTCATAAGCAACATTCTCTTACACAGAGATAATCCAGTTTTGGCCGGCCAGCAAAGACTTACATCTATCAGCAATGTGTCATTTAAATAACTTACCAAGTGTGATGATTGATAGGAACAGATGGCGAGATAGACAAAAATCAAAGGAATATGTGCTGTCAACACTCTCTGATGAAATGGTTAATGCCATATGTATATTTTTTTTTTTTACCTTAATGCTATTTTCCTTCTCCCAGATAAGTTATCTGCTCATAACATTCCTATTTTGCCATTAATTTGTTACCACTGACAATCTTTTATTTGATAATTTTTCATGCATTTTTATAATAAAAATATTTATAAGGCATATTATCATTAAGTTATGCTGATAGAATGGACTCTCACACTTGTCATCCATCCATCACTCTGGGCAGGTCCTCTAGACGGCACCCAGTTTCTGCACAGAGTTGATGAATATAAGTCTTTGCTAGTTAGCCAGCAGTGGTACATCAATGTGTGAGAGCCCACAGGAGAACTTTGCAGAGGAGTTTATCCCTACTTTTTCAGCAGGGCCCCACATATCTTCTTCATCTTACTTGGATGGTTAGAGAGATGGAAGGCAAGGTTTGGACTGGTCTGGTTTCTTTGTTTAATGGCATATCATGGGTTATTTAATGCCAAAGTTATCCTAGCAGAAGGACATCAGTGGTACTATTTAACCCATAGCTGTGGGGATAAGAGGGTTCTATACCTTTCCCAAGGGTAGTAGTCCTAAAGTGAATATAATAGTGCAACTGGGGTTTGAATTCGCCTACTACAATGTTGCAGTCTAACATGTTACCCACTACACCACAGGGACTTCCTCCAGGTGAGAAACAATAGGCCATACAGCTGCTGTCTTATAGGGTGTTGTTTCAAGGATTTGTTCTTGAGATCAGCAATGCATGTTGCTCTATTCTGTTAGCAACACATGCAGATCATTAAAAATCCCTTTTCTTCCCAATTTTCATTACATATCAGAGAATGAAAGCTTAGATTTAATCAAAATGAATGTTGAGACCAAAAGTAGTAAACTCTTTGTTCCATTCTTAAGTGTTTATTACGATGGTCATTTGGATTTACATATATACCATTCAATGAGTAGCTGATATGGTGTAATGTTTAGCAAGCTATATTAATAGATAATAAGTTTGAATCTTACTGAGCGTCCCATACTTCTGGCCTTTTGCCACATCTAAGTTAAGTTTAGTAAATAACTATATGCTATCCAATATGGTAGGTCTCACCTTTGATATATGAAAAAAATTACTTACACTTCTTGTTGCTTGTTGTCAAGACTTCTGGTCAAAAATGGATCTATGACACCATCAACCACATCTAACAACAGAAGAAAACATTATTAATTCTAAAAAGAAAACTAAATTAAAAAATATTGCATAAAAGTAACAACTCAGAGAGCAAGAAAAGGAGACATTGATTCATAAATATTACAAACGAAATAAATAGTTTGATTAGATAGCAGGAAAATTAGAAATAGAATTTTAATATATTTCATGCAATGAAATTCTAAGAGTTATAAATTTACTTTTTGCAGGAAAACATAAAAAAAAAAAAAAAATCCCCTCAAAAATCAAATAAAAATTAATGACTAGTTATTAATATTTTAAAATCTGTAATGATAAAACACTTTAAAAGGTATTATATCTTGTTGAAAATCATTTAAAAGTATTAACATAATTATGATATAACTGATTTTATCAATTCACTTAATAAAAATTCTTTGGTAATTAAAGCATTTTCAAAGTCACACCCTTAATTTTGTAAATTTAACAGAAACAAAATATAAAAGTGTACTGATATATATATTTTAAAAAAATTCATTTTCATTCTCAAAACAATACCAATTCTCAAAATTTCACATTGTTAAATTTATTTATAAAGACTTTCCGATTTTAATTTTGAGTAAAATATATCCAGTTTGGCTTGGTTTCTTTGTTTAATGGCATATCACCCTTTGTGAGTTATTTAATGCCAAGGAAATCCTTGTAAAAGAGTGGCAGTGGTTTTATTTAACACACAGCTGGGAGTGGGAAGGGATAAGAGGGTCTATATCTTTCCAAAGGGTATTAGTCTGAAAGTGAACCTAACAACTTTGCTGGAGTTTGAACTCACTTACTCCAGAGCCACAGCCCAGCCCTTTAGCCATTATGCCATGAGTACTCCCCCATAAAACATGTTCATAAATTTCTGTGGACCTTATAAAAAAATGTATAAGGAAATAAATCAAACAATTTTTTTTTTATTCGAACCTTTATAAAGCACACAACTAATACCAAAATTTTAAAAACAAAGATTTTACTAAGAATTTTTAAAGTGAAAATTAAGTCACTTTCTCGATATAAATTTGTCTCATTGATATTATAAATGAATAATCTTTTAAGCTTCTCAGTCTTTCTGGTTAGGATGAGCAGATTTGCCAAGGTCCAGTTGATTGGTTGGATTTTATGGTATATCAACCCTTGTAAGTTATTTAATGCCAAATATATATAAAAGATTTGTATATGAATAGTTTGTAAGTAACATTTTTAAATGAGCCAGAGCTTATTCATCTGCACACAGTCAAATTGTTTCAAGTATTGCTTTTATAGTAATAATTCTGTTGTTTGTTAATCATTTGTTTACACATAGCCAAATGGTTTTAAATGTGGTTATAATATCAATAGTTCTATTTGAACTCAGTTAAATGGTTTCAAATACTGCTATTTAACATTAGTAATTCTATATAAATCAAGTATTCCTATCAAATTTAATACTAATCATTCACTTGCATACAGTTAAAATGACCCCAATTTGTTTGTTTGGGTTTTATGGCATATCAACCTTTGTAGGTTATTTAATACCAAATCCATTTTTATACAAATAATTCAGTTTAGCATAAGTACACAATTTAGTGCTATTTGAACCATAGATAGGAGGACCCTATCAGGTGCTACCATGTCAGGCTAAAGTGGACCTGGGAGCAATGACAATGAAGGGATACTCTGCATTCCCCAAAGCTCCAGCATTACACGAACCTCACCATCAGATTGTTTAGTGTCATATCCAAGACACTCATGAGGGTGTGGGGGAGGAATCTTACCCCTCTGCAGAAAAGAGCCGTCAGTGTATTCTACAGCCCCATATATATATATATGACCCCAAGTATTGTTATGTAATACTAATAATTCAATTTAACATCAGTCGTTTGTTTGTACACAGTTAAATGGTTTCAAGTATAGAAAATGATTAAATATTTCTATTTAACTCATAGATGGGACCCTAACAGGTACTACCACACCGGGTCAGAGTGGATCTGGATGTAATTGCAATAAAGGAGTACTCCACATTCCCCAAAGTTCAAGAACTGGAGCTTCACCATCAGGTGTAGTTTAGTGTCATGTTCAGGATAGTCATTGGTGGGGTTCCAGTTGACAGGGCTTAGTCAAAGTCCAGTCCCAGAAGGTATTTCTCTAGACAGCAACTACCCACAATTCAACTATAAAGGGTAGTGTTCGGTTGGGTTTATTCCTTGATGATGTCCAAGGTAGCTCCCAAAGAGGGAATGCTGACAGGTCTGGACAACTTTTGTCACTGAGCATCTATGAGAGTCACCACATTAAAATTAACTATGTATTACATTCTGACACTGTAGTGCAAATAGGTAAATTCCATCTTTTAGGATAAACTAATTACAGACAGATCAACTCAGCAAAAAACATTAATTTGTTGGCAACAGAGTGGTATACACAATATGTAAATTTGTTTTTTAAATTTGAGTTACCTGAAAATTGTTAAAATTTTAGAGTTTAGTTTGAAAATGGTTAAATATTAGTAGATAAAATATAGTAATATAAAATTCAAGTTACATTTAAGTGGTATACAAAGTTACATGGGGACAATATAAAATTTTAAAACACTCGTGCTTTGTGTGCATTTGGAAGTTATATTTATAAATCAGTAGGGATTTCTTAGAATGAAAATCTGTTTAATGGGTTTCCCAGATTTCCGAGGTGAGTATTTGGTTACAGACTTGGAACCTGTGCATATAAGCGTGTGTGTGATATTAAAAAAATAAAAAAACAACACAAAATAATGCAATTCTATATCATATTAAATCTAATAATAAAACCTGTTGTATGGTTTGGTTTGGTGGCATATCAACTATTGTAGGTTATTTAACATCAAATCTGGTTTATACATATAGAATAGATATATATGGTTTGTAAACATAAGTCAACAAATTAAATAGTTCCAAGTATTGCTATATATCACTAACAATTCAATTAAGCATCAGTCATTTGTTTACACACAGCTAAATGATCAAACAGATCTATTTCTAACAATTCAATTTAGTATAAATCATTTGTTTGCATTCACTTTAAATGTCAAACAGTTCTATTTGACCCATAGATAGAAACCTTTCAGGTACTACCACTTCGGGCCAGAGCAGAGCTGGGAGCAATGGCAATGAAGGTACACTGCATTCCTGGAGTCTCACCATTAAATTGTTTAATGTCATATCCAAGGCACTCATTGGGGAGAGATGTAGTCTGTGTATTCTACAGCCCCAGCTGACTGGGCTACCTGTTGTATGATAAGACTTTGAGTCTTTAACTAAACAGCCATACTTTTATTTTCTTATTTAAGATTTTACCTCAAAAAACCTTAAGTGTGATAAATGTTATACTCTGGCTAAAGATAACCTTAAACATCTACATGTAATTTCATATCTCATATAGTAATTCACATTGCTATATAATAACCTGCACTCTATTGATATTTAACATTCTAAAGCCGTTTATGAATCAATTTGATAATCTTATCCTAATGTTTATATTGCAATCAGTTTTATTATGCAGCAACAAAACAAAGACTTAGTGCCAACTTCCCAACATGTAAAAACAAGCCAGCCACAAGCTTGAATTGTAGAACAGTTTCGATTTTGTGTTGTATATAGCTCACACATATTCACACTTAGAGAAAATAGTGTTTAGAACAAACACATAGTTACAATTTTATAAATGAAAAAGGCCATTATAAACATATAGAGGCTAATAGACAATTACAAGAGACTAGATCATCTGAGATTACCATGTCAGAACTTATCAGATATCAGTTCTGAAATAAAGTAAGTAAATTATTAATTTTCCCATTCTGGAGTGAATTAACCAAGATTATATACGATTCAAACAAATTTGGTGTGTGACTTAAATGACTTATCTCGGAGTCAAAATATAACCTACAGCAGAATAACATGGACATTACCAAAGACAAATTTATAAACTCACACAAATATACAAAAAAAAAAAAAACTAAAAATATTAACAAAAATATATTCAACTATCAAACATAAATAATCTTTTAGAATTGTTTACCACAATTTTTACTTTTTATAATAGAGAAAATGAAATGAAAAGAAATGGAATGGAAGCAATCATAAGAACTTTCTTCTGAAGATAATCAGTATTTGTTTAGCAACTAGGTCTTGTTATTTCATTTTAAGGATCTGAGAGTTGAATCTGAGGAATAAACATTATGGTCCATATTAAGAAGCAGTGATTTTGATTAAAAAAAAAAAAAAAAAAAAAAAAAAAAAAAGGTGCTATTTTGTGTATAAAATGAATGTCATGTCTGGGCCATAAAAGCAAAACCCATAGATAACTGGGCACTGGATTTAGTTTCTTAATTTAATAGCATGTCAAGCTGTGTGGGTGATTTAATGCCAAAACCACTTCCCCTCACCAATACTAGTGGTTATGGGCATAACAGTACAGGGAAGCATCCATTTTTCAAGTTAAAACTTACAAAGAATCTTCTTTGAAGCACAATGGGACAAGAGAAATCTGTTTTGCTCATATATAATTGTGACACTCAAAAACATAAAACTTTCAACCAATTATAAAACAAAGAAACATTAAAACTTTTTCAGATTGAAGAATTTTTTTTATGTGTATGGGGCTGGAGGGGGGTAGTTTGCCAGGGGAATAGAGGAAGGAGACTTAAAAGTTCTTAAGGAGGTCATATTTAGTAAACAAGATTAATAAAATGAAATTTATTTTAGTAATTTTTCAGGGTTTCTATTCTCCTCACCTTTTGTATAAGGTAATTTATGGTTTTGCAGGGATATTTCCCGGAAGTATTGATATTATATACTTGACATAATATATCCTACTTTTTAGAAGAAACCTATCAAACAGGAATCTAATGTAACAAGCCATAGCAATATAACATTGTAAATTTATACTAGAAACCTGGCAACTGCTATGTACCAACTTGAACTCAATATTCACCAATATAAAAATCAAATGTTTGAGAGGTATGATAGAAATAATTCATATTGATTAAAAAGATAGTTTGGTTTGTTTAAAGGCATATCACCTTTTGTAGATTATTTAATGCCAAAGTTATCTTTGTAGAAGAACAGTAGGGTTATAATTTAACCCATTGCTGGTAAGGATAAGAGGATCATACCTTTCTCAAGAGCATTACTCCAAAAGTGAATGTAATTGTGTGACTGGAGTTTGAACTCGCTTACTACTATGTTGGAGTCAAGCACACCAGCCACTACACTAAAGGGAATTGCCACAAAAATGGTGTTTTGATAATCCATGAAATTTAATTAAAAAATGAAATGAAAAGTTTTTCCAAAATGCATTATTATTAATCTACTGATACAATGGTAAACACAAAATAAGTCTTTTTTTCTTCAATTAGTTTAAATTCTATCCAACAGGATAGACTTTAACAATTCTTACCATATTCACTTAAAGAGTCCTTGAATGTCTCCCAAAATAATGAACTTGAGTGAAGAAATTTTCAGTTTGATAATGATCAAAATCTTTTAGAGGATAAATTACAAACTGCTTGCTTTGTTATCAACATATATTAAAAAGAAAAAGACATGCTAAACTAACCTAGTATAAATTGATGAGGTTTGGTTTGATTTCTTTGTTTAATGGCATATCAACCTTTGTGAGTTATAATAAGCATAGGTTATCTCCCTTGTTGGTAAAACAGCAGGAACGAATGAATTACTCTATCTACCACCCTATAAGATGCATTTCATTTATTATAAATCAATCAAAATGATATCCAAATATCAGTTACACTGCACCAACTAAGTATACTGGGTGTTGTGGAATGGAAGAAAAACAAGATTGGTTGGTTGGGTTTTATAGCATATCAACCTTTAATGCCAAATCCATTTATATGCAAATAGTTCCATTTCAAACAATTCAGTTTAACATGAGTACACAGTTTAATAGTCAAAAACATTTCTATTACAAGCTATTCAGTTTAGCCAAACAGAGCTAATACAGTTTAGTATAAGTACAGATTTTGTTTACATAATTAAATGTCAAAACAGTTCTATGACAAACAATTCAGTTTAGTGTAAGTAGAGTTTCAATGTCAAAAACAGTTCCATTTCAAACAATTCAGCATAGCATAAACACATTTTAAATGTAAGTATAGCTTAATTGTCAAAAACATTTCTATTTTAAGCTATTCAGTTTAGTCAAACAGTTCTATTTCAAACAATTCAGTTTAGTATAAGTATGCAGTTAGTTCTATTTAACCCATTGATAGGGCCCTATCAGGTGCTACCATTCAAGGCCAGAGTGGACCTGGGAGCAATTGCAATGAAGGGGTGCTTTGCATTCCCCAAAGCTCCAGTATCACTGGAACCTCACCATCAGATTGTTTAGTGTCATATCCAGGACACTCATGAGGGAGGGGTCTTACCCCTCTGCAAAGGTGCAGTCAGTGTATTCTAGTCCCAGCTGACTAGGCAATACACAAAGTTAATGTCAAAATAGCTTTATTTCAGGTAATTCAGTTTAGTATAAGTATACAGTTTAAATGCGAAATAACAGTAAACTCAAACCATGGTTTAGTTCTATTTAACCCATAGATAGGACCCTTATCATATTTACCCAACCCCTCCGCTCAGGCAGGATATGACACAAGGTCAATTTTTAAGCGGAGTTTAACAGGTTTGAATTCAGAGTTTTCCTTCTCCTAGACTAGTTGCCTCACCAAGGCTGAAGAACCTAGTCTGCCCTACTATTTACCCATAGCTGGAGGAAGAATAGATAGGACCCTTATCAGGTGCTACCACTCTGAGCCAGAATGGACCTGAGAGTGATGGCAATGAAGGAGTACTCTGCATTACCCAAAGCTCCAGCATTACTGGGACCTCACTATCAGATTGTTTAGTGTCATATCAGGACACTCATGGGGGGGGGGAAATCTTACCCCTCTGCAGAGAAGCAGTCAGTGTATTCTACATCCCCATGCGACTGGGCAAAGATAAACAAGAAAAGCTAAAGTTGTACAGCTAGTGAGGTTGAGAGAAAGTGCAGTGATCAACATGCTCATAAAATTTGCATTTTTTTTTTTTTTTTTTTTTTTTTTTTGAACCAGCAAATAAAATGTTTAAAAACAGATTGGAACATAACTAGAAATCCTGAAGTCCTCTATATTATAGAAACATACATAATACAGACTTATAGAGGCCTCCTTTTGGGAGGTGTCCGTGGTGTAATCGTTATCGCCGTAGAAAATGAACAAGGCGACACGAGTTCAAATCCTGGACGAGACTGATTGCATTTCACATAGCACTAATACCCTTGGGAAAGGTATGAATCCAATTATTCTCTCCCTCCAGCTATGGGTAAATAGTAGGGCAGACTAGGTTCGTCAGCCTTGGTGAGGCAACTAGTCTAGGAGAAGGAAAACTCTGAATTCAAACCTGTTAAACTCCACTTAAAAACTGACCTTGTGTCATATCCTGCCCGAGCGGAGGGGTTAGGTAAATAGGATAGAGGCCTCCTTTCTTGCTGACCAAGGCAGTTGCATATTTTCAACTCGTACCAGGAAGCAGGGTCAAATTTTTCAATACCCATTTCTAAAGCAAGCAAGCCTTCCCTACTAGAACATTGGCATTGCACAATCCCCACCCACAAATTTTTGCTGTATGTATGTGTGTGTGTGTGTGTGTGTGTGTGTGTGTGTGTGTGTGTGTGAGTGTGTGGGGGGTCTGTCAGATAATGATCAGGAAGAGTGCAGTTGAAAGTTTAATGCCATGAATTTAAAATTAACCTGGTGTCATACTTGATAAAAGATCCATCATAAACTTGACAAACTGATCAAAGCTCAGTGACATATCACTCAACAGGCAAGATTTACTGGCCAAGTTTACTGACTTAAAAACCATTTGGTGTGGTTACTCCCATTTCAGAATGCTATGTACAATGTTGACAATTATTCATAAATAGCAACATGCTAAGAGTTAATCTGGGGAACCAATTTTACTCATAGGGATGTGATATTGGGAACCTTGTGGTAGAGAAACACCACAATTCATTGCATAGCTCTCAAAACATAATTATTGTACACATATGCGAGTCATCCAAACGTTCCAAGCCTCACCCAGAAAGAAAAGCTATAGCTGAACATTTTTGTTGTGGCAACTCACAACCACTTCTTATAAAACAAGAAAAATCTGAATTAGTTTTTCAAGTTTTATAAGAAGTGGTAGTGTATTGCCACATGTACCTGTATAATATATTAGGATTTGAATAAATGTTATAATTTGAGAGAGAGAAGATTTCTAAAAAGGTCAAAAGTTGCTACTTATTGTAGTTCATTAATTATTGCTTAATAACTAAATACTAAGTATAACCTAGTGTGGCCCATCCCTCCCCAGGTCATTATAGTAGCATGTAAATGAATCTTTATCATTCTGCTAATCTCTTTTGGAAGATTAAGCATTACTCTATTCAAAACAAGGTTTTGTCTTTTACTGCAGTACAAGTTATTACACAGTGCCAAATTTAAGGACAAACAAATACTCAATGTATGAATATAAATTTGATTGCAATGCTTTTCCAACTTCCAGACTGATTCATTTTAATAGCATATTAACCAATCTAGGGTTGTTCAATAATTACTGCTTAATAACTAAATGCTGAAAAAGGGTTCTTAAATTATCAAAGTTTCAAAACTACTGCCCAATCATTGAAGCAATTTACAATACATGTTTTTTTTAGACAATGGAGTAGGTAAGACTTGATGTAACTATTCCAGGAAGATCATATATATATATATGGAAAAAAAAAATTGAGACAGCTTATCAGTGATGTTCTCCAGGATTATCTAAGATTCTGGGTCTCAACTACATCAGATCTTCTCCCCAGAGTGGCCCATCCCCATCTTGAAAGAGTGATAAGACTTAATATTACTATCCCAGGGATATATATATATATATATATATATATATATATATAAGGAAAAACAGAATATTCCTTTTTAATTCTTAAAAATATAAACTATAGGGAATCATGTCCATTCACATTTTTTGTGTAGTTGACTTAAGTTTTTTTTTTTGTTTGGCACATGATCTTTTCATACACAAATAACCTTTAAACAGATCTATTTGACTCATAGGCTTCTAACAGCTACTACCATTATGAGTCATGGTGAACCTAGGAGTATTAGCAATGAAAGAGGACTCCACACTCCTCTTAAACTTCAAAGTAACATTAAAGGGTGCAGAATTATGAAACCATTTCTGACTGTAGAGCATTTTTCTGCATTCTAAATATTTTGATTCTCTTTTGGATATGTTTCTCAAAAAAAATGACAACCATAGAATATCATCCTTTTTGTTATGGTGAATAACTGACCAAGTCAGATGAAAACCTTTATTGTACTGACAAGTATTTCAAGTTGGTAGAATAAAAAAAATATCCAAGCAGAATATGATAGAAACATATGAAGCATGTTTCAGATAAATACATTAGTCATTTTGAATTGGTAATTATTTTTGTGGACATAAAAAAAGAAGCAAAAACCAAGAAAGCAGCAATATTTGTGGCAGATTTCAACATGAATTGAATAAATAAACAACAAACAAACAAAAACAAAACAATAAAGATGAGAACCTTAGTTTAAATGAGCTGCTGAGACCATTAAAAAAAAAAAAATTTTTTTTAAACAAAATGTAGAATATAAACCAAAGCATCATTCCCCGACAAAAATAAAATTTCCATAAAGATAAACGCATAATTTTTTTCTCCACCGTGTCAGAAATGATGCATAGAGAGAATCAAAGCAATCTGCCCTCATGCCAACCAAAGAGATACCATTCCCTTGGTTACCTGTAATGGCATATTGCCGATGTAGTCTCGTCATCTGGTCCTCGACTCCAACAGACTCAGGACAGCGCCCACGTGGCTCTGGCAATGAAGAAGATATCTGTTTTGGCAGATGTAGAACAGGTGCCCGATTCAACACTGGGGTTTGGGAGGACGCAGACGACGCGGACAACAGAGGCGAAACTGGGTCAGAAAATACCTGACTGGCATTATTCTCAATGCTCTGTCCGGCATAGCACTCACTGTCATCATCATCTTCCTCGTCATCATCATCATGGCTACATGGCTTCTCGGATGATGCAGAAAAGCATGGAAAACAGAGAGTAGATACAGACCTACGGTGGACACATTGAGTTGAGGTCAAATTAAGGTAAGGGTATGTGTATAAGCCAAGCTTTCGATCATAGACATGCCGGCTGGCAACCTGAGACAAGGCACTGCTACCATACAGTGGTGTGCCCTTTAAGAGTATATTGGGTGGACGAGATTTTTTTGAGCTGGTCACCGGTGAGGATGTGGACGGCAAGGCATGATGATGGTGTTGACGGTGATGCTGGAGCGAGCCATGCCTCTGTAGGGTGTTGCTGGCTATGGGAGCCAAAGGAGCAGCATGTGCACATACTTGACAAGCAGACTGAAAATTATCAAATAAAGCAGTAGGCATAGCAAGTGGAAATCTGGGGTAAGGGTCCTCACCTGGGAATTGAAATTGAGATGGCTGGACCACAATCTGCGGGGAGGCAACTGGAGAGGGAGAGGTGATACTTGTGGGGGAGGTGATGGGGAGAGCAGGAGAAGAGGGAGTGGATGAGTTACAAGACGACGTATTCGAGCCTGAGTCCTGATGCGTCAGAGTTGGAACAGGCTTCACTGGCTTTATTATTCCCCGCCGAGATGTATTCGGAGAACCTAAATGGCAAGAAACAATGGAAGTGGGGGGAGAAAAAAAATAGAGAAAAAATAATGAGTATTAATAGTATCAAGTTGGAACAAGAGTTGACTTTTCACTCAACAATGTGTGTGTATGTGTGAGTATAAATATAAAAATATGAAAAAGCAAAATATTCAGATGTATCTATTCATAAATGTAGTATGCCAACATTTATGTTTCGTTTTTTTTTGTTAAACCATCTTCAAGGCAATATTGTAAAAAAACTTTTTGAAAATTCTTAATTCATATAAAAGTTAAAAATATATTTTTTTTAAAAATCTAAGACAATACCCTTTTGAAAAAATTTTTTTGAATTCAAGTTATGTCACTATATTTTGAAACAAGATATTGTTAAAGATAATAGAATAGTAAAAATTTCTTCAAGTCATTTTTTTGTTTGGAAATAACTTTTAGCTGAAGCATTCCAACATCGCCCTGAAGATGGTTTAAAAAAAAAAAAAAAAAAAAAAAAATTAAATGCTGGTATATTATCATATATAAATAAATACATCCTTTGAATATTTTCTTTTTTCCAATTTACACACCATCAGATTTATTTCCATTTTTCTCATTATATATAAGTAAGGTATGATGTTTAATCAGACAGACATGTATAAAGATAACAGAAAGAAAAATACATATAAATGGAAAAGTCAAAATTTATTAAATATTAATCTACATCTACTGACTCATTTTAACAGGATATTTAAGATATGAAATCATGAAAATTTCAGGTAGAAAGTGTTTTAGGTCATCTTCAGGGTGGGAATTATGAATTTAAAATAGCGAACGAATACAGAAAAATATTTGAAAATATTCAAAAATGATTACATCATAAAACGTGAATTTCAAAACAAGTTAAGGAGAAACATAGTGTCTATAAAAAGTCAGTTTCTATAAGTGGAGGATGAAGGAGAGAAGAAATGAGGGGAAGAAAGAAAGAGGAAAGCATGAAGAAAAGGGGAAATATTGTGGACAGATGGAGATAGGCTGAAGGCAGATAGAAATGTCTGTTTAATTATCATTGTTAGTGCAAGTTGAAATCTAACATAATTTTGCCTAAGTAAGGTGAAATTTTATAAAATCCTGGCCTTTGTTTGATAGTGTTATAATGTGATATAGCAGAAGATACTATGATTCTATATTTATTTTTATCATGAATGAATGCAATGACGTTTGAATGTTGGAAGTTCAATTTGTGTTTTGTGGAAATGTTATGAATAACCAAAGCGTTTTAATAGACACTACGTTTCTCCTTAACTTGTTTAAAAATTTATGTTTCATGACAACTTTTTCAAATCGTTCAAACTGCTATTTCAAATTCATAATCCCCCCCCCCGAAGATAACCTAAAACGCTTTCTACTTGAAATTTTAGTAATTTCATATCTTAAATATCCAGTCGAAATGCATCGGTGGATCTAAATTAATATTCAGTAATAAATTTTTTCTCTTCCATTTATATGTATTTTTCTTTTCATTTATATATATATATATATATATATATATATATATATATATATATAAAATAACCATGCATACAGGGTATCTTCTAAAACTATATACACACTTTAGCAACTTAGAATTGTTTGTGTCTCATCTTCTGCAAGGTGAACACTGCCCTGAGAAACAACATTTATACTGTATACATTTTTTACATATATACATCCACACAGTGACCTAAAGAAGAGTAGAAACTGAATTAGTCAAACATAAACACTGGAAATAACGTTAAAAAAAAAATTTTTTTAAATTTACTCATAGGGAGCTTTTTTTATGAGTGATATTTATTGTAAAAGCTATTCTATGAAAAAACTAATACTAATATAGTTTGTGTCAAAAAGGATATAATAATTTATACAGGGATCAGCACTTTTACTTCTTCATTGGTTAGAGATTATAGCATCAATTGCAGAAGGGATTTGAGAACATGGGAGCATTTGTTGACAGAAATCCTTTCTAATCACTCAAGTAAAAAAAAAACAAAAAAAAAACAAAAAAAAAAAAAAAGGAAAAAAAAAAAAAGGAAAAAAAAAAAAAAGGAAAAAACAAAAAAAGGAAAAAACAAAAAAAAAAGGAAAAAAAAAAAAAAAAAGGAAAAAAAAAAAAAAAAAGGAAAAAACAAAAAACAAAAAAAACAAAACAAACAAAACAAGAAAATGAAGAGAAGTTTGAAAGAAAAGAGAAATTGAAAAACAGATATGAAAAGATGCAAAGAGAGGAGGAGACTCAAGTAAAGAAAGTTATAAGAGAGTAAAAAGTGAGATAGAGAGTAAAAAAAGAGAGCAAGAGAAAGTAAAAAAGAGTGAAGGAACAAGAGAGAGTAAAAAAATAAAATGAGAGAAAGAGAGTAAAAAGCAAAGTAAAAAAAAAAAGAAAAAAAAGTGAAAGAATGAGAGAGTGTGAGAGAGAGAAAGAGAGAGTAAAAAAGAAACTAAAAGAACAAGAGAGAGAACAAAAAAGAAAGAGTAAAAGAGAGAGAGTAAAAAAGAAGGGAGAGAGAGAGAGAAGGATTAAGTAGTGTGATCTACCTAGTTGTAATTCACTATTAACTCAAAAAATAGAAATAAAAATTAAGACCCAGATATATTTGAATTTCAGAAATGCCTTATATTACCATAACAGAATTTCTTATTATTCTGTAATGAAACCAGGTTGCAATAGACTGTGTTATATATATATATATATATATATATATATATCATATAAATAATTGAAGTCAATGATCTGCTTGATGCCCATATTTTATACATAAGTAAACTAGCAACATAATACATGTTACTACATGTATAATTTATTAATCAAAATTCATTAACTCTAATCCATATATAGTAATGCAGCAAATACTAAAAGCATATATAGAAATACATTGGAAATTATTTTACTTAATAAAATGCATCACAAAGTTTAATATTATGCATTTATACAACCTGATAGAAATAGAATTTATTAACTGAATATATCAAAATATTCCTATAAACACACACACAGAGAAAGGAATCAGATGATAACATTTTTAGAATACATTTACTGCGTAAAAATGTTATCATCAATAATTCAAAACTGATCATTTTTTAAAAATCTTTTAGAAGGCTTTAATTTACTTTAGAAATTTTGTTATTATAAAATTGTCCTATACACAATTATTCAATCAAAAGCTATGAACATCCACGGGTCTAAAATTGATTTAGTTTGGTTTCTTTGTTTAATGGTATATCAACTTTCATAAGTTATTTAATGCTAAAGCTATCCTAGTAGAAGAACAGTAATGATGCTATTTAACTCACAGCTGGAGGGATAAGGAAGTTCTTGCCTTTCACAAGAGTATTAGTCCAAATGTGAATGTAATAGCATGAATGGAATTCAAACTCATTCCAATATTGCAGTCCAGCATGTAAACCACTACACCACAGACTCTCCATCTAAAAATGAATGAAGCATTAATTTTCTTTAAAGTAGTCCCCTTGACATCCAAAATACCTATTCTAGCATGTTCTTCATTGGTTGACGCACCCACTTTTGATATAGCATGTAGCTGTGAATTGTTTTGAATATCTTTCTGTTATATACCCTACCTATGAACATTAATGGGTATGACCCATTCCTCATATGTTAGACACTATTGTGAGAGGGAAGAAATATGCTAAGTAGTCACACCATGACCAGTAGTTACCTTCTTCATGCCACCAGCGAGTATTGTATTTTGTTAATGTTATAATGATTTCCATTTCATTTCCAACCTGTTTTAGTTATTTCTCATTCAGTAACCTTTTTGTTAAGTTACAACACTTCCACATCCTCAAATCTTACTCTTGTTTAAGAGACAGAAATAAATAAATAAAAGTCACATGGAGCTAGGAGATTTTGTAAGAATTGAGAGTGCTGCACTTGCATAATCTTGTGTTTCATCCAAAACTCATCAAGACAGGTTTCATAATTTTCTTCCTTTTTACAGGGGCTTTGATTTGTCGACATCATCAATTTATTACATAAAGCTGTCATGCACAAGGCTTCATTTAAATTGGAAATAATTTTCAGATAAAGCATTATAACATTGCATTCCAACATCACCCTGAAGATCGTTTAACAAAATGTTAAAATGTCAGCATATTATCATAAAATATAAAAATACATCCGCTGAATATTGTTTTTTTTTCATATTTATATACAATCAGATTTATTGGCATATTATCTGAGGCTTCAATCTCAATACTTTTTTTTTATCACACTATGTATATATAAAACAAGGTAATAATATAAGCAGTTTATTAAACAATTAATGAAAAGATCACTAAAGTGTGTAAATAATTAATCAGAGTACACCATCTGCATATGTACACATATAACATAGCAAAATACATAAAATATATATCATATTCTATATTGATTGTTAAGTGATAGAAGTTATGATTCAATAACTGAAAATTACAATAAAAATAATTGCTAGATTTCAAATTTTTGAATTCCACAAACAATCTGATTTGGTTATAGCAATAAAATAAAATAAAATTCCAACAAAATTTGAAAATATAAATGCATGTGTCAAAATTCAGGTTGATGCAATATAAATTCTGGATATTATAGGTCAATTTTCAAACAATATATGTAACACTATACTAAAGCGAGTCAAAAGTTTTGCACTTTGTGAAAGTTTCAGTGAAGGAGTTCTTTGCTTTAAAAGACAAACTGGTATCAGCATAGGAACAAAAAACTGGCAAAAAGGTGGCTTCAGACAGTGTAGCATGATGGCCACTACTTTAAATGCTATGCTGCTTTTATCATAACTTCAAGAATATTTTCCAAAATATTGTAAAACTTTTTGACTCACTCAAGTATAAACAGAGATGTGTGTATGTTAGTTTAATTAACATAAAAAAAAATGTAAATCATGATAAAGGCTTAAAATTTCAACAACGAAAAAATGTAGCAACTTAAATAACAAATTATATTATAAACCTTTGTAATATTAACAGGAAATTAAACCACAGAAAATTAATTTATAGAAATGATAAACTTGCAACATAATGGGTGCTATTATAGAATTTATTAAGCAAATATCATGATGAAATGTTTGTTATTAAGATAATCATTTGTCTAAATTTCTGAGATGAAGCTTGATAACTGTTAGAACTTAGAATATTTGGACAATTGATTTTATCTTTATTGTTATACTCACAATATTTCTGCTGATATGTCCCCGTCAGCCTTCTTCAGGTGTTTCATGTCGAACTTGGAAGCCCACATAGAATCTCAAATTGAACCCTTTATTTGATCCACTGGGGTAGACTGTTCCAATTTTGTTAACCATAACCAAGGACAAGTGTTAAGTTAGAGTAAGCATTGCTTGTTATTTTTAGCTGTAGTTGGGATTGAACCTGCAACCTCAAGATAATTTCACTCAGAAGCACTTTCCAACCAAACACCTTATCCTCTTGGCCATGTGTCTTTGATAAACAATTCAGGGTGAGACCTAATGTCTCAATCAACCCATGAGATATTTCTATCACATCAAACGTTTTTAGTTGTAAAGCTTTGGGCTAATTCTAACAAACAAACAAACAAAAAAAGACTAATTAGGCTAAATCATTTTATACACATATAACTTAGAACCTTCATCAGATGATGATATGGGGGTCAAAACATCAAGCCAGTATCTTATGATATTACCAGACTGTGTTGAATGTTGTTTTTAATCACATTTCGGAAAATGTCAGTCAAAAATGCAGCCTCATTGTATATTTCATTTTGTATTCACAACTTTCTGGTCAATGCATTTTTGAACTGAACATTATTTCGGGATAATCCAATTAGCTCAATCTAACTAAAAGGAATATCTGAAAAATCACTAGGAAAAATAAATCTGATTTAACAAGTGAAAATAGAGCAACACTCTTCCATCTTAAAACCAAAATTGCCGTGAGGATTTTGAAAAAAAATCCCTCCACCCACTCCAACTTGTAATGAAATTTGAACTCACCATCTCTAGCAGAAGGATTACAGATTTTAGGAGCTCGACTGGCACAGTCTCGGTGATATTTTGTTCTGGAAAACACAAAATATTATATTAATACAACTCTGAAAACTACTCAGCTGAATTATATCAACAACAGTCTTATATTGCCTAAAGTAGTTCCAATTTAAGTTTGATATATGACTTTTCCCACAACTGACAAGAATGTGTTTGAAGTCTAAGTAAAAGAATGTCAAATACTGATTTTCAAAGTTAAGTACTTTTAATGTGGAAGATTGACACAGCACAATCTTCCTACTAGAATATTTATTTGAACTTGGAATGAATAGGTTGATAGTAATTTTTTTTATTTTAAAAAATTTAATTTTAATTCAGTAGTGTGTGTATAAGTGAAATATCTGGAAATCAAAAAAATATCAGAAAAACAACTCATGACAAATTATTACATGAAAAAGTTTTCCTCTTGTATGGAAAAGAGAAGCTACTTGTATAATAAATCAGGAACCTAAAATAAAACTTTAAAATATTCCTTTAAATTTATTAGATAGAGATAAAGAGAGCAGCTTGTTGACTAAACCTATATATTTTGTATGTGATTTCTGAGCAGCAGCTGAGAGTGCTGGTGACGTAAGCACAATATAAATACAAAACAAATAACAAAGTGATTTTCTTACCTACAGTCTTTACAAATTTTTCCTAACAAAATATGTTTTCGACAGTAATCACAGGTCCCAGGCACAGGTTTAGTGATAAATCTAAATTGAAAACAAGAAATGTCACATTCTAACAAAATGCAAGGTTCTTTCCATAAATAATCAATACACAAATTTCTTTTAAAGAAACTCTTCAGTTGAATCAAAATAAACATGGCAGAGATCACAGTTAAATGTCAATATAAAAAAAAATTCACACAAATATCCTATCCACAAGCAAGAAAACCTACAAATGAAATATGATTTTTTATTCACATTGCAAGAAAAGTTAATTAAATCCTCTGTATTAATATTGATGTATTAACCATTTTGAGAAAGATGTGAAAAATTTCTTTCTACAAAATGATCTGTAATTTATATATAGATATATCATTATATATGTTATTATGCGTATGTGTGTGCGTGCATATATATATATATATATATATTCCCATTTTTCAATGTTATCAAAATATTTCATTACAAAAAGAGGAGAGAGAGTTGTGTAATGAGAAAATTTGTTGGATGATAACACAAGCTATGCTTAACGTCACTCAAAGCAAGCAAGCATTGTGTAACCATAGTAATAAAAATGGTAATTAAAGAATCCATACAGTAAATGTTATTCAGTTTCTTAAGAGAAAACAACAAAAACTCATAGAAATTTAGGAAAGATAAACAATGTTAATTTTTCTAACTTGATAAAATTTTTTAAAAAATTAGCCAACCATATAAATATGTAAACCCTGACCTGCACCCCACCTCCCCCCCAAAAAAACATCTTGTTAAAATAGACAGAACTCGTAATGACAGTCAATAACTAAAATGAAAATTGATGAAACAAATTTCTATGGATAAAAGTTTTTCCTTTTGTTTGTCAGTTAACTTTAAATTATTTAAAATAGTTTTTATCTTCTCTAACAATCTCATTTTGCTACATGGAAGAAAAAAAAATCATTAGATTTAAAGCAAATATTTTACAGGTGTCTACTTTTCAAAGATTATAAATCAATGTTTACTTGAAACATCTTTGAATAATCTGATTGTATAAGATCATACTTATTTTCATTTCATTGATACTGATACAGAAATAATAGGCACACAATCTGGAGAAAGTGACATGATTTCAAATATTCAAAAAATAGTATCAATATTCATTCAAATATGAAAAGAAAAAAAATGAGCCAGAATAATATTTTAAGATATGAAAACTTTTGTTAATTCAGGATAAATATGCGAAAGAGAGAGAGATTAGTAGTAAACATTCCCTTCCCCAATGTATAAATTTTTCTTCTAAATTAGTAATCATCTTTGGTTTGGTTTCTTTGTTTAATGGCATATCAACCTTTGTGAATTATTTAATGCCAAAGCCATTCTAGTAGAAGGAGAGTAGTGGTAATATTTAACCCATAGCTGGCGGGGGGTTAGGAGGCCCATAATTTTCCCCAATGGTATTAGTCTGAAAGTGAAAATGATAGTGCAACTGGAGTTTGAACTCACTCACTTCAAAGCCACAGTCCAGCACTTTAGCCATCATGCTGTGGGGGACTCCTCCAGTATAATAGCATTTGTTTTTGACAAAAACCCTTAACACAAATTTACAAGGACTAAACTTATACATATTGTTCATCTGTAACATACCCATGACACGGATATGTGAAACGTACATAGAATGTTCATAAACATAGGAATCCCGAAACACAAAAAACATTTACGACTTCTTAGTTCTGGTACGAAACTTTTTATTACCTTTGAATTTAAAGGTTTTTCAACATAAGGAGAGAGAGAGAGAGAGAGAGACACACAATCCTTCTATGCTGACTGCTTTTACATCGTCAGCTCTCAACCCAACTAATGTGCGGCGTCCGTAGTGCACAAATTCGTCTGGCCACGATGAGCCCCGAAAGTCAACCTTGAATAATAGGCCAACAAACAATGCAACTAACTGACTTTTCTTAAATCTCAGCCCATGCTTCGGGTGCGCAATGTCACTCACATCCCTGGTCACATCCTCTATTTGGGATTTTTATTGTGACATCTCTGAATGACACGTCCGCTCCCAGCACGCATGAACACCTGCGCTCGTGTTTGCACCTAACTAACCCATGTATTGAGCCGAAAGGTTCTCAGCCTAACTAAACCCAAAGGCAAGATATATAAAACGAAATCCCTCGGCCATTATATTACACATCACCTCTCATACACTAACATCTTATATCTCTGGAACTTGAACACAAAATTTTAGGGCCTTAAGGAAGTAATAAAATAAACAAAAAAACTAAGCTGCATGTCCATTTTAGTGACTACTCTTCTCAGATGTATATTTTATTAATGAGGCACAAAAACAGATCTTATACTTTTAAACAAATAAGACAGATTTAAACTAAACTAAAAAAAATGATAAATTTTACATGAACTACTTCATGCAATGCAGTTTAATAACAGAAGAAAAAAAAGAAAGGCTAATTGTAAATAAAAAGTAATAACAAAAACAGATGAAAGAAAACTAGTCAAATAGTAAAAATTGTGAAATCTGAATATACAATTGGCAAAAGAGTTCATGTTTTGGTTATTTGTTTTAATGGCATATCAACCCTTGATGGTTATCTAATGCCAAATCCTGTTTATACATATGATTAGTAAGTGAATAGTAAAGTTGGCGACCCAAAAGCTCCCTTTTCAATAGTTACTACACTGAGGTATAGGGGAGGGCGCTACTCCTTTCCCTCGATTGCTCCACTTTACCCTTGATCTGTACCTTATAATGCTATTAAGCAAGGAGGTATCAAGTAACATTTTTTGAGTTTTTGGTATGACTTGACCAGAGATTGAACCCGGGCCATTGGCAAACACTCTACCCACTAGGTCAGCACTCTGGACTTTGAATCCAGCAATCCGAGTTCAAATCTCGGCAAACGATTATGATGTAAGTGAATAGTTCCTACGTAATTTTATTTTTAAATGAATTAGAGCTAATGGTTTCAAGTATTGTTATCTAACACTAATAAATCTATTCAATATTAATAATTTGTTTGCACACATTGAAGTGGTTTCAAGTATTGCTAACACTAATAGTTTTATTAGCACAGTTAAAGGGTTTTAAGTATTGTTATTTAGTACTAATAATAATATAAGAAGCCACCTCCACACTACACCCATAAAATGTTAAAGTCTGAGCAGCCAGAAAATAAACAAACTTCTCTTGAATTATTTAATAAATAAGTAAATATAAGATAAAAGTAAAAAAAAAAGTAACACAGGAAATAAAAATAAAGAGAAGAAAGAAAAAGAATTGATATTTCCCAGCTGGTCTTTATTTCAAGATGAATATCCAAAAGGTAATTATTGATTGCTTTTTCTTTAAATGATAAAAGCAGTAAAACTAAATCCAACAAAACAATTTTTCTCCATCTGGTGTACCTATGACCCCAATAAAGGTTCAGCAATCAACACTAATCACTCAAGAGAGAGAGAAAGACACCTGTTTACCAAATGTTTTCTTTTTAAGTTTCTTATTTTATAAATATTATTTAAAAAACAAGAAAACAAGTTGCTATCATTAAGCTTTTGTTACTGCCCAGAAATACAGCAGACCAAGTGACAAAAGAAAAAAAAAAAAAAAAAAAAAAAGACTTTATTTGCTGATATATAAAATGCACATTTATATAAACCAAAAACTGCAAATATACTATATTCAATGTTTTGGCATAAGGCCTACCAAAGTTTAAAATGGACAGTTATGGATCTTGGATATGTTACAGTGGACATCAGTCCTCCAAACATCCTTGCTTTTTATCCAGCTGTTTTATCTGCTGGAAAATACAGTAATTCCATAAAAAACAAACTTCAAAGCTTATATAACCACAGACAAATCCTCTAGAAGGGGTACTATTCCTAGCTTTACTTTCTTTGTTTCTCATAACCAGTTGTCAGAGTGTCACATGCTAAATATTTCTCTTCATGGTATTAATGAGAGCACTTAGTGGCCATACTAATCTACTCTTTGAGATGGGTTGTACTGGGTTACACAGCACAAGGAACAATTACATGGTGCAATCAATAGGTTTGCAGACTTTTTTGTACAGGCATTTAAAATTGTCATAGACTCTTGAAAATTCAGTATGTTATTGCTATACCTCTTATGAGATGACTGACCAATTTTTAGGATTTCAGCTTCAAATGAACAGCTACAGCAGCAATTGGAATACACCCTACTAAAGCCTGATTGTCACAGCTGGTCAATTTCAAAAATGCAATCTGACACTTTAGAAGAACGATATGCAATAAAATTCTGTTTTAAACTTGGAAAATATGCCGCAGAAACGTATGGAATGCTTCAGACTGCTTTTCGACCATCTTGCATGAATTGAGCAACAGTTTTTGAGTGGCATAAGAGATTCAAGGAAGGCAGGTAGTCTGTGAGGGATGATGAGAGGTGTGGGAGGAGTAAGTCAATACACCAGAGTTGATTGGCCAAAGGGTTAGGGTTACTATATTGAGGTTTTAACGGAGTTCAGGAAGAGATTCCGTCAGAAGAGGCCAGCAGTCTTCGAATCGGGTGAGAGGCATTTCCACCAGGACAATGCACCAGTCCACAACTCTATCCTTGTCACAGACTATTTGACCAAGATGGGCATCAACACAGTTCGTCACCCTCCCTATAGCCCAGACCTTGCTCCCTGTGACTTTTGGTTATTCCCTAAGCTCAGACGCTGTCGTTATGAGACAATTGAGGAGATGAAAGAGGCTGTGATGAAGGTCATTGACATGCTCACACAAGAGGACTTTGATGGGGCCTTCCAGAAGTTGTTGGAACGGTACAACAAGTGCATTGCAGCCGGAGGAGATTACTTCGAAGGGGACTAGAGTTTTATGTGTATACTATCAATAAAAGTGCCCATACGAAAAAAGTCTGGAAACTTATTTAATGATCCTCATATTTACCTGGTCTATCTAGTTAGATAATATCAATTAATTTAAATCTGGAAACTTCTAAAACCTCTGAATTGCTCAAAGTAAACAGTCTCAAATATTCAATGCCATTGCAGATGAAAGAAATCTGAGATAGAAATTGTATAACCAATTTTTTATTTTCATTGAACTATTCTGAATATTAAAAGATTCATGATCATCTAAGGTAGTCATTAGAATTGAAACAATGGCAGGTTACCTTGTGAAGAAAACATTTTTTTAAATGATAAAAACAAAACAACAAAAAAAAAAAAAAAACAACATAAATTGGCATTTGTTGACAAATAAGTCTATAAACATGCTAAATGCCTGTGAACTCGGATAGAAAGAACAGGTGATTTTTATTTTCATAATGAATAATAGGCCAACAAACAATGCAAAAAATACATATAGGTCAATAAAAACAAAAATATACTCATGAAATATTGAATATTTTAACATCTGGTATAACATATTTCAGCAAAATAATATTGTTCACCCAATTAGGAAAGAAAGAAATTTATCATATGGATGACATCTCTGAACCAGTGAAGCTTTTTAGTTGCTTGGTTGAAAGGTTGAGTTTCTTTGTTTAATGGCATATCAACCTTTGTGGGTAATTTAATGCCAAATCCATCCTTGTAGAAGAATATTAATAGTACTATTTAACCCATAGCTGATGGAATAAAGGGGTTCATACTTTTCCTAAGAGTATTGATCAGAAAGTAAACATAGTGGTGTGACAAGACTTTGAACTGGCTTACTATGATGTTGCAGACCAATACCTTAGCCACTATACCATAGGGACTTCTCTTCTTCAGTTCAAAGAGAAATGTAACAGACATACCACACTATAAACTATAGACAGTATAAATCAACAAAATTTGAGTTATAATGACAGCCAATCAAAAGGGTCCCCCCCAACCCAGAAGTTGGGACTATGTTCGCCAATAGTCCAGGAAACTGGGGTTCAATCCCAGGTCGAGTCATACCAAAGACTCAAAAAATGATATTTGATGCCTCCTTGCTTAACTAAGGATTATAAGGCATGGATCAAGGATAAGTGGAGCAATCCGGGGAAAGGAGTAGTGCCCTCCCCTACACCTCAGTGTATTAGCTATTGAAAAAGGAGCCTTTGGGTCACCCCCAACCATGGCCAACCAACTTACTTACTAAAGACAAGTTTAATAACTCACCTGTGGCTTGAAGATACCACTATAGACTGATCCGGTGCTATTGGAGATTTTGGAACTGACAAGGTATCTGGAAAGTAGAAAGAATTTTCTTTATCAAAATAGATAAAGAGTTTTAGTAGAATAGTTTAAATTAATCATTTTCATTGTCATTTAAAAATAACAAGCACAAATCTTGATAAGGTTTATATATATAAAGAAAGATATCAATTTAATTTTGAGTATTCATAATCTGTACAACTTTTTGATAAAAAAAAAACAAAAAAAAAAAAACAACTTTATTATAGATAAATTATTATAAAAGTTTTACTTTAGAGACTAATTATATTAATTAGGTCAAGAAAAAAAATACCTTATTAACTTATAGAACCTGGAATTCTAATATGGCTAAACATTGATTCAATTAAGTTAAAATATGAAGTAGTTGAACAAGAGCAACTATTTCAATACAATTTAATTGTAACTTGAAAAACATTCTTAATCACATGTAATCATCTTCACCGTGTGAAAAATGTTTCTTTATATCTATTATTATTATTATATTATATTATATTATATATTCATAAACTAAGACTACTATTTCATTACACTTTTCTACCTTTAATAGATATTTGATATTTTTATGCTATATAAAATGGAAATAAAGTTTAAAAAAAAATAAAATAAAATAAAGTCACATTTCAAAATAAATTATTTTTGAGATGAATTCCTTATTATAAATTCAACCTTTGAGCACATCAACATGTTTCATCTGTAATCAGAAGCAGTAATCTATTTTCTACTACTTCACAAAAATATTTTATCATCAACAGTGAATAAAGCAGTTAAAATTTTTTAAAAACTGTTCAGCAAATTAAGCTGAAATCTTGACCCCCGCTTTTTTTTTTTTAAATCTAGTTATACTAGCTTAAAGGCTACCTTTGGTGGCCATGAATCTCAGAAGGGAGTCATATCCTATTTATAGAATTTATAATATCTATATAAAGGGAAATATCCTAAAATTAGTATTTAATAGTTATCTCCCTTGAAAAATTATGATTGGAGTGTGTGTGAACACAGATCACCAAAATATTAAGCTGCAAGGTGGATTGGAAATTGCCTTATTCTCTAAGTTAGTGCAATAGCATTACAATACAAACAAAATTTTGCTCTGATGTGCCATTTTCGGTCTTACAGTAAAATAGATACATCAAATCATGATAATTAGAGATAATCTGTTAATTTTTAAATGGCAAAAAAATTTAAATATGTTTACATAAGATGATTGTTAGAAGTGTTTTAAAATCTTATTTTTGTCTGATTTTATTTCAGCATAGATAATAATTAAAAGTTGATCCATATTTTGAACACATGTATACTTACTTGAGTATGTATCCCTCATTCTTGTTAAGTATAAACATTCCTAATTAATAAAATACTTTAAATTTTAAAAATATACGTAATGAATTTAATGTAGCAATGAACCATAGATTTTTTTTGAGAGAAATAAATAGACACACTGGCAGCATTTATTGTCTATAAATAAGAATCATTCTAAACTTTGAAGATTTTAACTTTTTTGTTTTGTTGAAGTTATAGCATTTCACACAATCCATCCTACAGCTTTTTATGGATATATAATTCATAAGTTTTAAAAAAAATTTTTTTTTAATGACAGAAGGAGGGTGAATCTTAAAAATACTGATATACTATGGCTACTGTAAGCATATATTTAAAATGTGTGGCTGAATAGACCGATGAATTTATGTTAAAACATTAGGCTGGTTTTTAATAGGCCAAAATCACTCTTCCCAATCTCCTTTGACAAAAGATTGCACTTATAACTTATACAAATATGAAAAATAATGTAAGGGAGAAACCAGCTGTTCCCTTAAAATCTGGCTCAAAAAACAGAAAAAACATATCTAAAGAGGCAAGAAAAAAATTCTATACTATGCCAGATCATATGGAAAAGAGATGATGAGGTTCAAATAGTAGAGAGAGAACACATTTGCAGAGTAAGAAAATTGAAGTAAATAGCATACTTGATTTAGCTAGTTACACAAGTTAGGCCAGTATAGATTTCAGTACAGTGTGACATTTTTTGCTTAGCAGAGAAAAGTTGGGAGATTACCTTCAGAATTGCATGAATGATGATGAATGTATTGTCTGTGTATCATACATTGTTGGAACTAATTAGGTAGGTGTATTAGAGACATACAGACACTCTTTCTATATTAATTATGCAACTGATGAATACAGTAAAATGAATCACCCCAGAAAGACAACACAAAGGAGTTTAATGGTTTGAAAAAAAAAAAAAAAGTGTGCAATGTTTGTATTTTAGGTAATAGACTATCATTTTGTTGGTTAGCCAAGAAAAAAGAGCAGATAATTGAGGGATTATTGTTTGAATCAATCCCTCAAAATAGGCAGATCAAAAGGTAAAATGGGCTGAAGCATCCAAGAATGAAAATGTGTTTCAAGATTTAAATGCTGGTAACAAAATAAAATACACGACATGCCATTTCATTGATTAGAGGGTTTTTCAGGGTAAACATCTTAATACACTAACCACTTCAGTAGAAGTTCCGAGAGGTTATAACAGAAATCCACTTAAGGATATCCACAGAATAAAATGACAGAGCTGTTTTCTATATAATAAGGAAAAAAATGCTTACTCGTTCTATAACCAGTTTGGTCTGGTTTATAAGGGGGAGATCTTATTGCTGGGGAGAGAACTGGGGACGGGCCTTGGCTATTTCCACCAGCCTCAGAGCCCTCTGTTGAAGGCCGGCGATTGTTCAAGATTTCAAAACTTCCACCCAATTTGTTGTTCCCAGGTTTCTTTTTTTGCCTGAAACAAAAGAGGATAGTGAAAAATAAATAAGTTAGATACAAATGCTTGTCAAAAGGATTTTACTTACTGATAATATACAGGACAATTATGTCACAACTAATGTTAACTGAATTGCTTGAAATAGAACTGTTTATATGTATGGAAATGGATTTGGCATTAATAACCTACAATAGTTGATGTGCCATCAAACCAAACCTAGAACAACATGGATACGTATTAAATGATTTACTTATTTCAATTGTATTTCTTCACACATTAAGATAGGCCATGAATATTTTCAGCATTTGCTCACTTCCTATTGTTGTATAGTCACAACCATGACTAACTATACAAACACATATACATTTGCATGCAGAACATAACGACACAATAAAGACGAGCGACACAGTTCTTAGAAAAATATACCTTTCACTTTATTTGAAAGGGTTGTGTGAGAGGGAGTTGGAGACCGAACAGAACTGCAACATATTGACCCCCACTCTACTGGCCATCAGCGTTTCTTACCTGTTCTCCTGGGCTGCTCAACCGGGGGCCTGGGACCCAGCCTCTCTGGGTGCTGGTTTTCTCTACCACATCTGATCTCCAACTGATTGAATTTCCTGTGCACCGAGTTATATAATAGTTCAACGCCCACCTTCTTCTTGTGGGCGTCACAATTTCGCACTCATTCAACCTGTCCACGGTCAAGGTTATAATATCCTGATATTCCTCGACCGGATGCACCTGTTATTTATACAGGTGCATTTCCTACTTTGACAGCCCGGGCGGGTCGGAGGTCAATATGCAACATTATATAAGATTTTAGTATTTGCTATGTCACTACATATATAATAATTAGAGTAGATGAAAGGTTTGATATAGTTGTTTAACAAATTCTACCCTTTATATCAAATTAATAATAATGATAAAAAAATAATAATAAAACTCCAAATTCTCTAAACATTATCTTAACAGCTTTTTGTAAATACTAACATGCTGAGAGCATATATTGTAGCAAAAGTAGTTGGTATTTTACAGAGACATTTGTGTTTTGTCTTTTGGACAATGTTAAAAATCAGTATTTCAAATGCAGATTTTAAAGGAAGGTGGATACCTTTCAACTTGGATGATAGGTAACTGGCTATTTTATATATATTGGCTAGCTTGTTTTCTGAAATATATTGTATATTTTTCACTAGTTTGAAGGTTCAGTATACAAATCCAAGAAAAAAAAAAAATCATGGTTGATTTTTCTCCTAAAAGATATTACACTACACAAGTTATTTGACATCATAGATAAATGTCTACAATAACACATACATACATTGTATTCAGTCAATTCTACAAAACAAATTTGTTAGTTAAAAAACAAAAACATCAAATGTTGAAGTTTATTCAGATGTATTTTGTAGTATGTGCATGTTTATTTTCTTTACACGATGCATTTTCATTTTATTTAATTAAACAAATATGTTAAAACTTTCATTCACAACTAGAAGGTGCATCCTAGGAAATGAACCTTATGACCCAAGTTCAAATCCTGTACAAGGCTGTTTACATTTCACATAGCACTAATACACAAGCAAAAGGTATGAATTTAAATATTCTCCCCACTACCCAACTATGAGTAAATAGTAGGGCAGATTGGGCTCTTTAACATTGTTTTGGAGATTAGTTTAGGAGAAGGAAGACTCTCGAATTCAAACTGGTTATACTCTGATTAAAAATCAACCTTGAGTCACACCTGGCTCATAGCAGAGGAGTTGGGTAAATACAAACTTTTATTCACTTTACTGGTTACATACCGGCATAATAGTTTGAGTGTTCACTAATGGTCTGGGACACTGGAGTTCAATCCCAGGTCAAGTCATACCATAGACTCAAAAAAAAAATGGCACTTGATGCCTCCTTGTTTGGATCAAATTAAGTGGAGCAATCCAGGGAAAGGAGTAGCGCCCTCTTTTATACCTCAGTTTGGTAAAAGAGATCCTTCGGATCACCCTTGACCAACTTACTTATATATGTATAAAATGAGAAACACAGCAAATTCTCATTATAGAGAGGAAGAAATTTAAGCAATAATCAATATTTGCATTTTAGTGCTGACTGTTTTTGAGCCATGTATACATAGGTAAGATTTAGATATTGCTTATTGGAATCCACTGACTTTATCCCTACTTCATCACTTAACTAGAGTCATTTTCAGTACTAACAAAGTAAATATTTTTAGTGGAACATAAAAAATATGATACCACCAAATTTCATAGTTTTTGACCAAAGGTTTGTCCAAATAAGTTTCAAAAGTCAAAGTGCATAAAACTATTTTCAATGGAAAATAAATCAAGATAAGTTTTACTGACTGAATAGGAAAATATGTACAATATAAATGGGCCAAAAGATTTATTTCACTAGAGAAATGACCTGAAAAGTGAAGAATGATTATCAGTAATCCTGCAGCTGTATTTAATACTGTATGGTTGAAACATATAGCTGTATGGTTGAAAATACAGCTGTATGTAATACTGTATGGTTGAAACACTTGGAGGAAAAACTAGATGGGAACTACATAAGGATGCTGCATGTTGTTTAGAACACATCCTGGAATCAAAACAGCAGCTGTATGGCCACTTACCTCCCATCACACAAACCATCCAAGTAGGATGAACTCATAGCCAGCAATCTCCTAAACATATTGACCAACTAGATAAACTGACATTTATTAGCTCTGTGCGGAGACTGGATGCCTTCTAGAGGACTTGCCAAGCGTGATGGCTGATGGGAATGAATGGTAAGAGAGTCAATCGAATATGTGCTGTTGGCACACCTTGATGATGATTGAACTGAATAGGCCTTTATATATATATATATATATATATATATATATATATATATATATATATATATATATATATATATATAAATAAAAAACCAACTCCTTTGCACAAGGTCAATATTCAAAGGGAATTTAATAAGTTTGAATTAAAAATTTTCTTACTCCTAGATCAGATGCTAAGATACAGAACGCAGTCTACCCTGCTATTTACTCAGAGCTGGAGGGAGAATAGTTGGATTCATACCTTTCTAAAGGGTATTAGCGCTATGTGAAATGTAAACAGTTTTGTCTAGGATTTGAACTCTGGTTTCTGAGTGCCCATTTCCCACAACAATATCCATTACACCATGAGTGTTTCCATAAGCCTAATATAAGTGTAATGGAAATATATTGAAAATTGGGAAGAAAAAAAAAAATCACTTGTCAGAAATTAATGCAAGTCTGACAGAATAGGTGTGTGTGTGTGTGTGTGTGTGTGTATATATATATATATATATATATATATATATGATACAGACACACACACACACACACACACACACACACGTACTTAATATATTCTGAATTGTGTTTATTTTTTTTAAATATTTTAATCAAATTCTACATTAATTTGATGTCCTTTTCTCTACCCTGTTGACAATTCAATGTCATTTTTAACACTGCCTTTGCTATTGATTAATAAATTAAACCCAGACAACCAATTCCAATTTTATAATCAATGACAAACACATATACAATGAAGTGTCTTAACTTTCTATGACAGCTTAAACCACTTTGAAATTTAATGTTACCTTCATATTATCTAAAGTCCAACTAATTTAGAGAAACAATTAAAAACTTGCAAGTACCAAGTTTTTTTGTGTGTGCTAGAAAATATTCTATTCCCTATATCAAATTAATATGAAATCAGAGACAAAAATATCAGTTATTTGGCAAAAGAAAATACTATGAAGCTATTATTAGCAAAACACTGTGCCATTATCTATATGTACTAAATAGATATTATCTGTCACTTGTGCATTCTGTACTGAATAGCAGTCAATTCAGTGCACAGAATGGCACCCCACCCCCAACTGCATTATGAGCTGAATAGGTAGACAAGTTCAAGGCCAGAGAGAATGGTGACTGCTCTCTCATAGAATCAATAAAACAGAAATGAATTCATTAGCAGTTTGACAAAGTATTCATTTCAAGCCAACATATGCAATTTCTTCCATTTTATGGTAACAAGGGGATATCATGGTTCTTTGGCTAAAACATTATTCAACAAAAACTACCCTCAATAAAATCTGATAAAAAGGAAGAGATTTCTTTTTCACCTTAATGAAACAATTTTTTTTTAAAACCCAGTTTTGCCTGGAAGAATAATTATTCAAGTCTGTCATTTACTGTAAGAAGAAACTCCAGTTAAAAAAAAAAATCTTTAAAAAATAAAAAGCTCAACAAATGAATATTACTAAGTATAGGCTTTTCTCCATACTGGTTATGCAGCAACATTTTGTTTACACTGATAGTTCCCAACTTATGTGCTGCATGGTACACTGAGAGCACAAATAAAATGACTATTATGGAAGAGCTTTTGACAAATTTTGAATTGAAATAAAACTTTTATTCTCCATTAAACACAGAAGATTATAAAGTAAAGTTGGCAACTTTAGTCAAGGGTGACCCAAAGGCTCCCTTTTCAATAGCTACCACACCAAGGTGTAGAGGAAGGTACTACTCCATTCCTTGGATTGCTCCACTTTACTCTTGATCCTAACCTTATAATGCTGAATGTTAAGCAAGACAGCATCAAGTACCATTTTTTGAGTCTTTTTTATGACTCAGCCTAGGATTGAACACTGGTCTGGTCATGACTAACAAAACTGCTTCCTGTGTTCAACTCACCTCCCTGGTAACCACCAACTGACTCCTCTCACAGCTAACCTCACCTGAATATATGTAGGAACAAATCTTCCATACTTCCAGACACAGACCACCCATAAGGTCAAATATAAAAATATTACTAGACCATATGTCTCCAGAACACTCTAAAGTGGATGACAAAAAAATTTAACACTTAAGTTACAGCCTGAGTAGTCTTCTCAGTCTTATCTGACTATCTCCACTCAGGATATTCATTCACTTCTCCCAGTCTTTCTGAGCCAGCATTCATGCACAAAATATGTACATTCACATATGCATACATCTAACCATATGATCATGCTTGCAACTACACATAGATTTACTAGGACACCTAAGAGTCTATAACAGCATACACCTTCGCACAGATGTGCCTACCCCTACATAGAAACATATGCCCCTACACACATACATAGTAAGTTGGCTGACTATAGTCGAGTGCAACCCATAGGATTCCTTTTCAATAGATACTACACTGAGGTGTAGGGGAGAGCACTATTCTTTTCCCTGGATGGCTCCACTTATCCTTGATCCATACCTTATAATGCTTAGTGTTAAGCAAGGGGGCATCAAGTACCACTTTTTTTTTTTTAGTCTTTGGTATGGCTCGACCTGGGATTGAATCCCAGTCTCTCGGGTCATAGACGAATATTTTAACCATTATGCCAATTGGCCGGTTAATACACAACCATATTATCTGGTCTGCCTTTAATATATATATATATATATATATATATTATGAAGAAAATAGAAAAGCTAAGTAATCCAAAAGTGATGAATTTATTAAAATGGAAAGTCAACATTTAAACATTTCTGGTTTAAACTTTTATCAGGACTTTAAGATGGTGAAAAATGTTGCTAGAACAATCATGGATGTTTCAATAATATTGAAACATACATTGTTGTTCTCACAACATATACGTACACACCCACATTATATATATATATATATATATATATATATATATATATATATATACACACACACACACACACACAAATACATTAATTTAATCATATATTTAGGTGTCCACAATGTCACAAGTCCATCTTTTCATTAATTTACAGAATAAAAAAAAGGAATTACTAATAATGTTTAGCAATTTTAATTATGTTTTATAAGTTGAAATTTATAAATAGTAATTTTTTAAAATACAATTTCGAATTTATGTTTAAAGTGCACAAAAATAATTTTTGTTTCTAATGTGCACACTCATCAAAAAAAGTTTGTTAACTAGTGATTTCAGACATTGGCATAATTGTTAGAGTGTTTGCCAATGGCCTGGGAGATCTGGGTTCAATCCCAGGTCGAGTCATACCAAAGACTTAAAAAAAAAAAAAAAGGTACTTGATGCCTCCTTGCTTAACCCTCAGCATTATGACGTAAGGATCAAGGGTAAAGTAGAGCAATCCAAGGAAAAGAGCAGTGCCCTCCCTTACACCGTGGTGTATTAGCTATTGAAAAGAGAGCCTTTGGGTCACCCTCAGCTACAGTCACCAACTTTACTTCACTTTATTCATAACTTTAAATGATTATTTAATTGAAATAAACTCCATAAAGTCTTTACAATCATGTAAATCTGTTCTAAAAATCTCTTAAAAGTTGACATACTCAAAAGTTAAATATAAAAACACTTTATACTCAGAACTGGAATAAACAGTTAATGAAAGGCTTGATTTGGTTTTATGGCATATCAACCATTGTAGGTTATTTTATGCCAAATCTGGTTTATACATATATGTATTTACCATTCCCTCTGCATGAGCAAGATATGACACTAGGTCAATTTTTAAGTGGAGTTTAACAGGTTTCAATTTAAAGTTTTCTTTTTCCTAACCAGGATTTGAACTCGTATTACAGTGCCCATTTCCTACAACGATAACCATTACACCATGGGCACATACATATATATTAGATATATATGATTTGTAAACATAAGTCAACAAAATTCAAAGTATTGCTATGTATCGTAGCAATACTTGTTGACACAGTGTTAATGATCAAACAGTTCTATTTCAAACAATGCAGTTAGCATATTCTACAGCCCCAGTTGAATGGGCTAAGTTAATGAAAGAGACAGAGGCTATACATTGAAGATTTTTAAATAGGCATATACTGAAAAGCAGAATTAAAAAAAAAATACGAGGCAATAAAATTATCTACATTAAAGAGGCTTACGATAAATTTAGGGGAAAATGAGAATACACTGAAGGTACAAAATGCATGAATGAGTTTAGTATCCATAAATGGTTGATCGGTTGGGTTTTATGACACATCAACTTTTGTAGGTTATTTAATGCCAATAGTCAGTTCTATTTCAAACAATTCAGTTGAGCATGAGTACACAGTTTAATTGTCAAAAACATTTCTATTTCAAGCTATTCAGTTTATTCAAATATTGCTAATTCAGTTTAGTATTAGTACAGATTTTGTTTACACACAGTTAAATGTCAAAACAGTTCTATATATATAACAATTCAGTTCAGTGTAAGTACAGTGTCAATGTCAGAAACAGTTCCATTTCAAACAATTCAGTTTAACATAAGCATGCAGTTTAAATGTAAGTACAGTTTAATTGTCAAAAACATTTCAATTTCGAGCTATTCAGTTTAGTTAAACAGTTCTATTTCAAGCAATTCAGTTTAACATAAATATGCAATTAGTTCTATTGAAACCATAGATCGGGCCCTATCAGCTACTACTATTCTGGGCCAGAGTGGATCTGGGAGCAATGGCAATGAAGGAGAGCTCCGCATTCCCCAAAGCTCCAGCATCACTGGAACCTCATCAGATCGTTTAGTGTCATAACCAGGACACTCGTTGGGAGGGTTCTTACCCCTCTGCAGGGGTGCTGTCGGTGTATTCTACAACCCCAGCTGAATGGGCTATATCCATAAATAGATCTTATTCCTTTATTATATTTTTATATCTAACACACTTTCAAATAAAGGTATCTGTGATTGGATTTAATGATGGCTGCTATATATAAAAGAAAAAAGAAAAAGGGATGACCATCAGGCCACTCATAATCCAATTCTATTAGTGATATAGTGGAATAAATTTATCAAAGATTGAAATAAATCAAATGGTTAATTTACAAGATATATATAAAAAAATAAAAATCTAAAATATATGATAAACAATGCTGACAAGTTTCATCATTAATTCCTGACATTTCATTTATTAAAAGAAAAAAAAAAATGTAACTATTATATTTACAACCTGATGTTATAAAAAGTTCCAGCTCTCAAATTTGGATATGATAATTCTTAATATTTACATTCAAGACGAAATGGAAAGGTGAAAGGGTCAGATTATAAAAATCTTTAAGTCAAGAAGAGTCCATCTGTTTTAGTCATCATTGCTGGAATTTCACAGTGGCAATTGCATGCTGACATACTATTCTTCACAAACTCCTGTTTATTGTATTTTCCTGGCTTAGGGGAAGGTGATATGTTCCTATGGACCAGGTCCTGGGCGTGATCAGCCAGGATTATTTTGGTTAAAAATTAACCTTGTACTACATCCTGGCTATGCAAGAGGGGTTAGATAAATATATACAGTACTCAGATCAAAATTGGTACGTATACTCCTCAGTGTTGCAACTTTACTTCTCATCAGTGTATAAGGAAAGTAAATCAAAGAATTCACTTACTTTACAGGGTCAATATTGGTTACTCGACTTGCCAACTGAGATTCACAGGAACGACTCTTCTTAAGTGAAGTGGCATCGGGGAGCAGTTGAATCTTCTTCTTGGGAGGAGGGGTACTCGGGTATTTTGTGCCTATTGGCTTGGCTCGTACCAGAGTTGGCGTTGGAGGAGGGGTGCACCTGTGTCGCTCCTTTGGGTTACGAGGCACTGGCGACGACGGGGTGCTCTGTGGAGGTGTGGGCAGTTGGGGTGGCAAGAAACTGTCTGGAGGAAGAGACGACGTTGATGGACGGGGAAAATATTTTGGAGAGCCTCCTCCTCCACCACCACCACCACAGCCGCCTTCACCACCACCATCACTTGCAGCACTTCCACCGGCCTCTCCTCCACCCACTCCTTCACCACTGCTGCTGCCACCTACAGATGATGATGATTGTGAGACAGTGTAACTGGTCCAGTGGAGTTCAACATCATTGTCGTCAGTATCAATCCCTTTTATCTGTTTATCTGAAAAGAAACAAGAAAGATTACTTACATGTACAGACATGCAACTGTAAGGATGCAGATAATTTTTAAACAAAAGAATAAAAAGGTAATTAGAAAAAGGAAAAATTACTTATAAGTAATCAATATCTCGTTAATTATCTCGATTGTAGGTTTGGTTTGGTTTCTTTGTTTAATGGCATATCAACCTTTGCAGGTTATTTAATGCCAAAGCCATTCTCCTAGAAGAACAGTAGTGGTACTATTTAACCCATAGCTGGGATGATAAGGGGGTAAATACCTTTCCCAAGGGTATTTGCCCGAAAGTGAACGTAATAGCGCAACTGGACTACGAACTCGCTTACTACGATTCCGCAGTCCATCGCTTTAACCATTACACCACGTGGACACCCCCTCGATTGTAGGTGATTTACCTTATATACTCATCATGTAATGAACAATCCCCAAATTTTTGGCTATAAAAAGGTGTTTTTATATATTGCTGAGTTATATATAGATCCCCCAAACTTTTAGCTATGCTAATCTACAAAAATATTTTTTCAACATCTAATGACATAAAGAGAAAACATTCATACATTTTAAAAAATACTGTAATACAATCAAAATCAATGCAATACTGTAAATAAATGTAGTCCTGGCCTTGATGTAGTTTACAGTGTTTTCGTGGATATTCCAAATATACTAAAACCCCACCACTGATATACAATAGCATTGATAATATGACAATTATGTATGCAGTTGGTTGGTACAATTAGAAAGCATTATTTTTTTTCATAAACAAAGTCACATTCAAAACAAAGCTAAGGCGAAGTTACAAGTTCAGGCCAAGAAATAAAGTGAGCTTTTATGTTACAAAAACATATCTAGTGTAATGAACAACCTCTTGTTTTTAAGCTGAAAAATTGGTCTTAAAAAGTTGATCATACTGAAGGTAGTTAATGATCCAAATTTGTTCAAATCCTGCCAATATGAAAATGTAGCACTACAATATGACATATATCAGGTCTTTTAAGAGACTTGTAAATGGGGGGGAAAAATCTCAAAAGTGAGATGTCAAGTACCTTTGTTGTTGAACCCCAACAAAATGAAATTGAATAGATTTTAATAACTAAGAGAGGTGGGGGAAGAAAAGAAAAGACAGATACATCCAATCATCCAGGGGACTGGTTCCAGTCCTCCATATTGAAGATAGCAAAACCTACAGATGGTCTAGTCCTTTATATTAAATGGTGAAGTATTTGAATATAACCTATGCACATCTTCCTGTATGAGTGCTTGTAATAATTTTGGTGGCCATTCAAGTTTGACATTTAGTCATATTCTATCCATAGAATTTATACTAGGATTAAATGCAAATAAGGAGAAGTACTCTATAATCAAAATTTTATAGTTATGTCCCTTTAAAAGTTATGTTCACAAAAACAGCCTACTCTAGTAATGTTAAGGTTGGTTGGCTCGGTTGTATAGCATATTACAATCCTTGTAGGTTATTTAGTGCCAAATCCTGTTTACACATATGTATGATTTGTAAACAAATAGTTTGGAGTACATTTCTTTGTACACAGTCAAATGGCTTTAAGTATTGCTATTTAATCCAAATAGTTCTATTTAGTACCAATCATTTGTTTGCACACAGTTAAATGGTTTCAAGTACAGCTATTTAACAAACAATTCAACATCAGTTATTTGTTTGCACACAGTTAAAGAGTTTTATTGGATCGATAGATGGGACACTAACAGATAGCTAGTATCGTTAAGTTGTAAAATGGAATGGAAACTGCTTTATTCTTAAAGAGCATTTTAACACTATTACAAAGATACAGGGAGTGATGGGTAAATTGATGCCAATTTAAATATTAATTTTGCACATGCACCACATTTGTTTCAGGTTTTGTCTACTGTGCAGCAAACTAAGAGATTCTGAAGTTATCTGGAAGTTGTGGTTGAAGCCAATGGTGATTTCTTTGAATAAATTTAATCTTTAGTATTTCAAGATATTTTCATGCAATTTTGGTAAATATATCTGATAAAGAGAAATATCAGTGTTATTTTGATTTTTGAGTAATTTAAAATGTTAATTCGCCCATTGCACTTTGTATGCTGTTTTTGCTGTATCACAGTAACATACAAAACTGATCATTATAGAAAATTGATCTTGGTTTCTTTTGTTTAATGGCATATTAATTCTTATGTGTTATTTAATGCCAAAGCTATCTTTGTAGAAAGACAGTAGTGGTATTATTTAACTTATAGCTAGAAGGATAAGGGGGTTCATACCTTTTCCAAGGGTATTAGTTTAAAAGTGTATGCAATAGCCTAACTGGAGTTTGAATTAGTTCACTATGATGTCACAGTCCAGCATGTTAGCCATTACACCACGGGGAACTTCCTCTATAGAAAATTGTAACAATTTTAAACCATGACCTTAGAAATAAAGAATGCCATCATCACATTTTTAAGGTGATAATAACAGACTTTTAAACTGTTAAATTTTTAAAAGGTTTTTAATAAACTGTAATAGAGAAAAAGAAAAAGTTTAAATATTCATTTTTAACCCTATTCAAGCATAATGTTTTTAAAGCAATTTTCAAATAGGAAACTCATCTTTCCTATGTAATACTCATCTGTGAGTTCAATGACATAAAATGTACACTGTACAGGGAGTAGCAGAAATAGCTCCCACATTTTAAACCATCCCTTCTGCAGGGCAATTGAACTGAGGCAAGCAGTAATGGTAGCTTCATCTAGCTAATGTCTTACTATTTTTCATCAGTTACAATCAGGATTTAGACTGGTGCTCACTGTGCATTTGTAGTTGAAACATTTTCAAGGCTGGTCAATCTGTAACTGCGCTACGGAGAGCTTTTAATGCTCATTTCATGTAATGTCAGAATGATGCTGTTCTGGATAGAAAATCACAATGGATATAGGTTGAAAATTTCAGAACCACAATTTCATCGAGAATGAGAAAGTAACCAGGGAGACCTTGAAGCACTCAAACTCCAGATGTTCAGACTGTGAGAAAGTCTGTTGTGCAATCTACAACATGTTCACAGCCCATAAACATGCTTTTGCTTTGGTATTGTCTGACTGACCAAAAATGGATAAGACATTAGCTAAATGGAGCTACCATTGCTATTTGCCTAAGTTCACTTGCACCACATACATGACAGTTTAAAATGTGAGAGGTATTTCTGTCATACCTTGCCTATGTATAAAATTTTAATGGGTTATAAAATAGTGATTACTGTAGATACATAAATCTCACATTTCACAGGCTGCTAAATAACAAGATTAAATAAGGATCACGCTAATAGTATGAGGAGTTGGGGAGGAAACAAAGTGCCGATAAAAGTAATCACTTATAGAAATGAGACAAAACCCAAAGGACATGCAGCATACCCACCGAGTTAAACTGTTTAAACTCTTTCCAAGATAAGAAATAACCTAAAAAGAATATAGCTTTTCTATCAAAAGCAAATTGAATATAAAGATCTCTTCAAGAATGAGAAAAAAAGACTATTTTACAATATCTATTTCTTCACCATTTACCGTCATGATGCCTATTAATGATGGTGTTTTTTCTGCTTTGATAGATTTCACAAGGAAATTTCTAATAATTGAACAAAGATCAAATTCTAAGTTCAGTTCGGCAAATGAGTTTAAAACAAATCCATATAAGAACCTGTACCATTTGAAAGACAATGTGCATATAAAAGCCACTGAAATATGTATAAAAGAATAAGTATTATGCATAGAGATCTTAAAAGTTATAGCTAAATGCCAAAGTATTGGATGAGAAGTGTAAGGTATACCCATGTGACTGCTAATAATTCTACTAATAATGTTGTGCTTTTTGTTTCAGATTTGAAAATAGTATACCATAACAAGGTGGAGGTGCCCGTGGTGTAATGGTTATCGCCGTAGGAATTGGACACGACGATACGAGTTCAAATTTTGGGCGAGACTGATTGCATTTCACATAGCACTAATACCCTTGGGAAAGGTATGAATCCAATTATTCTCCCTCCAGCTATGGGTAAATAGTAGGACAGATTAGGTTCTTCAACCTTGGTGAGGCAACTAGTCTAGGAGAAGGAAAACTCTGAATTCAAACCTGTTAAACTCCGCTTAAAAACTGACCTTATGTCATATCCTGCCTGAGCGGAGGGGTTGGGTAAATATGATAGTACACCATAACAACTATTAATCCTTGATCACAATAACTTGGATAAGAGAGGGGAAAATGTTTTGCATCACTACTTATTTGAAGACAAAATCATTGAAAACTGCCATAAAATAGATGCAACCCATGATAATGATTTATTACTGATACAAGAAACTCAACTGAAGATTGCATGTCTTAGAAGCTGATATAATAATAATTAAAAATAAAAGCATTGATTTGATGTCTTTAGCTCAAAGGATAATTTTTTTTATAGGACATGTTCCAAATGACCACCATTGCAGTTGTCTCAATAATAAATCATCATAGTAATGGGTTGTATCTATTTTGAGATACCCTTTGCTCAACCTTTGATTTTGATTAAATAAAGTAAAATGAATAAAACAAAAATTAACACTAGTTGGTCATTTTAATCTTTTGATGATGAATTACATTTTTGAATACAGAATAAAAACCTGTCCAAATAAATATTAAATGTATATGTCAAAATCATAATCATTTGCAATGACAAAAGCCTATTTATTCCCTGTTCAAAGAACCTCTATTCTGATAATATTACAAGTGATCAGAACTTTTAAATGTTTTGCTACAATGAAAACATTCCAGCAATCTGATGAAATAGAATGTTAAGATGCAAAGCTGACTGAGTTAAAAGGATGCAGTAACATATTTTAATCTAATAACTGATCATGTGAATTTATTTCACCAAGTGTAGGCCAGCATTGTCAATCTAGAGAATAACATTCTCTTCATCAAATCTAAGATTTTTTTAGATAAACACTAAGTAGTAAATTTGGTGACCATAGTCGAGGGCAACCCGAAAGTTCCCTTTTCAATATCTACTACAGTAGAGTGTAGGACAGGGTGCCACTCCTTTCCTTAGATTACTCCCCTTTACCCTTGATACATACCTTATAATGCTGAGTGTTAAGCAAGGACATATCAAGTACCATTTTTTAAGCCATTTGTATGACTCAAACAGGAGTTAAACCCTAGTCTCCCAGGCCATCGGCAAACACTCTACCCAATGTGCCAATGATTTGCCAATTCTTTTGAGCTATTTTATGTCCTTGTAATAAACAAATCTAATCTATTGGCAACCAAGATTTTATATGAGTAGAGTTTTGGGTTAGATATTAACAGTCTTTTTGTTCCCCCCCCCCGCCATATCTAAACCCTGGACTTAGATAAATACAAGTTTACAGTTACTTTTGTCATAGCTAATAATGATGCTGATATTCTTGATAAATTTCTAAATATAATAATATTAAAAAAAAAAAATGTCTACATTTTCAAAAATAAACATTTACACCTTTTTAGATATAATTTTTTGTTGGTTTTATGTGAAATAAAGACAGAATCAAAAGCAATTGCGATAGGTTTTCTAAAATTTTTTTCAATTAAATTTTTTCTTACTTGGAAATATTTGCATCCCAATGATATTAAGGACTTAATAAATACTAAACCAGACATTAAAGAAAAATGAACCTTGCTCTGGTTTGATGTTTCAATGACGAGAACATTGAAATCTTTTCGAACCAGTGAACTACATTTTAAAATGCACATATCAACAAATTTTTAATTATAAAACAGAAACTCGATTAATAACTAAAGTCATTAAATATTGATAGACTTTAATAATATATACAGCAAGTGTTAAATATATTTCTAACAAAGTTACTCGATTTTCTCATGTTTACAATTATTTTAAAGTACCGGACATTGGCATAATGGTTAGAGTGTTCGCCAATGGCCTGGGTTCAAGCCCAGATCGAGTCATACCAAAGACTCAAAAAAAATAGTACTTGATCCTACCTTACTTAACACTCAGTATTATAAGGTAAGGATCAAGGGTAAAGTGGAGCAATCCGGGGAAAGGAGTAGCGGCATACCCTACACCTTGGTGTAGTAGCTATCGAAAAGGGGGCCTTCGGGTCACCCTTGACTACGGTCGCCAACTTTACTTACTTACTTTAAAGATTACTGCTAGTAATTCACAAGTACTGTGGTCAGATACTGATATTTAGTATAACAGACAAAAGGTGGTAGAGCAAAGTAGAAAAGCTCACCCTATCTGGATCTTCAAAGAATGGTGAAAAAATACTCAACCTAGTCTGTCACAGTAAAACTTATTTTGATTTACTGTCCATTGAAAATAGCAGACATAAAGTCAACAGTACCAGGTGACTGTCAGTTTCACGCCTATGTGATCACTGAATGCTTTGGTGAGAAACTGATGGTCACCAAAAGTCGTTACTGTGTTTACACTTTCCTAACTTAAATATATTAATATATATTGAGTATTCTTTATTTATAAATATAGCAAACCATATATGAGTGAGTAAAGTTGGCAACACATCATCATGTCGCGCTGGTAGCACGGATATCCCTGACCCTCTCTCGCCACTCCTCCCTATCGTTCATCGCCCTAGGCAGGTCTTCAGGACAACATCCTGTATCCTCACATAGCTGCTGAATGTATGTTCATGCTGGTCGTCCTGCCTTCGCACGGCCATGTGTGGGGGCCCATAAGAGTACATCTCTTATGAGTTTGTCCCTGCTTCTCCAGCAGTGTCCTGCATGTCTGGTTCGTCCAACTTGAATAGTTTTCGTAATAGGAGGCAGGTGGCCATACAGTTGGTGTCTTGTGGGGTGTTGCCGCCAGGACTTGTTCAAGATTGCTCGCAGCATTCTTGTGTAATTGCCGTCAAGCGTCTTCTCCAGCCGTTTTGTTAGAGTCCATGTAGTGCACCCATATAGCAGTATTGATGTGACCGCTGCCTGGAAGAAACTGCATTTCATTTTATCGGTTAGGTCTGATTTCCATATAATCGATAGCCTATTGATAGCTGTCCATGCTTTCGTTAACCTCGTGTCGATGTCCTTTTCGGTTGATGCAATGCTGCTTCCTAGGTAAGTGAATTTGTCTACTAGTTTAAGAGGGGTTCCGTCTAGAGTGGAGATGTCCCCCGTTTGATTATAGCACATATATTCCGTTTAGTGTGCATTAACATAGAGGCCTATGCCTGCGACTGCTCATTCCAAACTATGCAGTAGTGTTTCGGCTTGGTTGGGTGTATTTGCCAGTATCGCTATGTCATCGGCATCGGTAATTGTTTTTGCGGGGTACCTTCTGCTTCTTTTCTTCGTCAGCTTGAAGCCATTCTCTCTGATTTTGTCAATCGATGTTCTAAGTACGTAGTCTAGACAAATGATAAAGAGGTACGGAGCCAGCGTATCCCCTTGTAGTACTCCTGTTACAATGTCGAAGTATTCTGTATCTCCATCTGGTGATCGTACTTTTACTTTGGTGTTTCTATAGAGAATTGTTATTGCTGCTACGGTTTCTTTAGGTATGCCGTACGCTAGTAGGATTTGTTCTATCTTTCCTCTGTAAATGGAATTGAAGGCCTTGGTAAAGTCAACAAATATTAATGTCGCTTGTAGGTTTTTTGCCCGTATACCTTCAAGGATTCTACAGATGGTTAATATTTGTGAGGTCGTGGATCTATTTCTTCGGAAGCCATTTTGGTTTTTCCTAAGTATGTTGTCGATTTTGGGTTCTATGCGGTTTCGTAGTAGGGCATTGTAGATTTTTGCTGCTATGGATGTAAGTGTTATGCCTCAGTAGTTTTTGGCTAATCCGAGGTCACCCTTTTTAGGGAAGGGGAGTATGCATCCCTTCATCCATCTATCGGATTTTGATTGTATACTGCGTTGCAGTGTCGGAGCAGTATGTCGTCAACACACATAAATATAAAATATCCATAATAAGCCAAATTTCTTGCCTAAAATAAGAGTGCTGTTATATAAAATTATGTATATACACAATAGATATTGATTCATTCCTTACTAGCAAATGGAGAAGGTTTTTCTGCTTTATAGTAGTTGAACATCTCCATTTTTAGATAGGAAATGACACAAAAAAACTTTGGTTCTTGCAAACAACCTCACACAATTGGCACCATTGTGTGCAAGAAGTTCTGGTTCTTAAAATTTACTAAGTTTTGCTTAGTTTGGCACATGGGTATTAGATTGTTTATGATTGCTACTATTCCGATGTAGTCACTCCCTCTAAGTAATCAGCAGGCTCATTGATACTTTGGTGATCTAATGTGAAAAGGTCATACAGTTTACACAGCAATAGGATACCCAAATATTTTTTGGCTTCATCAAAAACCAAGTTTTATTTGATAAACAACTCAATGTTTACTAAACAATAAAATAAGATCTAATCCAGTGATGAGCAAACTCTAGTTTGCACTGCTTCCTGAATAGCTCATCCAAGACTTCAATTTTTTTTATAGAAAAACTCTTTACAGAAGAGAAAACAAAAATCAACTTTTTATTTCTAGGAAAGATACATGTATGGTCTTCTGTAGTGAAAATAGTTGAGGTACCTTTAATGTAAAATTAACAGGATTTTTTTTAGTAGTATATCTCACTTGATGATGAACAATGCCTCATGCAGATCACTTCTTGAAAAAGGTTGCTTATACCTGATCCACACTAAAGAGAATTCATTAATGTGATATTCATCATAAAGAAGCACTTAATTTTTTTTCTTTCCAAATAATGATTCTAATAAATTTACTGTAAAAAGAAATATGGTTATTTAAGAATTCATCACAAGATGACCTACCAGTCCAAGCATTCAAATTCCTTAAGGCTGTAGTTAGTTCCTGAATGGCTTCTTCTTCAGCATTGGTATCATTAAAGAGAGCACGAACCTGCTCCTCTGTCATAGTCAGGAGAGAGGTCAGCAAGATGCCTTTATTCACAATCACCTATTAAAAAGGTAAACAAGGTTACAATTTATATTTATGTATAAAATACAATGTGGTATCATCATTATGTATATTTTAAAATCAGTCATTCAATCTGTTTTGATAAAAGAATAACAAGAAATTCAATTACTAGGATAATATGAGGCATTACTCAGTACTGAACTTGCCTTGTGTTACTCTAAGAACTTCTCATTATTCCGTAGCAAGAGTGTTAATATATAGCATACAGGTTCACACTTGATTTGGAGCAAAGATTAATATCAATACAATAAATTCAAGAAGAAAACCTTTCTTTTGACAGTATTAGGATTTTCAGCAATAAAAACTTACCGAAATTGCTTCCTCATTGATACCAAAGATGTTGAGCCACTTCTCGATCTTGGGAAACTCAGCCAGACGCTGGTCATCTTCAAGCTTTGCTTTGATGACCAGCTGCTTACTGAAGAGCTTGATTAACTTGCTCTGAGAAAAAAAAAAAGAAGACTATTAAGAAAAAACAAAACAAAACAAAACCCTAAAAAACAAAACAATAATAGTTTAAAGCATTGGAATGAAGTCTGAAGTTGTCAGTTCAATCCTCAGAATTATATTGTGCCATGGTTCTCTCATAGTAGTTTGTGTGTATGTGTGTGTGTGAGATGGTGTTCACTTGATGTGGATAAGCTTAATCCAAATTAGGTGAATGCTGTCATGCTTCATGTAGGATTGGTAGCATCAGCTCTTGTGATGTCCAGCCATTCAAAGTTTCATTGACAGACACTGAAGAGACACTGACTTAATATGACCTTTAAGTCAGATTTCACAATGGCTAGCCAGATCCTTAGCTGACTATATTTGCATTTTGCCCATCCATAAAGAGGGGTTGATGAAATTGCCTTGTTAATCATTTTTTGATCCAGGGCACCAAAGGGCATGTCTGAACCTGTGGAGCCTTTGGCATAGTTGGATACTTTTGAGA